>CM074489.1:3683715-4161215 GCA_037389245.1 Oryzias sinensis | reverse complement strand
TTCAAATTATTGAGTAAATTTTATGTCTTAAAATTTGGCTCCTTGTTATTGTGTAGAACTGATTTCTTACGGGAAATCAGGTAAAATAAGGTCATCTAGTCTCCTCCCCACCATAATATCTCCCAAATATTCATATCCTGCAATAAGGTATGTATTTATTTATCTGATTTATTTATTTATCTGATTAATTTTTATTTTCTGAGGGCAGTAAGTTGTGGTCACAGCTTAAGTGGAAATGAAAGACTAAAGCTAAACATAATTCTCTTCTTGGAGTAAAAACAAAGGTTGCAGAAGCACGTAACCCATTTTAGACCAGGAAAATTTCGTAGGACAACTGAGACAGTGAAATCGTTTTTTCGGACTTTAACTTCAAGAAAACTAGTCCTTAACTCTCACATTGACAAAGAAAGCAGCCCAAAGCATGTTTTAAACATGAAAAACAAAACATGTCATGGAGTTATCATCAAATCAATTAAGATTGATAATAATAAAATTAAAGTAAGAGGAAGCTGCTAACAAAAGGCAGATGTCATTGTTGAAAACTTTTACATGGAGCAGGAAACAAAACTCCTAAATATAGCTGGACATAAATTATCTCTGACAAAAAGCAAAGAACAACAACCAAGAAAACTAATTATGACATCAATCCTTACAGAAATTAAAAGAAAAAGAGTTTCTTATCGCGTTTTGCTAAAAATGACTGGTAATATTATAATGAATATCACTGATACAAGAAAAGACCTTACTTTTCCCTCTTCCACCCAAGATATGGTCTTCTAGGACGATCTGTTTCTGACGCTCTCAGCTTTATAGGTAATCGTGCATAAATTTCTGATGATCCTCTGTAAAATATTAGGACTGCTGAAAGTCCTAATAAGAAAGATGTCTAATATAAAATTGTAATTTTTGACACGTTCACTATAATTTCCTTTTTTTGGACTATGCCTGCACCAGAAAAAGCTTAAATGAGGACAAAGAAATGGTATGAAATGTAAAAGTGCTTCATACAGTTTACCATTTAGTGGTTTTGTTGTACATCCTAAAAGTAAGATTTAGCTTTGATCTAAACTTTTTGCAAGAAAACTGTCTAAAAAACAACAATTGTACTTTTTTTTAAATAAATGAAACAAATCAATTAAAATTAAACGATACATGTATTAGTTGCTGGAACTGAATTTGACGGTCAACAGACACAGCTGAGAAAAATAAAATATAGTAAAAAACAAATTTGTCTTTGCCACCCTCCCATCATTTTGATATATTTGAGCAACTTCCCACTTTCTTTCTAATATGTCATTGGTTAAAGTTGTTTGTACTTGCACATCCCTGAAAAATGTCTATAATCACACTAGCAGGGTAACAACCGAGCAGCACTGTAAGAGAAGTCTGGAAGGTTTGGCAGCGTTCAGTTTGGCTGAGGATCAAACATTGACTGGAAATGACTGCCACCAAACTTCTCCAAACCTGTCACAACCTAGATCAGATAGATTTTAAACAAGTACACAGGGGAAACTGTCACATAAAAACAACAGGAACTAAATAATGCTTAAGAATTTGTTTCTTCAACCTACGACACAATAAAACATGAATTCATTTTAAGAGTTTCTCTTGTTTTTTTCTTTTAATCCCTAGTTCTTTTTTTTAAATTCAGTTGATATATTCGAAAAACATATTAGTCTTATAGTCAAATCTTGTTTTAAGCATTTTAGGGAGCATGTGCTGTGATATAGGTGTACATAAATACCTTTGTGGTCCCTCTTGCTTTTTTCCTGTGTGCATTTCAGTTTATCAGACATGTAATATGATCCCTGCCAGAAGATCATCTTTGCTGAAGACATATTCAAATTAAGCAGGGTGAGAATGTGGTTTGTTTATTGTACTTGGCATGTCGGTTAGGTCTGCAGAGCGTTATAGCTTCTGGCTAAAAACACAACTTCCCTTAATGCAAATAAATGGAGAGGCATGTGGGGGGAGTGTGAAGGGGATGAGGGAGTTTTGCAACAACTCTCTCATTACTGTTATAAGGAATTCAAATTCAATTCAAATGTGGTGGATTCTCATTTCCGCACCTTTTATGAGGTCCCTCTAACCTGTCGACATCAAACCAGTGATAGAAGAACCACCACCTCTATGGACCCAGCTAAATCTGTTTATTTCAGTATCATGTGTGGGGCTGGACCAATAAAATTAATTGATCTGAATAGATCAAAGCTTAATAGATCAGTAATGGATCCATAGAAAAACAGATGGATCTTTTATGTCTTTCCTTTTCTGGTGACCTAACGCTACTCTCGTGAGATTTTGTGAGATTTGGCAAGATCAAGCTTTGAAACAATCATGGTTTACAACCGTAAAACTGCTGGACAGGTTATAAAATACAATCGGGAGGTTCAGGGAGCATTACTAACATGATACATCTACAATGTAATTTTAACCATAGCAGCAGTAAAGCCAAAGTCAGCTAGCTTGATGCTAACGCATAATGGCATTTCCCTAATGCTTGGTCGACCTAAACATACATTGCTAACAAAATGAACAGCTTTATATACTTACAGGCATAACCTTTCCAAACTCTTGTAAAGAAACCTGTTTCCACAGTTGCACAGTTTTTTGCTCAAATCTTCTAGAATAAAGTGTAATGCTATAGTGCAAGCTCCACCTAGTGGCCAAACTGAAACCTCCAAGAGAGGCAGAACATTTATTTTTGTAATATGAATAAGTTTAGAGCCTTTTTGATGTTAATGATCTGCACCATTTGTCCAGTCTCTTACACTCATCGTAACTACCGCTATCACACAATTGTCCATCTCGTTGCACAATTTGTTTTGTCTTAAATCTTAGTGTGAGTCACAGAGGCAATCCCTGAACCCGGCGGAGGACACAGAAAGCAAGGGATACTGTCAAGCAAGGAGTTTTACCCCGCATGGTTGGCTTCTAAGCGGACTGTGGCCCGGCCTCTGGTGGAGGCAAAATTGTTTATGGAGGACAATTGGTCAGCCTCCAACAGATTCTGGTAAACCATAAGGCACTTTAGAAGGGGGAAGCAGTTTTGTGTTTTTGATGCAAGTGGTCCACAGACCTCCACATGGATGGAATACTAGACATGTCTACTATTTGGAGAAGCAAAAGCTGGGGAATCCAGGGTAGAGCTGGGCTTCATCAAAGTTAAAGTACTTAGGGTAGACTTAGACTTATACTTAGACTCAACTTTATTGATCCATTTTGGACAACTGCAATAGGGAAACTGGATTTCCAGCATGTTAAATACAGCAGACAGCACTTCCTTCCTTTTCTCCTTTTTTTCCTCGGTTTTTCACCACATCAGCTTCCTCCATCTAACCCTGTCTTCTCCATCCTCTCCTCTAACACCAGCTACCTTCATGTCTTCGTTCACTGCATCCATAAACCTCCTCTTTGGTCTTCATTCAGACCTCTTGCCTGGCAGCTCTAGACTCAGCCTCCTTCTACCAATGTATTCACCGTCTCTCCTCTGGACATGTCTGAACCATCTCAGACTTTTATCTCATCTAGCATCTGCTATCCCTCTGATGAACCCACTTCTGATCCTATCCATCCTGGTCCCTCCCAAAGAGAACCTCAGCATCTTCATCTCTGCTACCTCCAGCTCCGCTTCATGTATCTTCCTCAGTTTTACTGGCTAGTGTGTTTCAACTTCCAGCTAGTATTCAGACTCCAGATTCCTGAAGAGTGGTTTTCATCCTGGTCATGGAATAGAGGAGCGGCTCAACAATTTCTATAGGATGGTGGAGGGGTTGACCGGGGTGGTGGAGGGTTCATTGGAGTTTGCTCATGGAGTCAATATGTGCTTTGTGGATTTGAAGAAGGTGTTTGTCTGCATTTTCAATGTCTTCCCTGCTGTTATCCCATATGTGAACCCTTCTTGTGGAGATACAGAGTAAATGAGGTATACATTCATTGGGTTAAATACAATTCAGACCTGACAAGGTGTAAGGTTTACATTAAATGAGAAAAGAGTTGTAACTGCTAGTTCTGATACTTCTCTCCTGAGGATCATAAGAAACTGCATCATGTAAAACTCTAAAATGAAGATGACAGATAAAACAGAACGTCTCCAAGAAATATATGAGCAGCTTTAGCGCATGTGTTGTTGAATAAAGTCAAAACCTATTCTCTGACTGAAAACTATAAAGTCTTGTGGGGAATAAAACAGTAGTCATGAAATAAGTTTATACCTGACAACACAACTGGAGACCTTCAACTCAGACTTATCAGGTTTTAGTGGCCGTCCCACCTTTTTTAAGCAGAAATTGCTTATCAGCAGAGAGCTTATGCAGCTGGGCAGGGACATTATGTAGCAGCATTCTCTGATAACACAAGCTTCTACAGTTGGTGCAGAGGTACATTACACATGAAGACTTTCTGACCGCAATTTGTCTGTTGCTGTCCTGCAAAGATAGCTGACTCACTGAAAGGAGAGCAGCATCCATCTTTGATCTTTGACTTTCAAGTTCGTTAGTAAAATTGCTTTTCCTGTGGAGCAGTCAAAATCACTTATTTGTCTGTTTTGAATGTCAGTTAAGTCAAACCACTTGGTAACTTTGTTTAAAATTTGCCAGGTAAAAAGTAAAAAGTATTACTTTTCACAGTTTGGTTGAAAAGTACGTCTAAAGTACCATGGATTATTGCCACACTAGATCATTTAATGAAGTAAAACCATCAAAAAGCCTTTCATTTATAATAAAGGTCCTTCCATGAAGCAAAACGCTCCTAAGCTTTGTTTAACCATAGGTTCCAGACATATTTTCGAAGAGCAAAATGTATCTACGAATATTTGTGTTATTTCCAGCCAGCTGTGGGAAATCAATTCAACTCAGTTAAGACAGTGTTGCAGCAGAACTGACCTGAAATGTACTGTTTTGTTTTTTGTTATCTCTATTTACCCAGGAAATGAGTTGTAGTGTGAAAAGGGAGGATGAAATCCTCCATCATGGTTTTATCCTTTCAAGCATCCTTCCTGGAATCCTCCTCGGAATCCTCAGAGCAGAACCCAGAATGGAGCCAGCACTCATCATGAGTTTGTTCAGCCTCTTTAGGTCGCATGCGCTAATGCTGCTAAATAGACAGGTGACATCAGATTTCACAGGCTGATTTATTTTTCAATGCTTTGCTTTTCACCACTGTCTGTAATGCTTCTGTGCTCACTGTTACACATCCAACCTATGTCTTTAGAGAACATTGTCTTGCATTTTCAATTCTACCCTGTTTAAACACCTGCGTTTGATGACCGCCATTGGCAGGCTTCTGCAGAACTTGGTGACGAGCTGAAACAGGTGTGGTAAAACAGGGCAACATGGAAAACATGCAGGGCAGTATTTCCATTGACTGAAATTGGGAAAATTGGGTTTGCAATGATGAATTTGCCTAATGGTAACCCAACAAATTTTGGATAAACTTGCATTGATTGAAAAAAGTTTTAGCGCTTGAAGGATGTGATTTCTGAGGTAAAATGGACAAATTCCGCAAATTTGCAATGGAAACACTTTTTTCAAATTAAATCAGTCATGTGACCAACAGTCTGATGACTGTGCGCTTCTCTGTAGAAACTGGACGTCTTGGGTTCTGCTCAGCGGGCACCACAAGACGTTCCTGAGCATCACGCAGCTCATCAAAAGTCAAGCGTGTCATGTGGAAATGTTGGATCCACAGCTCCTCTGTAAAACCACCAAGCATCATTTCCCAAAATGGCTTCATCCGTAGACGCTCCCACATGTAAGGAGCTCGCCGCTCCCTGGCCTGAAGAAGACACCGACATCTCCTTTGGTAGATGATGAGCGCTAGTGCCGTGGCAGAAATTTGAATGTCTCTGCTGCAAATCGGTTGGTTTGTGTTTATTCATATTTTCTGGAAATCAGAAAAATATCTTGTTATGGCAAAAATATTAATGAATCTGTGAAATCAAGCAGAATAGCAAATAATAGGTGTTTCCTAAAAAAAATCTCCCTCACCATTGAGTGAGAGGGAAGTGGGAAGGGAATGAGAAAGGTTGATCAAGTAACATTTATGAATGGCCCAGGCCCCACCCACCCAGCCCTGTGATTGGTCAGACTTCCGGAGAGCGAGAGGCTCCGGCTCTGCAGCTCCATTCATAAAAACCCACCTGGAAACAGTGAGTGTGTTTATGGGGGAAGGGAGGAGGGTCATGGAGCAGGAGCAATCATTATTTCCTCTTTTTCAACCACTCCTATTTAACTTAGGCTCCTCTTTGACTTTTTTGTTTTCTTTTTCTTTTTCAGTTCAGAGTTTTGGGTAGGTGTTATCAAGACTTTGTTTATGCGTGGGCGTTTTACAATCCTATTTGTTCTGCTGCCATTTAGCCAACGAATTTTCCAGCTTCCTGCACGTGGAGGGACATTCCTTACTTACCCCAAAGACATTTCTGCCCATATGTTGTGCTTTCCCCCTTGTTTTTTCTTTCTCTTCTTCATTAAAAGTTAAAGTGCATCTTGTTCAGAAAAACACTACTCAACATTGTAAAAGTGAATTCCTGAAAATTGTGTTAAAATCCAGAATCAGGTAAATGTCAACCTTTTCTATGTTAGTCTCATTGCAAGAAACGTTGAGTGAGGTGGTCGGAGCACATGCTTCCTGACATCCTTCTGCTGCTGAAACCTCTTTTGTGGAGCGTAAGCTGTTTTCCTGAGCAGCCCCCAGATGACTGATCACCATTGTCTGAAAAAAAAATAAAGAGTCTTGTTAAGGTGAAGAAAAAACCCATCACTAACATAAGGGTGGTAAAAACTCAGAATTTGTTACGTTTATTTTCAGTCTGCATCAATACAAGTCATTACATTTTCTAAGGAAAAGAGATTTGTTTTATCAGCGGGGCACCTTAAATACTTTATTTTAAACATTTTGCCTTGCTGTCTAAACAGACAACATTGCATCTAATCTTTAAGATGCAATGTTAAACAAAAATAGGATATTTTACAGCAAGTTTATTTATATATATTTAACTGTGAAAGCTTAAAGTTATTTTCTGTTGGTGTTTAATTCTCACAGATTTTAGGGAAAAAAAATTATTAATGAAGAATCTTTGCTCAATGACATTACTCACATTAAGTCTCACCGTGCCAATTCAAACGAGTTAATCCCCTTGATCAACAGTGCATAAAACGTCAGCTGAGATCCTTTACCCTTTTTAGAAAAACAATTCATTGTAGTGAATTGATTTGATTTGATTGGTTGATTTCAAGCATTGACTGAAGACAATACAAAAATAATTCACAGATATATCAAACTCATGACAGAAATAATGAAATGTATTGACTAAAAAAATACAAAAACTATATTCACCATACACACTTAACTCACATTAGATTCATTAAATATGGTTATTGACTAAAGTCAAGCAGGGCATGAATTATTGCTTGAAAAGGAGATGGAAGGAGCTTTTGAAAAGTTGCCCTTCCAGTATTCCTGTGAACATTTAGTGAACAAACTAATGCTGTGTCCCCGCTAAAGCATTCACACAAGTAACACTTGCTCAGTCGTTTTCTTCTGTGTTTAATACAAAAACATATGATGGCATGTGACGTATCTCTAGTTGTGTGAGCTCAGAATGGACTGACCAGCGGGGAACTCTGAGGAAGTCTGCCTGGCTAAGAAACTGGCAATTTTTTTACTTCTCTTTTGGAATCATTGTCAATGTTCTTAACTTTTTGGCATCAAGTTAAAAAGGACTAAATGGATTTTTAACAAAACAATCAAGAAAACTTCTTCCTTGAATCACATTATAGATTTCACCAATTGTAAAAAAACACAAAAAAGAGATTGATAACCTTATCACTGCTACACAATCCTTTCTCACTGATTGCATGTTTGTTATTGTCTGTGACATTTCTGACTGTTTATGCATTCCTGTCCCTTTCTTTTCTTTTCTACAACTTCCATTCATGAACTGGGCGTGTCTGATGACCATCCGGTCATCCCCTAGAACCAGCAAAGACTTCTTATTTCAGTGTGTGTGCGTGTGTTAGTACTTAAGACTTCAGAATGCTTTGGTCTAAACAAAGTGTTGGTAGTGAGCCAAACGTGACACATTGTCTCAGTGTTCTGCAGGCAGAATGAGGGTTCCAGGACACTATCCTCCTGTGTGGGTATATGGGACCTGCAGTGATTCTACTGCAAATTGGAACTTAGAAACGAGATTGATAACCTCAAGGTCATGAAAAGGATTTAAAGGCATTATGGTTAGACTCATAGTAGCATTAAGACTCACAAGAGTTTTAAGACGGTGTGTTGCTTCCATCTCTCATTGCTATTCAAATAAACAAGTGTGATATTAAACTCTAATTAGTACAAAACATTGGAAACGCAGGACATGTTCCCTCTACTGACAATGACGAGACTTGTAACAGCTGAGAGACTAAACCCAATATAACCATACATGTTATATTTGATACCTGCATTTTTTCAGCACTCTATCTCATTAGCATGATCCAAACTTTTCCTCCTTTTTTTAGGCAACCGTGATGGTGGCCTGCAGCCCGGCATTGACCACAAGGGCCTTAACTCTATTACAGGGGTGGCGAACACGCGGCTCTCGAGCCGCATGCGGCTCTTGGACAATGAGCGTGCGGCTCTTTGCGTCTCGTCATATTTTCCATATACTGTGCCTCATTTCATAATTTTTCCCTCTTAAACCACACTCAAATCATCAGAGGGTATTAAAAATAAATAATTAATAATAAAAGTAATTTGGCAGTGTGTGTGTGTTTGATTCTGCTCCCGACACATACGTGATCGTCAATCATTTGCGCGGGTTACGCCCACTGCCGGAACACTTAAATAAAGATTGATGTGCGTGAAGACTGTTACCCTCATGGTCAAAATGGTGAAATTCAGAGTATACAGATAAACACAGGATGTTTCTGGAAGAACGGGAAGATTCTTACTTTTTACTGAACAGAATGGCGTCACGATGTTTATTATTATGAGCTTTTGGAAGCAGTAACATTGGTCATGGCAGTATCCCGGAGAAAATTAAAAACTTCCTGATCTGACACAAATTGTCTCCTTTATTAACAAGTTGAAGCTTTTCAAAGTGCTCATTCAAAACGGCAATCATCCCACTTTCCTTCTTTGCGGAGCTCACAGCAGAAAGCTGCAATCAGAATGAATGAAGCGCAGAACGTGACGCTGCTTGCGCAACTGGACAGAAACGACCGCAGATCACTTTTCTCATGGATCCTTTAATGCAGAGACTGACTGCCTGAGATCCCCGCTGGTCACTGATGAGGCAGCGAGAGAACCGGAGATAAATGAGCAGAAATCTCTTTGAAAGAAGGCCCTGTTATAATTTGGAGAACAGACATCGGTCCGTTCTGACCGACACTCACGTAAAGGAGCTGATCAACTGGCCCGGGGCTTAGCCCCGCCTTCAGCCCCTAAGACTCATGGGAAGGGGGGAATCTTCAGTGTAAAACCATGAGCCAGGTAGCTGTTAGCAGAGTTGAGCTGCATGCCGTTTGGCTGAATGAGTGTGTATCGAAGTTTCCGGGTTCCTAAAGTGAGTAGGAAGGAGAGGACGTGAATGACGCAGTCAGTTAAATTACAACTCAGCACATGTTGGATTATTACTCCTCAGTATAAACTGATTCATGCCAAGTATAAATATTTAATAAATTATTTGCTTTTGGTGCAAATGTCAGTCATACAATTTTGAATAAAAAAACATAAAAGTGAGATATTCTAATGAGGGTCAAAATTAATTTAAGTTGCACACAACTGAAATGTAATGTATTTAATGTGTTCATTGTGAATATGAATGACTCAGACACCAGAATGATGCTCTGTCCAGATGTTTGTGTATTTGTTGGTGTAAGTATCATTGAAAGAGGAATGTTGAGACACAAAGAATTACCAGTTAAATGCTGTTGGATAAACGATGAAATATTCAGTTTTATCATCAGAAATCTGACTTCAGAGGAGTCACATTCTCACCAGCATCAACCTTTCTGCCCGTCACTGAGTAGTTGTGTGTCAGAGAGAGGCAGAGAAAAGAGTGAGATGAAGAGAGAGTGTGTGTGTACGAAATGAGAGAGAGGTATCTGACTTCTAGGGTAGTCTCTGTGTTAACTCTGGCTGAGCTGCACTATATGTGACTATTGAGGCTGGACACTTTCCTTGAAATAAACACAAGTACAATACTTGCTGTTCTGTTGTAGGGAGAGGAGTGTGTTATGGACAATAATACAGCGTTAATTGCGTGTGTGTGCGTCTTGGCAGGTCAGTGTGTGGTGTGGCTCTTTGACTCTCACAGTGAAAAAATTCGGCTCTTGGTGTCAAACTTGTTCGCCACCCCTGCTCTATTACATGCACAATAATTTCCCTGTTCCACTATTACAGACTGACTTTGATTTACTGCCTTAGATCTGGCAAGAGGAGGCAAGATCTTCTACAAGTTGGACCTCTGGTTTGCATATCACTTAGTGCAGGGGTGTCCAAATCCAGTCCTCCAGAGCCAGCCTTTTACTGGTTTTCCAAAAATCCTGGCTTATCAGCTGCTGATTACCTGGATTAGGTGTGTTTAGCCAATAAGGAGCTTCAGTGGCAGGTTGGATGGAAAACTTGTAGGACACTGGCCCTGTTGAACTGGATTTGAGGGTGATGAATGGGGTACTACCTTGACATTCCTTTTGGGCAGTTCAAGCACCTGGTTATCCCTTCAGACTCACTAAAGCTCCTGCAGTTTTCCATTGGCTCATTAGTGATGTCCTCAAAGACATGATTAATAAGTTATTGTTTGTGTATCTGGATAATTTTCTTATATTTTCCCAGACCTTACGATTCACGTGCTGCATACATGTTCTGCAATGCCTCCAGGAGAACCAGCTTTTGGACAGGGCAGAGGTGTGTGAGTTCCACTCTATGTAGGTTTCTTAGTCATTTTGTTTCTCCAGAATCCATACAGAGGGATACCACAAAGATCGATTCAGTCCTGGAGTGGCCTACTCCTGACAAGAAATACCTTCTGGGTTCTCTCATCTTTACCTTTTCATTTCTCTTTAATTTGTGTTTGTTTTTGTGTATTTTTTTATGAAGGGCTCATTCATTCATTCATCTTCTTCCGTTTCATCCCTTTCGGGGTCACAGGGCTGCCGGAGCCTATCCCAGCCACTTATGGGCGAAGGCGGGGGACACCCTGGACAGGTCGCCAGTCTGTCACAGGGTCACACATATCACACACACCCATTCACATTCACACCTATGGACAATTTGGAGTGACCATTTAACCTATAAAGCATGTTTTTGGATGGTGGGAGGAAGCCGGAGTCCCTGGACAAAACCCACGCATGGACGGGGAGAACATGCAAACTCCACTCAGAAAGGTCCCCCATTGATGTTCTGTTTCAGGTCCCCCAGCCGGGACTTGAACCAAGGGTCTTCTTGCTGTGAGGCAAGAGCGCTGACCACTGGCTTATTCTTTGAGGGGCTTATTCTTTTATTTTATTGCATGTGTGGGAATTGGTGTTTTTTCTTTTGTGTTTGTTTCCTTGAGCTGTTCTTTTTTCATGAAAGGTGCTTTAGAAATAAAATTAATTTGAATTTGAATTTTTGGGGTTTGCCAACTTCCACACGTGGTTTATCAGAGGATTCAGTAACATGCTTCCACAACTTTCACAGACTCAGCACATGTAAGCTACGCTTTGACTGGTATGAGGAGGCCAGACGAGCTTTGTTCAAGCTTAAAAGACTTTTCTCAACACCTCCTGGTCTTTTCAGCTGATGACTCTGAGCAATTCCTTGTGGAGGTGTATGCATACCGGCTCATAACTTTCTGGACCGGTCCATCATCTCCCGGTTCCATCTGGAACATCCGGATCAGCCTTGTCGCTGGTCTGGGAGCCAGTGATGTAGAGGGGGTTGTATCAGGGATTTGGGTGTTGGTTCTTGTTGGTTGCTGTACTCATGATTGAGTGCAGCTGTTTTTGTTTAGTTTACCGTAGCAGGTTATTTAGGTAGTCATCACATTGTCACTGGTGTCAGAATGTTGGTTTTGTGTTTATTTAACTGTTTTGTGAAACTGACCTTCCTGCATTTGGAGATATTTTCTGGATACCAAGGACAAAACAAATACAAATTAAATAGTCTAGTTGTCTAGTGGATGCTTTGCTGGTTGCCTTTGAGTGACATGATGAAATAAAGGCTTTGTGTACTTGTCCTTATTTGTATAGAGCTTGAATTTTATGACTTTGAAGTTAAATTTAAACTGAAGCTTTATCTGTATGTAAAACACACTTTTTCAGCATGTAAGCTGCTTTTGAGACGACAGTTAAATTGATACATTTGGATAAATACGTGAGATCATAACATGATAAAAAATGTCTCTGTCATTTTGTCTTCAACAAAATGACGATATTGCTGTCTGGTTGGACTCTGGTCTCTCAGGCAGGAACCACAAACCTGGAAGCAGGAGCCGTGGCCGGAGAGCAGGGTCAGACAAGTCATCTCGGTCTCGCTTTTAATCAACAAGGCACGCTGGCCGCAGGCCTCAATAAAGGTTCCTGCGGGCTGGAATGGCCCTCCGCCGGGGTCCCGGGTCGCAGCCGGGCAAGCAAACATTCTCTATTGGCAGGCATAATACGCACTGTGGACTGACATATGTATCAGAGGATGTTCAATTGGCCATTCTGCATGTCAGTCAAGTGACATCACCGTGAGGATGATGGCAATTTTTCAAAATATATTTTAAACTTGTTTTTTTTTGATGGCCTGCGATCTATACCCACACATCAACGTAATGCGCACCCCTGACATAAAAGGATGTTTTGGTTTAAACAAGCAACAAATCCCTTTAAGCTGTCCAACTTAAATATTGGTTTTATTTTCAAATTAGAAGGATGGGGTTGTTAAATATATTTTGGGGCTCACTCTGCCTCTCTCACTTGCAAAGATAAAGGGTCAACCAGATTCACATTCACACAGAAGATATCTTCAAAGTGAGAAAAGTTGCCTGACTTACAATATTATAATATTCATAAAGCTCTGACTTTACACACAGCCAAAGATAACAAAAATACCTTTATACAGGCATTTTTATTTTTAAGTTAAGTTTTTAGTTTGTACAAACCCCAATTGTTGAGCAGACACTGGGTCTCTAACATCAAAATGACAAATGATGTTTGAATAATTGAATTTTTATGCTTTTGCTGATTGATGACTTCATTAATCTTGCCCTTTTCCCTTTAGAAGAAAGGCTACAACGGATAAAGTATTGAAATGCCAAGAGGAACTCAACAACAGTCTTCATGTCGATGAAGATTCTCATTTGTCTGAGACAACAGTTATTCAGGTATTTTGTGACTATTTCAGAGGTTCCAGAAGTAACACGATAATGTGATGAATTCAAAGATTACAAATTGGTACAGTTTTAGTTAGAACCGATGAAGACGGACTGTACCACAACAGAGGTCAAGAAGCAGCTGGCAGAGCTGAAAACTGTCTGGACAGTCTTGGAATCTGCTCATTTTGGCCCTTTTTGTGTCTTTGTTGCTTGAGGTCATAGAGAATTGTGGGGACTATTATGAACACTTCACCCCCCCTGCTCCTCATACATTTTGTTTGCGCTATCCAAGCCTTGGTGACCTCCAAACCGAACCATCAGAATGTCTCAGGCAGCATGGGGGGTTATTGTTCTTTAAAGTAGGTCAAGCCTCGCAGCTATCACAATCAATTTTGGTTGATCCGAGAACAGTTGGGATGGAGACTGGCAGACACATGCTCCAAGGCCTATCGCACTTGTTGATATAACCCAAAGGAACAGGAATCAATGACAATATTCTTTCAGTTTAATGCCCTTTATTCTTCTTCCTCTCACAAATCTTGTCCGGTCCTGTTGCACTCCGCATCATTGTTCTCCCCTCCACCCCTTTTCCGAACTCTAACGTTCCGTCTTCCCTCCTCCTTTTGTATTGCGTAATTAGTCATGTGGAACATATGGAGCATCATATTACATAATCCAACGACAGCTGCAGCTAGATCCAAGATAATACAAATCAGGGGCCACACTCCTTTGAGCGGCAGCTCTGAGGAGTTCAGCTGTGTCATAGCAAGTCTCAACAAAAAAGAGAACCACAACGGCTTGCCAGCACAACAACTTTCAGAAACTGCTGCTGATCAAACAATCAGTATAATGCAGAATTTGCTTCTTGGACCAAACTTTGAATCTCAAGATTATTCTCATTAAAATCTTGAACATTTGAAATTGTGCAGCTTCATGAAAGTAAATACTGTACATGTGTAGTTGTGCAATCTTTATTTAACCTTTATTTTACCAGGAGGATCAGTTAAGAACAGTTTCTCATTGACATTGATGGCCTGGCAGATGCAGCATGGGAGAACTACACAGGTAATGTAAAAAACTGTGACATAATTTTGGGCACCAAAATCACAAATATGTTAGTTTACTAACCATTTGTAATTATTCAGAACTCACAAAATGCTTGTGCTTTATGATGTCAATGTTCACTACGATAATGCATCTCTCATAAAAATGGCATGTTGATGTTCACAAGTTGAGACAAGGCGATCAGATGGTGTAAATACAAATAATTTGGTTAACTTTGTAGCTGTAGGACCATTTTTGCAAGTTTCCCAAAGAAAGCATTGCGGATGATTTAAAGTAGGAAAAAGGTAGCGTATTGGAACTAAGGACACCAAAGTACTTGTGCAATCCTCAGGGATCACTGTGCATGTTTCTAATTTAATTCAATAGGGCCTCCTGTGTGACTGTCGCCACACCAAGGGCAGTAAAATGGAAGGTATTTGTTTCATGTGTTAAATGGATTCCTTTTGTTGTGTTGCCTGAGCTCATTACCATTCCTCTTGTTTTCTTCTAGAATTTGTATCTGCATAATTACTTTACACCATTTTAAAGTACTTCTGTTTGAGCTCCTCCCTGTTGTGGAAAAGTGAGAACTAGATTGGGCATGTAATTAGCAAATTACAGGTTTGAGACCGGGCTCAGTGACAGCTGGCATCAGGAGTAAAAAAGAAGCTGAACCTCAGCCCAAACAACTCTATTCCTCTAAAACCTGCTCTGAGCACCAGCCCCTACCAATCCACGAAAACGAGCTGGCCCCCGTATCGGGACATCACAAAGTGAGGAACAGCCCCTTCCAGGAAGAGTCTAGACTGCCTGCACCGCCACCAGTCTACCATACACACATACTTTCTCCACAGAGCTAGCGGTGATCGGCTAAACGCTTTCATTTGTTTTCGTGGGTGAATTGCAGACCCCTTGCCATGGCTGACTCTAGGTTGTCATCATGAAATGGGCGACACCCACAAGGAGAGAAAGGCGGAGCCTCAGAGATCGAGCTGTCTTACTTACACGAAGGAAAACAAAATGCAGAAAAAACTCATGCTTCATATAGAAAATTGATCTTGAGTGTGTAAAAGGTAATATATGATCATATATATGGATATAATTTACTCTGAAGTTTTTCTTAGCTGGGCAAAAATCTAGGTTTAAGGCCCGTACACACCAGACGAATATTCGCCAGGCGTTATTCGCCAGCGTTTTTCGCCACGTTTTTTGTGTTCACACCCAGGCGATTTTCGCTGACGATGAGCCGAGCCAACATGCAATTTCATTCCCTGACGTTAGATGGCGCTTAATGTAAACCGAAATACTCCTGTACACAAGGTGGCGCTGCGCAACTTTACGCTTCTTAAAGTTGCTTTTCACTCAGAAGAAGAGAGCAGGTATTTATGCGCTTGTCAGAATCAAACAAAGAAAACATGAATATTTCAAGCACCAGCTCCAATTGGTGCTTGGTTCGGGGATATTTTAGAATGTCCGTCATTATTTCTTCGCGGCAGTGTAGACGCTACTTGGCGTCTATCTTCTTCGCTGGTATGTGTGCTCAGCAAGGCAGTTTTGTGTTTGAGCGCCCCCAAGTTGTGTTTTACTGTAACTTCAGAAGCTCCAGACACGTGTACAAAAGCGCCATTCTCATTGGTCGAGTAGATTTCGACGCAAAAGAACTAACCCGAGGCGTTTTTGTTTTTTTGAGGCTTTGACTCGTGGCGTTTTTTCGCGTCGGTGTGAACACTCACATTGGTGCCCTTTGTTTAGTAACGAGGCGTTAAACGTCGGCCAAAATCGCCGGCGAAATTCGTCCCGGTGTGTACGGGCCTTGAGAAAGAAGTTTTTTTTTCTTCCAAGTATGATTTCTGACACCCATGTTTGCTGAACTGCAGGCCAAAGAAAAGAAAAATTTTTTTTTTTTTTTTGTCTGTTATCTTTATACACATATTTAATGAGACCAGCCCAGTGTCCTTGTGATAGAGTGTCCCCCCTTTGACTGGAAGGTTGTGAGTTCAAATGGGACCTAATGTGTCCCTGTTTGACACTTGACACAAGGGAGGGGTCAAATGCATATACAAACTTCACACACCTAATGGGACTTTAACTTAAAATAGAATTAAGTAGTGGTCATCTCATATTGGCCATAGAGCCTACTCGGGAGTACCCTGTAAAAAAAAGTCAGACATTTGAAAGACAAAAATATTCCACCTGAGCTTTGTTTTTTTCTTCTGCCAACCTGACAACCTGACCCATCATTACACTTTAAATTAAAAAACAGGCTCTGCAGAGGAACGGTGGCGTTTCAAGGATCTACTTGTTTTTGCCCAGTGATTGCTGACTTGAGCTTAGTAAAGCTGCGTTGCAAAAATTCGGACACACTGCGAGTATTTGGCCTCAGAAGTTCGAATACCTAGGCTTTAGTGCAGAATTTGCGTCATGTCAACCAATCAGGAACTCAACTTTGGCTCACGAAGTCTTGATGACGCGATCAACGGGCGGAGTCAAAAACCAAAAAGAAGGAGACGTTTTTATAACTCTTTATAATGAACAAACCTGATCTCTAAACATCATGTTGACTGTATATGAGATACACAGATATACAGTCAATCAATTTTTAAAGACGCGTCTAGCAGCAAATTTGCCGCGGGTCGAGACGGGGGCGAAGGACGCGAATTCACTGTGCAAATCCCGTCCTGTGTTAGTGCAGCGTTTTGCTTTATCAATCTCCATAAACCCACTCAGGATAAAGTGGGTGTTAATAATTGATCAATGATTTTCATGGTTGCAGTGATGAAGAAAATGGTAAGGATGATTTTCAGTCTCAGTTCACATACTTATCCTTTCATCTGATGGGTTACAAACTGTTTTCTTAAACAATAGTAATATAACTTACATTTTTCCTTTTTTTTCCTTTTTTCTTTTTACATTTTTTTTGTTGTTAATTGATCGGTTCATCATTCCAGTCCAATGTTTGGAAATACTTTGAATTTAGCAAACCCATGTGACCATACAGTGTCTAGAATGTTCTAAGAATGTTCCTTTTGGATTCTTTGGATGTGGAAAAACAACATTGGACTGGACTTTAGGAAACTAAAATGTGAATGGATTTGACATTCATTCTTGTTTCCTTGTTTGTTTGTGAAAATTTTTACCTTAAACTTGATTATGTTGAAGAAATAAAAGGAATCTGTAAAACTTCACCTTCACAGTTCAGTACCAGGTATTTATCGCTGAGTCACACTGGTTGAAGTCTTGGATAAAGATGTCCTCGATCCATTTTGTGTCAGTGAATTGGATCGTTCAAAATGAACCAAAATTGACTATGAATCACATAATCAACCACAAATCATTGTTAAAACTAATTATTACACCCTAAATAAATATGTAAATAAATGAGATGTTTCGGGCTGGAACTAGGACCAGTTCATTTCCAACCCACCTGATAGTTTTATTGACATCTGTGCCTCAACAGATGAACTTAGATTGTCTGTGTTTGTTGTAGAAACAATGCTATGGATTAACACTCCCACGCCTGGTACTTACTGCAGGATCTGAGCAGGGCGAGAGCCACCACGTCTAAGCCCAAACATTTGGTTATCAACTGTGGTAAAACCAGCCCAACTTGAATTAGATCTCTCACCTCTTTTGTCTCTCACTCCACTAAAACCATAATCATAGATTAAGGGGGGTTGTTAACCGTGTGTCTTTTCCACAAGCTGCCTTAATCCTGGGAGCCGGTTTCCTGGCTTCTGCTACCATATGGACCAGAACCTGGAATATGCCGGGAAGCAAAGCACATCCGATGAGCCTGACTGAGCTCAAGTTGTATAATATTCTTATGCCTTCTGATTAGTTTAATCTAATGTTTTTTTTTCCCCAATTGTTTTGATGGTAAGAACATAAAAACGATAACCGCCTAAACATTTTGTTTAAAACTGAAAGGAACCTAGCATGTCAACATGTTCTGACTATAAACTCATTTATGATACATTTGGGAAGAATGCATTAGAAGAATGACATACATATGTACGTACATACTATTTAACAGGTTTTGACATCATGGTTAATTCGATCCAGTGTGATACTCTGTGGAAACTACTTTACAGCCGTGTCCATATAACTGGCTAATTTGGTGGACAAAGGAGACAAATGGCGATATCTGTTCATTAAATAAGATCAAAATTATATACAATTTACCTATTCAGTCCAGATTATTGTAAAAATGGTTATTGGGGATGGAGGAGGTGTTAAATTTATCTGAATTGATAGATGTGTGATAATCAATACCTATAGCATCTGTGGTTTTTGGGTTGACCTTGAGGGATTTAATAACCTCCCCACCCAGACCCAGCTTATCTGACCTCACACGTTTCATCCTCTGATACGACTAATTAAAGAAAATCCCAGTCCTGTGTCTCCTTTGCTTCACTCTTTAGATCAACAGCTTTAATCTGCCTGTCATGGAGATTAAAGCTATTTGCTGAGTTCATCCTTTTTCTTTTAATGGATGTCAATGAGCACACTGTATCACTGTAGGCCTCCTGCTGTTGCAGGGTGTGGATCTTAGTTTTCTAAGGACTTGTTATTTTACAACAATCATAGCAAGATTGTAAGCGTCTGATCTGCTAGACTTAAACCTTCATCCCCATATGGTGATGCTCTCTGGATCTCTAGGTGATAATTGCACATGATCACACTTAGAAAAGAAAACTTCAACAGCAAGCACTGTTGTTATTGACAGAAAAAGTTTAGTTTGCTTTCTGTGTATACAGCATTTGTCACATATATGCACAAATATTAAAACTCTCTTTTCATTTAATACAGGGATTACCTCCAAAAAGTACAGACGATTGTTGACAGCAGTTGTCTGACCAAAAGTGGAATGAGAAAATGCTAATTGAATGAAGAAAGAGACTAACTTAGTTTCTGTAGCTGCGTTTCCACTGTACAGTGCCCAAGGCAGCTAGTTCCAACCAAGAAGTGCTTTGCCATCCGGTTGTTGGTCACATGACTCATTTAATTCGGAAATAGTGTTTCCATTGCGAAAAAAATCAATTTCGATATGCCTCAAAAACAACCTCCTTTTTTTCCAATACATTTTCGTGTTTCCATTACACAGATTTATTATTGCAAATCCAGTTTGTGCAATTTCATGGTCAATGGAAACACAGCTAGTTTGAGTACGTTTAAATGCATGCTCAAATATGCAGGAATACTAAACATCTAAACCATTTTCCAAAACTTCCTTTAGAAATTAATAAAATATTGACGACATTATTACTACTGACTAATTACTTACAAGCTATTCCCTCTGCACAATAACATGCACACATAGTTATTCACATTGCTAATCCCCAGAGATGGGTCCAGTGCTCCATCTGGGGCAGATGGGTAAAGGAGGCGTGCTTTTTGCATCAGCATACGCCTCATCGCATGCCTGGACGTGACCCTCCCACTTTTGATCCTATTAGCAGGTGAAAGAAGAGATGGACATCAGACTGACAGTCCACCTTCAGCCTGTGTTTGGCCGCATGACCTGAAAACTCATTAAGCCAAGCATATGCTGCTGCAAACACTGGCATATTGCACGAGGACCCAGCTAACTTTGCTACCCTATTCACATCATTTAAATGAATTAGTGGGGTGAGCGATAGTAGGGCATGAGCGGATCAATAACATGACTGAGGTGTCATGTTTCTGTCTGAGGGGCTGTTTGATGGATAAATCGACACACTGTAATTCATAATATTTAGTGTCCCTAAGTCATATTACTTCATGCAAAGCAAAAAAAATCAACTTTAAAACAAAGTCATGTTTATTATTATTCAGTCTCTTTACACATTCAGCTGTTATGACCCTCTTTAGGGCATTTTTGGCCCGCTTTTGTCTGCACATAGCCAGGTGTTTAAATAACCTATAACTACCCCACTCTGTTCCTAAGAAAGTTCCATGCACATATGGTCACTGTAAAAAAGTTTTGATCCACGTGAACCTGTACAAAAACAATGTTTAGCAATGCTTTACATGTGTCAGATGTACAGCTCATTTAGCCAATCAGGACAACAAATAGTTAGTACAGTCACTTCCACAAAAGATGAACCACAGTGCTTTTACTTATTGGCTCATCAATTTAACAAAGCAATTCCGGTTGTGAAATAAGACAAATGCAAAGCGTTGAATGACATTCGAATGGCATTCTGGGACATTTGGGTACTTAAGACTTGGGTTTTCCAATGTTTATGCGCCAACCCAAAAAACAGATTTTACAAAATGTTCACATAGGCCAGAGTTTTTTTTTTAGAAATTATCATTGTTATGATTCAATACTGTATTTTTGTGTGGAAAAATTTAGTAATGTGGGAAACCACTTCATGGGTAAAATCAATGCAATAAGGTCTAATATTTCCTCTAAGCAAATACACTGGTTTTAACAGATCGCCAGCATTGGTTTTACAAGAGGAAACACTGGGGAGTTTTGTTCTGGAGATGCTTGGTCAAGGTATATTCCATTGATTTGTGCCCACACAACATTTTTCTAAAAATGATGACCATATATTTTTTGCACTATAGAGCACACCTGACTATAATGTGCACCATCAATGAATGATCTATTTTCAAACTTATGTCATATATAAGGTTAACTGAACTATATCCAAGACTAAAAGAGTCAGACATAAATCTGTTAGTCAAACTCTAATAACTACATTCACATTGTAGCCACATTAGAAGCGTTAGCCAGGTTTGAGTTTTTACAATATGTGTAACTCTCAACTTTGTTTGTAACATGTACAGATCAGACTGACGCAGCTAAAACAAACGTTAGTGTGACGACATTAACTCCCAACCTTGGTCGTAACATGTTAACATAAAAGACAGTCTCATACCACCACAGTGGATTGGAAATGGTTTATTTAAAGTAATCAGAGCAGGAATAATGCATAAACGAGACAACCAACAGAGGTTTATATCCTATCACGTTAGCCCGGTCAGTGTATTCACAATAACACCCAACCAAACACTGACAGAGCGCCATGCTCCTCTCAAAATCCCTTCAACATCCGTAAACACAACCAGAAATAATCTATAGGTACACTGTGGCTTTTTGAAAATAATTAAGGCTTTGAAGTCCCCATTATAGTCCAGAAAATACGGAACACCTAAGCACAGTTGTTAAAAGCTCTTAATCCTGTGGCACCCCCCTACAGCATGTTGAACTGCTCAAAATAGCTTGGTGGAAATCCACTGCACAACCAAACTACTGCTGCTTGCTCCACAGTCAGACCATCATAGAAGATGGAAAAATGTATTTACTGTAGCTAAATAACTCATACGTATGGCCCCTTTTCCCGTCCTTTACTGATGATGGCAAACCAACAATCAGGTCATCTTTTTAACCTAATGTATGGGGTGTACGACACAGTGGGAGTTGAATT
The DNA here is from genome assembly GCA_037389245.1 of Oryzias sinensis. NCBI lineage: Eukaryota > Metazoa > Chordata > Actinopteri > Beloniformes > Adrianichthyidae > Oryzias > Oryzias sinensis. The sequence continues at coordinate 4,139,426 of CM074489.1, read as the reverse complement.
TATAAACTATATCTGATCTACAGCCGTAGGTTTTTCAGAACAGGGGAGTTACTGGAGTCCCACTTTCCATGTTAATTGTTATCACCCAATATAAATTATGTGGATTGTGACTTAATTTAGGCTGAGATCAGGCTTAGTTTTTAGCCAAATCTTATTTCAGATTAAACATTTCGTTGGAAAGATATAAAAATAAATATATTGACAGAATTTTGTTTTGACCTTTCTAAAACAATTAGTTTTTTAAAAAAGTGCACAAACTGAAGTGACCTCAAGAATCACACAGGACAACCAATCAATTAACAGACCTATGGGAGATTATTGGTGTCAATAAATGAACACAAATAAATATGCTCCAAAATCAATGATTCAGATGATTGGGCAACAAATCATCATGTTTTGTAAATGACAGAGCAGCTGCTGCGTTTAGTAAAAAAGGCTGACCTTCCGGTCTACTTGAACACTGCTGTTAAGGTTGGTATTGGTATGATTCCATTTTTAAAATGTAAAATATCACAAAACAAGGCTCTAACCTCCATAAAAAAAATCCCAAGACCTCTGACTTGAACAAGACAGCAGCTGAAAATCCTTTTGTCTTATATTTGTGAGCAAAACTGGTTAGTGTTTGTGACCGTGGGTTTTTTATCAGTCCTGGTCTGAATAAAATAAGGTAAAATATGCAATAAAAATCTCACATTTTAACTGCCACTCAGTATATTTGAGAGAAATATTTTTAAGTCAATACTTGTTTTTATTAAAAAAAAATGGATGACTTTGTCCAAACTCTTGACAGGTACTTTGATTGAAAAGAAGGTATACATGTGATTTATTTTACATGAAATTGTTTTTGCTGTAGTATTGTTGAATTTGAGGTCAGAATGTTGACTTTGCTCATACAAACACAACATCTTTACACCTCACCCTGAAAGGCTGTTCCCCTCCAATCATCTTCTGATCTGTTTTTAAAGCCTTCCCAATGGTCTCTGAATTATGATTATGCTGTTTTTTGCCAAAATCTGAAAACCTGTGTCGTGTTCTAGTACAATGTTTCTTCAGAGCAACAGGACTTCGTCAGAAATTCACCCTTGAGTCGTGGGCGGGACTGTTGACGCAGAATGAGCCTGCCTCTATTTCCCATCAACCCTTTGTTTACTCTCTCTCCCGCCAACTTACAGCCTCTCACAACCTAGCAGTGTAAAATAGCGAACAAAATGTGAGCTATCCAGCCGTACAGTTTAGACCCAGATTCCAGCTCAGACGAGGAAAATAGAGATGTTCCCGAATGTAGTTGTCTGACAGTGGATGGGTCATCATGGAGCGGAGCAGGGAGCTTGAGGCCCCCTGTTCCAGCCCCAGCGTCACAACTACAAGCTTTTTCCAACGGAATTCTTATTCACAACAATTTAAATGAAGAAATGCTCATAGGAACAGTTTTTTTTGGGAGTGTCAGACAGGAGATGGACAGTGTGGCAGCTATCAGGACAGTTGGTGAATCATCTTCCACTATTCCATAAACAAGGCCTTAATGTTACAGTAAATAAAAAGCTAGCTGTGTTGAGAGGTCTCTGATCAATTGGACTATATATAACATTCAAACCAGCTAAATATGGTGGAATAATCTGGGTAGCATGTGATGCAAACACCAGTTATACACAGGTTAAGCTGGACTGCCGGCACTCTGCACAAAAATGCAGAAATCAGCAGAAAATAGAATCAGATAACCAGTTTGACTCTTGACAACTTTGTCACCAAAAGAGGGATAACTTTACAGCACAGACTTTTCGAAATGCTTGATGTGTGTCCCGTCACAATGTATGCATGCATCATATGGACAGGGGTTTCCCTGATTAGAATGTGCCACAGCTGTACAAGAGGTAAATATGTAATGAAGAGCAAGGAAAACGACTCAAAGACCCACTCCCAAGAAAATTGTGTTTTTTAAGTTTTAACATGTTCTTGTAGCGTCTTTCTAATAATGGTGGACATTTATATAAAAAAATTAATATTAAAATTGCATTTCTAAGTATTTCTTTATTCAAATCATTGTGAATCAGGAGCAGATGAAAAAAATGTAGTTTAAAAGGTTCTCAGTTGTGACAGAGAAACTGCAATGAGGGGAGGGCACAAGCTCACTTCTCCGCCCCCTTTCTTATGCATCCACTTTCAGACAAATAGATCAATGCAGGGATCTAAATTAACTTTTATTTGGTGGGTAGAAAAACAAATTCACCAGCCACTTTGGCAATGGAGTCATTGTTCATCATCTCTGACAGGAGGCTCGAACTCACAGCCATGACTTTTAAGTGTCTTGGGTACCACAAACATCCGTCCCAGAGTTGGTTCAGACCTTTCATTCTGAATTTATTGTGCAGATTTGATAGTCACAAACGTGGCAACAGTTGCATTCTGGGCCTTCATGGAATTTCCGAACTTAGGTGCTTTCATTAAGTATTCACTATTGCTGCATTCAGGTGTGCCAGTAATTTCTAGCATTTTCTCACACTGACCTAAGCCAACACACATTCATTTGTTTTTCCATGTCATTGGAACTATTTGAAAGGACTGAGACTCACAACTATAACACACTGATCTGTGAGAATAATGCAGAACGCTTTTACTAATTATTTATCACAAGTTTTATCTTTACTTCTGTTGTGCATTGAAAAAAACATTTGTGTTTTGAACAGTTAATTTCTTAAAAAATGTTGAAGTGACAAAATGACAATGGCTAGAAATAAACGTTGGGGCTTTGATAAAGTCTGCTTTGGTTTTAATACACAAATTACATTTACAGCAAAATATTTGAATATTTGTAGAAATCCAGTTTGGCTACTTTGGATATTACCGGCCACCCTGGCTAGTAACCAAAAAAGTCCATTTAAAGCCCTGGATCCATGTATTTCTTTGTTTTATCTCGACTGAGCTGGCATCTGACAAAAAACAGTGCGGCTGGATACCTCCAATACTGATCACCATATTTGTTGCCCCGCTAATGTTACCTTGGGGCAGTAAGCTAGTGCGAGAGAATGTAAACAAAGGGATTGTCAAAAATTGGTGGTGGAGGACCCAAAATGCAGGACTTGACTACAAATCATAATTAAATCATAATAAAAAGACCAGTGGGAATGCTCTGAAAATAGATCAGAAGACGTTTGGAGTGGAACTTTAAGGTAGTGCATATCCAATGGAGGCAGAACATGCCAAGGACCCCAGCCGCTGCAGCTACAGTGATGGAAATCCAAGAGAGAACTTCACAGAGTAAGTGGCTTTTAGTATCAGCTATGGGAATTATTGTCTCCTTCTGTCTAAGTTCCAAGTTTCCCTTTCATTAGTCTGTGCATCTCTTCAGGAAATGTTCTTCTCTTTTTTAACAAAAACAGCTGTCTTCTGCCTGGTCTAAGTGTTCCACTCATTTGTCCATGTTCTCCTCTTTGGGGATTTACATTTCTCTTTGCTGTCTTCAAGATGTGCTGAGATCTGTGAAAATCGTTCAATAAAACATGCAGATTTAACCAATATTTCTAATATTTTCTGCATTTTTACCATATCTATGTCAGATTTTATAACAAAGAAATGTGTTCCGTGTGCAATTTGATGTATTTAGCATGATTTTCTAAATAAAATATATAAAAGTGAACAAAAACGCTGATGAATAAAAATTTATATAAATGCTAGACACATTTTTAACCCTTCAACACCGGAGACATTGTGGGCGAAAACAAATTACACACTTTGTGCAACACTTTAATAAAGCAAAGTGTAAACTGATCATTTTAAAGACTGAAGCCTTGGCATGATTGACTTTTTAAGACCTAAAAAAAACAGAAAAAACTCTGATCGAAGAGTGCTTTTACTTTTTTCCCTTCTGATCAGTGCAGGAGTGTTGGGAGTGCCCTCATATAGCAGGTGAGTGACGTCTATGGTATTGAGAAAACACACGACTTTGTACCACCCTCAAAGAAATGGAGAGTGGGAGAGGGCTTCACACTCTCCCTTCAGAAAGAACAACAGCGCTATTGGCCGGAAGCTTTGTAATAATACCAACAATAATAATAATAATAACATTATAGTTGCCTGGAGAATCATTGTATCTTTTAATATTTGTTAACAGTGAGAAGTGCTGTAGAGTTACATTTGCCAGCAGAAGTTTTTTCTGATGTCCCGTTAGTTTGTATATTCATTGATGAGACATCGAAACAAACTGAGGGGGAAAATTGTGATGAATTCCACTTGTAGGGGTGGCATGCTGTCCATTGACTTATTTGTCTGGCTGCTATCACATCTGGAGAAAACCTATTGAATGACCAAGTGTGGTTAGACACTGGCATGAGATTGAGACTTTAGGAGGTATGGCTGAGGTTTCTGCTATATTTGTATGGCTTATTTCAATTTTTATACTTGCTATATTGCTCTCTATTTTGTTTAAACATTTGCCAAAAATCTATTAGAAAAGCACAAGTCCTGGTTCTGTTAGTGTCTTTTTTGATGAACAGCAGAAGGTAAAGATGACTTCTGTCTAAATGTTACTAGAATGTTTATTTGTATTTAATTATAAGAACGCTGCATCCAGGCTGATGTTTTGCCTACCTTGGCTTTCAGCTGTGGACTAATTTGGATTGATGTGTTTATAATGAGTCGCTTTGTTTTTTTGATTACCTTTGCAGTGTTGTATAAGGTAGCTGGTGACCTACTGTGGGTCACATGTCTGGCATATAGGAACCTTTGTGAGAGTAATTGTACATTTCGTGGGTCATTTTTGTAGGTTAAGTTTTAAAAGCCAGTTTGAAACCCATTTGCTGAGGTTGTTATGGCATTTTGAAGAGCTGTACAATCAGATGATGAGGTGATAGTTCAGTATAACTTCTGACATTGTCATAATACATGACACATTCAGATGATGTCACAACCCTGGGAGGTCATCAACAAACATTAACACACAGCAAAGGTGTTAGCAGAGTACTCCACATGTTACCTTTTACCCATTCCGAGGTTTTCCTATTCATGACAACTCTGCTCTGCCACAGATGTGAAATGGCGTGAGCAGAGGATGAAGCACTGCACTTTTTCTGGCAAAACTGGGGCTTATACAACTCCACTATGTACAGTTGTCCTGAACTTCTTTCTCCAATTTAGTCTTGCAGATGTCCCTCCACTGAATAGTTTTCCACATAAATACTATGGATTGTTGACAAAAAAGCAGTCCACACTCAGGACAAGCAACCTTAGGTCGAATTTACAGACAATCAGCCTGTATACCTGAAATCCAAAAAACAGGTCACAATGAAAAAACAGCTGCACAACATTAGGCCATTTCACGATACAAACAGCTGCAACAAACAGCTAGAGCTGTGATTCTGCCAGGTTCAGGTCAATCCAATTACCAGATAAGAAGAAAGCTGACAAGAAGAGCAGAGCAACAGAGAAGCTCAGTGGATGATCAGAGTATTTGTGTCAGTTTGAGTCCTAAAAAAATCCTAAATCACTGTCAAAAATTCATAAGCCATCTTTTATTGTGATGCTATTGGAGTTTAAAAAGATTTTAGTTTTGAAAACATCGCTGTTACCAATTTTTAGATCTGTAAAGTCTGGCTAGAGTCAGATTGATAACCTCTTTAAATCTTCTAGAAACTAAATAAATTCTCAAACATTTTGATGTTTCTTTTACTTTGAAATGACATAAAAAAAATCCTTGTGCCTGTAAATGTGTTCCTGCAGCGTTTACACACACCTGGCAAATACAGAACCAGGCATGAAGTTAATACAGATCAACATGCCTTTCACCTCTGCTGCTGTAGATGACAGAGTAGTTGAATTTACTACTGGGTCTTCCCCAACTCAGGAGGTTCATTTTGTGAATGAACTTAGACTTACAAGGACTTTCCATGCTATTCAAATCAAGTGCTGAGGGGATTTCAAAGACTTTAAAGTAGTTTCATTCCTGCTTATGCAAAAAATCTATGCAAAGTTAAAATACAAATGGACTGATTCAACACGAAGCACTGATTTCTTCAGCTGAAGGAACCTCCTGATAAAACAGAGCAGACACAACAATGAAGACAAAAACAATGTGTCTGTGTGACATTTTCGAGAGACAGTTAGCAGACTGATTCACTCTGTACCTGAGCAAAGGTCAGAAATCATTCGCTGCAAGGTGAACAGTCCAATTTCTGGTTCATATTTTAACACAGGACTCTTTCATCTTCCTAGTAGTACCTTGAAACAGAGTATAGATATGCAAATGGTGTATTTCCCAGCAGTACTAGGGAGCAGGATCACACATCGAGGGACCAACTCATAGCAACCATTATATGTACCGCTCCATGCCACTGACGCCATAAGAAATTGTTACCCTCAATTCTAGCTCTAATCAACATCTCTTTTCTACACCAGAGCGCCACTAAGACTTGCACTCGTGCAGTAGGTAGTGGTGATGTTAACACCTTAACCCTTGTGCTATCTTAGATGACCCCACCCTTACATTTACATGTTCTCCCTACCATGACAAAGGTGGATAAAGGTGGAAAGATTTCATGTAACCTGACACTAAAGAAGATCAGAAATCATTGAAGAAAAGGTTCAGAGCACTGTCTAGTGGGTCTAGATGACCCAACTCCCAATGTTAAAGGGCCTAGATAGCACAAGGGTTAAGTCAGCAGCGAGTCATGCCACAACTTCTCTACATCCCCAACAGTTTTTAAGAAAATCTCATGTCATTAGCCTGGGTGAAATTGTTCTGGCACAGTAGCTTTAGTAACATAAAAAGATGTAAAAACAAAACAAAAAGTGAAGTATTTAATTATAATTATTATGTATAAATCCGATCTAATTCAGTTTATAGTTTCGATCCACGGTATTTTAGTTTCTCGCAAAAGTTCAGCCTACTTTTGTTTTTCCACATCCAAAAGAATCAAAGCCAAGCATTGAACATTCCTAAAATAATTGTGTGGTCACATGTGTTTGCTACATTCAAAGTCTTTCCACACTGGACTGAATCATGGTTGATCAGGGTTTGCTGACATCCCATGTGATGTCTGTCAGATGCACGCGGTAAAGTTTTTTATGTTATGGCAAAATAGACCTAATCGCTTCTCATCTAAATGGTATTTTCCTTATATTAATTATTGATTTATCTCTACTTTTAGAAATTATTTTTTTTGATGGTTTAGGGTCAATCTTATTAGATAGATCGATCTGAGTTGGATAGTAGGAATAGAAATTGATTCATTGATTATTGATTATTTCTTTTACCCCTTAATGCATAATCTTGTTTTAGGGTATATATTTCAGTTGATTAGTAAAACATTACTAATGATGCAAAGCAGACCTAGGGCACTGAAACGATTGACAACATAAGGGTGTTCACATTGAAGAGACACCCATATGTTGGGTAAGTTTTCCTCTTGCCCTTGAAAAGTTTATTTATTTGGTTGCACATGTTTAATTCTACACTTGATTATCTTGAATGAAGCACACGGAATCTTAGAAAATACAATTTTCACCGCTCAGTACCCAGGTATTTACCTCTGAGTCACACTGGTTGAATTTTTGGCAAAAGATGTCCTGGATCCATCTTAGGTCAGTGAATTGGATCGTTCAAAATTACTGACTACAAATATTAACTATAAATCGACGAAACCACAATTATGATAGAATTCAATGTACACGAATCATTACAAACCTAGACTTTTAACAACAAACTCGCTTGTTAAGACAGTCTGATCCTTTCTCTGACCTCCTCCATGAAGGAAAAGGAAGGCTGAATCCTAATTGCTTACCTACCCCTCTGGCTCCTCTCTATTGCTCTAACTGAAGGGGCATTTTGAAGGTGTAATGGAGTGTAAACGTTTTTGAGGAGCCAGAAAGCACCTGAGTCTTAGGGTGATTCGCGCTGCACTGTAGTGCAGAGGAAAACACATTTCTTTTCTCTTAGGTGCTCTGAAGCAGAGTGTTTACATGTAAATGTATGCAATGACTTTTAGTTTTTGCATGACTTTTTTCAATTCTAAAACCAATTTTTGTTTCAAGATTTTACTAAGCGCTGGCAGCTATGTGCTAATTTGGATGACCTGGCGAATATTGGTGGCGTCATTGAGTGGCAGCAATGTCCAGATTTGAAGACACTATAATGAATGTAAGGATAGGGGAGAGCTGTAGGAGTAGGGAAGGTTATCAGTTATCCAATATTTGTGGCCAAGAAAACAGGTTTAGTTATGCGATTTAAAATGACATGTTTTATGTATAAAGGCATTAGCTTAAAAGTAACCTTCATGCATTTTAACCAGTTCTTCTTTTTCCATCAAAGGAGCATATGACGTGAATGAAACACAGTAGATCCCATAGCTGCCTACCACCATGGCACAATGTGACGTTGAGATGAGAAATTGTTGTAATTAGGGATTGTTAAAAAGTATTAATTTTTGGTGTAGAAATTGCCATTGTACCTCTAAGAGGTCTTATCGGATGCAACATACCTACATGCAAATGTGCAGCAGTTGTAGCCTGGTTAGTAGCTGACATGAGACTCATTCACACATAGTTGTCAAAGGAGCACCCTGTAGATTTGGGTTGAGTGTATGTGTGTTTGAGATATGGGATTCATGCATTCCAGCCACCCCCGACTCCCTTTTCTCAAACTCCTACTGACCCATTGTGTTGGGGTTGTTTTCCCTCTTATCCTTGCCCTTGGCCCTACATGGCCTCTGAGCACCCACCCATCTTGCCAGAACAGAGGTGCTGTTAGGTCACTTTTTGTGCAGGACACACACACACACACGCACACAAATCGACCCCCACCTATCACTGTTCGTGGATCACTTCACAGGACAATCTCCCTATCCATCTTTGCGAGGTCATTGTGGACCTGCCCTCAGCTGAGAAAGGAGCTTCATTCACAGGGGAAAGCCCCTTCTTCTCTGCCTTCTCCCTTTCAGTGAGTGAAGGAAGCCCTCACACACTGCATGTGCTGTTGGAGGTCATATTTAGAATATGAAGAGGCACTAGGACTTCAAAGCTGGATGTAGAATGTGGGTGAAGACAAATGTCACCACTTCAACACTCCTGCAGACACACACAGCCTCCTTTTAGTTATAGTTTGTAAAACTGACTATTATGTTCCAGGAGATTTCCCAGCAAATAAACGACAAAGGGAAATGTGCACAGGTGGATAATAGGACGAGTCATTAAGATAATTCACACACAAACAAATGTATTGGCCAACCATTGTGCTTGCAGGTATTAAAATGATGTTTGCTCAAAGATATGTCTACATCGCACTGAGATGGTGTAAAGAAACTCTTAAAGTCCATGAAAGCATTTCTTCTGAAAGATATACAATCAAACGACAAACATGAATCTAATAGTGACGCAAACCAATGTACTAACTTTTCTCTTAAAGTATAAGCAGACTGGGAGACCACAGTGTTTAAAAAAAAAAAGTCGTGGTTGACAACTACTAAAAGTCTGCCTTAAATAAAGGCACATTTTGGAAAAGCCCAGCATCGTTTTGTGTGCACTAACATCAGCTGGAACAATGGCTCCTGCAATGGAGACCCCCCACCCCCACCCCCCAAAATGAAGTTCTTGCAACTAATCTTTACTTTGTTGGTCTTGAAACAGCTAAGAACTTGTGTTTGGTCACAAAGTTTAAATGGCAGGGTAGTCAAATTGAATGCCAAAATATAATTGCACAATGTCAACAATAAAAGGTTTTGATGAGATGGTGGTGGAGACTTTTAGGAGTTCTTCACTTTAGCTTATGACATAAGACAAGGGCTTGCTAAAAAGTAATGCAACAGTTGTCTTGCTTCTCACCACCAGAACCTGATCTAGTTTAACTCAACAAGCAATCAAAGCATGCTTGCAAGCAGCTTTGGCATTTTTTCATTAAGTCTTAGAATGACCTCATCCATAATTTGATCCAACATTAGTTTTTCAAAATGACATCTTCTAAGCATTTTCATTTTGCTAAAGGACTGTAGACTTTACATGGCTTGTGCCTTAGTCACATGGCGCTGGTTTTTGGCTTGTCCGGACCCGACACTCCTCATTTTATAAAGACTGTCTTGCAGTTCCCTTGAGACTCATGTGGCCACCTTGAGGGATGTTATGAAAATGGAATATACCATCATCATGAAGTATTTGTGAGGATAGAGTAAGCAGTTATTGCATCTGGTTGATGTTGTAATGCAGTACATTACGCCACACTGTAGTTGTTAGTAAGGGTCTGCAGGTGATTTAGAAGTGGCAGTAAGACACTCGCAGCAAGATTGTGAAAGGTGAACTGAGGGACCACGGTACAATGAAATACTATTGTTTTCTGTCATTAAAGTCTACAACAGAGATAAGGCTTCACCCAAGCAACTCAAAGGTATATCATGCAAACCAATATGGTGTTTTGGTTGATAAATATTTTGTTTACTTCAAATTGCTGTTAACTAATTGCTGTTTTGTCAACTTCAAGTTGGTGGTTTGGCACTTAGAAAACTGCAGTGCAAATGTATGAATCCTGCTCATCTTGGCTAGACATTGTGATCAGGCAGAGTATTAAGCATTGACTGTATATAAAGTGCCGGACAAAGTGGTCCCTCCCCCCTGGCATTCCAAACAGGAAGTACCTGCAGGCTCCAAGAAGCCAAAATCCCATAAACCTCTATAGAGAAATGAACAGCTGTTACTCAGTCATTCTATTGATCAGAATTACCATTCTTGCTCTGATACCTTTTAAAAACACGTTCTTGATGGTCCACTTTGTTTTTCATAACATTTTGTCTTCATGGCAAGTTAGTTATTTATAAACTGATCAATAAGATGCCTCAGTAAAAGCATATGGAGCCTGCTGGCCCCCACCTTGAACAAGCGTTCAAATTCTCCTGAGCCCTCTTTCGATGGGTGTGGACTTTGAACAAGCACACTCATGATTGGCGACAGTAGTTGCCATAGATACGTAGCATCAGAACAACTCGGACCAATCACTGTTGTCTGGCTCCAACATAGCAACGTCCGTCTTGGAGAAAACTGGTGATTGAATTAGGTAAGGCATTTTCTATGCAACATTAAATCCACTCAGTCCAGTTCCTGTAAACAGTCAATGGTATTAAGTTTGTTTAACTGTGCAGGATTCACATGTGTTCAGACTTGTTAGTCAGATCTGGTAATGCACGGCATAAAAGCATGATGAGAGGTTCATAACATAAAGGAAAACCACAAAGTGGGAATTACACTGCCTCTGTCTTTGTTGGTTAACCCCAACTGTTAACCAGATGAAATCATAAAACACAGAGCAGCTTTTAACAGCAAATTGTGAATGGTTACATATTTGTATAGGTTTGATTCACCACCTCAGATTCTGATGTTTAGATGTTATGAAGGAGATCTACTTCATAAAATACTCGACATGCTAAAGTACAAAAACAACACATCACACCATTAGAGATCAGTTGGTTGCACTGGAAGTTTATAAAAAACTGACATTGTAAAACACGTTTGTTTTCTGATCACGTCCCATTACATTTCTATTCATTCTTTAATATTAATATATCGAAAAAGCAACTCTTTTTTTTTACATCAGTAACACTTTTATTTCTAAAAATTAGCAAATGATCAATTTTGCCTCAGCAGTTGTTGGCTCTATAAGTAAACACTATTGGGAATTGCAAAGTCCTTTATGTTTTTATACTGCTGCCTCACAAAATGTGTTCCTGTGTGTTCCTGTGGGGTAGGAAGCATTCTGCCAGTTGGTTTTAGGCCAACTCCCCACTGTCCCTTTAAACGTCTGTGCCGTTACCATAAAGCAGATAGAAGAGGCTCATGCCAAAAGTCACATGCTCCAGCTCCCTTTGTCTCCCACAGTAAGCCCCTGTCTTTCTTTACATGAGAGGGGGCTGAAAGGACTCAAATGAGAAATGTTTGTGTGAAGGAAATGAGGGGAAAAGAGGGAGCAATGCTTTTTGCTATTGAAAGCAGTGTTAACGGTTCATAACTAGTTACGAAAGAACACAAAAGCAACAGATAAAGTTTAGAAAATGTCTTAAAAGTAACAATAGAGGGCAGATTTAAAAGATATAAAGTTGTATTTGAATTGGATATTAAGGGGATTTTGTTTGTGAAATGGGGTCACACAAAAAAGCCTTTCCATTAAATTATTAAAAATAAATGTTTTGAATCAGACAATTCTGTTGCTCACGTTCATCACCTTATTCCATCAGAACTTACGCAGAGGTAAGATTCAGCTTTCAGACCAACAATGCATGAACATCAAAACCCGGACACTCAAAAAGTAGACAACTCTTAGAATATTTAAAAACGAAGGAACAGACATAAACGTTGAGAGGATTTCTCAGTATATCCTGGGAGTTTGTGGGATCTGCTCTTTATTCCTGCACAGGTAAATGAGGATTGTTTTTTGTCACACAGCAACTTTCACTTCAGATGTTTAGTCCTTAAAAAGCAGGAGACTGGGAATGTGTAGATGTGACTTTAAGCTCTTTCAGCACATGGACCCCCTCTTCAGTCTTTACGGTAGTCAACCAAACGGCCCAAAGTGGAATTTCAGGAATGCAAAAAGCTCTGATTCATATTGAAACTGGATTAAAAAGTGCTCTGTTTGTACTTTTTACATTTTCGTTAAAGTGCCTAAATGTATAATAAAGGACAGAAAGAGGCTTTTTCTACCTGATTTACAACTTATAAGACTGAAGAGAAAACAGAGCTTCTTCTTTTTTTTTTCATAGTGAACTCTGCATCAGGAAGTTGTCCACAAACACAAAACTGCAATGTTGACTTGGACGTTTGTGTGAAAGGACTTTGTGAGGGTTATCAGGGTCAACTTTTTCAGAGCAATGAACTTTTCCCCACATGAAAGTTACACCAACATCTGCCTAGTAACAGCAATTCCTCCCATTGGTGCGACTCTAGTCTCCTCCTGTCTGTGTCTGAACGTCTCACAGGAATCTTTTGAGGTAAAATCAGCTCCTGTCACGTTTTCCTCCAAACTGAGCTTCGCAACTTCCAGAAGTTAGAAGAAGATGCTGATCTGGTTGAAATGACCTGAATCTGTTTCATGTGTCTGAAGTGGGGATGCAGTGTGCACGCGCCCTGAACCTGGTTCCTCTCTGACTGCTTGGATTCGAACCCTGTTTGCTTTCAGCCACAAAGGTTGGTGGGATCTCCTGAATGGAGCAAACGGCGTGTCCCTGTCCTTTCGTGGAAACCTCATGGTGCCGGTTTCATTCAATCCCAGGAAGACATATGGTGGGGTGGGGGTGAGGGGGTGTAGGATCGCCACCGCCCCCTACCGACCACAGGATGGAAGCGTTCGCCGGTGGGCCGGACCTCCCACCTCTGCACCAGAGCCCTCCCCCCGCACATACATATGGACATAAAACAATCCCTTCCGCGCGCTCCCCAGCAGACTGCATGTGTCTTTGATACCCCCCGCCCTAACAACCGCTGACGTCACCGCGCGCATCCACCGTTTCTCACCACCTCTCCACTGTGCGCTCTGCAGATCAACTTTGTGTGCGCGCGTGCTCGTGGTCGCGCACGCCACGCGCGCACGGATCGGGGGTTTTGTCTCAGGGAGCAGAGAGGTCTGGCCCTCAGAGGGCTCGCGCGACCGAAGGGGCAGCAGCACGCGGCAGCAGAAGCCACGCGAGAAGAAAGGGCGCTGAAAGTTGGTGTGTGCAGCCTCCTGCCCGCGGGAACACGGCCCGGACCGCCGGCGGACTCCGCTCTCGTCCTGCTACCATGGAGGAGCAGCTGCTGTGCTGCGAGGTGGACTCCATCCGGAGAGCCCACCAGGACGTCAACCTGCTGAACGAGCGCGTCCTGCGGACCATGCTGAAGGCGGAGGAAAACTACCTGCCGGCGCCCAACTACTTCAAGTGTGTTCAGAAGGACATCGCTCCCAACATGAGGAAGATTCTGGCCACCTGGATGTTAGAGGTATCAGCTCTGTGCGTCTCAGCTGCCAGCTGTTCTGACCGGAACCGCAGGTCACGCCAAAGTTTGGAGCGCCTCGCTCACGCCGCTTTCTTCACGCGGCTGGCTGCTCGCGTGAGGGTTGGCCTCCCTTCGGCTTCGGCCGCGCGCCTCTGATCATCCGCCGAGATCATTCCCCGTCGGCTCTTTTCCATTTCAGCTGATGTTTCGGTCCAACGGGACGTTTTCAGCGAAACGTTCCCGGTGTACACGTATGCAGCCCGGTGCGTGCCAGTTTCTGATTACGCGCCATCTTTGTTGCGGTGTTTGCGGAGCTTCGGGATCTGATTTGAATGATGTCATTTTAGCAGAAATAACGGGGAACGGGCCGGTAAAGCGCGGACTTTGACATGAGAAGAGAATAAAGTTTGAAGCGGGATCGAAAGCTGGAGTTTGTTCGGCCTCCGGAGGCGCAGCCACGGCCACGAACTTCACGCCAAAAAACGCAGATTCCTTCGAAAATCCAAAGCGCAGACGGACCGGTTCCGTCGGATCTGATACTCGGAAGCATTTCAAATATTTACATCAACTTTCTGTTCAAAAATCTTTAGGTTAAATATTTTTAATTAATTTTTGAAATGTGGCATCGGGCTGTGCGGGCAGCGGCTGCAGCACGTGAAGAATCTTCGCCTAAAAAATAAAAATAAAAACGAATTTGTTCTCCAAACAAGACAAATGACATTATCATCCGACCAGGCGCGCCCTCAGCTTCATTTATCTGCTAAGATAAGCAGCCTGCGATTTTTCTAAATATTTTAAAGTGTTTTTTGAAAAGATGACGAAGTTGAAATTGGAGTGAAAGTTGCGTCGACGCCACCTTTGTGTCTCCGTCAGAACTGACTGTAAACTCATTCCCGCTGCAGCTTTCACCTGCTTTTCCAGCCTTTTCTGGAGAGTTGGGTCTGTAGGTTTCAACAATTTTTTTCCCACGTATTTTAAAAGCCGAAAAATGAAAGATGCTTTAGTTTTTCTAAGTTAGTTGGAGAGGATGATAATGTGCAGGATGGAAGACAGACTGCTGCTTACAGAAAGTGAAATCATTGTTGCATTTGAACAGACAGAAATGTCCCCATGCCAGCGGCGGCCTCTAAAATGCTTTATTTTCTTTTTCTTTTAGGTCTGTGAGGAACAGAAATGCGAGGAGGAGGTTTTTCCGTTGGCAATGAACTATTTGGACAGATTTTTATCAGTGGAGCCCACCAGGAAAAGCAGACTCCAGCTGCTTGGAGCTACATGCATGTTTCTGGCATCTAAGATGAAGGAGACGGTACCGTTGACTGCAGAGAAACTCTGTATCTACACAGACAACTCGGTCCAACCTGGAGAACTGCTGGTAATTAAGTTCTTGCAGACATGATGTTGCGTAACAATGGGAGAACATGACCAGAATGCCTGAAGGCCGCGTTGGCAGGAGGCAGGGCTCGGTCCGGGTTGCTGGTGTGCTGAGGCTGCAACATGTCAAGCATGCAGTCATGCTACTGATGTACATTGTGGTTGAAATGCGCATGGAAGTGTGCTGCAGCGTTTGAATGACTGCCTGGCTGCACTTTCCCATGGAGACTGGAAGGCCTCTGATTTCATCAATGGCGTCTGCTAATTTGCAGTGACACCTAGTGGCCGTCAGACAGATGTGCAGACAGTAGAAAGATGACTGCTAGAAAAAAGAAAATGTCTTGTTCTGTCATTCACTTTGTTCAGGTAGAACATTACAGCTTATTTTTGCATAAGAAGGATTCTATATTGACTGCTGGGTCAGCCCCGTCAATTTAGAAACTATCATTGATGGCGTTTGATGGCAGATAACATACAAGAAAAAAAAATGTTTGTCAACCACAAAGTGAAGCATTGCGTCTTCTCTGGTCCTTCCACAGCAAATGGAGCTGCTGGTTCTCAGCAAGCTGAAATGGGATCTGGCTTCTGTCACACCTCATGACTTCATCGAGCACTTCCTGTCCAAGCTGACAATCCACGCATCGACAAAGCAGATCCTCAGGAAACACGCCCAGACCTTTGTGGCTCTCTGCGCTACAGGTACTAGCTCTTTGTCACAAGTCTATCGGTTTCTGGGTTGTTGGAGTTTATTAATACACCAATCACATTTATTGATATTTAACTGGTTAAGATTGAATTAGCCCAAATAGTTACAAACCACCTCTGTAACCACCATGCTGTCAAACAGCGGTGGGAAGTACCAGTGAGCTATTTAGGAAGTCATCTTTTGGTCAGCAAGCCCCAGTCAGTCAATCCTGACGTCACACAAACACATCGGTCGCATTTCATTCACAGTTTCCGCGCTTTAACAGCTCCTCATGGTGGACAGGTTGGGATGGAGCCTGAGTTTAGTGCAGCCAGAGTTCATCAGGCAAACATTCTGATGGGGGAGGGGGTCTGGGCTTTTTCAAAAGTTTCTAAAGGCAATCAGGCATGGTCGTTTTCTGTTTATTATTATTGTAACTTAAGAAACTTTGACCTCTCTATATAAGTCTGTGTCATAAGTAATACAATATTCCAAAAATATTCCAAATCATTACCCAAGTCCTGATAAATGGTAGAACGGATGGACGGCTTCCATTGAGAGTCCTGACAAACAATGTGGCTGCAAACCAAATTGAATTGATCCAACTGGAGGAACTCCTCCTCCCTGTAGTGGTCAGCAGTTTTTGTGTCACGGTTACTTTGCTGTTCCGGTCAGGTCTCAGGTATTCAAACCCACAGCATAGGATGGTGATGCTGAGAGAACAGAAACAAACGTGCAAACGTATGATGTGACGGAAAACGGCTTGCAGATACCCGAAACAAATGTGAACGTTCTTCTGCCTCTACAGATGTGAACTTTATAGCCAGTCCTCCATCAATGGTGGCAGCCGGCAGTGTGGTGGCAGCTGTTCAAGGACTCTACTTGAAAAGCCAAGATGCCTCCTTGTCCTCTCAGAACCTGACCAACTTCCTGTCTCAGGTCATCCGTAGTGACCCGGTATGGGAAACCCCTCGCACTGTCTAACCTCTAATCTTGAAGGAGGCTCGTGTCTTTGCTGTTGCGCAGTGGCGGCACAGTTTTTTCTGACCAGTTGTTTGTTTGCAGGACTGTTTGCGGTCCTGTCAGGAGCAGATTGAGTCTCTGCTGGAGTCCAGCCTGCGGCAGGCGCAGCAGCATGGCAGCGTGACGGAAGCCAAGCGTGTGGATGAAGAGGTGGACCTGTCCTGCACGCCAACAGACGTGCGGGACATCAACATTTGAGATGGTCACCAGCATGTCCTAATCCCACTGTTGGGAGAACTCTGTTGTTAGAAGATGGGCTGATGGGCAAGCAAAGAAGGGGTGGCCTGATTACTGCCTCCCCTCCTCTCTTCCTCGGTTGCCTGGTGCGCAGCTGCTTCAACGGATGCCACTCACTTGTCCACCACGACTGCCAAGGCAAGGTGGCGCACCCTTCTTGCCATGCAGCCCACCTCCCACCACATTCCTTGCCAGTGTCCCCTCCAATCCTGGACAAAGACCAGAACACTAGACATGGACCAGTGAGAACCGCGCACCGGTGACCCGTGTGGGCAGGAGTCAAAGCCACACAAACTGATTCTTTTGGTTCTTATCCCCCCTTCTCAAACTAGGAATCTTTTAAATTGCTGTGGACTGATGATGACAACTTAAGGATCCCAAAGTGTGGTGTTGAGTAGGCCTTCATAGTCTGTCCACCTGAAACCCAACATTTATCAAAGCAAAGATGCTGTTTTGAACCAGTTTCTTTTGTTTAGAATGAATTAGGCTTTTTCCAAGTCCCCGTGTTTGTCTTGTAGTGCAGGCATCCATTTACCCCATGCTTGTTTATGTTTAGTCACTTTATTATATTATTTAGCCTTATACCTCTTTTGTTCTAAGCTTTTGGGTAGTTTTTAAAACCCGTCTGTGAGTGAAGTTGTGTTTTTGTCTGCTGCTGGTGTGGACAAACGCTAGTCTTTCTTGATGATCCATTTTGACCCGTTTCCGCTTGCAGCAATTGATCAAATCAAGTCAGTGCTGATGCGAGCAGAGCTGTCCAGACTCTGATGGTTTCTTCTTTTGTGTAGTTAGATCTAATACCATTCCAATGTATTGTTTTCAAGAAAGAAGCACTTTTGGTCAGCCATGCTGGCTCAACTGAAAGAAAAATCGTGGTGGTAGAGTTTGCAATGGAACCCAAGGGTTGGTGATGCAGTGGTCGAGCAGCTGGTTCAGATTCATCAAATGGGACAAAGAATTGACCAGTGTTGCAGATAGACTTGTTTTTATGTCTGGGAAAGGCCCGTCATAGCAGCCTTCCTGTTCTGCTAGTTTCACTCGTGCAGTGTTAGTTCAGGCTGAGCCGCCCTGAGCTTTTCACAGGTTCACTACAACTGCAAGCATGTAGAGCCAAAGGCTAAATCTTAGGAGGTAAAAGGATTATTTTTATAGCTAAAGTAATGCTTTATATTCCATATCGTAAAACCTATTTATTTTTACAACTTTCAATTGTGGCTCCGCCCACTTGTGCAGATGTTTGCCAATGAAATGCTGTAAAACGTAAGCTTGAGTTGACCTGAACCACCAGGACAGCATCCCTCCATACTCCTCCTCATTTCAAATACTGCTCATGGATTATGAAAAATGGATCAAGTTGAAGAAAGGGGAGCGATGAGAATATGAGATGATTTTTGCACAAACCTTAAGGGTGTGGGCGGGGCTTCTCTTGGACTTGCCTCAAAAACTGGTGGAGAGTATAGTGGGCAACAGTTTGAAGTGTCAAAAATGAAACAAAGAGGAGAAAGGCTCATCAGAAACTGCTTTAGAGTGGTTGGGGCTTCGTCCCATAAAGAGGAGGCATTTCTGCTCAGATGGACATTCACTTTATAAGGAATGAGGCGGAGTCTGAGTCCAGCTGTGTAGGATCCTTTTAAAGTAGGTTTCTGATTCTACAGTAAGGATAGAACGTAGGAGAGAAACACTCCTTGTATTTTGCTGCTATAGAAGATACATTTGAGCTTTGTGTTTAAAGACAAAAATAAAAATACAAAAAATAGATATGAAATGAAAACAATGCTTTTTTTTCTGTTGTTTGCTGCTATTTTTTACATGTATAAATGTATTGCCATTCTAGGTCTGAATTTTCTAATAGGAAGTTGTTGTTGATGTCACCATTTGTTCTGTGTAGACTATGTGATCTTTTGGTTGTAATTATCTAATGTGATTTTTTTTTCCAAACTATTCCAAATACAAGGACGAATTGACAATGTACAGTAATGCTTTGATTCACAATACCTCATGTGACAGTCATGATCTCTGATTTTTAGTTGTGTGTGTGTGTGTGTGTGTGCGCGTGTTTCATTGTGCTCGCTGGTTCAATTAACACCCTTTGACCTTTTGTAGGTGAAGCATCTGCGATGGACACCAGCGTGTCCAGGCCGTGCGTTGTAACTGGTGCCATAACAGAAAATGGGATGTGTATAACTCTGTTGAGTGTTAAGCTGTCTCGATAAAAGAGACTTTATCCCCCCATTAGGCCCATAATGGCCTCTCTTCCTTCCCCCTATTTATATTTATAAAGAGAAAAAAAGCTATGTTTTTAGCTTTAAGTCGTTGGGTTTGTAAATAGAACTGATCTCATCTCGGTAAGCCATGAATCATCCTTGTGCTGTTAGGGTCATTTAAACCAATTGTTTCATGCTCATGTCTGCACCCAGGACAATACTATTCATTTTTTAATGTTAATGACACAATAAAAAGCATGAACTAGGAAAGCTGGCTTACCATTTGTTTGCACGACCTTCCTGACTTCTCATCTCCCGACTCACATCTTTACAGCAGCACTTTCTGGTGAAATAAATTAGTGCTAGCAGTTTAAGCAGTGGAATTTAAGCATGTTTTTTGAATGATTGTGATGGAAATAGACGTCATTAGACCCGAATGAGCCTAGGTTTGGAAGTTGATCATGGATGAAAGAACTATTACTGCTTAACTTTTGTATGGCATTAAAAGGGCATGAAGAAGAACAGAGGTTTCTGAGTTTTGGTTGGGAGGTGAAGCATGAAAAACCACAGTGTTTAATGAAAGGGATTTTCTGTTCAGGTGCAATAATTAGAGTTTCAGGGTGTATTCAGACTGGGAAAAGCATTTGTTTGGGACTCAGTCTGCCTAATCAGGGGGGTATTTCGAAAGCAGGTTATACTGGCTCTCACGGTAAGTTGAGGATAAGGAAGTTGATAACACTCAGTTTTCGGTTCCAGAAATGGAGGTATGTTCAGGGTGAGATCAAGTTGCCATGATAACTCATGCTCTGAACATAACCTGGTCAGGAGCAGGTAGTTGAAGGTTCAGGTTTGTTTACAGAAGTGAAGCAGCATGGCGTCTCCCGTTTGAAGATGATTAGTGGATGAAACAGATAATACTTTTTCTACCGTGAGAGGGTGATAAGACCACATGGATATGAAATATACATTCTTTTACTTTAATTAAACTTAATTATTTGTTTTAGTTAAAATAAATAATATTTTTGTAAAATCGGTTTAAAATTACATGATTTTCAGACAGTTATTTTACTTTCATTCAAAATTAATTCATTCAAATTACTAACTTTGGTGCTGCTGTTAGGCGGCACCACAAAGACAATGGGATATCCCATTCCCCTTCTGCCTGTCTGGACGTTTAGGTTTAAGTGTAGAGTTTTTTTTCACCAAATGTGTTTTAGTTGCAGCTGTTTACTGTGATTTGCCATGCTTCATGAGTTATTTTTGATGCTGAGCTTACGTCTGTGCACCCACATGGTGAGTGAGGGAGAGGGATGATGAGTTTATATAGCACCTAGCTCATTATTATGGCAGCAATCATAGTAAGCTTTCTATAATGGATTTTGCACTCCGTGCATTTATTCCCCCATCTTTTTTATTGTTTTAAAATGGATATATCTATAGCTCAAACCAGAGCATTTGAGAGTTCAAGAGAAATGCCAATTAATTAAGATGGAAAAAAATATGGTGAATTGGGGTAATATGACATTTAGTTAGATAAATCGTAAATTTGAGTTGTATAAACAATTATTGATTTTGGAAGGCGTAAAGAATTGATTGAATCTAAATTGCTCATTTTGTTATCAATAAAATGATTACATTACTAAGTTGGCAAAATTGGATAAGTTATATATATATGTATGTAATCTAAGGAAAATAAAAATAAGATCAGAAACTTCAAATGAATTTACTTTGTCTATCTTTTTCTACATGGCTCTTTTTTTATCATGCAGCCGTGTTACTTTGATGGTCGTATATAATCTTGTCATAAATATTGATATCAAACTCCGTCTCTTTGAAGTACGGTATTTTTCTTTTTTACCACGCGTTCCATGACTCCGAAAATCGGCGATCCGTGAGAATGTCTTTATGTACCTGCACGTGCCTCCATTAACCAGGGTTACACCAGTCGACGTAGTGCATAACTCATATCCGGCCTTTTGGAACCGACGCAACCCGACTAAGCAGAAGTTCAGGCGGATTCAGCAGGATTCAGGCTTAAGTCCAGGCTGGTTTAAACGTAGCTACCTGGAATACCCCTGGTCCGCATGGAGTCCTGAACCTTGGATTTGGTCTGCATTCAGACTGCCATCAAGCGGCTTTCCTGATTCGAACCAAAGTACAAAAAACCACTTGAATCAAAATCTCTTCACGCATTGTTTAGAAATTCTGGCGGGCAAAACAAGACAGAAATTAGCAAGTCAGAACTGTTTCAGAAAGGAGGTTAAGTGTAAACTCTGGTGCGTGGCACAGAAATCAGAAACCATAGGTTTTCCGTTTCAGAATAGGAGGTTATTTAGCCAGAAAGCAGGAAATAAGTCAAACCCGTTTCTGAAAGAAGTAGCTACTCGGAGTCAGTGTCCATGGTTACTTATGCTGTGAACCTAACCTGGTCGGGAGCAGGTTTTGTTCTCCCAAACTCAAAATTTCTCCGATTACCTCCCCTTTTAAAAATGACGGTATGTTTGTTGTATGGTGTCACATTTCCGTCACACAGGAGCCAGTTCAAAGGCCTTGAGAATGGCTTGTTCTTTTTGGAGGACCCAATAGGCGAGGCTGCATTAATTCGTAAAAATTTTACATTTCGTTGTCACGAGGATTTTTGAAGACTCGATTTGCATCATTTCCCCATACGTTTTATTTTAGTATTTACCGTTTTCGTTGCAGTCAATTCCATATATACAATGAAAACAACATTAGATATTGCTATGTAGATGTTTCATATGTCAAATATTGTCAATAAAGCCTACATCCATCACGCTTGCTACATTGACCTGTTTGAATTATGTTTTTATCACTTCATTTTTAGCTGCTGCCATGTTCTTTAATTCCTGGGATTGCATCTACATGAAAATGAATCTGGGGACATTGGATTGAATTAATGTAACAATTACTTTTGAAACACAATTTGCTAGCACTGCTTACTTTCTTATTCCTGCCAATTCTGTACCCATAGCAGTCAACAATACAAGGGTAAGATAAAAGTTCACTTTTAAAAACACAATTGCATGTATTAATATTAAACGCCCGTAACGTTTTGCAGAGGAAGGTTAACAAAAAGAATCCTCTAAACATTACCGACGTTAAATGCATTTTTTCCCCAATTGGTTCTCCTTACACTATGCGGCATTTCATGCTTCACCAGGAATAACACTTAAAAGTACACTAAATATCGCCATTTTTATTTACTCCTTACCTTTATTTAAAAGTTATTACAATTAATATTTTATAACAATGACTTAGAAATGCAAACTTAGGCATTAACCCGAGCAACTATCTTCACACTTCTTCTGTCTCTCTATTTTGCAAGATACGCGTGGTGTTGCTTCTTCTGAAGACCTGTTCTCATATTTATAGCAACTCTGCAGCAACACGTCAAGTTCAACTGGCGAAAAATACTATGAACCTCTTTTTCTACAATTTATACGCTCCAGCTGATAATGGCTTCTTATAGTCGCGGTCTCACGCTCACCTCCAGAATCCAGTCCACTCAAGAATTGATTAACCTAACTCCGTCCAGCTCTGAAACAGAAACTCAAAGTTTATTAATCTCTCGGGTGAAGCCAACTCAGGTTCAAATCAACCTCTCCAAATTGGTTGAACCTCCTTTCTATAACAGGCCCCCAGGAGTGACACGAGCATAAAATATAATTAACTAAATGCTGTAAGGTTCTCTCTTCACGTTAGATGAAGAAACCCATGATAATGGTTCTGTCTCATGGTGGCCTGTCAGACTCTCCCCCTCCCAGCTCTGCTCCTGACTCACAGCTGTTTAGCTACTGTCTCATCTTCTCACCTGCTGCCATTTTAAGGAGGACACTCCTGACAGTTTTTGCAGGATTCGTTAAACCTGATGGTGCTTTTACTCCTCATGTACGTCTGACCCCTCTATGCCAAGGATTTTGCCTCCTTACCTTGTTTTTTGCTGTGCTTCAGATTACACCCTTATCCCTGAGAAACCCGATCCGCATTCACCTCAGGCAAGCTGAAACCCCACCACGCTCCTCAGAACTCCAGCCACTTTCTCCACAGAAACTCCCTGCCACTACCAACCTTTTACTCCAACCACGTCGCGGTCTAAGGCCTCCATTCACGCCATGATCAAGAAGAGCTCCAATCGCATACAGTAAAGTTATCACCGTTAATTAGGAATCCTCAAATCAAGCTCACGCCCGTCCTGTTTACTGGATCCACTGGCTCTTTCATCAAAACCAATTCCTTACCATTCACCTAACTGCCTCTTCCTTCTGGGTTGCAGCATCTGGGTCCACCCTGTTTAGATCATGACAGAGCAGACTAGCCAAACCCGACCAATGACCAGAAGGTCTCACCGTCTTGCCTTAAACCAACAGGGCATCATGCTGGGGCCAAGCAGCCTTCGCCACAAATGGCTTCCAGCTCAACAAGACCTTTTTACTGCGCCTCGATGGTATGGCTTCGCTTGTCCAAGAATTAACTGGACAATTTTCTTCTACGGATCTGCTCACCTGTTAACCTGAAAGGCTACCGTCTCAGCCAGAGAGCCATTTTTGGGGTGTCTCGAAAATTGTGGGGTTTTCTGCTCAATGCCAGCTTTTGTTTAAACAGGCTCCCAGATACTATCTTTGGATCATAGTACAATAGTGGGTTAACTCCCTGAGGTAAAAGCGCTCCGAGTAGGCTCAAGCCTTCCTTGCTGCTAACCCCATCTCACTTGCACAACCGGGCACTTCATCGAAAGTGAGTTCAGACTCTCGTTTCCGACAACCACACAATAAGCAAGAAGAAGCCACCAAATGACTTCGCCATCTAAACAACAATTCGATCTCAGTGATCATGTAGTGGTTACTTTGTCCTGGCGGTGGAGGCAGGTTGGACAGTCCAACTCTGCAGTGTTTTCTACCAGTCCTCCACTTGAAACTATAAAGGATCATTTATGCACTCAGCCTGAAGCCTCTTGAAAGGAACTTGTGGCGCTATCTCGCTCTGATATCAGATAAAGAGACACCAACATGAACGTCCACTCCCTATACGTAAAATCACCTTGACCAATTCTGCTCAACCATCCATACTGGAACCTCCACTACAGAATTTTCAATGTAAAAGCCTGGTTTAAAACCATGCAGATTGGTCTCCTCGTCTATCTGTGAAGACGTTTACCAGCACGATAAGTGAGGAAGGACTATGTTTTTCACTGTGGTGGTCAAAAAGGACACCAATTCTCGGTGTTCGCCGTTTGAACTCCGAACCCGTTAAAGACAGGCCGCAGGGGATCAGTCGGTCTTATCTACCCGCAAAGACTTCTGTTCCTGTCAAGCTATGTTTCCAGTCTAAGTGTTCGATGCCATGCTCTTGTTGACTCTAATTGCCGAGGCAAGCCTCATTGATCATTCTCTGGTTTTCCTTTCTCTCTCCCATAGAAACCCTCGACAATCCTATCAATGCCGCTGGATTGGAGGTCAACATCTCCTCTCGCAACCCATCGCACTGACCCTGTTACTCATCACCTCTGGTAACCATCTACGGTTTATTCAAGTTTATATCACCCTCTTCTCCTCACTTAACCCTGTAGTTCTGGAGTTGCCTCCTGGCTTAAGAACACAACCTCGGTTGGGCAGGCAACGCCATTACTAATTGGAGTGGGTTTTTGTTTGTGAAATTGTCTTCAATCAGCTATTCTATTTCTCCTGTGCTCTATCCTTGAAAACATCGACCTATCTTCCGTCCTCTTGCCACGAGTTTGGCCGTCCTTCCCCAGTAAAAGTAAAGGCTGGTTCCTCTACAACATAACCTACGATTGTGCCATAGAGCTCCTTCCTGGCTCGCTTTAAAAGCCACCCATCGCCTCTCGGCCTGAGAAGGCCGCCATGAGACTTATATTCACGAGGCTCTTTCTTCCGGTCAAATTAAGTCTTCTTCCGTCCCCTGTAAGCTGTGGCTTCTTTTCGTTGAAAAAGGATAAAGACCCTTAAATCCCTGCATCGATTATCGTGAACAATTTAATAACGTAAGAATAAACCTTCAAGCTCATCAGTTCCGCACCGAGCTCAGTCAGGGGCCAGATCTTTTCTAAATTAGATCTTCACAACGCCTATCACCCCGTACGCATTAAAGAAGGCGACGAGTGGAAGACAGCTTTTAACACACCTCTCGGCCACTACGAATACTGCAACTTGTTATACCCTTAGGTCTTACCAATGCTCATATTTTCAAGACTGATCGGCACGATGTGCTCCGTGATTTTCTCAACCGGTTTGTGTTCGTTTACCTCGATGACATACTCATTTTACTCCCGTGATCCCATCCAGCACAAAATCATGTCCGTCTAGTTTTGTCCGGAGCTCTCGAAAATCAATTATAATATTAGGCCAAAAATTATCAATTCACACACCTAACTCCATTCAGTTCTTAGGTTATATTTTCAGAAGCCGGCAAATGCGCCGATCCTGCCAAGCTGAAACCGTTGCCCAGTAGAACCTCCCACTACCATAAGAAACTTCAACAATTTTTGGGTTATAATTTCTGCCGGTTTATTACCGTAGCTATAGCTCCTGCGCCCTCTCACCCAGCCTCTCAGTCTCCTAAGCCATTTTATGCTTGGACCCTCCAGGCTCAGGAAGCTTTCGACACTTTAAGGCTCTTTTCAAACTGCCCCTATTCTTATTCAGCTTAGACACCACAGAAACAATTCATAGTCAAGAGTGAGCCTTCCCGGACACAGGGTTGGAGCCGTACTCTCCCAAAGAAGAATCCTCCAACAAGCGAAACATGCGCCTTCTTCTCCCACTGAAATTATCACCCGGCGGAGGCACTTGGCCTCGGCGTGAAATCAGGAACTGCCTAGCCAAATGAAATTAGCCACTGGAGGTATGTCCTGGCTGGAAAGACTACTCTTGTTATAGTTTGGAGCCGGACCACCAAATTTAGCTTACCTCGCACAGCCAAAAATGTCTCATGCTTCGGTGGTGCCTTTTTTTAATCGCTTTGACCATTATTACTTACGAACCCACAGGAAGCACATGACCACCGTGATGCCTCTCGGGCAATGCAGCCCTGATGCTTAGCCTCCTGCTCCATCTCCCTACACATAGTGGGCAATCTAACCTGGGACAGCTGACCCGTCAGAAATGCCCAAGGTGAGAGACCATATAATACCCCATGTCCTGATGGCACTCTCTTTGTTCCCACGTCCTATAGGCCTGACGTCATTGCCTGGGGACACAGCTCTCAAATCGCCTGCCACGGAGGAGTTCACAGAACCCTCTCCTCCATAAAGAGATTGCAGCCTCACATGGACAAAAGATGTTAGTGAGTTTATTAATTGCCTGCACTGTCCTACTTGATCCGTCGGTAACTCTCCATCTGCTGGTTTGCTCACCCATTTTGCCCACTCTCCTGGCCTGGTCACCTTGCTGTAAACCCGTTGCAGGGGTTACCCCCTCTCAGGAAGTAACCTGATTATCTCACTGTGATTGACAGGTTCTCATGCTGCTTCATTCCCCTTCCCCAGCTTCCTACTGTTACTGAGACCGCCAACATTCTGGTCAACCATGTTTTCCATCATCATGGCATCCCCTGTGACATAGTCTGTGAGACCTCAAGTCGTGTCACAGGTATGGAAGGCATTCTGTACTAGCAGTGCTGCTGTCAGCCTGTCCTCAGGTTACACCCGCAGTCCAATGGACAGGCAGAGCGGGCTAACCAGGGGCTTCCAGCTTGGCCTCCGTTGTCTCTTAGAACCAATCCGACTGGTCAGAATACATATCTGGATCGAGTATGCCCACAACACCCATCCTTCCACTGCTACGGGGTTATCTCCTTTTGAAGCCTCGCTGGGCTACTCTCCCCCTCTTTTTCCCTCTCAGGAGCTCGACCTTGCGGTCCCCTCCGTCCAGGAACACCTCCAGCGCTGCCAAGCTGTCTGGACTCAGACCGTGAGGCTCTCCTCACGGACTAAGGGAGGCTAACCGCGCCAGCTAACACGGCCGCTGGGGTGGAGGGTCCCGTGTGCACCAGGTAGGGCAGGGTGTGGCTGTCGTCCAGGGCATCATCATACAATCTCATCCGCATAAACTATATGTACGGTTCATGGACCCTATGTCACATTGACAAGATAATCAATCGCCTGTGTTAGCCTCAAGCTGCCCGCGACTTTTAAGGTTCATCCTCTTTTCACGTTTCTCAAATTAAGCCCTTTCTGGACAGCCCTTTGTGCCCGCCTTCCGTCTCCCCGCCCGCCCGTATCATCGACAGCGCTCCGGCGTTCACGGTCTCCAGGATTTTGGACGTTCGCCGCCGTGGCGTGGCTGTTACCTGGTGGATTGGGAAGAGTGCAGACTGAGCCGCTCGTGGGTCTGCGTTCCCTCATCCTCGGCCACTTCCCTCATGCTTGTTCTGCATTCCCACCGGATCGTCCGGACTCTGGAGGTGAGTCGTTGAGAGTACTGTCATAATGTGTCAGACTCCTCCCCCTCTAGCTCTGCTCTGACTCTGCTTCTTCTTCTCATCTCATCTTCTCACCTGCCATTAAGGAGGACCTCCACAAGCTTCGGCAGTTTTGCCAGTTGGTGATTAAACCTGATGGTGCCACCTCTTTTCATGCTACGTCACAGCCCCTCTATACTCCCAAGTTTTGCCTCGCTTACCTTATTTTTTGCTGTGCTTCAGGTCTGCCTTGAAGGCAGAGTCCATGATTCCACCTCGAGCAAGCTGAAACCCACACGCTCCTCAAGAACTCCAGCCACGCCACCTTACAGAACTCCTGCACGCCTCAGCCTTCCTCCAGCCACGTCGGCAGTCTAAAAGGCACTCCCATTCACTGCCGCAGTCAAAGAGCTCCAGTCCATACCCAGTAAAAAATTCCACCGCACTCACCGTTAGTCGAGAGTCCTCAAATCCAAGCTCCGCCCCGTCTGTTCACTGGATCACTGGCTCTTTCAAAATAAAACCAATTCCTTACCGATCACCTAACTGCCTCTTCATACAGGTTTGGCATCTGGGTCCACCCTGTTTAGATCATGACAGGTTCTTCTTCTTAATAGACTTGGGAATTGGCTTGGCCGAGGCCAATGAGAGCAGATATAATCATCGCCCTGAAATGTCTTAATTACTCTCGATGAAGGGATCTCTTCGTTGTAAATATTTTCAAGGACAAGGAATATGGTGGCACTGGAAAGTGCAAATCCAATCAACAAATCACTCAACACAAAAATGCATTAAAAGATCACACCGACAGCTAAAAAGCAAAACCAATAATAGAAAAAATTATATTTTAGAAATCAAAACCAAATTTAAGAAAATAGAAAATGAAAAGAAATATTTTTGGAAAGAAACAAAAGTAATTTCCAAAAAATCACAAAAGGTAGGTGTAATGGGCCATCTCTGATTAACGGATGATGTTTGAGATTTGAACAAAAGGAAAGCAGAGAAAGAAAGTGTTGCCTGAACCGTGATAAAGCATGGATTGGCTGACCTTTTGCGAGTGGCTGTGGCCTGTAGAAAACCAATACATCCTGTTAAATGATATGGACATGCTAGATAACTTCGGTTGAAAAAAAATAACCAAGTCCAACCATTGATGTCATAGTACCTACTCTTTCCCAGTTCAATTCGTTTTAATATTTAACATTTCATTTTAGATTACTATAGAATTCACTGATTTTTGAAATGTTTCCTTTTATTTTATTTCATTTAATTTTTTTGGAATTGTGTTTTGGTTTCTAGAATTGTGTTTTGGTTTCTGGAAATTTGTTTGATTTCTAAAATCTAATGTTTTTTATTTATTATTTGTTTTGGTTTTTTAATTGTCGTTGTGATTTTTAATCTGTTTTGCGTCACGTGATTAGTTGATGTGATTTGGACTTCAGGATCATCTTACAAAGAGGAAAAAGAAACAACTACCTTCAGACAGACAGAAGTTATCCTATATAAAGGTAGCTTGCAGCACTGAACACCACAAAGGTTTTTAAGTAAATCTTGGCAACGGAGTTGGGCTACAACAAGTTCTTTTTACTCGAGTTACATTTCCTAAATACCTTTTGAAGAAATGGTAACCCTTAAGGTGGTTTTATTGTTCCTTTTTTTACTTTAATAACTGAGAAGAAGCCAATACTCGTTGACGACTGAATTCATTGAGTTCCTTTTTCCTGGGAAATGCTTATATCATGTGAAGAGATGCACAATAATGTTGGCACAGTTTCAGTTGCAGCAGATAATTGTACAGTGCTGATATTTTCTACATTCCAAGTATTTTAATCGCAAACATATACTAAACATATGTAGAATCCTACGGTAAGAACATTTTGCACTACACGCCATCGAGCAGCGCCGGGCGAGGATTATATACACTTCTGGACTGTAGAACTTAAGCTTGGGCTGACATCTGCCTGCGCTGTTCTTCAAGCTTTGGAGCCGCATGGCAACGAAACAGACTCTGACAATGACCAAAGGGTACCTGGCGTGTTTGATAGAAATTTAGCCCAGCTATTCATTTCAGATACAGAAGATAAGAACTTTGATGGATTTTTTGGTGTTGATTGATGACTTTTTCAAATTAAAAATAATCACATAACTCAGTTTTGCCTTCCCTGCCTTTTTAAACACACTAGCATGCATGTTTTGCGGTATGTGCGTTAAATACCAGAAAAACATAACTGAAACAAGCGCCGTTTAATCCAGTGCTTTGTATTGTAAAGGCGGTGTGTTAATGGAAATATTTCATTGCGTGTTTGTGTATGTATCTGACATAGTCAGTGCGTGCGATTTAGCTCTTCGCTATCACTGATTAAAATGTTGGCTCTTTGTGTCAAACTTGTTCGCCATCCCTGTTTATGTTGGAGGCTTTAACCCTTGGCCTTTAGCCTAGGCACTTTAACATTGGGAGTTGGGTCATCTAGACCCACTAGACAGTGCTCTGAACCTTTTTTCTTCAATGATTTGTGATCTTCACTGGTGTCCATAGATTACATGAAATCTTTCCACCTTTATCCAACTTTGTCATGGTAGGGAGAACACGTCAAAGTAAAGGTGGGGTCATCTAGAATAGCACAAGGGTTAAAATCTACAACTTCTAATATCAACATTTTTTCTTCAGCTTTCCATGGATGTCCAAGAAGTTACAAGACGATCTATAAAAACCCCTGGGACGAGTTTAGAAGTATGTATCTGGAAATAAAGGTGTTTGTTTTTTGTTTTTTTTTATTTAAGATAGCGGCCTCTTCCCAACGTCAAAGGTCGACAAAACTTCTGTGGTGTTTGTAGACTTGAGCTGTTAGCCGCGGATATGCAATTTGTGAACAACGCTACAAACAAAATTGTTGTTTGCTGTATAGTCGAAAAATAGAAAACCCCAATGTAAATTCGCCACAAAATGGCACGTAACCCGATGGTGATGTAGCCATCCCATAATAATTCAAAGGTTCCTTGGGAGATCCCCGACACGTGTGTTTTGGTTTCGTAATGGTATTTTGAATTTCTTTTTTTTACCACATAAGCCATTTTACGCACATTTACTTTTTTTATGGTATCGCTCGCTGTGATGTCATCATGTTGGTGGGGTGTCGTTCACTATGCAGGAAATTCCTTTTCCATTTATCCTTGATGTGTGCAAATTTTGGGGACTTTTCAGGATGTGGCTGATCAAATTTCAGCCTAAAAACAAAAGCAGTCCTTTATTTTTAGTCCTTTAGTTGGAGATGATGGATTATTTAGATCCATGTAACATCAATAATTAATGAGGGTTGGTTGGATTTCAAGGTTCTACTGAGATTTGAACTCAGACTACTGGATACAAAATGTCCAGAGTGCTAACCATTACACCATAGAACCTTAGAATGAGACACATTTCTAGAAGCTTTGATAAGAAGAACTGTAATGAATTGGAAAATATGCTGACCAGACAAAGATTTATGAGATTGATAATAAATATATCTAAAAAGATAATGTGGAATATTTTGTACCAAAGCATGGAATTTTATTCTGGGAAAGAAAATTGATGCGGGAGGCAGGAAAAGGGAAGGTATGTTTGAAGGTGTCCGTTATTTTTAACTTTTTTAACTCCGACACTTGGGAGCCGTACTGAGGGTTCACGGGTAGGCTACCACTTCACCCTCTCTGCAGAGCAACTCAGAATGGCGGTGGAGTCCAGCCCATCTGGAGGACTGTGTTCCTGGCCAGACTGTGGATGAGTTGAGCTTAGCTTACAATCATAGGGGAGGTTGGGCCTTCAGGACTATTTCTGGATGCTATGGAATTTAAGATCTATACATTTACTCAAATTGAACTCATCTATGTTTGTGATTCATATGTTCAAATTTGTTTTGGCACTCCTCACCAACCCTCTGCATTTATCCGGACTTGGGACCGGCACAAGAGAGCACTGCATTGTTTTCCCTTGTGGTTGTATTACATTCATTCACTCATTCATATCATTTCAGTCCATCTGTTACATCTAACACATGTAATGTCACTTTCTCATCCATTCATTTCATCCATGTATAAATCCATTTGTTCAAACATTCATATTCACACGTAAATGACACTTTTGAGTCACCAATAATACATAAACATAATATGCAGAAACATTGATAAATAATGAGATTTCATTTTGGGAAACCTACAAACTTCAGGAAATTCAATAGTTAAACATAAACAACAACAATAATAATAACTAAGCTTTTGGTGTTTTTTTTGCTTTCTTAAACAAATGCACAACACAACGCGATAAATAATTGAAATTTTTTTGAGATGAACTAGCCACCAGGGCTTAAGCAAGATTAAACATGAATAAAAACTAACTTTTGTGGTTTGAATTTGTCAAACCACATACACCACAACCTAAATTCTAAATCCTCACGGTGTGGTGTGTTCCTAATTTTTTTTTGTGTGGTTTGAACTTCAGCTCTGAGCCCTAATCACCCACAACCTAAATTCTAAATCACAAGGTGTGGTAGGTTCTTACTCTTTCTTTGAGCCTTTTGAAAAAAGCTCCAAGAAACCTGCGGTGAATTTTCTTTGGTTTTTCTTGACATCTTTCACCCCCCCTCCTGCAGTTCTTGGCAGTGGTGGAGTCTGTCCTCCTTTCTCTGGATAGCTTTCCTTTTGGTGAGATTTCTGTTGGAGAAGGAGGACTTTCTCGTCGTGTGTTTGTCCCTCTTGCCTGCTGTTTTTGGCTCATTGGTCTTTCTTCACTGTCAACAGAGATGTTTTCAGGTTCCTAAGTTTGCTGGTGAGTTTTCCTGCATTTTTTCTTTTAGCTTGTACATCTCCTGATGTAGTTGGTCAAGCGACTTGTTGTAGTCCACTTCAGAACTCCTAATTTTGACTTCCTTTTCCTGGATAAAGCTTTTTTGGTGAGACATTTCTTGAAAGAGACTTTTCTTTCTGCATTACCAGTCTTTTCCCTGCTCTGCAGTTTTCTTTGAAGGTCTCCTGGATTTTTTTCAGTTGGTGGATTTTTAGTAGTCTGAATTCTGAGTCTTTCATGGGTCATGCAGATCAACATTTCTCATTTTTCCGCGAGAGACTGTTCAACCTGGGCTTATGTTTGAGCTGTTCATTGTACTTTAAAGTTGTGGTTTTCTTCAAGTCATTTATCATCCTTCTTCTTTAACAGTCTCTGAGATTGAGCCAATGCAGCTTCAGTTTCACTCTTTTGTTGCTGCATCTGGATCCATGGAGCTTTTGGCTTGTTCTACCAGGGTTCATCCAGTGAAGCCAACTTTCTTCTCAATTTGGTCCGCTCCCCAGTAGCATCTGAAGAAACCGTATTTTTCTGCTGAAGGAGTTTGTTGAGACGCATGACTTCCACCTTGAGGGCAGAATTCTCCTGTTGAAGTGCAGCAGCGTTCATCTTTCTATGTCAGAATTCCATAAAACTCTGTTTCAGGAAATCATCATCATACTTGTCTGACAGAATAGAGAATCTGAGGTTGTACCAGGTGTTGGAACCATTGCCTGGCTGCTCTGCACTCTTGTCTTGATCAACAACATTCTCCATTTAAGCTTTTTCAGCTCCTGAAGGTAAATATGGCCCTTCTCTGTCTTTGACAGTCCCATTGTTTGGGACTGGGCTGTTTGTGTTCTTCTTCCAGAAAAGTTGCTGCTGGGCTTTCAATTTCAGTTGTTTCCATGGCAGAAAGGTAGTCAGTCTCTGAAAAGCCTGACGACAGGAATCTCTCTCTCCCCTTCTTCTGGCAGGTCTTTGTTCAATAGGGACAACGGGGCTGGTCTAGGTTTTTGGAGCCAATTCCTTCTTTCCAGACAGAACATCTGGCTTCTTTCCCAACTGTTGGCATATATTTTTTGGGCCTTTCTTGCCAGAGTGTTTGTACTATTATCACCATAGTTAAGAGATCTCTGCAGGCTGCAGGTCGGTGTTCTCAGCTCGACACCAGTGTGTTCTCGGTAGGGACTACAGAGGGTTTCGTAGCTTCTTCTGGAGGTGTTGAAGTCCTTTTTGTCTGGATTGTACCTGGATTGAAGGCTTCATTGCCTCGCTTCCACAGGCGTTCCTGGATATTAGGCTGGTGTTGGTAGTTCTTCAACCACCACTAACTCCCTTTAATGTCTTTAGGGTACCAGGAATCTGCTTCCTCTTCTTTTTTCACCGTTTAGCGGGTACGTCGGCTGTTACTGGTCTGCGTGACTTAAGCGTCATAAACACCACAGGAGGCTGTAGACTCTGTTTTTCTGTCACAACTTGAGCAAAGCTCTTACCCAAACAGTTGAGACAAGGTTTCCTAGTTTGACTAGAAGGACAGTCAAGAGTCCTTTCTCTTCCACACCTGTGCAGATCTCTGTAGGCTGTTTTCTCCGTCGAGCATGTGCGAAGGGTTTGGTAACATCAGGTGAATTCTTTGGGAACTCTGGTTGCCATTCAGGTTGGCTGCAGACAGAAGCTGGCTTTGCTGAAATGGCGGTAGATTTTGGCGTAAAATAGCCCAGGCTGGTGCAGAACAAACTGGTTTTGGTGCAGTGATTATCTTTTGATTAGTTCAGTACTCAGATCTCTGGAACTTTGTGTTGGTTCGCTTGGTCTCGCTTGACACGCCTCTTCTCAAAAATGTTGTTTTTTCTGTGTTGCTGTACCTCTATTTATAAAGTTTTTGGCTTGATGATTTCATACTATGTGATGACAAAATATGACCTCATGCTGTATAATCATGATGTATAATGATGCATAATGATGATGTATAATGATGATGTATAATGATGATGTATAATGATGATGTATAATGATGATGTATAATCACAGCAATAATATCAAGTTTTTGGCTTGATGACATCATAATTTCTGATGTCATCGTTACAAAAAGGCACATTAATGTGTTTTTTATGATGTCATACTCTGTGATGGCATCCGAGAGGTCATCAATTTAGGCCATAAATTGTACAAAAAAGAAATTGCAAGAAAAAAGAAATCTTTGTTTCCCTAAATGACCATGGCATCTGGATACCGTCCCAGTCAATCTCTTTTAATTAACATGTTCAAAGCCACTTCGAGTGAAGATGATGTTTGCAGTGTCGAATTAATAGCGGGCAATGTGTTATCAATCCACTCTCTACATTGTTTGATCCAATTTACGCAATTTACTACAGCACATAGGCGTTGAAGGCTCATCATTTCTCATACACCTCATCGTGAGGCAGGCCAGGAATTGCACAGAAGGGGCTGAGAGAGGAGAGACTTTGCTTGCGCCCATTTCAGTAACTGCATCGTGAGTCAGACTTTTCTAGCATCGGTTTCTGATCAGCACAATTTAAATTAAGAAATACTCCAAACACAGTTTAAATCGCAAATTATAGGCCAATTAATAGGTCGCTGACCCAAGACAAAAAGGCTACAAAAATATTAAAACGCCTGCAAGGGCGATTTTCCTTTATTTTTTTCTTGTCTGTCAACAGCTGGGCAGACAAAAGGAGATGAAACTGAGAGCCTCTTGTGTTGTACATATTTTATTTAACAACAGGGGTTATTAATCTTCAGTTTTTACTTAATGTTTTGATCTGACCGTTGATAAATACTACAAACTCGCAGAGCATTACTTAACCTTTGTTAATAGTTATAAACTTATTATCAGAACCATATTGTAAAGTGTGAACAATGGTCTCTTATAAAACACTCAATAAGTAAGTGTCTGGCAACTTTGGTCAGTCACTGCTTAATGTAATTATTTTGCAATTGTTTTATCCTTTAGAAATACTAACAGTGGTAAATAAGACATACTTATTCACTGTCAGTATAAACAATCTCGACAAACATTACACTTTATTCAGCTCCAAACAAATATCCATTTTACAGGTCACCCCTTACATCGCCAATATTTGAACAAGTTACATATATATTTAATAACTAGAACAATATTTAACTTTGGACATTTCATTATATTTGTGCTGTCAGTCTACCTGTTTATCATGTTTACCTGACCAATCTATTTGGTCTCTTTATATCCAGGCCGTTCCGCTATGGGTTTCTCCAGTCTCCAAGTGCTCCGGTCTTTTCCACTTCCTGTTAGTCTACCTGTCTCAGCCTCATGTCCTGAAGAATCTTTGTATCCCTTGTGCTATCCTAGCCACTTTAGCACATTGGGAGTTGGGTCATCTAGACCCACTAGACAGTGCGCTGAACCTTTTTCCTTCAGCAGTTAGTGATCTTTACTGGTGTCTGGATTGCAAATCTTTCACATCACCTTTGTGCTTGGTAGGGAAACACGTCATTGTAAGGGGTAAGAGTCATCTAAGATAGCTGAAGATTTACTGGGGAATATCCTCTTGATGCTTACTACTCCCTGACACTCGCTTGGCTGACTGCGCCTGGTTTTCTCTTATGCTGTCTTGTCTTTTGTATGACCATGAACTTTCCATGTGTCTTATGGGTGGGTCCCTGTCTCAGCGCAAGACACTGAAAACATGATGCAGTAGTAATTCAATATAAAACGGACATTTTCGAAGATTATTTGAACTTCATTTTAAAGCAACTTGAGATCTCATTGCATTTTACAGTTTTCTCAATCGCTTTAGTACAATTCTCAGATCGAAATAAGTTTCTGCGTCATTATTGCACATTTCTCAAAACAGATTTGTACAAATAGAAAAAACACTATGGATTTCTTGCAAAAGCCTGAAACTTGCTCAAAATCTTTAGTTCATCTCTCAAAACTAAATCTTTATGTCATTCGAACATGTCAGTGCCATCCAGAATGTCAGAATCCTTGTGTCATTGTCTACGAACAAGACAGTCAAATGACTTAGTCATGTTGTCCAATATCAACTGTGTACTTTAGAGAGTTCTGATATAAACACAAGCTTTAAAGTTTGGATTACAACGAATTATTGTAAAATGGGAGATTACACCTTGTTTGTTTGATTTACAGAGACTGGACAAGATTTACTTTTATTGTTCATATTTGTAATATGTTGACAGACCATATCATACCAACATAGAAAAACCCACTGCAAACAGTAAGACAAGGGAAAAAAAGATGGGGACAATATTCTGTCAACAGTACAGGCAGTGCAGTGGGAATTGGTGTGGTCTTCCTACACCTCTTGTCATTCCTGTATGTTAGGCCACAAATTCTCATCCACATCTGGCCGAATATCCTCTCTTTGCAGTGCAGCCGAAATATGTTGTCATTGTGACAACAGTCAACCATTTTGCAGTTAATGACATACGATGAACTAATATTCGTGTTTTGAGAGTAAGACTATTGCACAGTGAACTATATAATACATTTTTGATCAACATATTTATAAACAATTGATAATGTAGCAAAGAATTGTACATAATCAGACACATGGATATCTATGTATCTATATACCCAAGCTATGTCCTGAGAATTGGAGTAGCCTAGACAAGACACACCATTTTTTAACTCCCTCCTTCTCTTCCCCAAAACCCTCCTCCTTCAGTGTGTGTGTGTGTGTGTGTGACTGGTCTGGCCTGACTAGCCCACACACCACACACTGCACCAGAATCCTTCCCCAGCCAGTGTGGGCACCCCTCCACAACAGGGCCTCAGCTGAGGCTTGATTTCCCCTTACGCTTCATCCCAAGACCAGACCCCTCTACCACACCCATCCATTTATTCATCACAAACTCTCTCCACCCATCCCTGTCCTGAACGCTCTCCCTGCACCACAGTGTCCCTCTTGCATTAGCGCTCTTTTACACACCCTCTGTCCATCCCCATTCGCGATGCTACCTCATTCTCCCTCCACTCACATCAGATTATACTGCCCTACCAGCAGCTCCTTTCATTCTTTCAACGTGTCCAAACCGTCCCAGTGCCTTTTTGTCTGCTCCTATCAGCCCTTCTGATGTGAAGAAATATTATGAGAGATTGCATGGATGTACCAAAAGCAATTGCAACTTGTTCAAAAAGTGAAGCTTCTTATATGATGTGCAAAGTGACATCATGATGTGAAGATGAACAATAGTTTGGAATTTCATCTAGTCTGAAGAATTGTACTAAAGCGACTTCAAGAAAACTGTAATATGTCGAAGTGTTTATGTGTCAAAATCAAAATAAATTACAAAGCAACGCCTCCCAGAATACTTTTTCTGATCTAAATTAAAACTGAGAATGTAATCTGTCAGACTCTCATCAGAGAAGAGCTCACTTGCATGCATTTTCTAAGTCATCCTAAAAACCTCCATAGGCCTCAAAATATTTAAATCCATAATTACAGATTTGAACTGTAGTCATTTACTAATGTGGTGGCATTTGAAATTGGTTGGCGGCCACCGAGGTTTTATGTAAAAGTTTAAGTAAATGGCAGCCAGGCCGTTTTGGTCGGTAGTACAGAGCACAGTTGGTCATGCCATTGGCAGTACAGTGACAGGCGGGTGAAGAAGGCAACGCGCAATCATTTACTGATAAGGTCTCAAAGGTCCCCAAATCTGATGGTCAGGCTGATTTCAGACCATACCTGCCACCGTCAGATTGTTGTATGATAACGGCAAGGGGCGCTCAGCGGTGTTGACACGAACCGGGGCCAGCGGTGACAGAATATAATCTGGCGGTCGGCCACTCTGGGTCAAATGGGGAGACAGAACTGCTGCTGCACAGTCATGGCGTCGATAGCACCACAGCGACTCAGAGACCTGCATATTGACGAACTGTGGTTGATACTAGGAAATGCCCAGAAGACGAACATTTTGCTTTCTTGGGAAAACATGATGTCTAAAAATTAGTGCATTTGTAAAATGTGTGCTTAAAATCTCAATTGCGAATGACCAGCGGTGTGGGTTGGCATGCTTTTTATTAACACCCGGGCTGGTATTTGTGTGTTGGCACTCATACAGACATGCCATCTGGAGACATTTACACATCAATCAGAGCTGCTGCAGTCCTTCGGTACGGATGTTCTCAGTTGCCGGATATTCTCAGGGTCCTTCCAGGATCCTTCGACCAATGGTTGACGTCCACACTAAGCGTTGGCTGCGTTGCCGACCAATGAGTTCTTGTCGCTAAGTTTTTAAAAAAACTTTGTGACAGTGCGGTATCATACGTTAACAATGACGTGCGTTAACAACGAACAACAACAATGTATCAATATTGCACCGAAGATCAGTCACATTGCCGTTATAACATATAACGCTGAAAGGAAAATAAAGAATGGGGAAAAAAAAAAACAATGAAGATAACACACAAGGCAAAGTAAAACATAAGTAAAAAAAAGAATAAAATAAAGGAAAATAGAAAAAAAATCTAAATAGTCTAATACTAGTTAAGTTAGGAATTTTCTGTGAGATTTCGTATTTCTAGACAAAACTAAACATTTCAAGCCGATAACTTCTTTTTCATATATTATTGAAGTAGTTAGTAAAAACAGAGCTCTTTATTAAATGTTATATAAAGTGGTTTGGTCTTCAAACTTGACCTCACCAGATAGTAAGTTGCTCTCCTTCCTTGATATCCTCCTCTAGTGATATAACTCATTGGAAGGGCCAGAGGACCCGGGAACATCTAACCCGAGAACATCGGTGCCACCGGCCAGCAATGTAACTACCACCATCTTTCTACAACCCTTGTGTCACCCAGTTTAAATGAGCGTCATCAACTACACTGAAGATTCTGCCGAATGCCTCTATTGCACAGAGGCAGTTGTATCACGTAACAATGGTACAAATGAATTTAACCTTTTAAATGACAGACACATATTTAGAATATACAAATGTTTTAAGTGTCTTGTTAAAACACATGTTCTGGGGAATTGTATGACTTCGTTCAAAGAAAAACACTATTAACGACATTATTTAAAGGTAGTGTTGGTCCACGAGTGCAGATGATTTTGCTCTGTGCATCATTGCTATTACTCTTTTATTCTTTCCCTAGCCTGCTTGTTTCCCTAAACCACCCATCTCTTAACACCTGATTACGATCTCTAAACAGCTGACAGGGCTGTTTGCTTTAAATCTCACAACCCCACTCCTCCACTCTTATCATTCCTTCAATCCCTCCCTATGTAGACCTTCCTCCCATTCATATATTCCTCCAACCATCTTTTGCTCTCCTCATTCATTTCTTCCTTCCTTCTTGAAAGCTGCTCATCCATTCAGACCTTTCTTTCAAGCTTGTCCTCTCTCTTCATCTGTTCATCCTAACCTTTTTTAGCCCGTGTGCTCTCCGTCTTCCTCTCTTATTTCCTATTCTTTGTCAGTGCCATTGGACCTTGTCTAGGGTCTACAGTCAGAGCAGACAGGAACTCCCACTACAAACAGCAGTAACACAAAGTAAAGCCGAGACGTGTTTAGTTTCTTCTGAAAATTTTACTATCAAAGTTTCCTTCAAATTCAAATTTGAAAAAGAGAACTAGAATGCTTTTTCTGAATGGTACAGCCCAATGTTTGGTGAATGATTAGCAGGGCAGTGTGTTTGTGTGTCTGTGTGACAGTACTCTTGATTTGTTATGCAAGGAATGTCTTTGATGGGGCTGCAGTGTGGAGAAAAAAGCGTGAAAGTCTAATCCTTTCCCATAGGCCTGCCAGTGCCTGGTGAACCAGCGGCAGACAAAGACACAAGCATACACAGATGTATGGAGCCCATTTTACAGACATACAACACTAATACTTTCATTAGTTTCTTTAAAAAAAACATCATACTAAATCTATCCTACTGGTCCACAAAACTAGTATTTCTTTCAGTGATTGAGTTTTGCTGAGATTAAGACTTGATTTGGAAAAGCTCCATTGGCTCATTCAGACTATGACATCAAAAGGAGTTTGGGAAAAGTACCGAGCTTTGACCAGAATATGGAAAGCAAAAATCATAAAACTGTACAGAGGAAAAGTATTTTGGTTCACCACAATTATTAAACAGATTTTTTCTAACCGTATAGTTATTTAGATTTTCAGATTTTTTGGCTGAGAATAGGCACTCCGGCCCCTCTCCAGGAACACCATGCCTTCAATTTTGCTGCTAATCATAACCTTGTATTATCCTAGGCACTTTAACATTGGGAGTTAGGTCCTCTAGACCAGTGATTTTCAGCACTTTTTAAAACTCTGGCACTTCAGCCTTGACAAAAACCCATGACACGACATTCAAAACAAAATAAAAAGGAGAAACTCGGTCTTGATCAGTCCTCCATGATCTCATACCTTTTTTTGATAATTTTGGCAGAAAAGACTGGGCTTTGCAGCTCTTTTATTTTTAAGATGTAATAAAAGTTAAGTCAAAATATTATAAAGCTGATTTGTGGTCGTTGTGGTTTCACGACGTTAAGAAGAGTCGTGCACCCAGGCCGCTCCGCTTTTTAATGCATCATAGAGTGTAGGTTCATCCGACAACGAACAGATAAGCGTCTCTGGGCTTCATTGTTTGTCCATTTGTTCCACGGTCTGACACGGATTCTGTGAAGCTACATAAAGACGAGCTTTAGCTGGTATTTTTCTGTTAGAACTGAGCAACGTTTTTCAGCAGAATTCAGAACAAAATTGAAAACTTTAACCGCTGATTGGTCAGACTGATGACATATGATTAAATCCAAGAATGATTAGTGGGGGAACGTTAAAGGGGGGGGACTTTTCCTAACAGCTGAAGCTGTGGCTAAATCGCGGTACTGTCATTCTTATCAAGAAATGTATTTCTTAGAATCAAATAAACAAGAAAAAGTATTTATGATCTTTCATATTTCTAATTTCGTAGTGTTTATCAGGGGCTATGGGATATTGAAGAACTGAAATCCTGGAATGGGAAATGTTGTTAAATCAGTTAATGGGGCAATTTCAGCAAACCGGCCCATCTCCCCGGCACACTAATTGTGCAGCACCACTAGTTGAAAATCACTGATCTAGACCCACTAGACAGTGCGCTGAACCTTTTTTCTTCAATGATTTGTGATCTTCACAGGAAATCTTTCCCACCTTTATCACCTTGTCATGGTAGGGAGAACACGTCAATGTAAGGGTGGGGTCATCTAAGATAGCTGAAGGGTTAAATCTAATCAAACCTTTTTCATAAAGGAATTCATTTCCATACAACAGCAGTGCAGTGCTTTTTAAAGGCTTGAAACAACGAATTATAAAGTACAGGCAAGCCTGAAAATGAAGGTGAGATTGGAAGGTAAGAGAATAATACTTGACAGAGGGCTTTATAGTAAGCTCATGAGATCTATTTTCAAAGACTCACAAAAAAGAATGGTAGACTGTGATACACGGAGGAGTTTAATTATGGTCTGTGGCGTCTTTGCTGCACCTGTGCAGGGTACAAAGAAATGCATTTGAATGGATTTGAGAGTGAAAAGTGTTTCCTGGTGACAGTGCAAGGCCTGGTTCTTCCAACAGCATAACGACTGCAAGGATTGACCTCTTGGATTTGGTTTTGTCAGTTTATTTCCTTGCTTCTAGTCATTTTTGTTTTCAAGTTACCTCTTGTCAGTCACGCTGAGTTTAGGTCGATGATCATCCACAGCTGTCTGGATTTGTGTTAATGCTCCTGAGCGCATTCAGATGTTTGGCTGTCATTTCATTGTGACCTTGTCACCTTTTTGTTGCTCCTTCAGTTCCTGTTTTGTCATGCTTCAGTTTATCTATTAAATGTTTACGTTTCCACCACCAAGCCTGGTCTACGCTGTTTCTTAAAAGAGACAACCAAATATCCAACATCGACTAAGAACAAATCATAAGACCATTGTCTTCTGAGGCTCTGATCTAAATCTAAATAAGCATCAAATGAGTACCATCTGCAATGAACGCTCTTCAAAATGGAGACAACGGGAGGTGATGATGATGATGAGGAATGAGCCAAAGGACAGGCAGAATCAGTCACAGAAAATGTTTGATCACAGTGATTCCCTCTGGTTGTAATCTTTGTTCAGGCCTGTAAATTTTTGTTTACTATTACTATCAGTTATTATCTGTTTCATTATTTTTATTGAGCACTGTGCATTTTTAGCTCAATAACAGAGAGACCATTTTAAAAAAATAAAGCAAGCATACGGTGGTGGCTAGAAATGGTCAACAAACGGATGCAAAAGAAAATATTATTGTCACAACTACCCGTAGAATCAAGAGCTATAAATTTTAAGTGACCATTTCAGTATAAATATGTTTTCTAAGTTTTCCACTTTGGACAAAGTACATTTCTGGAAAAATGTCAAATGAAAGCTTGTGCAAATGGATTCATACTTCTTTATTCATATTCATACTATGTATGGTTTGGAAAGCCTTCGTAAAATAAATACATATCATACACATGAAATAAGGGACAGCCTACATGTGTGCTGTTGTCCATGGGGGCTCCTGCTCCTCTTTCTTCTTCTCCTTATTATAGAGCTGTATGGGCTTCAGGAGAAATTTGATGCTACCAGTTCATCGAGAGACCTTTTCTGTGGCCAAAGGGCCAGCCAGCTGCATTTGTCACCGCTGCTTTTCATGTCACCACTCACCACCTGCTCCCCACATTCCACTACATTCTCTCAAAGTCCCTTTCCATCTGTCTCTCATTCTGTACCTTTATCCCCTCTCAACCATCCATTATTCTTATTTCCCTCCTTCTAAGAATATTACTGAGAAAAACGACTTTCTCTTTAGGCCCATCCTCATTTGTCATTTAACCTTAATGATACTAATTGCATTGAGACGCTCATCTGAATTCTGTCTGCTTTCATTTCCCCCACTCTCACCCCCCCCCCCCAAATCCTTCCCCCACCCCCCTAGTTCTTTTTTCTGTTCCCTTCAGAGGATGCCGACAAGAAGACAGTACTCTCCTGCCCCCCGACACTGCATAAACCAGCTGCTACTGTACCCCTGCATGCGCTCACAGTCTTTTAGGGTTATTGTCAAAGTGACTTTGGAAATGGCAGAGAAAGCAAGCTGACAGACAAAAGCTGAAACAGCTCTTTCTAGTGCCCACTGATGCTGCTTTGTGTAGACCCAAGATACAAGTACATTT
The DNA here is from genome assembly GCA_037389245.1 of Oryzias sinensis. Classification (NCBI taxonomy): domain Eukaryota; kingdom Metazoa; phylum Chordata; class Actinopteri; order Beloniformes; family Adrianichthyidae; genus Oryzias; species Oryzias sinensis. Next base: position 4,095,558 of record CM074489.1, on the reverse strand, counting down.
TCCACAGAAGCAGCTGCTTATCCGGTGGGGAGGAACTGAAGTTCACTGTCAGCATGGGCCATAACCACAGTGGAGGAAACAAGTATTTGAACCCTCCTGCCGGAAAGACTTAGTACTTTGTGACTAAACCCCTACTATCAGCTGAGAGGTCAGATATTTCTTGTTGTGATGAGCAGGTTTCTGCACATATTAGGAGGAATTCTGGTCCACTCTTCTTTACAAATGACTTCTGAATCATTCAGATTTTGCGCCTGTTGTTTAGCAACTCTGAGCTTCAGCTCTCTCCATAGGTTTTCTATTGGATTGAGGTCCAGAGACTGGCTGGACCACTCTATGACCATGATATGCTTCTCCTCCAGCCATTCTTTGGTTGTCTTGACTGAATGTTTTGGGTCATTATCCTGTTGAAAGACCTATCCACCACCCATTTTAAGCCTCCTGGTGGAGAGAAGGAGGTTCTCATATAGGATTTGAAAGTACATGGCTCCACCTATCCACACGGTGAAGTTGCTCTGTGCAGAAAAACACCCCCCTTTAAACCACAATGTTTCCACCTTCATGCAGTGGGGATGGTGTTCTTGGGTTCCTAAGCAGCATTTCTCTTCCTTCAAACACGATGAGTTGATGAGCTCCACGTTGGTCTGATCTGACCACGGCTCCTTCTCTCAATCACTCTCTAAATCGTGAAGGTGTTCATACTTCAGATCGGCACATGTGCCTTCTTAAACAAGGATTCTTTTGAGGACTGTAAAATGTTAAACCATTGAGGCGTAAAGTATTCTTAGTGTTTTTTTTGTTTTTGTTTTGGTGACTGAGCTTGTTTGAAATCATCAACCAACTCCTGGCGTGTTGTTTTAGGCCGATTTCTCGGTGTTCTCATCCAATCCAGTCCATTTTAATTATAGAGCACATTTCCCAAACAAACAGTTTCCAACAGGCTGTACAGAGACTAAAGTTAGTAAGAAATTACTAAATAAAATATAAACACCCAAAATACAACAATAAAATGAGTAAAAATAAGATAAAAATACAGATAAAAACACAGAGGACCACACCACTGACGCGGTATTAAAAGCCAGAGAACTTGAAACACTCCATGGAGGGCGCTGTTGTGACATGAGGAGGCAGAGTGTTCCACAGCATAGGGCCGACAACAGAGAACGCTCTGTCTCCTCTAGTTTCAGCCTCGTCATGGGCTCCACAAGCTGGAGCTGGCCATCTGACCTCAGAGCACGTGCTGATCTATAAATCTGAACGAGGTCATGATCATGGTAACCCCACCAGCTCAGATCTGGTTTGGACCAAGAACCTAAAGGTGGATTGGTGGTCATGTTCTTGTATTTTGGCCCAACTGAACTAATAGTTGTCACCTTAACCCTTGTGCTATCCAAGGGATTTTGACGTTGGGACTGGGGTCATCTGGACCCAACAAGACAGTGCGCTGAATGATTTGTGATTGTCACTGGTGTCCATGGATTACATGAAATCCTCTTCACCTTTATCCACCTTTGTCATGGAAGGGATAACACGTCAATGTAAGGGTGGGGTCATCTGGACCCTACAAGATAGCACAAGGGTTAACCTCCTGCCTCTTGCTGATGGTTTTGTAGTCCAGTCCGATCTTGTGCAGGTCTATAACCTTATCCCCTGCATCCACTAAAACCTCTATAGTCTTTCCACATTGGAGAGTTTGGAGTCTGACTGATGGACTGATTCTGTTATTGCAGTGTTACTGTACTGGTTTTATTGTTTTTATCTCTCTATTTTTAATCTTGTGTTTAAATATGTTTTGTGTTTGTTTTCTTCATTTCTCGTGTACAGCACTTTGTGTCGGCTGCTGCTGATTGAAAGTGCTATATAAATAAAGATGAGTTGAGTTGAGTTGTTGACAGGTGTCTTTTCTACAGGTGATTAGTTCTTGATTATCTTTGTGATTTTATGTCTATCAGGGTTCAAATGAACCAACCGCAGGACGACAGACTGTTAACTTCTTTATAGGGATTCAAACCGACAAAAAAGCAGGGGAACAAATACTTATTTCTTGCACTGTAATTAAGCATCATAAGTTTATAATGCACCAGTAGAACATGGAGTATTCTGCAAACAAATATAAAATGTCTTTGGCAATATTGGACACATATTTCCGAATAAAGTAGAAGAGATCAAAATTACTGATATGATTTACAAGAGTGTTCATTGACTGAGGGGTATATTAACAGCTTGAGAAGCAAAAGCTAAACAGAAGGTGGCATGGGCTAAGAAAACATAAAATAAACAAACTAAAAGACAGCAAGACCCTAATAGTGCACCACCCATAAAAGAGCAGATTTCCTAACACCTCAACATCAGGTGAGAGGAAGGTACCTGCATAGAAACCAAAACAAAACCAGAAAAATAGTCCGGGTCCCTGCAGCCGAACAAGGATGGGGAGTGTAATGGGAAAGGTTTGCTAAGAACAGTTAGGGAGAAGAAAAGCAGCCCCAGGAAGCCCTTTGAGGGACAAGAAACAGGAAGAAGAGCAGCCGGCTATTCTTTTAACGGACAAAAAGCATGAAGAGGAGATGTACAAGCAACCCACCTCAGTAGCAGATAAGCAGCAGCATGGCGTGATGTGGGATGGAAAACCTTTATGTGACATGGGAGGGCATGACGTGGACTGTGATGGTGAGAGAACTTCAAGGAACCCTTGCTCCACGGTAGTCAGGTCATTCAGTCAAGAGCCGTTGGTGTAGAACCAAAAAAATGCAGAACGGACGAGTGGCATGGATATAAAATTACAAGAAATAAACTTAAACAGGAGTGAACTCTGGCAGAGCAACTAGCAACCCCAACCTGCTGTAAACATGACCCCGCGAGAACACAAAACCTAAACAGACACCATGACACAAACCAAAAAAATTCAACTAAAAACAAACCAAGGGGAGAACAACCCTAACAACTAATATTTCAATTTTTATTTAAAGAAGTAATCAAATATTTTTTTCATTTCATTTAAATAAAACACTTTATTTTATCAGATTTAAAATATTGATCTTTTTCCAAAAATGTTTGTTATTTAATTCAAATTGTGCTGTAAGGTTTTATGGAAGAGCTCAAAGTAAAAGCCAACTTCGTTTGTTTGTCGACACCATTCATTGAGAAATGTCAGCTGATTTAAGTAGAGTACTATTGCTAAAACATTTTTTTTCATACATTCAATTACAAGTTTGGTGAAATGCTTAAAATCCCAGCTTTGTCACATAACCCAGTTTCTGTCAATGTTCAGCTGATCCATGAACTCTAAACACAAAAAAACAAAAACTTATTCTGTGGCAACTCAAAGAAGTGATTATACTGTCCTCTTGTGGCACCTGTGATACTCAGAGAGGACACCAAACTACATTGTTCATTTCCTTACACACAGTCCTTACAGTCCCACTCCGAACATCTTTTGACCTGTTTTCAAAGTGTTCTCAGTGTTTTTTAAATGATAATTATGCTATTTTTAGACAATATTATACAACCTGTGTTGTTTTCTAGGACAGTTTCTGCAGAGTGGCATTAGTTTATTAGAACTTTACCTCTGAGTTACGAGTGGGACTGTTGGAGAGGAAGTAAGCTTGCACGCATTTCCCATCGAGTTTACAGCCCCTCACAACTTCAAGCTGACATGGATCTGTTTGTCTGCATCAGAATGGAGTGGAGTAGGGAGCTTGCAGACCGCCAATAACATCAACTACCTTTTTGAAACGGTATTTGTTGATCTGCTCCTAATTCACCATGATTTGAATAACCAAATTCTCAAAAAATGAGTTTTAATCTTAATTTTCTTCATATATGTCCTCCATAATGAGAAAAATGCTACATGTTAATAACACAGAAAACACAATTTTATTGGTGTGGGTCTGTAAACAAAATGTTTGTCATAGGATGGATTTCAATTTTTCATTTCCACACACGCACAGTGAAGCTACTATCAGAGGGGCCTGCTAGCAAGTGCACACAAATTCTACATCACACCAACACAGTTTATCACCCTCTTATGTGGAAGCACACAAACATCCCCTCCCAAGAAAGGAGGAAGAAAACTGATTGTCAGGTGACTGCTCCTCTGGTTGAGGGCGTTAGAGAAGGTAGTTTTTGCCCCTGGACCACTTCCCCCACCTTATTCGTTTAGAAAAAAACTGATAAGTGGAGATTTTGCAGTGACTACCATCATTTGAAAAGTGGGACAGTCAGGAACTACCTCCCCTCCCTTACTGTAACTAATAACTGACTAACCAAATAATAATAACAAATTAACTAATACGTTTTTCCTCATCATACTGTTTTGTGTTGCAGCTTTTTTACAGTTTGGTTTGGTTGAGCTTTTCATCATAATTACTTGTTACTTCATGTTATGTGGGTAACACATTTTACCATAAGGGTCCATTTTTTAATGCTAGTTAATGTCCAATTAAGCATTATTTAACTTTGAAATAAAGTGTTTTTATGCAATAAACTAATACCTTTTATGAAATACTTTGCCTAACTTCATGTATTACTTAATGCATTAGTTAGCAGCTAACTAAGGTTTGTTAGTCAACCTTTCCTATTGCATTATCTTTCCACGTTTATCCACCTTTGTCATGGTAGGGAGAACACGTAATGCAAAGGTGGGGTCATCTAAGATAGCACAAGGGTTAATGACAACCACTATGCTGATGTGGCGACCTGTGAAAATGAGTTTGATACCCCTGATATAAGGGATTACAGCCAGACCCACGAGCTTGGCCTTTACCTCATGTGCTGGTCTGTCCCATACTCCCATTGAAAAGCGTTGGTCCACCTTTGACAGCCGGCTGTGGGCCATTGAATGGGTTGTGAAGAAATTACAGCATTATTGTGAATCAGTGGCTTTTACCAATATTGAACAGACCAGATGCCTTTGCTCCGTCTCCAGAACTTGGTTCTGGAGAAAGATCATCCCTAAATAACACAATAACTTTGAGTGGCTAATCAATACAGATTCTTAACCATTTCAGGGGGATCTGATACCCCAGCGTTGCAGGCTACCAACCCTTACCTTTGCAGTTCAGGTAAATGTTGGTCATTTTAACCAAGGGACCGCTGATTTAATCTTCACACTTTCTGCACAGCAAGCAGAAGCTTCAAGCTCTGCTAGAACAAACCAGATGTGCTGAAGTGACAGTGAGTTTAGACGAGTCCACTATGATTCACACACTGTACAGCGACAAGGCTGATGTGAAGGCTCTTTGACAATCTAAGCCTGGCATAAGTGTGGGGTTGACGTGGATTAAGATAAATAATAATAATAATAATACATTATATTTCAAACGCCTTTCAGGTCACTCAAGGTCACTGTACAAGGTTAAAAATTAAAAAAACAGAATAAACTTTAACAAGAAATTAACAGGATAAAACACGAATAAAATATACAGATCAATAAGACAATAAAAAAAAACAGGGTTAGACAGGCAGGGGTCAATAACAGGCATGAGATCATCCAATTAAAGACAGGGGTAGTCAAAATCCAGGCTGGAGTCGGGGGCAGGCATTCAGACTCAGAACAGAGTCAGGAGATCAGCTCCAACTATGACACTTGGTAATTTAGGCAGAGTGGCACAAACAGTGCTGAGCTCTGAGCTCAGTGCAGTGCAGTGCTTAAGTATGCTGTGGTTGATTGATTGAATGAGAGCCAGGTGTGAGGCATCCAGGAAGTGTTGCTCAGAGATTAAGTGGCTTCAATAATCTGGAGACTGCTCCCAGAGCTTTGACTTCTGACCCCATGGTGTGAAAACATCCAAGCGCGCTGTTAGATGCTGTTAACAAACAATTTGATCACATCGAAGTAGAGCCACTTTACACACCAGCAACAATTTTGAAATCCTTGAAAATGACCAAGACACTCAGCAGGCAGGGTTGAGCGAAGTGGATGTTGAGGTACATTCCTTTCTTTTTTTTTAACTAAATGTTGAAATACATACCAAAATTATATACAATTGTGTTTTGATTTTTAGATGCAGATGGCTCAGGGTCTACACTTCCAATCAGCCCAGAGAACCTACCTGAAAACCTCAAGAAGACCAAGACGCCACTGGAATAGTGGAACTGCAACAAGTACTGTTTGCTGCACCTGGTAGAGCATGCATGGAAATACCTGTCAGCGACCTGCACTAGCACTGACAGTGAGCATTTGCTATTTTATATTTACATTTAACATTTATATATTTAGATTTAACATGTATATTTACATTCAACACTTAGATTTACATTCAACATATATTTATAATTTCATGTAATATTTATATTTGTATTACATTTAAGATAAGATAAGATAAAGCTTTATTGTCATGTACAGTCACACTTGGTACAACAAAATTCCAAACTGTCCCACATTGGTGCAAAGAAAAAGAAGAAAACAACATAATTATAAAAAACAGCTTACAATTATCTTTCCTACAAGAAAGTATCTAAAAATATATACATATATAAATTTATACATATATATATATATATGTACACAAAATACATACCAATACACACATGCACACCAGGTGTATATACAGAATATACATTCCTCATTCTCCCAGAGAAACTAAACCATGTGTGTGTTCATGAGGGGTATTGGTCTGCTGTAAAAACTGTCTCTGAGTCTGTTTGACCGTGACCTCAGCACCTTTAGTCTTTTTCCAGAGGGCAACCATTTAAACACCCGGTGTCCTGGGTGTGTGCAGTCTTTCTTGATGTTGCGTGCCCTCCCAAGACAGCGGGTGCTGTCGAGGTCCTTCAGTGAGGGAAGAGGGTAGCCAATAATCTTTTGGGCAGTGTTTATGACCCTCTGTAGAACCTTCTTGTGAAAACCACACAGAGATGCAGTGTGTTAGTACACTCTCAATGGAGCAACGATAGAAGGCAACCAGCAGCTCTCTCTTCAGGTTGAGCCTCCTGAGGATCCTCAAGAAGTGAAGATACTGTTGGGCCTTTTTCATCATCTCTGTAGTGTTTGAGCTCCATTGGAGGTCTTCGTCAATGTGCACATCAAGGTACTTGAAGCTTTGCACTCTCTTCACACCCTCCCCATCAATGACACTGGGCTGCAGATCTGACCTCTTCCTCCTGAAGTCCACGATCACTTCTCTTGTTTTTGAAGTGTTTAGGACCAGATGGTTGTCTGCACACCACCCCAGCAGCCTCTGGATCTCATCCCTGTATGCCATCTCATCACAGCCAGAGATAAGCCCCATCACAGTAGTGTCATCGGCAAACTTAATAACTACATTGTCTGGGTGTGTGCTGCATGCATGCAGTCATACATGTACAGTGTGTACAGCAGAGGACTCAGCACACACCCCTTGTGGCGAGCCGGTGTTTAAACTCAGGGATGTGGAGAGATGAGGACACACTCTGACTCTCTGTACTCTGTCAGAGAGAAAGTCTCTGATCCAACAGCAAGTGGTGGGAATGCCAAGTCCAATGTCCAACAATTTTGCTGACAGTCTGTCCGGCAGGATAGGTATATACTGTATGTATACGTACAGTATATATATGCCATATATTTGTATTTAGATATAACGTTTAATATTAAGATTTAACATTTAGTTATATATTTATTTTTAACATTACATTTAGATAGAAGACTTGCATTTATTAACATATAACTTTACATTCTCCATTTACATTTTACATTTAATATTTATCATTAATATTTAGATTTAAATTTGTCATCTAAAAATACATGTTCTCAATTGACAGATAAAGCTTTTGTGATAAATGTCACAAAATGTAATATAAATGCAAGATAAGAAATATCTAAATGTGCTAAAGTTGTCAAATAATTTACATTAGGTGAAATTTTACTTTTGGTGCCCCCTATGAAAATGCATATTTATTTCAAGGACTGTGATACTTTTTAGAGGACAGATTGTTTCTTATTTGCTTCAGATCTGTTTTTGATTTGAGCTGTGGGAGATATTGTGTTTGTGTGTTTTATTAAAACAATAAGAATGTTTCATTTTACTATGCATTGGAGTTTGCAGGTGTCTTATTGTTAACGGAGACACTCTTTTTACAAGAGGGATTAAATGGTAGTAAAAAATTAAATGGTAGTAAAAAGGGCTCACTAAAAAGGGCTCCCTCCTGCCTCACGCAGGGGGGAGCCAGCAGGGATTTAGGGCTGGCCTATTAGGCTGTGAGGAAAGTGTGCTAACCACTAAACCACCATGTTCATAACCTTAGACCAGATCACTTGACTGCGCCATTACATTACACATCAGAAAGCTTCCCTCTCTGCTCTTTACGGATGATGTTGTCCTGTTGGCTTTATCAAACAAGGACATACAGTGTGCAATGGAGCAGTTTGCAAGTGTGAAGCAGCTGGGATGAGGGTCAGCACCGCCAAGTCTGAGGCCATGGTTCTTGACCAGAGAAAGGTAATTTGTCCTCTCTGGGTGGGTGAAGTGTCCATGCCCCAGGTGAAAAAGTTTAAATATCTTAGGGGTCTTGTTCACGAATGAAGAGAAAAGATTGGAGTGCTCTATGCTTTTACATGGCCTGGTGCGAGAGAGCTGAGCCAGAAAGCAGAGCCATCCAGAGGACCCAGGAAAGAGAATCTGGTCCGGATGCCTCCTGGACGCCTCCCTGGGGAGGTGTTCTGGTCATGTCCTACTGGGCGAAGACTCTGAGGAAGACCCAGGACACGCTGGAGAGACTATGTCTCCTGGCTGGCCTGGGAACGGCTCAGAATCCCCCTCAGAGGAACTGGAAAAAGTGGACAGGTAGAGGGAAGTCTGAGTATACTTAGACTGCTGACCTCACGACCCCGTCCTGGATGAGCAGAAGAAAATGGTTGTCGGTTAGAGCCCCAATTTCAAGATCCCTTTCACTCTTCAGTATTTCTTCAGTCCTCTACAATAGTTCTTTTATTAATATTTTATGAATATGTAGCATGGACATCAACCTGTTCCTGTGACCTCATTTCCAGGTGAGGGTACTTCAGTGCTGGTCGTGTTTGACTGTTGCTCTCTTGTTTGGCATTGGCCTTACTACTATTGCTTAATTTAAGTGTTATTTGGTTTAATATTCACATTCACATGCAGCACCTTTTAATAGTGAACACATTACTGTGTTAACTGGGGCAGCCGTGGTGCAGTGGTCGGTCGACCCATGATCGTAAGATTGTAGGTCCGATTCCCGCCTTGCACGCCCATGAGTCGAAGTGTCCTTGGGCAAGACACTGAACCCCACCTTGCCTCTGGTGAGAAGCGGGCACCTGTGTTTGGCAGCAGAGCGGCCACCAGTGTGTGAATGTGTGTGTGACTGGGTGAATGGGTCTGTGACTGTAAAGCGCTTTGGGCCTTGTAGGTAGAAAAGCGCTATATAAGTATACGCCATTTACCATTTGTGCCATTTAACTGCTTGCTACCCACGTTATTCTCAGCTTGCTGAATAAACTACTACTCTTTAGCTAAACACCGCTAGCACTAGCTTTGCATTTTTCTGTTAGCATGGCTAACCACTTCTTCTGCCTTGCCCCCTCTCTCCTGCCCCATGTGCCATATGTTTGTCAGGATCCTGCCTCCTTTAGTGTAGATAGTGATAGGTGTGTTAAGTGTAGTCTTGTGTTAAACTTGGAGGCCAGGCTAGAGCAGTTAGAGGCGCGGCTCCGCACAGTGGAAGCCAAGCCGGCTAGCCAGGTTGTTACTCGTAGCACGCTGCCAGGCCTAATACAGTTAGCACCTTAGCGCCTTCCCATTAGCCGGGAAACACACAGGGGTTTGTACCGGTTGGGAGGAAACATAGTGCTAAACGCAAAAACTTAGAGCACCCGAGACTCCACGTTGGTAATGGGTTCTCCCCCCTCAGCGACACACCCGCTGAACACTCAACTCTGGTTATAGGCTCTTCTGAAGTTAGAAACGTGGAGCTCCCAGCGGCTAGAGTCAGGTGTTATCCGGGGGCCAGAGTTGGTGACATCGAGGGGAACCTTAGGATGTTAGCTCAGAGTAAGTCCAGGTTCCGTCGAGTCGTGATTCACACAGGCGGTAATGATGCCCGACGGAGACAATCAGAGGTGGTTAAGTTAAACGTAGCTTCGGTGTGTAAACTGGCTAAGACGATGTCCGACACTGTAATTTTCTCTGGTCCCCTGCCGAACTTAGTCAGTGATGAAATGTACAGCCGCTTTTCATCATCTAACCGCTGGCTTTCTAGATGGAGCCCAGAAAACGGCGTTGGTTTTGTGGATAATTGGAGCGCGTTTTGGGGGAAGCCCGGTCTCATGCGGAGAGATGACGTCCATCCTACCCGGGACTGTGCCGCTCTTCTTTCTAGAAACATTTCTGCCAACCTGACAACCCAGAGATGAGACCCGGGCGCAGAGCAGCAGTGGAAAATGGTCCTCTGAGCCTCCCTTAGTGCTGCTGCAAAACCCATGCAGGGAAAGTCAAGCAGTTCCTAGCTTTAACTTATGTGCTGAAAGACAAGTGAAGGGAGTAAGACACAGAATTATGATGTCATTAAATGTGTTTATTAAACATTTGATCCATTTCCTCTAAGTCCCTCTTAGTCAATGAGTTAATTATCGTGTTTTACAGCTCCAAAACTCCAGCTCCAAACGAGCTGTAAAACAGCTTCAGTACATCCAGAATGCTGCTGCTGGAGTCCTGACCAGAACCAGGAAGTATGATCACATTAGTCCTGTGCTCAGGTCTCTGCACTGGCTCCTTGTACCTCAAAGAATAGACTTCAAAGCAGCTCTGCTTGTGTACAAGTCTCTCCATGGCCGAGCACCAAAGTACATCTCTGACATGTTAGTGCCATATGAACCATCTCGTACTCTGAGGACCTCAGGGGCCGGCCTGTTGATTCCCAGAGTCAGAACTAATATTCTGCAGCTAAAATCTGGAACAGCCTCCCTGAAGGCGTAAGACAGGCCTCTTCTGTGTTCATGTTCAAATCTAGACTTAAAACATTTCTGTTTAGCCGTGTATATGACTGAAAGGTCCTATCTGCACTTTTCTTTCCTTTCCTTCCTTATTTTTAAATCAATTTTCACATTTTTTCTTTTCTTTTAAAGTAAATTTTACGTTGATTATTTCTATGATGTATTGTGATTTTAATGCATTTTTCTGTTTTGTGAAGCACCTTGAATTACTTTGTGTACGAATTGTGCTACACAAATAAACTTGCCTTGCCACTGGGGCCCTGTCCTCTTTTCTCATCTCCCTCTTCTCTATTCTTGATCATTATTCATCATTTAGTTCTCCATGCCTCTGTTTGGTGCAGTGCGATTCATGTACTCTCCCTGTTGTCCTTTCCCCTCCAGGTGAGTGGGAGTGCTTCCAGACTCCAGTTGGCTCATCCGTGCTCCTGTTCCTGACCGTGTACCTCGTCTCTGCTCCTGATCCTACACCTGGCTGTGGTTCCTGTCTCCGGCTCGACTCGCTCCCCCGACTGTCCCCCCCACTCCATCTGGATGAAGCTCGTCTGCTGGACTTTAAATATGTAGTTGTAGATTTAGATAAGTTAATTCTTCTCTACGAGTTCTGGTACATCGCCTGTCCGTCCTGGGGGAGGATCCCTCCTTCATGTGGACACCCCTGAGGTTTCTTCGTTTTTTCCGGAATCCTTCATTTTAGGAGTTTTTCCTTACCGCGAAGGGGGGTCTTAGGGCAGGGATGTCCAGTTTAGTAAGGTCAGTTTGTTAGTTCAATTTAGTATTTTTCTATTGAATTCTATGTATTCATGATCCTTTTGATTTTATGTTTTACTCTTTCAATTACCAATATGAAGCCCATCGAGACAACAGTTGTTGTGAATTTGGGCTATACAAATAAGATTGAATTGAAACTGGATTTAGAAATATCATGGGAAAAGTGGCCAAAAAACTACAACAGGACTATACTGTATGTACTTAGTACATGCTAACCTGATTAACACTGCGGCTGGCATTGGGTTATTGAATCCAAAATGATTTTTGATTTAGCATTCATTTGATTTGAATATTGAACAGATGAGTTTTTAAGTTTTCTTTTTGCAACGTTTGTTTTATTACTTGTATAGAGTTTTGATTGGATAGTTTATTTTGATTTCTCCACCAATTTTCTGGTTTACAGGAGAGTCCATCTCTGTAAACCAGGAAAAAACCAAATGGAGAAAAGTTGTGTTGTGTGCAGCAGTGCAAGGAAAAGGAACCCGGATCTCCATCCAGTTCCTTTTGTGAAGCCTGTGGCGCAACTCGTTTTAGCGAGGATGGAAGGGGGAATCCACTGAAAGGGCATGATAGGAAAGCCAAATCAGTTCTGCACAGGACCTGGCTATAAAGTCTCTACACAGCTGCATGATGAGCCGATCCAGGAGGGGTTCATCGACATTCAGGGCAGTCTGTCCTGAGAACCAGCGGGTCACGGTCCTGAATCATCATCTGTTTGCTCTGTAATCCAGAGTTCACATTTGTAATGTCCAACTTTTTAATTCGCACAATTTAAAACCTGAGAGCAACAAATACAGAGTTTCAAGAAATGTCCCATAAAGATTTATCATGAAAAGTAAGATCGGCAACAGCAAAGGTTCCATTCCCAGATAAGTTCTTACTGTTCGTATGACTTAGGATGATCCCAAACATCTGCAAACACAAGGTTAAGATTTAAAAAATTCATGAAAATATGAAATAGCATTTAACTGTTGATTTCAACAGAAAGCAAAAACCTATCATTTGATGAAACTTCTGTTAAGTCGTCAGACTTTAACGTCATAAGACTTCCCTCTTCAGACAGCAGGAGTGGGTTCAAGTCTGCAGATTCTTCATCCCACCAACTCTTCCTGCTGAAGTGCCTCTGTACTTTTCCCTCGTAAGCCTGTAATCCTTTTCATTTATTAGGATCCCATTTACAGACTGTCATCACTGCATCACATGACAACTCAACCAACCTGATCAAACCAACTCCACTCACTAGAATAATAACATGTCTGTGATGAGCAGACCAGTCTACTTTTAAGGTTAGCGCCCTGCACAGAAGTAGAGGCCAACTCTCCTGGCATGGTGCTCCAACCGGTGCGGGCCAACCCCGAGCCGGCGGGCTGGAGAGCCCTTAGATGCAGCAACAGGGGGCTGCAGGGCAGCTGGGAACTCAGAATGAAGTCCCCTCGGCCACCTTGATGTAGTCCCTGAAGTCCGTGGGAATGTTCAGCATGGAGCAGACCTGCAGCAGCGTACAGACGTCAGTCAGCAAAGCCGGATCAAAAAATGGAACAGAGTGATGTTTCACTTTATTTACACTTCATTCATGCAACTCATCCATCTGAGAGCCTTTAACAGCTGCGACAGAGCGACACCACAACGGTGACGCACATGCTGAGATCTGTTCACAACATAAGAGCAGTAGCTTCTACTTTCATACATAAAGATGATTTTAAATGTTTTACATGAAAGCAAATGCAGGAAAATGAAACCAAAACACTATTGTGTTCATTTGATACTTTTACAATCCATTTAAAATCTTTCTGCATTGAACTTTTAGTAAAAACATTGTGATGTTGCATCTGAAGCTAAACTTGGTTTATTCATTTATAAAGAATTTTTTTCAGAAAAAAAATCCCTTTTTAACAAATCAGTGCAATGCATACAAGAGGAGTGGAAACGGAGATGGAAGGAATTTTCACGGCAACGATTAAAGACTCAGGATGAAATGGGATACCTGTCTGAACTTTGCTCGAAGTTTCTCCGTCTCGTCTTGCAGTTTTTCAGACTGTGGATCATCCAGGTTACAGTTCTGGATCAAAGCCAGCACGGCGTCCAAGGCCTTCACCCGCTTCCTGCTGACACAACACATTGAGCTGGAACCGGCCTCAACTCAAAAACTCCACACAATCCTTCAATGCTGGGAAATGTCAGAGATGCTGCCTGACGCAGAGCGGCGACCGCAGCACCAATGTTCAGAATCCAGGGATTCCCGACCTACATGGACTCTGCACATGTTCCAACCAACGGTTTTTGTTGTCCGTTTAATGCCTTAGAAGGTTGGTGTGCATTTTTACCAAAGGTTTCAAGTCTGCAAGTGTAGCAGCGTCCTACAAAACCACAGAGACTGAAGGTGGATAACTTGTTCTGGATCCAGATCCAGCGTAGTAGCCATAAATGCCATCAGACCGCTCTCGGCCTCAGCATTTCCTTACAAAAAGGTTTATGAAGTCACTGCATCTACACTGAGCCAGAACAACGAGAGATCCATCCATCTCATCTGGGACGGGTGGCCCTTCTCCACCTCCCTGTAGCCTCACCCTTTGTCCTCTAGAACGCAACAAGACAGCAGGAGAAGCTCACGTGGAAATAAGAACTACAGTCAGAATAACCCCAAAAACAAGTGAGTGCTCTCCCACTCAATTAATGAAGATGTTTCCTGCGCCCCCTTGTGGACAGCAATGGATTGTCACAGATAAAAGGTTCTAGTGGAGAAAATAAAACCCGTTTGGACAAACAGAACATCACTGCAAACAGCTGGAACAAGAACCATAAGAGTTACGAAAGAGGAAATCCTTCTCTCAGTTTGCTGAACCCAGAAACTCACTGCAAGTTGTTCAGAAAAATTCACCAAGAACAAGGGGCGACTTTTGGGCGACAGTGGCTCAGGTGGGTGAGCGGGTCGTCCAATGATCGAAGGGTTGGCGGTTCGATCCCCGCTCCCACCAGCCAAAATGTCGTTGTGTCCTTGGGCAAGACACTTCACTCTCCTTGCCTCCAGTGTGGCTCCACTGGTGTGTGCATGTGCATGTATGATCCCGGTGATGGTCAGAGGGGCCGTAGGCGCAAACTGGAAGCCACGCCTCTGTCAGTCTGCCCCAGGGCAGCTGTGGCTACAACCGTAGCTTACCATCACCAAGTATGAATGAGGAGTGAATGAATAATGGACACACTGTAAGCGCTTTGGGTGTCTTGAAAAGCGCAGATAAATCCAATCCATTATTATTATTATTAAGGGACTAAAAAACAAATAATTATTTTATTCACACAACCCTTCCGGTAGGCGAGTTTTGTAGTAAGATCCACCTATTTCTACTTAACAGAACACTGGAGGCAAAAACAAAGCCTGACTATGGCGATCCTCTCTCCACTAGAATGAGCAGCTTCTTCATCGTTTGCTTCGACTCTTCACCTGGACCCAACAGGAACCGGAACAGCACCAACCGCATACAGACTCACGTTACGGAAAACGTACGAGCGCGACACGAAAAAAACAAACAAACCAAAGACAAACCAAAGAACTCCCTGATTATCAACAGTCTGTGTGCTGCAGGAAACACTGTTCACTCGGGAGGAGGACGAGGAAAACACGATAACCTTCATGGACACGAGGGTCCAACGCAAAGAGGACGGCAGCACAACGACAACAGACACACACACAGAAACCAGCACCTGCATTGACACCAACATCCCCTCCACTGCAGGGAGCAGGAGCGGGACACACTCTACAGGCGTTCACAGGGTGAACGGGGTCATTTTCATGCCCATCATGCACCCTCATCCCTTTTATGGCCTGGCCTCCTGGTGAATGGCACAGAAGACTGTCTTCTTCCCTGTGGATGTGTAGCTTCTGACTCAGATGGAGGCTTGTTTAAAGGCTGGCAGCTGTTTTCAGTTGATTAAGGTGGGATTTCATGACTTTCCTACTTTAATTTCTTTAAAAAAAATGTTTCTTAGTTTTGAGGCTCTGAAGATTTTTTACAATAAAGGGATGGGTTGGTTTTAATTTACTTTTTTGTCTGTTTGGTTTAACTGTAAAGCTATGAGTTGTTCACAGCGTGAAAAGAGCGTTTTGATGAATAACGCTTGATTTGGATTCACATGAACGCTCAACACGACTGTGGACACTCATAAACTTCTTGTAGATCCTGAAACACCCCGAGCAACATACCTTGACTTGTCATCTGTGCTTTGCTGGAGGAGACACTTCCATGTGACGGCAAAACCGTAATAGAAGGAGATCTGTGGCATGAGACGATCCAATCAGGACGCAGTGCAGCTGAATAAGGCTGGACAGACGGTCCTGGGGACCGAAAACTGGACTCACCTCAGAGGACAGCTTGGCTCCATGGGCGGCTCCGTGTCGGCGGCCGTCCTGCAGACCACGGCGAGTCCCCTTCTCAAAGCCCTCCTGGTAACCTTCACCTCGAAACCTGGAGAACAGTCAGGAGAAAACCTTACATTATTCCCATGACATCCTGGGAATTGAACCACTGCTTTCCAAAAAGAAAAATGAACCACAAAAGAAAAACAATAATAAATGCTGTTCTTTTATTGACTGGAGTTTTCTGCAAAGGAGGAGAGGAGGGACAGAAAGCAAAATAAAAAAATAACAGCGTTAATGATGACGGTCATGATCCCCGTGCAGCGGAACCCACATCCGGTGTTAGACCGGAACCCGGTGAGGGGGGTTCACCAGATGTTCTCCATAAACGCACTGATGGGGAGCATCCTAATTATTTTACTACCAAAATGTTGCGTTTACCCGGTAACCACACGGCTAACTTGAGCGCATGCGCAAAGCACACCCGATCGTGAAAAGTTTTACGGGTCGAAAAACAAACACATTCTGACGATTTTTAGGAATGTTTTTTGTTTCTATTCAACATCTTACGACAGAAAAAAAGACAAAAACGGTTTAAATAGAAAACATCGTGAAAATAACATAAAAGAGAACAAAAAGGGGAACAATAAACATAAATGTTACACTGACGACGTCTCTAAGCAGTCAAGCGCGTGCCCCGCCAATAAAACAACGTTTATACAGAAAACTTGCTTTTCATCGGCTAAAATGATGCTGTCAAACAGATCATCCGCTGGGTGGACGCCAGGCATCTCCATTCTGCAGCCAACTAAAGAGCTGACCGCAGGAGATCCTCGCAGCTGCTCTTCTTCTATGTCAACACAATGTGTTCACTATGGATGTACGGAGCAGCACTTCCCCCTACCGGACAGCGGGACTCACTGCATGCAAACACACGAACAGTGTTTGGGGTCAATCTGTAATACAAGTTTGCCAGTTAGAGACCATTGTAAAAATGTCTCAATTAAGATAGAATAGAACAGAATATACCCTGCAAAGGAGAAATGATCTAGCTCTAATTTAAAAAAATGCAGATAAATAATAACAATGACACATGATACTAAAACAATAATAACAATAATTATGTCCAGTGTCCAGTGGCGCCTCCAGAAATTTTTCATGGGGGTGGCCGGTAGGGGGCCACATTAAATCTTGGGGTGGCACACAAAAACCATGAGCTACATTTTTAAAATTCATTCTACTAAACGTAGTAAAACAACCTTTAGAAAACCAACAGAAAGTTAAATGCCTACTGATTTTTTTCTAGAACATTAACTTATAGGTGATACTACTATAGATTCTAGTATATATCATTAGGCCAGTGTTTTTCAACCTTTTTTGAGCCACGGCACACTTTAACCTTGACAAAAATCCTGCGGCACACCAGCAAAAAGAAATGTACATTTTTTTTTTTTTAAAAGGAGAAACTCATAGTCTATATTGATCTAAAGTCCTTCTGCAATCTCACATGCATTTTTGTGATAATTTTGGCAGAAAAAGCTGATGTAATAAAGGTTAAGTTAAAAGATTCAAAAACTGTTTGATGTGTGTTCGTTGTTGTTACAAGAGGAGAGACTCATTGTGCGCCGAGACTCTGTCACTTTAACCCAATGCATCATGGGAGATGTAAACAGCCGCCAAACGCAGACAGACTAGCGTCTCTGAGCTTCCTTGTTTTCTTCACTTGTTCCACGGTCTGATACCAGATTCTGTGGAAAGCTACACCGCTAAAGACGAGCTTTAGCTGGTATTTTTGTTGGAACTTAAAGACTTTATGAGCAGTGAGGACTTTAACCAGTTCTGATTGGTTAGACTGATGATATGTGATAAAAGCCTCCAAGAATGATTGGTGGAGACAGTTAAAGGGGCGGGACTTTCAGAAAACAGTTAATACTGCAGATAAATCGCTGTACCGCCATTCTTATCAAAATGTCTTTAATAGAATCAAATAAACACAAAGAAAAAAGTATTTTACGATCTTTCATATTCCTAACTACTCTGTCATGGTCTCGCGGGATTTTCCGACCGACCCAAACGCTGGAACCCAGAAGAACACTTGGAGACGTCAGGTAAGTTTAGATGATTTAATTCACAGGAGGTGAGTATAAAACAGGATTCTTGATGTGGCGTGGCGGCTGTCTGGAGGTGTGTGGCAGGATGAACCAGAGAGCGTGGCTTCGGCTGAATCCGAGGAGATGGATGAGGAGCGAGAGCGGAGGACTGCGACCCGAGGTTCACTCGTGATGATGATGATGATTCCTGAGAGCGGAGCAGAGAGGAACAGTAAGCAAGGCTGAACTTAGACAAGGTACAAAGCATGAGCTGGCCAGACATAAGCACCATGGGAGGAACAATGAACTGGCGTCGAAAGTAGGTCCAAGATCTCCTTAAGAGGAAGATGAGGTGAGTGGAACCAGCTGGCAGAGCAGGAAGGGGTAGGGGGTAAGTCATTGACAGAGGCACCATGTCATACTCAGTCTTTTATCAGGGCCTGTTTGGATGAACACAGAGCTGATATCCTTGAGATGGAAAATGTTTTTAGATCACTTACCGTAATAACAGTAATTTTCCACGGCACACTAGTGCGCTGCGGCCCACTGGTTGAAAAACACTGCATTAATTCTAACTTCACCAGTTGGTCCAGGAACAGGTGGAAGACTTTTTGCTGAGTTCTGCCTTGTTTCTCTGACCAATGATGCTGACTGTCCCTCGTCTGATGCCGTCTCATCTTTGTCTTCCTCGTTCTCTTCTGTCATTCATGCTGGCTGAGGATCATGCTGCTCTGTCTCATCTTCCTCCTCCTCACTACACCTCTGTTGCTCCCTTACCATCTCTTTTGCTCCTTCTGCTGTACTTTTCTTCTTAAAATAAGAATACATGTTGAATTTCTCTTCATTCTCTGAAAATTGACTTCCACAAGCATCAACTACTGACTATAGGTAAGTAATCAGAAATCAGAAATCAGAACGCCTTTATTGTCATTGTAACACAAGAAACTTGTGACAACGAAATTTCCGGTGCTCTCCAGCTGCTTAAACAATAAAATAGATAATCTTCTAAGGAACAATAAAATTGAGTTTAACTGAAAATATACATATGTACAAAGCTACACAACTATTCTAAATTGCATTATATTGCACTGGGAATTGTTAATATTGCACATTGGTTTCAGATATTGCACTAGTTACAGTTTTTGTGGGATTCACATTTGTTTAGGAGGTTGACTGCTCTGGGAAAAAAACTGTTCTTGAGTCTATTTGTGCGAGCCTTGTGGGATCTGTACCGCCGGCCTGACGGTAGCAGTTGGAACAGGTGGTGGTTGGGATGGTGGGAGTCCTTGATGATTTGCCTGGCTCTGCTCTTGTAGCGAGAGCTAGCAATGTCCTCTAGGCTGGGCAGGGGGGAGCCGGTGATTTTCTGGGCCGTGTTGATCACCCTCTGCAGCGCCTTCCTGTCTGCGGCCGAGCATCCTGCATACCAGGCTGTGATGCAGTACGTGAGGATACTCTCGATGGTGGCTCTGTAGAAGGTCACCAGCAGCTTCTTCTCCAGGTTGTTCCTCCTGAGTATTCTCAGGAAGTGGAGACGCTGCTTGGCCTTCCCTACTGCCGCAGTGGTGTTTGCAGTCCAGGAGAGGTCCTCTGTTATCAGCACACCCAGGTAGCGGATAGAGTGAACCCTGTCCACGATGACCCCATTTATATAAAGTGGGGGCGGGTCCACTCTCCCCTTTCTGAAGTCCAGGATTATTTCTTTCGTTTTGGTGGTGTTCAGGTGGAGGTTGTTTCCTGAACACCACTTTTCCAGTCCGCTGACCTCATCCCTGTAGAAAGTCTCATCTTCCCCTGAGATGAGCCCGACCACAGCAGTGTCATCAGCAAATTTGATGATTGTGTTGCAGGGGTGGGTCGGCGTGCAGTCCGATGTGTAGAGCGTGAAGAGGAGGGGGCTCAGTACACATCCTTGTGGTGATCCTGTGCTGATGGTGGATGAAAGGTGGGGTCCAAGTTTAACAGATTGTGGTCGTTCTGACAGAAAGTCTTTAATCCATGAGCAGATGGGGGAAGAAAGGCCCAGGTGAAGCAGTTTCTCTGTCAGGATGTCTGGGATGATGTTGTTAAAGGCTGAGCTGAAGTCCAGAAAGAGCAGCCTAACGTAGTTCCCTGGGTGGTCCAGGTGGCTCAGGGCAGAGTGAAGAGTGGTGGAAATAGCATCATCTGTTGAACGATTTGGTTTGTAGGCAAACTGAAGCGGGTCGAGGGTGGGTGGGAGATTATCTTTGATGTGTTTTGCTATGTGGAAACAGGACAAAAACACATCAAAATGTTGTGGTAACACAACAACCAGTGCTTAAATAGTGCCATAAAAATGAGAGGTGCATGTGACAGGGACATCCCTTTTTACATATTAATAAAAAGTAATCGCACATCCACCACCGCTGATGATGTGGCGTAGTTGCACCAAGTATTTGGGCACAACACAACAGATCAGGTGATCTAAAGTACAGTAAAGAGATTGTTAAAAGACACCGCAGAAAATATTTAACAGGCATGAAAAAAAATGTAGTGTTTTGGGATGTGTGATTTTGTGCATTGGGCGTGCGTGCGCATGTGTGTGTGTGCGTGCGTGCTAAAAGCCGTGCTGGCGCGATTCAGGAAGAGAGGGGGGAGAGCGCATGTGAGGGTGTGGGGCACATACACACGCGGTCAGTTGCCGTTTCGGACGTAAGGAAAAAGTAATAAAGAAAGTTCATCTTTAGTAACTGATAATGGTTCTTTTGTCTAACCGGCCCGGAAGCTCTGGGGGTTCGAACGCGGAAGTGAACCCCGCATTTTATTCAGATTCTGCGTCCAGCGGCTCGTCTGTAGATGTCTCCGCACTCGAAGGCAGCAGGGAGGGGAAGGGGTGGGGGCCGCTTTAGGTAATCACAGCGACTTGCTGGCTGTGCATTTGGGATGAAATGCACAACTGTTGCTACCACAGCTTATAGTGGCTAGTGGGTTGGGGTGGCCACCGGGGTGGCCAGGTGTCGGAGAGTGGTGGCCGTGGCCACCCCTGGCCAGCCCTGGTGGCGCCACTGGCAGTGTCTATAAGGAGTTGTAGAGTCTTAAGGCTGACAGGAAGAGATCTCTGCAAAAGCACTTCTGACGAGGAGCTTCTCCCCACTGGAATCAAGATGTCTAATAGATAACCAATAATGCGCAAGGCATGGTGTGACGGCGATACGATTAGCTGGGAGAAAGTCATCTGCTAGAGATCTGACTGAAAACGACTGAATAAAAAAAAATCTCCACCAAAGTTTTCATAAAAAGAAAATAAGGAGTTGCACATCAAAAAAGTTGTGGACACCAAGTTGTAAACCCCATTAATTTTTGGTGTAAAATTTTTAAATCCTTCTCATCTGTGCAAAACAGGAGAATTTCAAACTTTTTTAATGAAAAACAAGTCAAGTTATCATTTAATTTGAGCAATGAAAAGATAACACAAAAGTTCAAATGAATGTAAAACACAAAAGTGTTTGGCACTACACTTAGTTGTAGTGTGGTATATGAGCCAGCAGGTGGCGAGTTTGCTGCAAAAAACCCAAAACCTTTAAAAGCCTTTTTCACTTTTCTCTGGAGGTTGAAATACAAGTTGGGCAAAAACGTGCACATCGGTCAGCCACCTTTTGTGCACGTTCTCCCACTCAAAAAGAGGAAAGAGACTTGTAATTTTCATCATAGGTAGGCCTCAACTGTGAGAGACAAAATGAGAAAACAAATTCAGAAATTACATTGTCTATTTTTTAAAGAATTTATTGGTAAATTATGGTGGAAGATAAGTATTTGGTCATCTACAAACAAGCAGGATTTCTGGTTCTCACAGACCTGTAACTTCTTCTGTAGAGGATCCTCTGTCCTCCACTCTTTACCTGTATTGATGTCTCCTGTTTGAACTCTATATAAAAGACACCTGTCCACAACCTCAGTCAGTCACACTCCAAACTCCACTATGACAAAGACCAAAGAGCTGTCTGAGGACACCAGAAACACAATTGTTGACCTGCACCAGGCTGGGAAGACGGAATCTGCAATAGGTAAGCAGTGAAGAAATCTCTAGTAATTATTAGGAAATGAAAGACACACAAGACCACTGATAAACTCCCTCCATCTGGGGGTCCCCACAAGATCTCACCCCGTGGAGTCGAAACGATCACAATAAAGATCCCATAACCACACAAGGGGTCCTAGTGAATGACCTGCAGAGAGCTGGGGCCAAAGTAACAGAGGCTACCATCAGTAACTCACTACACTGCCAGGGACTCAAACCACTTCTGCAGGGCCAGACGAGTCCTAGTGCTAGGAGCTGTGGCACATGCAGGCCAAAGCACGTTTGCTGGAGAGCATTTGGATGATCCAGAGCAGGATTGGGAGAATGTCCCAAAATTGAGACCAAAATGGAATTAGTAAGAACTCTAATAGTCGTGGTTGAGGAGAAGAATGCTGAGTTGCATCCAAAGGAACAATTACACTCTACTGTAAAGCATGGGGGTGGAAGCATCATGCTTTATGCATCATGCATCATGTGGGCGGCCCTGGTGCAGCGGTAGAGCGGTCGACCCATGATCGTAAGATTGCAGGTATGATTCCCGCCTTGCACGCCCATGTGTCGCAGTGTCCTTGGGCAAGACACTGAACCCCACCTTGCCTCTGGTGAGGTTACGCTTTCAGTGTTCGCAGCTGAGCCACGCACCATGTGTGAACGTGAATGTGTGTTTGCATGGGTTAACGGGACTGTGACTGTAAAGCGCTTTGGGCCTTTGTAAGAAGGTAGAAAGGGCTATATAAGTATACGCCATTTACCATTTACCATGCTTTGGTCCAGGGACCAGGATGGCTGATCTGTGTAAAGGAAAGAATGAATGAGGCCGTATCATCAGATATTGAGTGAAACTCCTTCCATCAGCAAAGGCATTGAAGATGAAACATGGCTTGGTCTGTCAGCATGACAACGATCCCAAACACACTGCTGCCCAGGTAACAAAGGAGTGGCTTCATAAGAAGCATTTCTAGGTCCTGGAGTGGCCTAGCCAGTCTCCAGATCTCAGCCCCATAGAAAATCTTCGGATGAGTTGGAGTCTGTGTGTAGCCCAGTCAACCTGTGAAGGTTTTCACAAACGCACCCGCCGGTCTTCGCCTGCCGCTACAGAGGGAATCCTTAGTTTCTTTTCCTCTGCTTAGTAGCATGCTTTAATCTAGTGGGTCATCCTCCAAAACAATAAAAAAATTAATTAATGTTCCTACCAGAAAACAGAGAAGTAGTATGAAGTCTAATGCCACCATTAACTTTGAATAGACTAAAAGATCATCCTAAATGTTCACTATTCTGAAAGCAAACTCACTCAGATCTTCCTAAAATAAGCTTTTTCTACATGTTCTCCTTTATTATTTGACTACAATTCTTTCTTGTGGAAAGCCACATCCTTGATTTCAGACCTGTTTGTACAATTGTATAACAGCATGAGCATCTCGATCTATCCAATATGGCCTCCAGTTTTAAGTGTGGCGTAAACTAACTAGCATAGCAACTCTAGCCTATGGAACTCATTGTCACGCAGGTGTTTTAAGACTCACTCAGACACCATCATCCAGGTAACCTGACGGGAGGCTGATCAGGTCTGGCCTGTGTTCATGTGGTCTTCGCTGCTCCCAGCCTTCCTCCCGAGCCAGAGCCACTTGGATGCTTCCTCTGCTATCATTGCTCCTTTTTGTCAGCACTAGTGTACTGTAGGTCTTTTCAGACAATAGCAGCCCATCTCCACCTCCCATAATCCTCCACCAGCTCCTGCTACGTCTCCTCGTTTTCTCCACTGGCTGCTCCATCCTATCCTCCAGAGAACTGCAGGTTAAGCAACACCATCTGCTCTGTGACTTCAAAACTAGTGATGTTTCCAGCCTCAGATTGGACTGGATGGTGTGTGTGGTGAAATTTCCAGCTGCCTCAAGACTGTCAATGTCCAGTAAGGAGCAACTAAGATGGTTCTTTGGTGTTTTCTGGCTCGCCTCCTTAACAAACTGATGCTTTGACTGTTATGTGGGTAAGATTGATCGTCCTTAAAACCTCTTTTGCTGATTGTTTTCGGTTAGTGGGTTTAATGACTTGATCGTGTCTCCATCTAAAACGACCCTCACTCAGTGCCTTGGAGCAGCTACTGAGGATGTGTGCCTGTGTTCTGTCTTTGAACACTAGAGGTATAAGGCCTCGGGGGTACATAGTAGACCCCTCCGGATTAAAAAGTGGTTCTTTGGGGCTTCTGCTGTCCAATGTATTTCCATGTTGCTCCATTGTCTGTTCCTCTTTTGTCCGAGTACCTTGCTGCCTCATGACCATGCTGGTTCCCTCTTCCTCAACTGAAGCATCATTCAATTTCTTCACAAGAGCGAATCCATCTCAGGTTCTCAGACAAACCACACCAACATCACTTCTATGTCATCATGCGTCACTCCTGTCACTAGGTGGTGCATCCTTTTTATAACATTTTCATCCAAAGAAAGAATGAGGAGCCCTAAGTTTAACCCTTCAGTTGAGGCTGCAGAATGAAGCCTGTTTGCAGAGTGAAGATGAATCATGTTTTCATGCTTAACAGACAAATGATGACCACATTTCCTGCAACCTCAAACTCTGTTGCTCCTCCCTTCAGAAACCCCAGGGCTTTTCCACATCACCTGTGCATCTCACATCAGTTTAAAACATACTATTTACACAATTCACATTTACTAAAAGTATATAAATATGAACTTCTATTGTATTGTTTTATATCATAATATTCACAATAGGAATTTCATCTGAAAAATCTTGCTTTACTAACTCAAAGCTAAAATCGCAAACTTTTGTCTTTTAATTTTAATAAACATGTTTGGAATCTCTCATTTCTTTAATATTTTCCCAACCATGTTTTCAAACTGAGTTTAGTTTAATTATCCTTTGTTCTTTTCATTCTATGGCCAATCATGAAAGCCGAAAGTTGCCGGTGAAAGTCTATTCATGGCTGCAGTCTGTACACCGGCAGTGGCTTAGTTTTGTTCTTTGATTTTTTTCCCCAAAGCATTTTAGAACTCATGTGGAATCAGCCAAGCACATTCAGGGTCCGGCTGCCTTCCTTTGCTGCAGGGCTGTGAATAAGCAGAGCGGCAGGGTCTCACCACTGATGGCTACTGGGAGGTCTTCAGATTCTTGTTTGACAGCTAGGGTCCTCCACTCTCTCTGGAGAGCTCCTTCATCTCCAACTTCCACAGGACACGAGAGCAAGGCCTGAGCTCACAGAAACACATACACCCAATTACTCTAGACAAATTATAAATGCTTGGGAGGGGGGGGGGGCTCCATGTGGTCTGCAGGGGGAACATTTAACTCATTGTTGCCCCTTAATCCCCCCCACTCTTCCTGTGACCCCCACCCCCCAAGATCAGCCCACTCCTACTTACCCAAATTTTCCTTGGCAAAATCGTTAAATTACCTGATTTATTCAGTTTGGGTTGGCTTGAAATTTTGAAAAGCAATAGCAATAATAAAATACATCTTTATGCTGATTTTTGTTGATTGGTTAACATTTCAGCACAAGTCAGAAAGAGGACTAAAGAAGGGGGAAATAGGTAATTAACAGCTTTTGATTGGCTGAAAGGCCAAAGATCATAGGTCAGACTGGGTGTGCCAAGATGGATGATAATGAGCGAGTGACTCATTAGATGAAGGTCCAGATAAGACAACAATGTGAACTGATGAGGACGGTCAGGTGTAACGAGCAGAGTAAGACAAGCTGCAGCGGAAGAAGTCAATACTATGGTGGCTGTGATGTTCTCAGCTGAAATATATTCACATTGATATGGAGTTGTGTACATTTGTGTGACACCATGTCTGTCTGTCTGTATGTATGTATGAATCTGTCTGTCTGTATGTATGTATCTGTCTGTATGTATCTGTCTGTGTCTGTCTGTCTGTCTGTCTGTCTGTCTGTCTGTCTGTCTGTCTGTCAAACAGACAAAACCCGTCCTGCAGAACCCGAGAATTAGCTTTAAAGTCATCATGGAAAAACAACACAGCTGTAATGGTCACGGTGGTCACGGTGAGCAAAGGGTGCGGTGGTGCGTGAAGAGTTGGTACATAATGTCCTTCATCACATTTCACTGCACGTTTTGGTGAGTTGCAGTGCTTACAGAACTGAGCGATACAATCATCAAACGGCAACATTTAGTGTTGCAATCTGCAGTAAAGTCCAAAACAGCAACGGACAGTCTTTATCTGGCTTTAAGACACAGTTGTAATGCTGAATTTTTGAATTAGTTGATTGTGGGATTAGAAATTTAGAACACTATTGTTTAAATGGCAAACGGCTCGAAATGAACACAGCTAAAGATGATGAGCCTGATTACACTAAAGGATGACACAAAGGAACCTGAGAGGAAAAAAAGGGGAAAACTACAACAACTTTAAAGTCTCAGAGCAGACTCTCTACCCCAAGGCCACCAGGTGGTTTGACATCTAAACTCAATTTGCCAGAGATCTGGACATACAGGTATCTGCACCTCTTCATCACTGTGCCACAGAAGCATTGATCTAAATTCTAAATCTCTCAAAGACCCACTCCGATGAAAATTGTGTTTTTTGGTGTTTTTAACATGTTCGTGTGGCATTTTTCTAATGATGGAGGACATAAAGAAAATTCAGATTAAATTGCATTTCTGGATATTTCTTTATTCAAATTGTTGTAAATAATCATGGTGCCTCTGTCAGACTCCTCCCCCTCTCCTCTCCGCTTGGCTCCTGATTCAGCCCAGCTGCAACCACTCACTTCATCATCACCGCCTGCCTACTTAAGGAGCCCCTGGACCAGTATCCATCGCTAGTCCGTTGCCCCTGATGGTGCATACTTAGCCTTCACGTCTAGTTCATGCTTTACTATCTTGTTCCAAACCGGCGCCTAACGTATCTTTGTCCTACCTGTCTTCAGGTTACCCCAAGCCACGAGTGGTTGCCTGAAGCCGCTGTCAGGAAACTTCATCTGGACTGTTTCTTCCGAACCCACCACGAGTCTCTGCCGAACCGCCAACTCCTCGAGTCTCCTCCTACGCTGCTGTCTCCAGACACTACAGGCAGATCCACCAGTGACGCCACAGAAATCTGCATCTTGCCTTCCAAACCTCCTGGAACTGTGTTTCTCTTCTGGCCTGATTATTAAATCCACTTCATCGTCACGCCTCCTCTGCACTGTGTTTTTTTCCGGGTTTCAGCATCTGGGTCTTCGTAGTTGTAGTTATGACAGAAGGAGATGAAAAAAACGCCATTTGAAAAAGGTTGTAGGTGTGACATTAAATCTACCAAGCCACAAGCTCCCTGCTCTGCTCCGTTCTGATGCATCCACTGTAGACAAATACGTAGATGGTAAATGGCGTTTACTTATAAAGCACTTTACTACCTTCTTAACAGGCCCAAAGTGCTTAACAGTCACAGTCCCATTCACACAAACATTCACATCCCGCTGCCAAAGACTATAACCACCAGGAGCGATGTGGGGTTCTGCCTTGCCCAAGGACACTTCGACACATGCGTGAGAATCCAAACCTGCAATCAAAGGTCGGCTGCTCTACCTCTGCACCACAGCTGCCCCTCAATAGATCCATTAACATCTGAATCAAAGCTGTACAGCCAGATAGCTCCAGCATTTCCAAAAATGTTTCTTCTGCACCAGCAGTCCCACCCACAATTCAGAGGTGAATTTGTAATGAACCACTGGTGCTCTACAGTTTTTTTTATTTTATTTTGGCTAAAAACAGAACGATTATTGTATTTCAACAGGAAATTTTGTGCAGCAGCAACAGTAGAAGTCTGACTAGAAACACATATTCATTCATAAAACAAATGATCAATTGTTCCTTTATTAATGTCACAAAATCAGTTGTTTCTGCCTCACCTTGTGTCTTCTAAGACAGTTTTATGTCAGATCTGAAGACTAATGAGAAACAACAAATGTGAAATACAGTAGCTAAACTTTAGAGGGAGAACATTTTACAAGCATATCTAAAATGAATATAAACATTTTAATGAAGCACTACATTATTATCTCTTTTCCTCTCATGAAAATTATAGCAGTATTTGATTCATTTTTCATTAAAAAAGGGATTTGGTTAAATAAATAAAAAGAAACAGCAATTCATTTTTCAGGAGTGCCTAATTTCTTTCCCTGTCTTTGTTCTGCTTTTGAGTTATGAACCTCTGAGGGCTCCTACATCCGTAATTCTTAAAAAAAGTCTATTGTCATAACTTTGGTTCAGTCATTAGGATGTTTTGTTCAAGCAAATCTAATACCCACACTTCCGACTTAGCTTTTCACAAATAACCACTACTCTTTTGGTTGAGTAGCTAATTGATTTATTATGTGAACCGCTTTTTATACTCCATTGAAAATTGAGGTCAGTTGGGGATTTGTTGAAAGCTTTGCAATTCTTGTTCAGGTAAACATCAGTCTGACAGTAGATGAGCCAAGGTTTGAGGAAAAGTTCAAAAGGTAGACAACTTTTCAAGTCCAGATAGTAAAAAACAAAATTCTCTTTGGATAAACATGAAGTGGATGGTAACATTCTTGATCCTGCTGTCTACAGGTTATGGTGCAGACCAGGCCTAAGGCCAAAGCTATCAAGAATCCAAAAGTTTTGATAAGAATTTAAAAACTGAGTCACATTTAACCCTTGTGCTATCTTAGATGACCCCAGCCTTACATTGACGTGTTCTCCCTACCATGACAAAGGTGGATAAAGGTGGAAAGATTTCATGTAATCTATGGACACCAGTGAAGATCACAAATCATTCACAAATCGCATATCATTCAGCACACTGTCTTGTTGGGTCCAGATGACCCAACTCCCAACATTAAAGTGTCTAGGATAGCACAAAGGTTACATGTTATGGAAATTTATTTTGTATTATATACAGTATTTTTACTTGAAAAAAACAGTACATTTATTTAATACACTAATTGGTTGATCCAAATGACAAGTTTCTCTCTTTTCTTAAATTTATCAGGTTTTACTAAAGTAGACAAAATAAAGTTTTTTTTTGTCTGTTCTTGTTTTTCCTATTTCATCTGTTTTCCAGCACTTTTGGAAATTTGGCAACACAGGGTTTGCTTTCTCTTTGCCTTTTCCTCGGATCACTCTGCTTCATTTGACCACTTTTTAAAAATAGCTTTGAATCATCATTTCATCTCTGCCAGTGTTGCCAGGTAGAGTCACGATTTTCCAGTCTAAAAGTCATCTAAAGACCACCAGAACCCAACTACTCCTGGCTGCAGGGTTCAGACGGAGGCGTGGCTCAACGTGGGCGGGGTTAAACACGTTGCATGCGATTGTTCTTCATCACAGCAACTGCTGTATTTTTCTTCGTAATTTATACGTTTCCACTTGCAATATTGCCACCTACTGGATTCAGGAGATGATTAAATTAAGGCTCGCCATGTGCATTATTATACTGTTTTATGAGGGGAGAGACCAAATCTAGTAACGTTGTACAATTTGTGTATACCATAAACTTATTTTTAAATGAAATCAGAGAAAGGTGAGTACTCAGTCAGACAAAAAAGCTTGAGATGAGTACGTTTTTGAAACGTTGATATTTCTCATAGACATACAGGGTCTGTATGTAAAGGTCATGTCTCACAGCTACTACGTACATTTTGTGCATATAATACGGATGAAAACTGGTCGTACGTAAACATGTGCGGAAAGAGTGAGAAAGCTGTGATCTTTACATGAAACCTTTACGGGAACGTTTTTACGGAATATAACACACATTGACGGAAATGCTGTTCATATGCAATTTATTAGTAATGTGCGCGTCAATTTCATAATCTAAATGTGATATATACGTCGTATGTGAGACATAAAAGTTATACATTGGTGGTACATATGTGAAAAGTCTGTGTGGCACATGTGGAACGGTCGTGGAAAACCACAAATTTGCTTATGCATCTTGCAAAAATCACGCAAAATTGCAGATGATTTCTGTAATAAAAAATTGTGTAATAATTGCATATAAACTGCATAAATCTCAATCGACCAAAAATTGTGAACAGCTCAAAACTGAATTCATGTTATGAAGTCCGTCAGCAGAAACCCTTGACGGACATCAGCGAATGACAAACGCAAGAAACACTTGAATTACATAAACCACGCATGTATCACAAAATACCAAAATTGAATGCGTGGACACTTGGTGGTTGTGCGACACGGCCTTAAGTTATTGTAAACAAGATAGCTTTGTAGCATGAGAGGACAAGGTAGTGGAAGTCAGTCAGCAGAAGAAAGATACCCAAACAGCTTTTGTTGATTCAATTCTAGAACTGGAGTTTAGAGGCTAATAGTGTGGGTACATAAACAGCCGCTCTTCATGTCAGAGTTCGTTGTTCCAAAGCTGCTCCAACCAACCAACTTCCAACGATCCTGCTTGGAGCTCTCAAGCACTGCATGCTTGGGTGATGCAGTCCTTAGGTGTGCTTGATGGATGAGCTAATGTCCAAAGCTCTGTTTGCCTTGTCGCATTCAAAGGCCTACCGTGACATGCCGGCAAGGATCAAGATGTGAGCCTTATTTTGGCCACACCGGAACACCAGCAGGTTGTGACCCCTAACAACATGATCCAACTTCACGTGGAGACTGCACAACAATAAGCACTTTGAAACCATACCACTCGCCTCGACAGCCATCAGGGGCCCCAACAAAGACTTGCTGTGACACAAAGACAATGCAACTGGAAAAAAGGTGCACACAAAATGCTAAAGGTTGAAGGAGAGCAAGAAACAGATGATTTGCTGCAGAAACTAAGCTCTTCCTTCCTTTGGGGACAACATGGGTTGTGAGTTTCGGAGCATGTTTGCTCTAATGTGGTGCCGGCTTTGAAAAAGAAAAAGACCCTCTGATGTGACAGCTTTTTCTCTCTTGCTTTTTGTAGCTTTGTGGACCCAGCCAGGGCCCCGAGACACTTACATCAGTGGGCCGTGACAACTACTCACATACATGAACACAACACACAGAGTGGTGGCTCCAAATCCTTTGTCACTGAGTCCTGGTCCACTGATCTTCCTCGTTGTTGAAGGACAATAACGGGCAGCCAGCGAAACAGGCAGTCAGCTTCTGTCTGCTTCCCAGTAGCATAGCTGGGAGCCGCACAGGCAGAACTAATCTGGGAACATCTTTCCATTTCTTTTCCAACACAGCAAAATGAGTAAACACAGACAAACATGCATCTGCTGTCTAATGTGTGTTTATGAATATTTCTAGAGCTTAATGAAACAAGTCAATTGGTCCTTTTCTATGCTAATGTCAACAAGGAAAAAAATCAGCAAGTTAATAAAACATCTCAACGTAGAAATGCACAAAGTAGAGTTGCAAAACTGTGCATTGCAGTGAGTTAAAAAACGTAACACATTTTAATGAAACTGGGTACAGAAAGCCTCTCCATTTACCTGACCCGGATAAACAGATGAGCAGATGAGTTCATCAACAAATAAATCCAGATATTTACCCAAAATACACTCATCCAGTTCCTGCTTTTTTTTACTACTTATTTTGTAGAGGTACATTTTTGTTTTTGCTTGGACTAAACAAAGTCCAGTTTTAGGGACATCCAGTGTCGAGCACAGAGCTTCGTGCACGGAGATGCAGATGGGCAGTGGTGTGCATAGCAACTTTTGCAATCAAATCAGACGTTTTAGGACAGAAAATGTGGGACGATTCAGGCCTGTTTCAGCTTCTTAGCTTAATTGCTTCCTAAATGACAGTAAAATCTCGGCTGCCTGGAAATCAAAAGCTAATTCTGCAACCTCTATCAAATATGGAGCTCCACAGAAATGAAAGATTAACTCTCTTTTTTCCAGTATCCACCAGCAGGAGGACATTCAGACAGCTTTTCTACAGACTGCAGTACTTGGTTCCAGTTGATGATTTCAGTCATCAGTGCCTCTCAACAATTCAGCAACAAGTTTACAATGATGGCTAGTCAGACGTGTTTCTCGTTACATATTTTACAAAAAAGAAAAAAGCAAATAACTTTCAGTAATTATCTCCTCTCCTAAATAAACAGACTTTTTAAGCTGATGTGTAACAAAGACTGAGAAATAATGAGAGTGAAACCAGTGGAGAGCTTCAAGAATAACTCCTTTTTCCCCCCCTCTCCCCCTCTCCATCAATCTAAGGGCTCCTATTTGGGATGTCCCTCTTCATTTGATGTGGCAGCAATTATCAGGGGACTTTTGTCCTTTTGGGCAGACAGGTCCACTCCATTGATCCCCGTCCGCATGGGCTGAATGGGGAAAACTGAAGATAGCACGGCATGGGGATCAAACAGATCGGCCTCGCCACCATTATGGTCCCTCTTCTTTATTGGAGAAGAGGGGGAGAAAGGACTCAAAAAAGAGGTGGGGTGTTATTTTTCCCATGAGAATGCTCACTGGGGGTCAAGTCTACCCCGACGAAGCTGTGTCAGAAGGAAAAAGTTCCAGGATTAGTGTTTTGCAGCATTTAGAGGACACCTGACCTCATATTTGTCAAACAGTAATTGAAGCCTAAACTATTTGAAAGCTTACCGAGGGATTAAAGGGATTCCACAGGCTGAGCAATAAACAGGTTTTTACCATCAGGTCTGTCTTTTTCATGACACTTCTGTGCTCACAAATCTTCCTGTGTACACCGGCAGAAAACCCACAAGGCTGTTCTGGATTTCATGCTGTAAAAATGTGATGCTGTGACATCATCACAGTGATTTGTAAAGACAAGGTCACACAAGCACTCCGACTTAATTATGGATTTTGGATTCCAGATTCGAAGAGTTTATAGTCATATGTACAGTAAGGAAACAGGTTTCCCTACAATGAGATGCTTACTTTGCTGTTCGCTCTGAATGCTATAGGTTTAAAGGTTGAATAAATGGTTTGAGGTTAAACTAAAATAAAAGTAGAGTAAGATATTTACAGGATATCTGAAACATGACTGGGATTCAAAGGTAACGGATGATAAATATATTTTTGGTTGCTTTTAAGATTCTCTCTCTTTTTTTTTTACTAACAATAAAATGTCAACATTGGTCTGAGTTTTGGAGATTTTCTCTACATATCAAGCTCAACAATGCTTGCTGTTTGGAGGCACTAACTCTGGTTTATTGGAGGATTTTATTTCTTCACAGGGACAGTAAAGCATGAGCTTTATGGTATGAGTGGTATGACCATCATTCCTTTGAAAGAAAAAGGAGAATCTGACGCCTTTACTGATATAAACAGATTCTGTAGCTGCTCACTCAGCAGTAATTCCTGCCTGTTCAGCCCTCCTCTCATATGCTTCTTAAAGATCACTCCAATGAAAATGGTGCTTTTGGTGTTTTTAACATGTTCTTCTAGCTTTTTTCTTATGATGGAGGACATAAAGAACATTAAAATTTTATTTCTGAGTATTTCTTTATTCAAATCATTGTGAATCAGGAGCAGATGCCCTGTTGCAGTGAGGAAGGTGCTACAGTCTTCGTGCTCCGTTACATTCTGATGCATCCACACTTGTGTGAGGGCCTGTAAGCTAGTGGGAGACAGTAAATAAAGGGATGATGGGAACGGCTGACACCCCACTAACGGTCCAACTCAGAGGCAAATTTCTAATGAACTCCTGCCGCTCCGCAGAAACTATGTTCCGACTAAACGACGCAGGTTTTGGGATTTTGGCTAAAAACGGCATCATCATAAATAAAAGGCCACTGGATGATCAGAAGATAATCAGAGTGGGACTTTTGGAGCCCCCAACCAGAGTATTGCAGGAAAAGCCCTATCTGGAAACTCCCACAATGACTTAATTGATCCAAATTGTTTTTTTTTTTGTTTTTTTTATGCTCTATTGAAGAAAGTTCCCCTACACTTTGATTTAACCAAAGCAAACACTGGTTCCTCTAAAAACAGGGAACTCTGATACCTTACAAATGAAGACTGGAGCAGTTCTTCAACAAAACCATGAATGCAGATGTTTTAAGGCTGTAAAACCCCTCACTATGCACTTTTCTCAGACATACATGGACATTTTTAGACTTTTCTCTCTTGTTTAAACTCTCAAAGTTCAAAACTTCATAAAAAAAATAAGCTCCATATTATAGAATGAAAACAAAGATCTGTTCGCAATCAAAGATTTATGTAGACACGGCACAGAGGGGATTGATTGACAAGGTCTCTAGCCAATCAGGACCCAGAACACAGGGTACTCTTCTAAAAGGAAACAAAACAGAGAGGATCCCGAATTGCACTTAAAAACCTGCAAAACAGTAAGACTGCAAGGATTAGCAGCATTCTACACTATACAGACTGTTTCCCAGCTGCAAGACAATAATTGCTGCATTTTTGTAAAAGTGGATGAAACGGAATGAATGAATGCATTTTTAACCTGACATGAAGCTTTCCTTTGACTGGTTTTTAGAACTGAAGGAATGTCAATCAACTGTCCTGTGAAGACAGAGTGGAACAATTCTTCACACTGCTTCAGGGAAATGGCATCTTGGTGAAAACCACTGCAGTCCCATCAATAAAAGTTTGGGGCTTTGTTTTTCCTACAGTTGGCAGGGGGTTGAGGGCAGGCCCGAGGGGGGAGCCTGCGTGGTGTGAGTTCTGCGTGTTAAAATAACAGCAGGGGAGCTCTCCATCAAACCTTAAGACAATAATTTGCCACCTCATTACTAACCTGCAGAGTATGAGGGACCATAGGTGGTCAATCGGCAGGAAGAGCAGCAGATAATGTCAGTTCCTCTCTTAAGTCAGACGAGTGATGAAGACTTGACAGGGATGTTCAGCATGGAGTAGTCATCGTTTCCTTCTTAAAATCATTTTAGGAAGCGTTTTTTCACAGATTTGACTTGTTTATTGTCTTCATGTTTTCTGAAGGACTGTACTCCTCTGAATAGAAGTTTTTGAACAAAGCCTAACTAACATACTGATCATTTCAATGTTGATGCTTCAGTGCATAAGAAAGGTTTATTTTATTTTTTTTTCCCCGTTCTGTTCTCAGGCACCATTAAGTGAACCATGTACCAGTCTGTTTAATGACTAAGGGAAGCCCTGTCTTAGCATGTCAGTTGCTCAACATAATCAAACTGCAAACAATGTGTTCTACATGATAGAAACATGATAAAACATTCCTTGGGATTTTCGGTACACCTTGGGCTCTTTTTTCCATCATTTGGTTGATTCCAAGCACCCTTATGTGTGTACGTGGACTGTAGGAAACAGCAACAATGTGAGCAAACACCTGGAAAAACAGACAATATATCACCAGTATTTGTTAAAAGGTGTGAAAACCCAAAACAACTCTAGATTCTGAGTCAGTGGTGTAATCTTAATCCAAAAGAACCAAGACCCCTTTTTCCCTAAAAGTAAATTAGGTGGAATAAATCACAGACCGACTATGGAAGCGATTCTGTAGCATAATTAAAAATAAAAGTCAATACCAGAAATGCTTTTTCTTTTCAAAATGAAGCTGCATTTTTTGACTCAAAATTAAAAGGAAAAAGCAATCCACCAAAATGCTTTTTCATGTTCTTCTTCAACACTGCTCCTTCTGTCACTTAATTAAAACGATAATGAAAATGGTATCTGACATTTTATTTTCAAAAAGTTCTCTGGTAAATGTGCAGCAAAATTCATTTAGAAATGTCTAATTTGACAATTAAAATGGATTATCAGAAATGCTTTTTCATTTTCAAAATGTAAATGCATCTCATGTTTGCTTGACAGGATTAAAGGTGGAGCAGCAGGCGGGGGTTGAACAAGCCGAACGTCGGGTACAACAAGCGCGTAACAGCGGCGGCTGCAGCAGTCCACCAGTCGATCTCACGTTCTGATCTTCCCTCACTCATGAACAAGACCCACTGAAACTCCTCCACCTGAGGTAGGAGATCTCTGCCCACCCAGACAGAGATATCATTTACTGGAAATCTACGGAGAAGAATTAAGTCATATTTTAATGCATTTAGGCTCCATTACTGAGATAAAAAGCAAACCGTTGACTGTTGGCTGGAGTGTTGTCTCAGTAGAACAGAGTGGGAGTGGCTGACTTTTCAAAAGTACAATGGGTGTGGCCAAATTAGCTTATTTTCAAATGTCAGCATAACTTTTTTGTTGTGATCCTGTGGGCTTGCTCTCCTCCAGTGCCTGAGCCACACCTGCACCTCATCCTGATCCCTCCCCTGCTCCTCATCAGCCACTCTACTTATTCTTCAGATGGACCTCCAGCTGATGCCAGACTATTCTTCACCTCTGGTAACAATATTGGCAGTTTTATCAGAGCAAAAAGTTATTTTTTATGTGTTCTAATCCTCCGGTCCCCCCCTTCCAAGATCCTGCCTATTTGCCCTCCTGCCTGCCTGCACAACTGCCAGCCCGCAATCCTCACTCTCTAGACCTGTTCAAAATAAAACTTGCAACCTGGAAAGCCGTGTCCGCATTTGGATTCCACCTTCCCCCCACCTGCCGTAGCACTTTTAGGTTTACCATTTACACAGATTTTTAGCATTTAGATGTAACATTCATGTTAATGCTCATATTTAGAATTTAAACCATTATGCTTTTAAATGACACATACACCTTGAAGATTTGAAGGCAGTTTGTGTGGATGAATGGGCCAAAATCACACCTGAGCAATGTATTCGACAGGTTTCTCCATACAGGAGGCGTCTTGAGGCTGTAATCACCAACAAAGGTTTTTGCACTAAGTGTTAAATACATTTCAGTAAGCGTGTTCAATACTTATTCCCTGTGCCATTTCACTTTATTACACATAACTTCATTTATGGACATAAATGTTTGGATTTCTTTCTATGTGTGCATTACTTGGGTTGACGCCGACATCTGGTGAAAATTTCGTGTCAATAGCTCGATTAGAAATATGTTTTTTGAGAGAAATGTTGACGTGTTCAATACTTATTTTCCCCGCTGTATAAATACAGTTGTGTGTAGTCTTCTTTCTCTTTTGGCTTTTCCCATCAGGGGTCGCCACAGCGAATCATCCTTTTCCACCTCACTCTATCATGAACATCTTCTACCCTAACATTAGCCAGCTTCATGTCCTCTGTTAAGACATCCACATATCTCCTCTTTGGCCGTCCTCTTGCCCTCCTGCCAGGCAGCTCCATCTCCAACATCCTTCTACCAATATATCCACTATCCCTCCTCTGAACATGTCCAAACCATCTCAGTCTGGCTTCTCTGACTTTGTCGCTAACACAGGCAACATGAGCCATCCCTCTGATGTACTCGTTCCTTATCCTGTCCAACCTGGTCACTCCTAAGGAGAACCTCAACATCTTCATCTCCGCTACCTCCATATCAGCCTCTTGTCTCTGTCTCACTGCTACCGTCTCTAACCCATAGAGCAGAGCTGGTCTCACCACTGTCTTGTAAACCTTTCCTTTGAGTCTTGCTGACACTCTTCTGTCACACAACACTCCTGACACTTTCCTCCACCCGCTCCAACCTGCCTGCACTCGCCTCTTCACCTCTTTTCCATACTCCCCATCACACTGAACTGTTGACCCCAAGTACTTAATTCCTGCACCTTCTCCCTGTGTGTAGTAAAATGTAATAAAAATAAACGACCCTGGGAGTATTTCAGGCAGGCATCTTGAGCAGTGCGTTTACCTGGTAACTCCTCCCTGCGGGCGGTTCTGTCTAACCAACTCACATGTTTGGCGTCCTAATCAAGTTCCAGGTGTGCGGTCCAATCCCTCTTCTCCATTTCCGTGAGCTCTGCGTACATCGCCCCACCCTCCTCCCCGGCTTTCACCTGTGAGCTCAGTTAGGGGTAGTTTGATAGCCAAAGTTTTCAATGGAGATTTTTGTTTTATGTATCTGTACGGAGATTTAAGCCAAACTAAAAGAAATATGGAAACAAATCTTCTTTACTGCATGAGTTGTCTGACTGAAATGCAGCATGTTAGCGAGTTTCACTTTAGCAATTCCCATTCATTAACCTGACTTGGTAGAAGCAAGCTTGTGATTGGACGTCTTTGTTTGCATTGCATATATAAAGACAAAGACTGTAGAGACACAACAGGAAGAGAAACTGTCAGAGTTTGACAGAAACAAATTTTTGTCATCATCTAATGGATTTTATACTAATATAACATATCTCATTTGTGGTTTTTAAGCGAAACTGCTGTTTCTTTCAGAGCTCAATCAATTTTTCAACACTTATCTGTACCTTTCACATCCCTAGTATGCAGCCAGATTCATGACTTCCTTGGTTAGATTCATTTGTAAGTTTTAGTTTCATCATTGACTTCATACTTTAGAGAGGACAGCTGACTAGTTCTGCTGTGGACAGATTCTATCTGTAGATCCATGGTTCGGTTGAGTGTCGTGCCATAAACATGAGCTAAATAATGTTTGGCTCAGACATGAACCGGTGTTGGTTGAGGTTAGGGTTTGGGTTGGGCTGTAATAATAATAAAAAAAAGAATCAATAGAATTTGCTAATAATACTAGCTGTTCTGATTTGTATGGGTGTGTGTGTGTGTGAGTGAGAGAGAGAAAGAGAGAAAGAAGGACAAACAGGAGAGAAAAGACAAAAGTACACAAACCTTGCATCCAGTTACAGGTGGGGGAACCTCAATAGGTCCAAAGAGGAAAAAAATGCCTTTGAATGCCACTTGAAAAGAGGGAGGGATGGGATATCTGGGGATACCTTCATTTCTCTGATGGCGGCCGTGCATACAAATAGAAAGCTATGTAAGGAATCTCCTCTTCTCTTCCTCCCTCTCTGTCTGTCTTTCTGGTGCCTTTGTGTAGGTTCTGAGTCTCAATGAAGCACGAACGGCTGCTCTTCTGTGGTTTGCAGAGCTCACTCTCCCATGCCGCCGTGGTGTTAAGAGTGTTGTTGAACAAGAGTGATGACACCAGGAGGAGTGCTGCTCTGTGTGTGCTTGTTTAGAGTATTGAGGGGTATACAATGTCAACCCTATTCATCATTTGTCAGTGCCATCTGCTGATCAATTAGGGGAGAACAAGAGAGCCACTGACTCCGTGGCCCAGCACGACAAGGCCACATAGACGCACACACAGGGACACACAGGGATGCCGATAGAAAAGAAGAAGAAGCTACAAAACAGACACTTTAGAAAACTAAAATATGAATGGATTTTAAAATAATTGTAAGTCTCGTAGGATGGTAAACTGCAAATCTCATTACAGGTTTAAACTCACATTTTCATACCTAAACATCATCATTTGATATTCAGTAAAAAGATAATGATACCTCTCCAGTGTCATCTTCATCTGATGCCGTTTTTAGAGAAATATTAAAAGCTTTTCTGAAAATGCAGTTAGTTTATATATTAGTTCAATTATGTCAATTCAGTTTTTCAGGTCAGACTCTGCAAGAGCCCACTTCACTTAAGTAACCAATTTGTTACATTCCACTACCTAACCATTAACAATTTCAATAGCGATTTATCGCATTTCGGGCAGACACTCGGCAGAATTGCAGGTTACTCCCCTAGGGCGGGTCAGTTAATTAACCCACCTGCTTAGCGTCCTATTTAAGTCAGGTGTACGATTGTTCATTCTCTTACTTTCAGCGCTCATTCTTTGCCCCTCCCTCCTCCCCGGCTTCCACCTGTGGGCTCCGTTACGGGGGGTTGTTACCCAAAAGTGTATGGAAAAAATAAGTGTGTCAAGGAATTGAACGGAGCCTTATGCCAAAACGAAGTTGTGAATCAAATTGTGAATGTCAACCTAAAGATGTTGTAAATAAATATTATTCTGCAAGAGCTGTCTGACTGAAATAGCTATTAAACTTGTATAATCTATAGAATATTGGCGTTTTTCACCTAATTGGTCTACCTTTTCTCCAGTTTGTCACTGACTGTAGTACCGTCTCTCTTGGTGTTTCTGGTGCTGCAGTGAGCAGCGGCGGCACCTGTGCGACGTGATCTTTTGATATTGGCAATTAAAATGATTGCTTCTCGGTTTCTTATTTAGGCTGCGAGCAGGGCCCCGGGTCCACTTTCAGAATCATTTTGCTGTCCTCTAACTAAATACAATCCATGCTTGTCTGAACTCAATTCAGTATTCGGTCTGCAAAACTCTGTCAACATTCCTAACTAAATGTTATCCTATAAGTGCATACATGCCGTCATCCATGCAGAGCATGTGTAAAAGCTGAAATTTGGAAGAGACCAGCAGGCCTACATCATTTTTCACATTGAGTAAGCAGAGTGGGTTTGGCCTAGTCTATGACAGAAGAATGTTAAATGAACTGACTCAAACAGGCATCAACCTCAATTTCTCCAGACTTACTGAACCTGCAAAAGGGCTTTTTAGTGTAGTTTTTTTGTTGCTCATTTTAGTTTTTATTTGATATTGGATGATAATCCTAAAGCTAGACACTAGGCTACGAAAAACTACAGCCTAGACAATTGTAAATCTATTAGATGATTCTACTGCACATGCAGTACGCTTGATGTCACCAAAACAATCTTTTTCCAGTAAAACAAATGCAAAGCCTTTAGCTGTAGCTCTCAAGCTCTTCAAATGAAAGAACAAGCACATTGGGTCTTTGCACTGAACATCATCAAAGTCTTTTGGCCCAAAACATACAAATCCATCTGCTGTGCGGGCCCACGCCCACTTGTGGCTTTGGCATCAGGCCCAGCCTTCCAGCTCCCTTACAGTGGGATCAGGGGCAGGTATGGGAGCTTTGAACTTTGTTGCAGGTGGAACAACTTTGAACCTGCACCATGACACCTAGAAAAAGAGCATGTCTGCGCACATGTTAAATAAAGGCTTTCAAAGTACCTGCAATCCTAGAAACAAAAAGCTGCCACGCAGAACACACACCCGCTAAGAAAACAGGGACATCCACCCCTAAAGCAACTTTCATTTAACACGTTTTTCATAGAAAGATCTGTTCTACTGCTTACCCATATTTGCTAGGAGTGGGTTTTCCATTACCAGGGTTCTCACCTTTCTGATAGATGATTAAAACAATGATATAGTTCAGATTGATGAGTCTTCTGTAGACCCAGTGGCAGCTGCCATAAAGAGGATGCTTAAATGACACAACTCTGGACTGGACTGGAAAAACATTACCATGGAGAAGTTGACACTATAACCCTTGTGTAATTATTATGTTCAATTACACTCTCATCCTTTTTATTGCTTTTTTTTATGACTACATCTGTCATCTGTTGTATGGATCTTCTCTATAAAGGCACAACACGAGATTAATATGAATGATTTCAGTGCCAACCTTTTCTTTGCTCCTGTGAATGGATGGCACACTTTCAAACTTCATGGTTTGTGTGAACTTTTTCTAATAAAAAGAGAACCTGCCTGTACGGAGAGTAAAGTCTTTGGTTTGGCTAGGTCCCTTTTCTAAACTCAGAAGAGTGTGAAGGAACTTAAGCCGTTCCTGTAATCAACAGCAGACTTCCATCTTAGGCTTGTTTTGCTGTGATGAATATCAGAGCTGCTTAACTCTTTGCCATGTAAATTGTGTCTTTTAGTTTCCTTACTTTACAAAATGTTGACACTTTGGTTCAACAGATGGTAATCAGAACTTTCAGAACCTCCTGTAACAGAGTAAGTCTGTGAACATCCTGGGAATGTTATCACAGTTCTGCTCTTCGGAACAAATCATGTTCTAATGGTGTACAGAACAGAAGACAACAAAAGCATTGCTTTAACCACCTTAGCTTTACTGACAGCTTCATTTGGGATGCAGAACAAGAAGAAAAAACAATACTGCATTTTCTGCACAATACAGAAAAAAAAAAAAAACAGTGCACCTTACAATCTGGAATGTTTTATATATGAGTTAACTCTGGTTGTGCTAAACGGATTTTGAGAGGTACACAGCTCTGTCAAAATGTCAGTCTGTTATTTATACGAGTTGCAAACATGGTTATGTGTTTATTATGAATACCCTAACGGTTATCATGTAGCAGTGTTTCTTTTACGTGTTACTAACAGGTTTGGTAGTTAGCGTTGTCATAGTAATGTTTGTTTTTGTGGGATCAGTCTGTTTTTTTAAGTCTTATTGTGAATATGCTAACCCTTCTAACGTAGCAAAACTTTTATCGTTTCAGAGTTATTGTGAACGCAGTTAATTGACCAAAAAACAGACTTTTGACTGCCCCTTGTAGTTTGGTGCACCTTTTATTTGACACAGGTTCATTGATTCATTGATAGTTTGCCTTATAATCCAGTGCAAAACGTGCGGAAAAGATGTGTTTTCTTTTATTGGTGAGTATTGAAAGAACATTTTAAGAGTTCTGCCTAATTCAAAGAAATCAATGCAGCACAGGAAGAAGGAATATATGTTTGGTGAGGACACGCTGTGATAAAAATGGTGTTTTTGATGTTATTAACATGTTCTTGTAGCATTTGTCTCATGATGGGGGACACATATAAAGAAAATTAAGATTAAAACTGCGTTTCTGAGTATGTCCGCATTCAAAAAGTGGTGAATCATGAGCAGTGTGAAAACACTCACTTTTGTGACTCAGCATCTGAGATGGCCGGGCTACAGTCTCCCTGCTCTGCTCTATTCTGATCATCCACTGTCAGACAAATAGAATGGACGTCTTAGTTTTCCTCGTCTGAGCTGGAATCTAGAACTAAACTGTACGGCTGGAAAGCTCTGATATTGCTCACCACTTTTGTTGCACCGCCAATGTTAGGTTGGATTTGTGAGTGGCTGGTAACTAGCAGGATAGAATGTAGATAAAGGGATGATGGGAAATTAGCAGCGGCTTACATCCGGACCAGCGTTTTTTAAGGTGATGTTTCTGCTCGGCCTCTTTGTTTTGTTATGGTTTGCCTTCCCTTGTTTTTCTTTTTTGTTTTTCTTTTTTGTTTTCAGACTGCGAAAAATAGAAGACAAGATTTTATTTCACCAAGATTCACTTCAGTTCACTAATAGCATTTTCACAACAGAAACAATCAAAAATCCTGTTGGCATCATGGAAATGTTTAAACGGACGTTAGCGCTGTCTAATCTTGAGGACGTCATGATTTAGTCATTTCCAAACGCTTTGTTCCTCCTTCCTGGTCTGTAGAATTATGGGTTTTTTCTAGATTATCCTGAGCAACAATGCAAGGCAGCTGTCTTCTGATTACTGGTGTTCCAGTATTTTTTGTGTTAGTCTCTTTTGTCGTCTCTATGTGTTGCAGTTTCTAACCAGTTTTCCTGCTCTTACAACAGATGACTGACAGGGTTTTTGCATTTGTCTGTCTTCTCAGTTCTCTTTATCCACAACCATCAGAATCAACCGTTACCCTTAATCAGTGAAATTTGATTCGCTGTAGCGACATTTGTGCCGAAAGGTGAACAACAACAAAGTCTGATTCTGCTGAAAATTTCTTTAAATGGTTTCTTTTTTATTTTGATCTGATTTTAGGGAAAAGGTTTGTTTTTATAGATTATAAATATTGTTTTAACTTTTATAGATTATTACCTATTTTTTTTCTCATTGGGATAAAGCCTGAAAGATTGGACACTGCTTTTAAACGTTCTTGCTGTTGTGTAAATCAAAGTCAGCATTAGAGTTCTTGTAGAAAAAAGCTGGTAAAAAAACATGTTTTCTGCCCACTGAAAAAGGGATTATAACCTACAAAATCTTTGCTCAGAATAATTGAACTTTTCAGTGGTACTTGGCAGAGGCAGTTCTCTAAATGAATGAAATTGTACTACTTCAACTCACCAGTGCAAAAGCAGAGGGCCTGTTGAAAGAAGGAGCACTGTGACTTTTCATAATAATAAGTGATACTTTTCCTATCATACAATGGGGAAATTCTTCTTCACATTTTGGCCCATCCACTGGGGGGAGTGGGGGGCTGCAGGCTGGCTGCGCTCGCAGCTGGCTGGGGAGAGCGGGGATTGATCCAACAACCCTTTGGTTGTTGGACGACCTGCTGACCGCCTGAGCTAAACTGCCGCCCTAAAGGCCCGTACACACCGGGACGAATTTAGCCCGCGATATTCGCCGACGTTTAACGCCTCGTCACTAAACAAAGGGCACCAATGTGAGTGTGAACACTGAAGCGAAAAACGCCACGCGTAAGAGCGTCATTTTAAAAAAAACGCCTCGGGTTCGTTTTTGGTTTGTCGCGCTTTGTATACGACCAATGAGAACGGCGCTTTTGCACACATGTCTGGAGCTTCTGAAGTTACAGTAAAACACAACTTGGGGCCCTCAAACACAAAACTGTCTTGCTGAGCACACATACCAGCGAAGAAGATAGACGCCAAGTAGCGTCTACACTGCCGCGAAGAAATAATGACGGACATTCTAAAATATCCCCGAAAACGCTCATGATACATTTTCAGCCCTTGTACCAGTCGATAAAACTCCCCATGTTCTTCTCTCCTCGTAACTATGGGATGTACCCAAAATTGACGTCTTTTATCATTCAACAGAACAATAATTTCTTCATCGCTGGAACTGGAGCTAGAGCTACTGGTGCTTGAAATATTCCCGTTATCTTTATATGATTCTGACAATCGCGTAAATACTTGCTCTCTTCTTCTGAGTGTAAAGCGACTTTAAGAAGCGTAAAGTTGCGCAGCGCCACCTTGTGTACAGGAGTATTTCTGTTTTACATTAAGTGCCATCTAATGTCAGGGAATGAAATTGCATGTTCGCTCGGCTCATCGTC
This sequence comes from Oryzias sinensis, assembly GCA_037389245.1. Lineage (NCBI taxonomy): Eukaryota > Metazoa > Chordata > Actinopteri > Beloniformes > Adrianichthyidae > Oryzias > Oryzias sinensis. The sequence goes on along the minus strand of CM074489.1, from coordinate 4,050,771 downwards.
AGCGAAAATCGCCTGGGTGTGAACACAAAAAACGTGTTGAAAAACGCTGGAGAATAACGCCTGGCGAATATTTGTCCCGGTGTGTACGGGCCTTAAGGTTATGAAAGATAAAGAAGGTCAAGGTTATAAATGATAAATAAATGAAACAAACTAGAGGTCACCAAGACACCACTTGGCAACCCCTCATGACACAATCTGTTTTCATTTAATCCACAAACCTGCTTCTGTTTTCCTCACTCATTTCTGAGTTTTTTAAAGCCTCTCCACTTCATTTAAAGAATGAAACCCCGCTCACCCTGAAATGGACCAGTAGGTGATCCAGGATGTGGCCCGCCTTTACCCAGAAGTAACTGGGATAGGCTCCAGCAGCCCTGTGCCCATGAAGGAGACTAAACAGGTTTGGAAAATGAATGAATGAATGAATGAATGAATGAATGAATGAATGAATGAATGAGGCGTGTCAAATAATCACATTTATTATGATTAATTAATTACAGACAGTGTAGCGCATCATATTTTTTTATCGCGTTAATCTCATTTTCACAGTGGACGGTTGCTTCCATGCATGAAGTCCTTTCATGTCTGATAATGGAAACCTTGAAAGGCATTATCTCGCCCATACCATGGTAATTTATGAAGAATATAATTACATCAATTATCTATATTATATATAATATTTGAAAGTCTAAATTGTTTTTCACAAAAAGCAGTGCTTCGCGTTGTCATGGTAATACCGCACCCGTACCTCCTCACTCTTATCTCGCTCTTTCTTCTGTGAGGAAAACAACCGTCATGAGAAGTTAAAGTATCATTTCAGAGAGAAAGTTAACCTCTTTCTGCATGATTTTGTTCAGATGATGAAGCTAAAGTTTGTTTTAAAAAAAACTAAGTCTAAACAGTTCAATTCCTCCTCGTCTCTCATCTCCTTCTAACGTTGTCTTCTTTCTTTCTCTTTGGTTTCATCCCAGTCCTCAGAATGATCAAATTCACCAAAGAGAATAAAATATACTTTAAATCACTTGTGTCTTTTCTACTGTCTTGCTGCCCATTTCAAATATGTCGTATTGATAAAAAGTCAAGAAGTTTAGAAAATTAACATAGTTTTTGAAAATAAAATAATTTGACCAAAAACCAGACTGAGGAGGTGGTGGGATCTTTCTTAACAAACGACTTTGGTCTGGTTTGATTATTGCAGAGAGGTTGAGCTTTGTTGACAATATTTATGGTAGAGATGAGGAAAACCAGCTAATAAAGTAGTTCCCCCAATACCCACCGATGAGTCATCTCAACCGCCCCTTCGCTTTGCCCTTCTTTTATCTTCTTGTCTGTACTTTAATATGAAAGTTCAACTCTTCTGAATACCTGTTCTGGAACAAATATTCAACTTGCTTAAACATCTAAAAACCATAACCCATGATGAGTGATGGTTGAAAGGGTTCTTGATAGTCACTTTGAGAACAGTGGGATGACACGCGGCACACCTACTATGTTCTTTTCAGAACCTTTTCTACCTGAACATTCACACATCTGTTGACCTAAATGTGAGCAAATCTGAATAAAGCAGGTCACAGAAATTGAAACATTAATTTGCTAAACTAACGGAACAGTGATAATAATGACTGAGAGAAACAAACAAACTAAGAATAAAATAATTACAGACTGGGAGACAACTGTGCTGATTGTAACTCCAACCAACTGTGTTTGGACAATTAACAAGCAAGCTGGACAGAACTCTGAGTAGAGATGTGTTTCAAAATACACATTCAGCTGACGGAAATCTGGGATAAAACTGGATGGGTATGTCCGAATTCCCCCCTTAAGCCCTATATAGTGCAATATATAGTGCGCTCGCCATTCTGTAGTGCTGTCCGAATCTACAATTCCAAAATCCAGTGACCTGGAAATTTCCCAAAAGTCTCTGCGAAAAACCAGTGTGCATGGATGCTCATGTCCGCCGTTTAAAAAAAATGAAGTGAGTATGGTGTCTGAATTGCTTTTAAAATTCACGGCAATACATAGTGCTGCACTATCTAGTTTTTTAGGGCTTAGGGTGGGAAGTCAGTCACAACCTATGATTTGTTTCTAGAAAGTTTGATCTGTCTTTTTTATCATAATTATTGCTTTTTTCTGAGAACAAACAAAAGAAAATGATGCAGCAGCAAAGAAAAAGGAAATGTGGGCAGCTGTAATATGATTACAATTTCAATGATGTAATACAGGATGAGATGTGATTTCCCCTTCAGGGCCACCGTAAGCCAGTCTACGGTGAATATCTTCATTAGCATCGCAAAGAAAACTCTGGCATTTCTTAGCAATTTCTATAGTTTTTTAGAAGTGGCATCAGATGTCAAGAAATATGGGAAATACTGTCTTCACTATTCTTTATGATAAAATTATGGTATTGATGGTCTGTATCTGTTTGTGTCTTTCCTTAGACCCGTTGAAAAATGGATAAAAAACAACAATTTATCATTTAAGAGTTAAAAACTTTATCTTTCTGATTTGGGGATGACGTAAACATAAGACCTGATTTCAGTAAAGGGCTCGCTCAAAGGTCCTGCAGAATCTTCCATCACACCAGCTCATCTTTTCTAACTTAGAGGAAATGAATAATCACTGGTTTTAATAGTAGCCTGTCCTTGTTATGGTCCATGGTGCGACTGCTGGAACTGATGGAGTCACACACACCCAGACAAACACAATTTTAAAGACACAGACATGAACCAGACTAACACAAACTGCCCTTTCTCAGAGAAAACACATGCTAGTGCCGAGCGGCAGCCCTGACTTCTACCTGGATCACTGACGTCACATTTGCAGCAGCACGAGTCCATTCTGCCTGCTGTTTGTTGTTTTCATTGTTTTAGAAAATGTGATTAAATCTCAGTATTCTGCCGGCCATTTGTGATCTACAAGGGTCAATATTGTTGTGTTTAGAAAGCATAGTTTACTTTGACACTTGTACCATTCTGACAGACCCCTCTATGAACGTTAACATCCATGTTTTCTTTGGTACAGTGAAAACTGAAATGTTAGAAAATGAAAGATGCTTCTTTGGTGAAAGATCTTAATTCAAGCAACCCTTAAATTAAATATTGATCTCCAGAAGGCAGAGCTGAAGTCATGATAAAGTGCTGTTGGGTGAAGGGCTGTGATTAGCCAGTGCCTGTAAACAAGGTAAAGCTCAGGCCCAGTCATAACTAAAGGAAGAAATAAGAGCATCAAGGGCAAGAGACAGTAGACATAAAAGCACAGAGAGAGGGGCTGTCTGTCTCTCGCAGATGAAAGACAGTCAGCAGCAAGGAGGACAAGCCTTTTCTTTCGCTGATGAAAACATGAATCAGCAGAGCTAAAGGTAAAGGGGGCATTCACATGGCGGCAGGCCATGTTCAAAAGACACACCTGTTGTTTGGCCTGTCGCAGTCCATCCCCGTTTTTCTGTCAGTCTCTGTCTGTCTGACCACACACAGACGCAACAAGGAAGGACTTCAAACGGGCCACCACACCCACCAAAACATTTACACACATTCACAGACACACACACACACACACACACACACACACAGAGTACCCAAGCAGAAATCAAGTGGTGTGGCGTGTGAAGTCAGGCTTCTTACGATTCATTCCACAAGTCACTGTACAAGCAAAGGGGCGTGACCGAGTTGGAATTGTTGTTGATAGAAAAAAAATCTTCACGCTGAGGTATAACCTACGGAGCCCCTAAAGGGACATTAAAGAAAAAAAAAACAATTGAAATAGAAAAATAAAAACTAATTTCAGTTCATTTTTTTCTTTCCTTCTTTTAATGTCCCTTTAGGGCAGGGGTCTCAAACTCGCGGCTATTTGCGGCCCCCAAGATGATATTTTGCGGCCCCCGTCTTAATATGAAAGTTCAATGTTAATGTGGCCGACCAGTTTGTATGAATGACATCTTTTCAGTTTTGTGCGCCGAGCTGAAGAACCAAAGAATCACAGTGGGGCATTTAACTCTTGGGGGCGGGACATTGACCGGGCTTGAAAGCAGGAGAACATTTAATTCAGGTAACGTGACCGCCCCCTCCCCGGAACACATTAAGCAGTTCCTTACTTTCCTCTTTAGAATGTATCTAAATACATGCAGTCAGTGCTGAACTTTTCTTTGGGCTGCACAGACCCAGAGGAGGGCTGAGGTTAGAGGTTACACGCGCAGGGCGTATTAACCCCAACACGGGTCTCTCCGCTCCCGCAGGAGGAGATGGGTCCCTGCGGAGAATAGATGTCCCACACCTACATGCGTGACAGCTAAATGGGCTCTAACATTAAGCACGCGCGAGCGACAACACGATGTAGTCTTAGACGCACTGAAAATATGTGGGGAAAATGCAACGATAGACGTGAGATGAACCAGATGGATCCGCAAGGTGGGGGTGAAACGGAGGCGAAGTTGCAGCGAGACTGAAGGAGAGCAAGAAGTTTATTTATTTATATTTATTTATATATATTTATTTTAATGTTTTGTAATAAATGTAGCCTTTTCTTAATCAATAGGTATTTTAAATTATTTTAATTGATCATTCGACTACAAAAACCGTCAGGACACATTTCCCATAATGCATTGTTTTGTAGTCCTTTGCAGTTTGCAGTCAGTGCAGTACTAAGTTTCCAGCTGCGTTCACTCAGGTTGGGGCCTTCATCCCACCCCTTTCTGATGATATTTTTGTGATGATTGACAGGTGATGTTGGAGCAAAAACAAAATCCTACGTCACACACCAGGTGATCTGTGCAGCGTTTCGTCCACCTGGGTGATCTCAAACACGCTGATTGTGCATCTTGGCTGCTCATATTTGGTGTTTAACAGGAGTTTCCATCAGTTTTTTATAAAAATATAGGAGTGGCTGACCGGCTGCTCAACAATAACTTGTGACCGGGGTTTAAATGTGCAAAAAGTTATAAGAAAGAAAATCCAAAAAATGGTTACTGAATTTTGTTTCTCCTTTACTGATTTTTGTTTTAAAAAGTAAACTTAAAAAAAATCAACACAAATTCAAAATAGGGAGCACATCCTCACATCCTCTCTGACTTCTCCACCTTAAATCTCAATAAGTCCAAGTTCAGTCCAGATTTACAGACAATCATCTTCATCCACGCTGAGGGTCTCAGCTGTTTGGGAGGAAGTAAGAAGACAAGAGAACCGTGTTCAGAAGAACCATTGATGGAGGTCATAGAACTGTAGAATTGGAGTCTTCTTTAGTGTTTAATAGTTATTATTTCAACAGTGTTAACTGAACTGTGTTGATAGGGACATTTAAATTAGAAATATAGAAGACTAAATGAACAGAAAAGTATTACTGATTTATTTACTTTTTTTATTTATGTATTTTATTTGAGTTTTATGAGTACATTTTGTTCATAAAAACAGTTAATAACAGAGTATAGTTAATAGTACACGTTCCATACAAATTTACTGGCTCTCAGACACTCACAAGTTGCGTGTGTGTGTGTGTTGAAGTTGCGGCCCTCCCTCAGCTAAACCCCGCCTTCAGTGGCCCCCAGGCAATTTGAGTTTGAGACCCCTGATTTAGGGGCTCCGTCAAAAAACGTAACATGAGTAGCCGCGTTTACATGGGCAAAAGTAATCGGAAAGAATGCCTGATCGGAAAGAAAATGCGTCATGTAAATGCGCCGTTCGGAATACTCTGCCCCGATCAGACTCATTCGGATCAGAATTTCTTTCTGATCGAGATAGGTGGGTTATACCAATCGATTATCCGATCGTTGTTCATGTAAACGGTCATTCCGATCGTGTGTCACTGCTGCTCTGGGTTACTTCATGCATAGACCGTGTTTCGCTGAGAGAAAGCTTAGGAACACATACGGGACCGACCAGCTGCTCTGCGGAGGCCCCGTGAAAAGCGCCGCTCCGCTCTCGCCCCGCTGGCTCTCCCCTCTCTTTCACCCCTCACGGGGGAGATGCGGGGAAGGAGCGCTTCGTGCCCCCCAAAGCTCACCGTCCCGCCGCTCTGGGTTAGCGGCTGCAGGACTCAGGAGGAACCGTGTTCGAACAAAGCTCGGACCGCTAGCTCACAGAGTGGCTTTGGGGCGGTCTGTGAGAACTTTTCAGAGCAGAAATAAATGTTGCGTGGTGTCGCGTGGATTTGTGTTTCCAGTTGTGTCCCGACAAAATAAAGGCTGATGTTATTTCCATACATTTATGTGCAGCTAATATGCAGATTGCTGCGTTTCTCGCACGGTCCTGGATTTTGTGTCCATCAAGGCTAATATTGTTAGCCTGCCCTAACCCTTCTTCCAGCTCTGTTTCATTCACAAAACAGCACTGATCACACGTATTAAATATAACGATGAGCGAACAGGCGCTTCATAATATTCATGAAATTAATAAAAGCACGTTTGGAAGATCGTCTCGTATTACGGAGCTGCAGCACATGCTGTCTGTCTGTGGCAGCGGTTTGTTTACAACGGGACCTAGTTCCGGATCCGGGTGATTTTACACTACTGCGCATGCCCAGATGATTCATTCCGAACGAAAGCGTGAGCCATGGGAACGTTTGTTCTAATCGGAAAAAGGTTTTCTGATCCCATGTGCACGGGTGAATTTTAACCCGACCATTGATCCCATCAAGATATTCTGCCCATGTAACCACAGCTAGTGAAGAGGAAAAAATGTGAATTTTGAATATTTGTTCAAACTGAAAACAATACATAACAGTCACCTCTATTATTAAACCACCCTTTGAAAAACACCTAAAGCAGAAAGATCAACCTAATGTAGGTAAAAAATAACATTTTCTGCTGGTGTGTCACTTGGATCCTGAAAGGCTTGAAATCTGCACACTTCTCTGGGATCTGGGGAGGTTCACACCAGTCTCATAAGATGTCATTTGACCCATCCTCTAAAGACCATTGAACTGTAGATGGCCATAGACCCCTTTGAGAACCATTTGGTGGTTTACACCCCCCACCCCCCACCCCAGTCCAGCTCTTACAGGAAGCATTTGGTCCCATTTTAAAGCTTTTGTTGTTCCCCACTTTGGATTTCAACCTGCAATCCCCCAACATAAGGACAGACATTCTGTCTCTCAGCAAAACTGTGCCAAGAAAAGGATTCTGGAAAGATGAGGAATGTGGTGAGGGTCCTCCTTTTTAAGAAAATGCACACTGGGGAAAACCACAACTCAGAAAGCTGAGATAATAGAAAAGATGAGCTGCGTGGGTAAATAAAAAGGCGTGGCATGGGCTGCAGTGGCTGACATGGAGTAAACTTGCAGAGTTTTTGGTCTTCTTGGTTCATAGTGGTCAGATGTTTCTGCAGTAGATCAGCTCTATTGTTGCACTGCAGATCCACTTTCGTAAAGAAATGAGGCAGGTTAGAAAGCATGTAAAGAACATTATTTAGACACCTTTGCTAGTCACCATAAACCCCTATTGACTTTATAATAAACTGGTCAAAGAGGAGATCTATGCCACTGACACCAAGACTAGAAGCCGTTATTAAAAGGTCATGGAAAGGTCATGCAGCTTTTAGAAAGCAGACAAACAGGAGCATCATAGTCTGGCAGAGAACTTTTATAAATTAACAGCAGACTTTAACTTCAAAGAAGAGAATTAAAAAAACGTTTTTTTTGTGTGTGTTCCTTCCTCTTGATGTTGCCATGACTTGATATTCGTAAATCCATTATTAATAATTTTCTCAGTTTGTTTTTGTATTTCCACTACTTCCTTTTTACTTCCAATGTCACTGTTTATAATAATAATACATTTTATTTATAGGCGCCTTTCTAAGCACTTACGGTCGCCGTACAACATATATACAGTATATAAAATACAATAAGTAGTTAAAGCAACAACAACTTAAAGACATACACATAAAATAAATATATAGATATAAACATGAAGACGTTGTTGTTACAGTGAATAGGCCATTTTGAAGAGATGAGTTTTTTGTTTTGATTGGAAATGAGGGAGTGTATCACTAGCTGGACAAAAGTAATCGGAAAGAACGCCTGATCGGAAGAAAAATGCGTAATGTAAACACGTCGTTCGGAATACTCTGCCCCGATCAGACTTTTTCAGATCAAAATTTCTTTCCGATCCAGATAGGTGGGTTATGCCGATTGTTTATCCGATCGTGTTGCATGTAAACGGTTCATTCTGATCGTGTGTCACTGCTGCTCTGGTTTAACGTCATGCATAGACGGTGCGGCGCTTCAGAAAAAGCTTTGGAGCTCACAGAGGACCGACTGGCTGCTCCGCGCAAGTGAACCGTGTCTCTGAGCAGAGCAGCCGGCCTTATAGCTTTGTGTTTGCGGACAGGGGGGTGGTGCTTTGTTAGGTGTGGGGAGGCTTCCGACCTGCCGCTCTGGATTAGCCAGAGTCAGGAGAACTGTGGACTGTGGAGCTGGGGCCGCCAGCTCACACAGCGGCTTTGGGGCGGTGTGTGAGCTTTTTAAAGCAGAAATGCCGCTCAGTCCTTAGAAACTGTTCAAACAATCACGTGGATTTGTGTTTCCAGTTGTGTCCCATCAAAATAAAGGCTGATCTTATTCCTACATATTTACGTGCAGCCAAAATGCAGATTGCAGCATTTCCCGCATGGATTTTATGACCATCAAAGGCTAAATGTTGTTAGCCCGTGTTAGCCTCTCTTAGCCCTGGCATCTTCCGGCTCCGTTCTTCCACAAAAAAAAGCACTGACCACACGGATTAAAAATAAAATGATGAGCGAACAGGCGCTTCCTCTGGAGGATCCTACACCTTGATGGACTCCAGAGACACCAGCAGCTTCAAATATGTGCTTGCTGCTTTGTAGTGGTATTTCAGCAGCTGCTCTCTTAATCCCATTTATTTGTTTGACAGAAACCTTCCTCATTCTGCCTTTATCTGCACCGGTGTGTGCCGTGTATCAGCCACAAATATCATAATAGTACAATGATGACGTTTTCCTAAGTATTCCTGAGGAATCTAAGGTTTTAATTTTTTGTCCAAGTGATTTACCAATTTCATTTGTATTTGTAGAAGCTCAGGAGGCTTTGATAACATTTCAGAGGACCAGGCAGGACGAGAAGCTGTGATAACCTGAGAGGAAAAATCCATTAAACAATCTAGGGGGTTAATCCAGATCTGTAAAACACTCTGTAAATCCACAAGTAAATTGAGGTCCAAAAACAGAAATTTAACAAGACGTGAAATGATCTGGACTTAAACATGAGCACAAAACTACAGCAGAGAAGTAAATGCATCTCAGAAGGGATGATGAGGAGGGAAGGGAATGATGAAGGTTCTGAGTGACATCAGCTGCTGAAGATTTGACAGAACAGCAGAAGTAAAGGACTTGTCCCTCTTGCCTAATCAATCCGCTCCAGGACTTTAGTGTGTGGTCGTCACATTATTAGAACTTTTATACTCGTTGGCTTTTGTTACACAATTGTGCTCCTAAATTGACATGTTCTGGAAGAAATCATAATTTCTTGGTTATTTTTCATAGAACATGAACAACACAAAAACTTATTTTCACTCATACTTAGTGGTTGGTTGAAGAAATTATCTAAAAAAAATTTGTTTACAGTTTTAAAATCCTAATGACAATTGGCGTATACTTGTATAGCACTTTTCTACCTTCCATCACAGTCCCATTCACAGACTTATGGTGGTTCACCTGCCGAACACTGGCACCAAGCTTCCACCAGAGGTAAGGTGGGGTTCAGTGTCTTGCCCAAGAACACTTTGACATGTGGGTAGGCAAGGCAGGAATCGAACCTGCAATATTCCAATCAGAGGTCACCCGCCCTACCACTGATCCACAGCTGCCAACAGAAACTAACCTTATGACCCTGATCAAAAGTTGACATACCCTGATGATTTTGTTCTGAAAACATGCACACAAGCTGTACAAAAGGCTTTATATGTCAGCTGAAGGTAACCATCATCACCTGTGACTCGTTTGCCAGGAATCAATGTGTACGCACAAAAGGTCTTGGAGTTTCAACTGACTTGTGCATAATCATCCAGTGCTGTATTGACATGTCTGGATCATACTGGAGTCATGGGGAAAGCTAAAGAGATGCCAAAAGATCTACAGGAAAAGGTAACTGAACTGTACAAAACAGCAGAGGGATGTAAGACAAAGTAATACTTTGTGCACAGCTTTGCAATAAAAAATGATTACAACATTTTTAAAAGAGCCATGGAAGGTGAATGCAAGAGAGCAGAGAAGAGGCGGAGTAACATGAAATAAACGGTGCACTAAGTCAGTGTTTTTCAACCTTTTTTGAGCCACACTTTAACCTTGACAAAAACCCCGCGACACACCAGCACCCAAAAGTTTAAAAAAAAAGGATCCCCCTCCACAATCGCACATGTAAGCTGTTTTTTCTAAAAGATGGAATAAAAGTTAAGTTAAAAGATTTAAAAACTGTTTGATGTGTGTTCGTTGTGGTTTCAAGACGTTTAACAGGGAAGAATCAGGCTACATTCACACCGCAGGCTGAAACGACCCAATTCCGATTTTTTTTTTCCCCTATGCGACCTGTATCTGATCTTTTTATGACAGTCTGAACGACACAGATCAGATCTTTTCAAATGCGACCCAGGCCACTTGGGTATGTGGTCCTGGATCCAAACGTATCCGATCTTTTGAAATGCGACCTCCGACTGACCAGCCAGGCCACATGAATCCGACCCGTACGTCATCGATGCGCTACAAAAGTCAAAATTCTGCATTGAAGTAGGCGGGAGCGAGAACATAAACATCAACCATGGCGGACGATGCTGCTGAGATCAGTCAGTGGAAGGGAAGTGAGGTCACCGATTGGATTAATATTTGGGGTGACAGCTCTATTCAGGACAAACTCCAGGGCTTTTTTGCAACCGGGTGGTTTCAAAAAAAAATTCCAGCGAAATGGCCGAGCGTGGTGTTGAACCTTTCCCGCGATTACTTTTTTTTTATCTCCCTTTCCGACCGTGGTCAGAAGCACAAAGTTTTTTTTAAAGAAGCCAGCGCAGTGATATGGAACATTTAAGTTATGTGACTGGAACTTCTTTTTTAGGCATGCGGTTATCACTGTGCTATGTCTCTTTTTAATGCACACTCAGCAGCAAGTCAGAATCGAGAATTCACCCAGACGACCATGGTACAATACATTTTTAAAGAACGACAAATGATTTTCAAAGTCATGCATTAAAACAAGCTGGAACTCTCCACTTCTCTAACCTAACTATACAAAATGTATCTTTCAGTTTTTAGATACTCTGACTAAAAGAGATTCTCACAGGATCTCCATGGCAGCATCAGATGCTACATGTAAGAGTTTTGCAAACCACTTCAGGAGTGAAATTAATGCTATTAGATCTAGCCTCTTAACTCAAGAAGATGTTGTTTTTATAAATCTACAGCATTGTCAGTGGGGCAAATAAGTATTTTTCAACACCCTGGGATTCTCCCAAATAGAAACCACAAAAAAATATTTCAAAATCATGTAATGGGATTTCCAGATTTCTTTTTACATTATATCTCTCACAGTGGTGATGCATGCATCTAACATGAACGTCAGACCCCTCCTTGATTTCTAAGTGGGAGAACTTGCACAATCACAGGGTGTTTAAGTACTCGTTTGCCTCACTGTATATATTCAGTGGAAACACTAGAAAGTTTTGTCCTGGTTGATGATACGGCACCAAGTCAAGTTTTTCTTTTAGACCGAATCCCGATGCACATCATTGTTAAATGCATTTTACTTCTTTGAGTTTGAGCTTTGTTTTTGAGCATTCATTCATTCATTCATTCATTCATTCATTCATTCATTCATTCATTCATTCATTCATTCATTCATTCATTCATTCATCTTCTTCCGTTTCTTCTCTTCCGGGGTCACAGGGCTGCCGGAGCCTATAACGGCCACTTGTGGGCGAAGGCAGGGGGCACCCTGGACAGGTAGCCGGTCTGTCACAGGGAAGTGACCACAATCAGCCACCCATGCACTCTCACATTCACACCTCAGGACAATTTAGATGAACCAATTAACCATCCATGGGGAGAACATGCAAACTCCACACAGAAAGGTCCCCATTGATGTTCTGGTTCAGGTCCCCCAGCCAGGATTTGAAAGTGGCTGGCAACTTTGAGCTTTTAAATACTGTAAATTACTCTCTTCAGACTGTCTTTCTTGGTGTCTTTGAACGAAATCCATTTCTGAAGAAAAGTCCTTTAGATGCTAACAACTTTAGTATTTTTCAACCATTATCCAACTTTCCATTTATAAGTAAAATGTTTGGGGGGGAAAATGTTTTCATCCAATTAAAACTGTTTTTTTTTAAAATAACATCTCTGAAAAGTATCGATCTGGTTTTAGCACAGAGACAGTCCTTATTAAAATGGTAAATGATATTAGATGTAACCTGGACGGTCAGAAACCTTTAGTCCTGGTCTACTGGATCTGAGTGCTGTGTTTGACACAGTAGATCATCACATTAAACTTAACAGGCTGAGCGGTTTGGGCCTCTCTGGTATTGCTCTTAAGTGGTCCTATTACTATCTCACAGATCGAAGATTTGATGTAACTGTGGATATGTGTTCCTCAAAGGTCAAAGAAATCAGTTGTGGGTTCCCCAAGGTTCTGTCATGGCTAGCGGGAAAACAGACCCAAACGCTGGAAACCGGAAGAATACACAGGCGAGTAGATGATGGATTATGAGTTTTAATGTTCGGTTATAGGTTTTGTAGATGTTTGGGCGGAGTAGTCACGTCCGAGAGATTCCCACAAAGAAGATTGAATGTGTCTGCAGCCCGTGGCGTCACTGGTGGATTAGCTTGAATCGGCGGCGGTTCGTGGTGCGGCTTGAGTCGGCAGAGGCTCGTTGGTGTGACCGGGAGAATTCTGAGGCTTGGTTCCAGAAGCGAAGATGACTCAGGCGCCCACTCGTAGTAACGGATTCCTGTGGACAGACGGAGAACAGAGACTCAGGCGAGAGCTTGACAGCAGTAGCTGTGAGCGAGGTGACCATACTAAGCACCATTGACGAGCAACGATCTGGCACTGGAGACTGGTCCTGGATCCCCTTAAGAAGGCAGGCGGCTGATGAGGTGAGTGGACGCAGCTGTGATGAGTGAGGAGCCAAGCAGAGAGGGAAGGGGGAGGAGTCTGACAGAGGCACCATGACAGGTTCAATTTTAGGCCCACTACTTTTGTATCCATATATGTTGCCACTTGGGGATGTCATCGGGAGTTGTGGCGTTTGTTTTTACAGCTATGTTGATGACAGACAACTCTACATCGCTGTGTCTCCTGTTGACAGTCAACGTACTTTTAAATTGTATCTTAGACATAAAGTCATGGATGGCAGAAAATGTCTTACATCTCAACCAGGACAAATCAGAGGTTTTAGTGAACTGTTCTGAAGACAAGAGAGAAATTGTTTTATCAAAACTAAAAAATTATATGACTACTCAGTGTGTGAGAAACCTGGGCGTTATTTTTTTATTCTGAGATTAATTTTATTCTATGAAGTAAAAATACAACAAAAACAGGATTTTATCACCATAAAAATATTGCCAGACTCCACTCATTTCTCTCTCTTGCAGGCACAGAAGTCCTAATGCATGCTTTTATTTCCAGCAGATTGGATTATTGTCATGCCCTGCTCTCTGGTCTTTCCAGAAGAAGGACATCAAAACTTCAACTACTAGAGAACTCACTTGCACGTGTGCAGACGAGGACCAGGGGGCGGGTGTAGGGCACAATTAAAACTGAACAGGGCAAAATTCAGCAGAACACTGAGGAAAAAGAGGCTTATAAATGTTTCTACTTTAGACCTTGATGAGCTAGATTTTTTTGCCTGTTTTGGGGCCGTACACCACCCAACATCTCTACAAATTCTGAATCAACCTCTAAAATGTCATATGATGATGAAAGGGACCTGAATCAAAATGTTTTACCCAAGTATGCAGTAATTTGTGATAATGTCAGGTTCCATCCCTCTGACCATATCAGGTGGTAGTTTTCCACCTACCACAGGATGCTGATTGAATCCTCTCCACCCGCAGACAGCTGTGGAGAAAATATCAAAGTTGCACAAAACGGTGCGCCTGTAAGGCAAAAATGTTCATTCACATTCTTTTCTACAGGCATGCTGCAGTCATCAGGTTGTGGTAAACACTTAACCAACACGCACGGGAGAAGTAGGTGAGACACAGGCGCGTTGTACAGATTTGTCATTTTTTCTGCCCCTGCCACATTCTGTGCAGGGATCTGTTCAGGTGAAAGGTGTGAGCTCTTTGCCCCCCTTTTGTGTGCATTCTAGCTGTAAAAAATGAGAAAACTAGACAATCACAGTGTAGTTTGTGTGGACTCATAGGAACTTGCATTTCACGTGCACACTCCGTGCGTAAAGCATTTGTGTGCGGTCATTAGCTAGTACTCGCATCTCACTAATGGTTAGAGTGTGGCGTTAGGACACTATATAACAACATCACCTGTATGTCACAAGTGCGTGTAACTTCCATTATGTACAATACTGCACGATACACTTAGCACACACAACAATGGCACGTTCCATTTTCATGATGTCCCTTAAGGTGGTCACAGGAGTCACAAGGAAACTTCAAGACACACCTGTGGCCCCCCCCAAAAGATGCAGCCACAGCTATCTACGGCCCTGTATAGGCCCAGGCAGCCCTAAAACCTGCAGCACCCCATACAGGGGGTCGACCTGTGCATGTGACCAAGGCTTTAACTCCATTTAGGTTTTTTTTTTAGTGAGGTGTTTGATCAACAGACACACAATCGTCCCAATCCTGATGGCTGCTGTGGTTGTACCATGTGAGGAGAAATTTCAACCCCATCAACAGAGAACAAGGAAAGAAATGTGTTGTGATGCAAATGAGTCCCTGTGGTCGAACAGAAAGGCGCGGCTATTAGCAGAAAGAATTCACTGAATGAGAAACAGGTAGTTCATGTTTTAGGGCAAATACCAAGAGTGTGAATGCAGTCTGATATTCAGTTTTCATTCTCACAGTTGGTGTCCGTCATCTGTACTTCAAACAACAGCACAAATCATTTGGATTCATGGTTCATGGTTGAGGATGTGGCGTTCTGCTGGCACCATGTTAAAGGGGAATACAGACTTTTGCACATCAGCTAACACATTTTACAGTGCATTACACAAACAGACAACCAAAAACCATTTCATGTCCAAGTGTGCGTTTACTTTATAACATGCAATACCAAAAGACACAGCTGACAACATGACTCACAATGGAGAAAAGAAACAGTGACGGCTTCACAGCTCTGTACATCTGTGTGCTTTCTGTGGTTTTAGGTTTTACGGTCCTGTTTGCAGATTGTGGAGAAGGTCTGAGGCTTTTCAGGCAGTTGTTTTGGCATGATGTTCACCTTTCAGCTTATCCAGTTAGTGGTCAGCACAGCCAATGAACTTTTACTGATTGGCGCAGGTGGTTTGGCAGAGAGTTTTTTCGCTGGATGCCATTCCTGGCACAACCCTGTATGTTCAAGGCACAGGGAGACCCAGATAGGCAGCAGCTACACTGGATTTTGGCTCATTGCACACCCTAGGAATTGAACCCAGATTTCGTGACTCTGTGACAGTCCTTCACCCAGCAAACCGATAAGAAAAAGTTTACTTTACCATTTAGATTAAACGTTTACAAAAAAAACGTTGTCTTTTTGTTTACTTTTGTATTCAGCATCTAGATCAGTGCATGGTCCCCAACCCCTGGGCCACAGACCGGCACTGGTCTGCGGGACAGTTGGTACTGGGCAAAAAAGAAATTTTTGGTTTTCTGATTCTGGAATCTGATTCCGGAGGGAGTGTTTTTTTTTTTTTTTTAAAGAGAGCGGACTCCCTCAGCCACATGTCAACTCAATCTGTCCCGACTTTCATAAAGCGGCTTCTTAAAGCACTAAATTTACACCCCCAAGCTAGCAAAGTTAACAAAACATAAAAAACGTTTTTGGAAAGTTTCTTTTGGCAGAAACAGAAGAAGACCTTTCAGATTCAAACTAAAAGAAATCTGCATTTAACAGACAAAACCAGGAGTCTTTACTCCACACCCCCATACACACTCACATTCACTCCTATGGACAATTTAGAGCAGGGCTGTCAAACTCATTTTCACCGAGGGCCACATCAGCATAGTGGCTGTCCTCAAAGGGCCAGATATAACTTATACATGTAACTAAATGAAATGAAAAATAAATGTAACTACTCCCTAATGATAAATAACTCCTTATTTAATTATTTTAACTTTTTAAAGTGACAATTATAGTTGCATATTAACATATGTTCTCTTGTTATTCTAGCATAAATCCTTTTATATTTGATTATGACAGGTTAGGTCATATGGACAGTGTTTAAGTCCTAATCTATAGTTGGCCAACCCGATATTTCAAGTCCAATCTAGATATATAATATATTTATTTTAAGAAATTAAAAACTTTTATGCTCTCGCGGGCCACATGAAATGACAAGGCGGCCCACATTTGGCCCGCGGGCCTTGAGTTTGTCACGTGTGATTTAGAGTAAGCAATGAACCTACGTATGAAGACTGTTTTTGGACAGTGGGAGGAAGCCATCGTCCTCGGAGAAAACCCAGGCATGCACAGAGAGAACATGCAAGAGTGCTAACCACTGTGCCACCATTTATTATTATATTTAGAAAACACCATTTTTACCTGTATTTATCCATATTTTTATGTCTTTATCTGTTGAAAGTCAGGCGAGGCTGAAGTTGGTGTCTGATTTTTTTGCTTCCACATTGACAGTTGTGGGTTAAGAGTTAAGAGAAAATCTATATCACATCTGAACACAAAATCTAATAAACAAAGTTAAAAGCAGCTGCAGATATTTTATAAAGGAGGAAGATAAACTTTATCCTTAAAAGTTAAGGGAAGCTGGAGGTTTAAAAATAAATCATAAAAGAAAGAAATCGGACGCCCACTTCAGCCAAGTATTGTCTGACATTAAACCTGTCCGTGGCCTGAAAAAGGTTGGAGAGCACAACTGTAAATGACACAAAGAGCAGACTAAAATCTTGGGTTAAGAAACGCAGTAGAAATGAAAAAAGATGGTTAAATCAGACACAATTTGTATCTGCTGTTCTCAGATGTGAAGCTGAGCAAAAGCGGTCAATTGCAAAAAGGATGGAAGGATTATAATTTCTCAGAGGGATTTGCACAGTCCTGTTTAAAACCCCTAGTGAAAGTTTGCAAAAATATATTAAGTTGCAGTGATGCAGACATTTATATGGTGTCTCCTTACAGTATTTCCTCATAAAGTTCATTGTTGAGGCTGAGAATTCAGCTCGAGAAACAAACGGACACTTGCTCCTAAAGCGCACGTTTGGTTTGCTGTCGTCTGAAGTGACTGTCCCACCCACGAGGGCCCAGTCGCCTCCTGACTGCAGGAAGTGCCGGTCGATGAGCAGCTGTGTGTTCTGTCTGTTTTTTTTTAAATACATTTGTGAGGATATTCTTTTCTAATTGTACTTGTGTCTTCTTTGTGTGTATCTGTGTGTGTGCCTGAGAGCCTATGTCTGTGTGTGTGTCGCAGTCATTGATGGGATCTTAAATTTCATGCCTCCACAATCATTTGCCTGTTGCTTGCTCTGCAGGCATCTGAAACCTGCAGGTAACAATCAAAGAGCTGCAGGTCTATAGGACAGACATATCTGGTTACAGAAAGGGAACGGGTGAATGCCAAACAAAGAGTGACACTGCAAGAATGAGAGACCAACAAGAAAGAGAAAGCGCGTAAGGTTGAATCAAACAAAAACATTAGAGAGGTGGTTATTTTCATTTATCGCCTGGTGGAATATACAGTTTCTCAAAGAAAGAAGAGAAAAAAGTCTTTTTTAAGCTTCCTTTGCCCTCTGGGTATCATTTAGATTGTTCTGCGTTTGTCCTCTCACTCACAATTTCTCCATGAGAACCTATTTCTACTACAATGAATTCATGAGAGACAGAAACAAACCCTGCTGTTTGTCTTTCTGTCGCTCGTCCTCTGAAGATGATCTTTTGAACTGAATGCACGTGACAGAAAGCCCATGGTGTCCTCCTCTTCAAACACAGCTGTCCTAAGTGAATTTCACTTTACTCAAAAGCTACGACTGTCTTCTTTTGCTAAGGTGGTTGGTTGAACTCGTATTTTCATGCAGTCAGTGTCTGTACATCTTTGATGAAGAACTGAATTCTGAGAACTTTAAATATTCCTAAAGGTTGTTTAAAGTACTGTCTGTCGTCTATGGCAGTTTTTTGAGTCATAATTCAAGCCATTATGCAATTCCCAATTGACAATTCAATATGCAATTCAGTCTTAGAATATGAAAATACATTTTTCACATTCAGTCATTTATCTTCTAAACTCGTTTTGTCTCTTTTGGGGTCACTGGGATGCTGGAGCCTATCCTGGCCACTTGTGGGCGGAAGCAGGTGACATCCTGGACTGGTCACTAGTCTGTCGCAGTTTGTCGACTTTGACGTTTAAGGGAAAATCTTCATCAGAAAGTCTAAGTCTAAACCATTAGACAAGCCCCCCAGTATGTATGATTTTTATGCTGTATAAATATGTCTGTGTATGTGCTCTTTTGTTTAGATCTAAATGGACAAATACTGTATAAATATCCTTTGACATTATGCGTAACCCTTGTGCTATCCTAGGCACTTTACCATTGGGAGTTGGGTCATCTTTACATTTGAATTGTGGTAAAACATTTTTTTTTAATGTTAGGCTGAATTGCAATTCTTCATTTTTAATAGCCATTTGCAAGATTCATTTTCAAATTGTATGTTAAAATTACAAATTGAATTGGGAAGTGCATATTGCTTTGAATTATGTGTGTAAAAAACAGCTATAGATGGGAGCAAAAAGAAAAGTGTTGCGTTCATATTTTTGTTCAGTGTATCAAAAAATGATTCTCAAAATGTCATTTCTGAGTATTTTCTAAATTCAAACGGTGGTGAATCAGCTGTTTGAAAAAGCTTGGAGCGCTGACATAGAAGCTCCAAAAGGTGGGCCTAAAGCTCCCTGCTCCACTCCATTCTGATACATCCACCTCCAGACAAATAGATCCATGAATGTTTTTGTTTTCCTCGTCTGAGATCCAAACTGTACAGCTGAATAGCTCTGCTATTTACCAGCTCGGCTGTAAACTAGCTTGTCATGCATGACAAGAAAAGGATTATGGGGAAGAGGGAGGGGTTGCTCCATACCAACAGTCTTGCCCACAACACAAAGGTGAACTTTTAATACCGTGATCCCTTGCTATAACGCGGTTTACTTTTCACGGTTTCGCTACTTCACGGATTTGCATTGTGCATTTTGTTCTGCATTCTGATTGGCTAAAAAGTCGCTCCGCTTCTTCTCTACCTGTGCGTCAATAATGTTGCAGTTTAATATGTTCACGTACGTAAAACAGCTCGCTAAATTTACATTATGTACGCGCAAATTCTCTTGATGGTGTCATGTCGGCGTATAAGGATCTTTTTGCAAAGCAGAAAAAAGAGCGTCAAAAACTGCCTATCACGATCAAACACAGCTGCACCGCGGGCTTCAGAAGAAGAAAACACTGCAGAGCGGAGTCAGGATGCAGCAGCTCAGTCTGAAGAGCAGTGAAATACACCTGAGTCACTATTTGTCCGACTGTACTTTGTATTTTTTTTCATAATAATTTTAAATTTTCTCCCGTTAAATCCAATTAATCGGGTTGCGGTGGGCGGGGCTGTGTGCTGTTCACATTGATGATTCAAATTATTATTTGACAGTACAGTACAGAAATTATTTGTTGAAAAAACGTTTCTAAAGTACTTTTATTTGTGAAACAAATGCTTGAGCCTGTAAAATGGTTTGTTCTTTCTATTCAATAATAATAGAGGATTTAATTGTATAATAAATGTAAAAATATAGGGGTTTCTATTTAACGGATTTTGCCTATCATGGGTTCTTTTTGGAACGTAACCCCCGCGAAAATCAAGGGTTTACTGTAACACAGAAGCTATGTCCTAGAAAACCACATGGGTTTTTAGATGTAACCCTTGTGCTATCTTAGATGACCCCCCTGCCTTACTTTGACGTGTTCTCCCTACCATGACAAAGGTGGATAAAGGTGGAGAGATTTCATGTAATCCATGGACACCAGTGAAGATCACAAATCATTGAAGAAAAAAGGTTCAGAGCACTGTCTAGTGGGTCTAGATGACCCAACTCCCAATGGTAAAGTGCCTAGGATAGCACAAGGGTTACGGCTAAAAAGGGCATAATCATAATTGGGGAAAAAAACACTGAATGCTTTGAAAATAGATAAGAAGGGTTTTTAGGGGTTACAGGGTCTTTAAGAGATACCACTCTGAGCGTTTTTCATTTTACCTGGTGCTTGTTCGCTGAATCGGATCATTTCCTCTTTAACACACCTGATTCAGATAATCAGCAGCAGTGGGTTTTTTGTAAGACAAGCAGGATGCTGGTTCTCCAGGACCAGGACTGGGCTGCCCTGAACATCAGAAGCCTGTGTGATATGGGAGTCTGGAGTCTGAGAATCACATCATTCACTAAACAAAACTAAACCAACTGCATTATTTCCAGTGGTTTAACATATATTTTCATCTGTGAACCCTTTGACTCCCTGCTCAATGGGAGAGCACATTCAGAAACATTCAAAACTTTGTGTATTACCTCCTCAAGGCAGCTCTGCCCTTGTCCAGTTCCTCTCTTGGTTGACTTCATTATTGCTGCACTTTTGGTTCAATATTTGGAAATGAAGGTTCTTCCTTCAGACTAAGGTTGCTACCATAATTTGCAAAGAAAAAAACATTTAACATCTTTTGTTTTTGTCTCAAGCCTAAAGGTTTGAGTCAATTTTCATTTTTTTAATTTAAGCTTAATTTTTACCAGGAAGTCTCATTGAGATAATATCTCTTTTTCAAGGGAGACTTGGCACAAATCAAGCAGAAAAGGAAGTAGCTGAGGAGAAAATTTTGTTTATTTATCCATCTTTAGAACCCGTGGACTTCTTTTTTGGGGTCATGAAGCTGCTGGAGCCGACCCGGCTACTGTTGGCAAAGGCAGGGTTCACCCTGAACAGGACACCAGTCAGTTGTAGGGCCACACACACTCAAACACACCCACATGCACACTGATGTAGAGACATCAATGAACCTATGAAGCCTGTTGTTGGACTGTGGGAGGAAGCCAGAGTGCCCGGATTAAAACCACATATGCACAGGGAGAACATGCAAACCCCACACAGAAAGGTCCCAGCTGGGATTCAAACCAGGGCCTTCTCACTATGAGGCGGGAGTGCTAACCACTGTTCCACATTTCAGTCCTGGAGAATATATTATTTAAAGAAAACTGGACACTTTAAAGCTCATTTATGATGTGCTCAGTTTTGTTTGCAGCTTAATTTCAGCATTGACTTAAAATCAAATCAAGAAAATTCAGTCATTCTGCTAAAAAAAAAGAAAAACCCAAACGTACGTCAGTGTGGGGGAAAAATCAAGACGTTGAGCCTGACTGGAACTTCTCTCAGTTGAATTCCATCGTCACATTTCTCTAGTGTTGATTTCTTTTCCAGTGTTTATTATGATGGTGTTGATTCCTCAGCTATAAATTCCAGTTCATCTGAATCAGATGTTTGAGTTGAACATTGCCTTCCCAGTTTTAGTGCCTCACATCACTGCTTTTCATTTTAATCATGCTGATTGTTTCATTTATAGTTTTTCTGTGCAAGATTTAGAAAGGTAACAAGCAGCTGCAAATAAACAACTTTTCTATGTTGACATCTGAGAAACCTCAAAGGACAAAGATCTGTCAAAATGAGCCGTTTAAAGTCCCCCAAAGCCTTTTGGTTTATTAAACAGCTTTGGGTTTCAAACAATTGCATTTGTTTTACACCAAGGCAGCACTATAGTCTGAAAGACAAACATAGGATGCAGATCTACGTAGCTTTTAAAACTGTTGAGCTCTGACTACATTCAGAGAGAGGCCAAGTGAACAACATGAACTTCCGTGGTTAATCCTGTCACAACTCCTGGCAATGATGTCTCTAAGCTCACTCACTGACAAAGTAGGTGGAGTCAGAAGTGTCCATCCATTTAGTGAAAGCTCCTAAACGGTCCGAAGTCTGAACCATCAGTTCATTTGCAGAAAAATGTGATGTTCAAGTAGTGAAAATGTGAGAATATATCAGCTTGACTTCACGTTGCCTACCTAAAAACGTCACAGGTAAAACAAACCTTGTTATGATTAGTGCAGGGCAGCAGAATTGACTCTTCCTCCTGTGCTCTCACCTGGTTCCACTGCCTACATTTTCCAATTAGCATTTCTCGTATTTAAGGAGTGGTCTGTTGGTTTTTCTATGTCGCAGTGTCCTGTTTAGTCCTGATGCCTTGTTGATGTTTCTGAGTCCTTTTGACCCAGCTTGCAGTGAGATTTTTGTTATTAAACATTTCAGTTCTCCAGTCATTTGGATTCGTGTCCAAGCTGTAACATTACATGTCCGGTGGATGTCTTTCTTCAGGGTCTCTCCAGCCCACTCAAGGACGAGCTGGCGGCGAGGGAAGTTCCGGAAGAACCGGAGGAGCTGATCGATCTGGCCTTGCAAGACAAACTTCTGTCTGCCTCTTCCTGTGGGTGTTCTTATGTGTACTGACTTTAAGAATTCGGAGTACATTTAGACTGCCAAGTGTCTAAACCCTCGCCAGGCTCGATGGGCATTGTTTTTTGATAGATTCAATTAAACCCTCTCTTATCGTCCAGACAGTAAGAACCCCAAACCAACACCAAGCTATTGTTCCTGCTCATCTGTAACTGGGTACAGCTAAGTGGTCTTTGGAGCACAGGGTCAAGGCTTTTGTCCCTGATCCAACAAGTATACCTTTAGGTTGCCCTGCAGACTGTTTATTTGTTCGCTTGCACCTACGTCAGTCGCTCCTCAAATGGGGACATTCGTCTCATTTGGCTTGTCATCCTGGAGTGACCAGGACTGCCTTCCTGGTGACTTAAAGATTCTGGTAGCCTACTATATCCTCTGACATGAGGGCGTTTGTTGCTTCATGCCATGTGAGCCAGCGTTAAACCACCAAGAACTCCCCCTGCTAGTTTATTTTAGCCTCTGCCTGTGCCCTTGGTTCCATGTTGCCATGGACTTGGTCTGCCCAGTTACAAAATTGAATGGCCGTACTTGTTTCCCAACATGTGTTTCGGCTGCATGGTCTTCATCAGAGCATAATGTCTGATCGAGGGCCTCAGTTTTTTGTAGCCTCATTCTGGAAGGAGTTCTGCATGCTATTAGGGAATCAAGATCAGTCTGAGCTCCAGTTTCCATCCTTAAACCAATGGTCAGGTGGAGAGGTTCAACCAAGATCTGGAGACCACCCTACGGGCTATCTTTACAAATAACCCCAGTAACTGGTCATCTCAACTACCCTGGGCAGAATACTCCCACGATTAACTAATCAACTCCACTGTTTTCTCACCCTTTCAGGCAGCATTACGGTTACCAACCACTCCTTTTCCCGCACCAAGAGCAGTCAGGCACAGTTTCTGGTTCTGCGGCATTAATGAGGCACTGCTGGCGAAGCTGGTAGGGTTTTCGACTCTGGTAGCTAAGAAACCATGAGAGGTTTACCTCAGTTGCCAACTGCCAAAGGACTCCCGCTCCTGAGTACAAGGTGGGAGATAGAGTATTGCTCTCCTCCACAGATGTGCCGCTGAAAAAGGGTGCGAGAAAGTTGATTGGACCGTATTCGATTGTCATATCATCAACCCTGTGACAGTCAAGCCTGATCTTCCCCTCACCCTCCGAGTCCACCCAGTGTTTTATGTGAGCAAGCTGAAGTCTGCGAAAGACTGTCCCCTTCAACCAGCTCCTGGATCCACTCCTGCACCTCGTTTTCGTGGACGGTTTTGTCCGGCCTACAATTTTCATAAGGTCCTTGCCTCCAGGAGGGTTGGGTGGGGCATTCTTGCATACTGGGAGGGTTACGGTCCTGCAGTGGGTGCCAGAGTGCCATGTCCTCGACCAGGATCTGATCACCTCTTTCCTTTAAGATCACCAGGACCAGCCTAGTTGTCCGTCTGGGAGCCGGACTTGAAAGGGGTTATGTTATGATTAGTGCAGGGTAGCAGTATTGCCTCCTCCTCCTCCTCATGTGCTCGCCCCTGGTTCCAAAGATGCTTACATTTTCCAATTAGCATTTCCGGTATTTAAGGAGTGGTCTGTTGGTTTCTATGTCACAGTGTCCTGTTTAGACCTGACACCTTGTTGATGTTTTTGAGTCCTTTTGACCCATGCTTGTGGTGAGATTTTATCAATCATTTCGGTTCTGCCACAATTTGGATTTGAGACCTACCTGCTCCAGGGTTCCTTCTTGTCTTAAACTGGAACAAAGCTGAGATAACGGTGAGGGACACGTACCATTAACTCAGTCCCCCAGCAGTCCTGGACTGCAGGGACCACATTGTGTCTTACTGAATGTTTAAACCTTGTGCTATCCTAGGCACTTTAACATGGGGGGGGGGGGTTGGGTCATCTAGACCCACTAGAAAGTGTGGTGAACCTTTTTTTTCCCTATGATTTGTGATCTTCACTGGTGTCCATGGATTGCATGAAATCTTTCCACCTTTATCCACCTTTGTCATGGTAGGGAGAACACATCAATGTAAGGGTGGGGTCATCAAAGATAGCACAAGGGTCAAGCAAAAATGTCGCCCCCGCCACATGCTTATGAAGTCCCCAAAATTCACAAATAGCTAATACTCTGTGAAAATGAATTTTGGGCATAGTGAAAACCCGACCCCAAAAAACATGACATCACAGCAGGAGAATCCGTCCAAAAATAAATGGGGACAAAATCTCTTTTGGGGCTCCAAAATATTTTTTTAAATCCACTAACAAAACCAAAACTCACGTGTCATTGATATCCAAAGGAACATTTGAAATCATTATGGACTACTATTATGCTACAGGAGCTATAGCTCCGTGGCCATTTCGTGGCAAAATATGAAAATTGTCGACAGTTTTTCACAACACAGGAAAAAACCTTTTCTCGAGTGATGTTCACGCCGCCAGCTTGTGTCTACCACAACCACAACCACAACCGAAGTTTTGTTGACCTTTGACCTTGGGAAAAGGCTGCCATCTTAAAATTACCACAAAAACAGTCACCTTTAGTACCTTCTTCACATTTAAACTCCTATAGATTTCGATTTATCACAGCTTAACTCCTCTAGCATCACTGAAAAACTACTTGGGAAAAAAAATATCGTTTTTAAGGTTGTAGAACTTGAATTGCATTAGCATGGCGAGCCATTTCCCTGTTGCTCCCACAATTTTTACTGGAAAACTGAAAAGTTAATGGATGAATCCTTAGCTCAAACTGAATAAAGGATAATGACATGATATGACCACATTAGAAATATGGAAATCTAGACCAAAAAAAAGCCTCTGTTGCAAGATAATCCAATGTTTTCTATTCCCAATTCTTCTCAATATTACGTAGACCTATTGATCAACCCCATTCGACTAAAAAATAAAATGGTTGCTATGGAGATAAATCCAATAAAAAAGCTGCAATTTTGGGGGAAAAAGTGTTGTTGTCTCTGAAAGAATTTGTCACAAGCAACTCTGACCAGAGTGGCATGGGCAGAGGGGGGGAGGGGCATGAAGCTCTTGCTCAGTAAAAAAAGGGTGGTCAGAGGGGGACTGCGGGGGCAGGGGTGGGTAGCGGCTGCAGGCCGTACAACGCAGCTCGCAGCTTCAATTTGACAAAAAATATCAACTGGAATCCGTAAATGGGCTTTGCTTCTAGTTTTTCCTGCAATTTTTGGTGATGATGTTCATTGTTAATCCACTAAGGAACTAAAACATAGTGTTCCATTTTCACAATATGTTTTTTTCCCATACCATAACAAACAGGTGCACAAAGGTGCTTCATTCTGTAGCTATGAACTCTGTGAACTTTTGTCCACGCCCCTAAGACATCTGAACACAAACAGCTGGCTGACGAGTTGGGAGGACATATGTTTACAGAAATCAAAGCACATGGCCGTGTCATCATCTGCCGCCGATATTCAAACTATCTACACAGACTGGAATAAAACATCACTGCAAGATACATTCACAGGTTATTCAGAACAGTACCAGTCAGACTGAGTTCCTTTTCTGGAACATGGTTTGCATGTAAACACGGAACACGCCTGCAGCACAGAGGGATTCGGCTCAGAACTGGTAAAGAGTTGCAGCTTTTTTATTGGATCTTCTGACGTTAGTGTTGCGCTGAAACCCATGATGGTGTAATGGTAGTGTGCTGTGACTGCAGTGAAACAAACACAGCTCAAAAACCAATAATCACAAGTCCAATTGACAGGTCAGACCTCTGCTGTACTCATTAGGTGTTGTTTAACGTCCTCTAAACCAGAACAAAACTAATACAGTCTCCCCGTAACAGTTGCTCCTTTTTGTATTGTTCAGATTCCAAAACCATCTTCTATGCAGCTTTAAGTTCTTTTTGAAGCTCTTTTACAAATCATTGAAAAATGTGGGGATAAAATAGAAGTAAAGGAGAAAGAGAAAAGCAGAATAAAAAAGTTTCAGATTTGTTTGCTTTGTGCTAGAACTGTACTAGACTTCCTTCTGAAGTCCCTGACAAGCAGGTGAGATCAAAGTCAAGGGGACAAAAGAGTTTCAGCAGCGATTTGTCAGGAGATGGGAGGCAGCGCCTGGACCGGGCCCTCTGATCACCGCCTCACCAAAGAACTCTGCCCATGAGAAAAAGTACAGCAGAAAGGGTTCAAAGGTCATTTTGATTTGCTCTGGATTACTGGTAACTCCTTTTCTCTTCCATTTAGGGTGAAGAGTGGGCAGGAGGGGGGCAAAAAAAGACCTGGCTAATAACCCTTGTATTATTGCAGAAAAGAAACCCTTTTGTGCCAAGAGGGGTTTTGGGAGGTGGAGGTGGGGGCAGAGTTTTAGGGAGGTCAATTAAAAAAGGAGCCTTGAAATCCTGGCTTTCACTGGTGGTTGGAGGAGAGAAAAGGGAAAAGTTAAAATGTATGCATTTGGGTTCAGTGTTTAACTGCTTTGTGTGCCTGTGCTTCTTTTCTTCTGTCGAGTGTGTGAAAGCAACAAGAATGTCTGGAAATATTTCAGGTGAGAAAATAATGGTGAAGTGAAAGCGCCGCTCGCTGTTTTGTTGCCTCTAAAAACGCACGTGCTCATGGGTAGCTGCACTGAGAGGTGGTCAGGAAGTGAGCGTGCGGCACAACATCAAGTCCTTGGGCATAAAGAGAACCAATGAGTTAACGTTATCTTGGAGCTCCAAAACGCAGCATCTGTCTGTGGCAAACATTTCCAAGCAGCTGTGGAGTCTGGAAGCATCAAGCAGCAGCTCCACATGCCTGGAGGAGAAGACGGTCTGACTATTTCTGATTGGCCTCTCTAAGATTCCTGTGTTCAGATATGAAGAAATACATATATGTGTCAACAATTGTCACAAAACAGTAGGGGTGTTAGAAAAAATCGTTTAGGCGATACATGGCGATAGTTCATTTGGAGATACTTGAATCGATTCAAAATGCTGTCAGGACGATGTTTAATTAATTATTTCTTAGCGTCCTTCAGATTCTGACTCTTGTTCCACTTCACACTCCGACCTCTAGTTGGCAGCAGAGCACACGGAGCCTCTTTGAGCAGCTCTACACGCACAAAACGACTACAAGATCTCAGTGAAGAGCAACTTTTTTTGTTGTTGTGAGACATGATCTACTTATTTTTTTTCTTGGGAGACTGTTTCCGATTGTTTCTGAACTGAAACTCTGAGCCATGTTGCTGCCAGCAACATATAGAAAAGCAGATTGCGGTGCTTTTTAGCGGCTCAGATAAAAACGAGTGAAGCTGCGGCTAATGCACTTAGCATCGGCTAAAAATATATCAGCAAAGTGGGCCAAAGTTCTGCAGAACCTCTCAGCAATAGAATCTAGTTCAGCGACCTGATGTATCAGAGTGATGTGTACAACGCTCTAAAAAAAAAGGGCAACTTCATGGCGACGACCGTTACCAGTTTACTTCCGCATGTAAGAAATCGAAGCTGCAGATGCACTGCAGACAATCATTTAAATAAAGCATCTTAGCCGCATCAAAGCAACTTTCCTTCATCCTGTCATGCTGCGGAATCATCACACTTTATGTTTTTCTGGAAAGAATTAGTGTCTTGTTTTTTTCCCTTTATTTTTGAAGCACCACTCAGGCTCCTGAACTGTTTAACCCTTGTGCTATCTTAGATGACCCCACCCTTACATTGACGTGTTCTCCCCACCATGACAAAGGTGGATAAAGGTGGAAAGATTTCATGTAATCCATGGACACCAGTGAAGATCACAAATCATTGAAGAAAAAAGGTTCAGAGCACTGTCTAGTGGGTCTAGATGACCCAACTCCCAATGGTAAAGTGCCTAGGATAGCACAAGGGTTACAAGTACTGGAGAATCTACAATAATGTTGAAAATACAACATTTATTTATTTATTTCCTCAATCATACTTTTATAACCTTATTGATTAAGGCACATTTATTTTGTTTTTCTTTTCTTACACTGAAATATATTTTGTTGTCGAAATACTTGTTGACTGTTCCCTTTATTTATTTTTAGTTACCAAAATAAAAGCACAATGAATTTCCTCGGGTAAAAGCAACTTATATTTATGCTTAACATTGTGATCATTAAATAAACTGATTTTTACAATTTTATTATGACGTATTGATATACAGGTAGAGTTTTTTCTAAGTCATATTTTCTTAAAAAGAAAGAAA
Source organism: Oryzias sinensis (assembly GCA_037389245.1). Taxonomy (NCBI): domain Eukaryota; kingdom Metazoa; phylum Chordata; class Actinopteri; order Beloniformes; family Adrianichthyidae; genus Oryzias; species Oryzias sinensis. Next base: position 4,021,958 of record CM074489.1, on the reverse strand, counting down.
ATGTGTTCTGGTACAATATCGGGATACGTAACATATCGTGGGGCACGTATCAGACTCTTGCCAATGCACACCCCTACAAAACAGGCAGATGGCTGATTCCAATTGCAGCATCTTTATTAGAACAGCTAAAGTCCACAAAACTAAGTTAGGGTCAGGCAGGCAGGAGTCAATGATGAGCATGGTAGCATCAGAGAAGAAACCGCAGTACAGGATCCAGACGAGATTCGGTACAGGCGGCAGGCAAACGGAGTGAGAGACAAAACTGGGTCAGGAAATCAGAAAATCAGGTCCAGATATGACGCTCGGTAAAGTAGGCAGAGTGGCACAAACAACAATTCGCACTGAGTGAGGCTCTTTACAGTACTTAACTGTCTTGTAATTGATTGATTAAAGGGGATTCAGGTGTTTGGCGACGCAAAACAGTCGCGTTCTAGATCATGATTGGTTAGGAAGTCAAATGGGCGGGTACATGCTGATGTTTCGGCATGGTAAATCAAAACAATAGGAAGTACCAGAGATGGTGAATCTGGCAACAAGGTAACTTTATCAGACAGGACATATTGACACTGTTTTAACCCTTGTGCCATCCTAGGCACTTTAACATTGGGAGTTGGGTCATCTAGACCCACTAGACAGTTGTTCTTGTCTGGGGTTAGGGTGGGGGGATGCTCAGAAATCCCAGGTGGTGGTGGGCTGCTCGTTTGGGGCTGGGTGGCAGAATCCCGGGATCTGCTATCCCATGCAGGTGTCAGAGGGCCCTGGCTGCCACTGCTGCTTCACCGGGGGTCTTGGTGTGGGGGTGATCGGGGCACTCCCCCTCTTTTTACATTCCATCATTCACCTCAGCAGAACACAAACACTCACCTGAGCACAGGTGTCAGCTCATCTTTGCACTAATAGGATGTGTGATAGAGTGAAATGCGTGTCTTTGTATGCATTAGTATGTGCGTGTGCGCTGTAGATGCATTGTGTATGTGTTGACATTTTTTTGTGTTTTTTGCTTGAAGAGTTTTTTGTCACCAACCGGTGTGTTTGTAATATTTGAGTGTGTATGTGGACAGGCCCCGCCCTTTTGACTAACATCTACACCTGACAGTAATGATGATAAACCTCCAGCATGTTGTTGCTTTGTGCCCCCCCCCCTCCACACACACACATATCTTTAATCATCCTCCAACTTCCTTAACCCCCTTTTTCTCTCCTTTCTTTTGTACCCTTATATCTCTAACATCCCTCTCTCTCCTTCTTTCTTGTCTTTTCCATCTTGTCCAACAAGAAATGTAAACAAACACAATCAATAGAAATAAAGTTAGGTTTTTCAAATCCAAAAGGCGTATAAATACACACCTTATGTGTTAGAAGATCTACAACCCCTGTTGTAACAGTAAAATCTGTCCAACACAAGAGGCCTTCAGCTCTGATCTGTGTGCTCTACTTCTGGACAGGACAAGTGAAAAAGAAACAAATTAATAAAAAAAATAAAAACTACAACCCCACAGCACCAGTACGGGTCAACCCGAGCATGTGACTTAGGCTTTACTGTTTACTAGTCGGGGTCACCAAAAGAATCTATAATTAAGAATGAATTCCAATCTTATTCTGTAGATCGATCGATTTCTGATCAGTATTCATAGCAGTGGTTGAACATCAGGACAAATATGGTGTGCTAATGTCACGGATCCTTCTCCATCTGAGGAATTACTCTTTCAGTCCAGTATTTTCTCCACAGGGATGTCCAAACAAACAAAACAAGAAACCAGATATATATTATTAAGAACCGGGGAAATGCTATATCTGATCACCAATTTGACAAGCAGTTATACTTACAGACACAGATACAAAGATGATTTACAGAGCAATTGCAAGTTCTTGATTGTAAGTTATTTTGTGGTGAGTTTTATGTACTGCAGAGCAGGGACCTGCTGAAAATCAGTTTTTAAACTGGGTCGAACCAGGTTGTGTTATAAAATGTTCCTGTTTAATAAATCAAATCAAATCAAACCATCTGGATGTCAAACTGTTTCCAGTTGGACAAAATGTTAACTTTTTGTTGATTTTTAAATGATCAAGACAAGACCACATGCGAAAAACTGCAAAGGTGAAAATGAGGAGACACCCTGCCGCATTCTTTCAAAAAGATTTTTTTTAAAGTTATTTCATTCAGGAATTCTGTTCAGTTTAAAAACCTACATAAATGCTTGTGCCATCGATCTCATACAGAAGAACAACCCATCACACCACAACAGTTACCAAACCAGCATCAAGCAAACCAGAGCTGTCCAGCCTTGGTTCTTGGACTCCACCTGTCCCTGCACCGCCTGCTGCTCATCGCCTGGATCAGGCGTGCTCGTGTGTCCCAATGTACAGACCTCTAAGTCAAGGACGGCTTGCATTATAAGCAGGTAGTCCCCCAAAACCAGGAGTTTTCTGAAGTAGACCCAGACACTATAGCCTCAAAGTTTCTTTGCTCAAAATGTTCTTTTGTCTATTTTTTTTAGACCGTGTCGTTAAGAATTGTAGACCTAATGTACTAATGTCCTACTAAAACATTTGTTTTGTTCAAAGGCAGTAAACTGCATTTGTTAGCATTGACTAGGGAAAAAACAAAGTCATGAGGTGGCTGACTTTAAAACTAATGACGGTAATGGGTCTCATTAACTGATGGATTTTTTTAAGGACTCTCTTCAGTCAGGCAATTTGGCAAAAAAGTGATGCTATAACTTTGAAACCCTTGAAAACCTAGGAAGTGTCTTTGTGTTTTTCTCCTGGGACTTCTGTGATATCTTCCGCTCGACTACGATGTCGCAAAAATGGATGGCACAGATCAGAACCAGAACCAGAGTGCTTCCGTCCTCCCAGGAGGGATTTCGTTTTTAAGATGCCGACGCTCCAAGGCTAAAAGTTTATTTAAATTAAATGTGAACTAAAACTAAAGTGTCTACATTTCACATGCCGGGTCTGAGTCATAACACATTTCAGTTCAGGAAATGTAAAAATACTGTAGCTTGGCCTTTATTTTAGTGAAGTTTCCATTTGGTCGAGATTGGACATAAGAGGAGGAAGTTGCCGAGTTGGATGGCCGCAGGTGACTTCCTGTGGCGCTCGGTGGTCGATTCTGGTGGACTGAGTCTTCAACTGGCACAGCTCCTGGTCCTCAACAGATTTTTGACAAGAGGGTGAAAGACTGTTTCTAACAGTCCTCTCAGCTTTGCCAGCATTCTTGTGTCTAACTGCTGTTGAAATGTTCATTTCCATGATCAAATGAGGAAGTTTGTGGTTTTTCTGATGCTCCGTCTACTGACCCACCAGTGGAACTGCTGACAGGATTTACTTGACGTTTGTCAAGACTCATCGTCAACTTTAAAAAAGCCAAATCATTTTCGCAGCTTTTGATGCTCCATTGAAAACTATGACTGCAAGAAAGAATTCACCTCTGGTGTTATATTGTTATATTGTCTCTTGTTGACGTGACCATCAACGCCTTAAAATGTCCTGGTTAGTGCTTTGGCTTCAATAATTATTTCTTTGCTGTGTTAAAAAAGGCCTTTTTGAAAGAAATGCCATCTTTGTATTTACTTGTTATACATTACAAATGGGTTATAGTCACACCCCACACTTGACTTCTTCAGAACTTTTAACAAAATGAAACATTGATTGTGACTCAGAGAAAGCAGAATGGATCAGCTCCTTCCTTCCTCTGACCCGCATGTCAGACAACAAAGCCTTGACCCGACACTGATATGGGCCCGAGCTGTTGTTTAGCGCAAGAGATTATAATACAATAGAGTTCTCAGCATTAGTTCATCTTTTTGGCCAAAAATCAAAGTGCCTTTTTCCTTTAAAAGGTCTATGATGTTAATATCCCTACCTCACTGCTGTGAATCTCCTCGTCGGTTCACGGACGGCGGCCCTGCTTTGTTTCTGATCGGGACGTGTTTTGCTCCCTTTGGGTTTCAGGCTTCAGGTCTCTTCAGTTTGGCCTGCAGTGCTCAGGTCTGTCTTTCTCATAATTATTTCCTGCCGGTTCCCTTTAGATCTCCCTCTGGTGTGTCTCAACATTTCAGCCTCACTGGAGACACTTCATAACTTAGTCACAGAGTGTTTTTGCTCATCAGAAAATCAAAACATACCTTCAATGTTGCCTGGATGCAAGATGAGACTATTACCCCCAATTTTGCACTTAAATTAGTTCTATTCTTGCAACAGAAACCCAAACACGTCTTGGTGCAAAGAGGAAGATGTGTAGGTTTGTATGTGCTTCTCAAATTGAGAGCCCCTGCTCTGCTTATTGCTGAGATGCTTTGTGGGCGGCGTGGAGGGGAGCATAATTAAAATAGTTTCTGAGGGAACAAGCACACCACATCTAACGTTCCACCCTCTCCCAAACGTTAACCACATCAGGAGCATCTCGCTGAGAAACGGCCACCAGGACAAGCTCTTCTGCACACGACCTGCCCCGTGTTTTGGTATGTTGTCTGACTTGTGAGGGGGTTTGCAGGCATTATGCACACTCGTAATTAAAAGGGCCGCCTTTTTTCTGATCATCAGTATAAATAAAGTGACAGAGACAGCCTGCGAGGTGATGTATGGGAGGGGAAAACAAATTAACCGTCTACTCTCTGGGGGATTCTCAGCAGAGGCCTTATGTGGAGTAGCGCCAAAGGGCAGAGAGATTTGTAGATGATGGTGCTAATTACCAGAATGCAAGTCATAATGTGACCAAGATGGAAGCAATTTAGGCAGTAGTCATTTAGCCTGCTGCTCTTCCGCCCACCGGCTGCTGCCTAGCCAGAGTTGAGGCATTAGCATGGGAAAAGTCTGGGACAATCCACGGGTGAGGGATGAAAAAGTAAGATAGACGGATGTATAGACATGTATAACACAGAAGCACTCCTTGTAACCGGCAAGCAAAGCTGACTTTCTGAAGACAGAAAAATGGGTTTTCTTCACGGTGAGATGTCACCTCTTTGCCTCCGGAGGTTTTCTGCATCACAGACAAGTTTCTGCAAACTTTTCTTGGCTTTTGTCACGTTGCATGTGTTGACCCCCCCCCCCCCCCCCCTTCCTGGTCACAGCCTCACTTGGTTTCATTTGCCCGCCGTCCACAGCTGTCTTGATTTAAGTAATCATGCTCAGTGAGTTTAAGTGTCTGGTTTCCAGGTCGGTCTTGTCAGGTCATCGGCTTTTGTCACCCTTTTTCTTCCTGCCTTTGTTTCGTGTTTTTGTTACACTTTGAGTTTATTTATTAAAGTCTGAAGTTCCTGCCATCAGACCCGGTCTCCTGCCGTTTGGGTCCTTCACCACCAGCTCCTGAATGAGCATGCGAGGAACTGCAGATCCTCTGGAAATGGAACGACGGTCATGAATCAGACATGGTCCACACTGTTCATTTTCTGAAATGCAACTTTTTCATATTCGTGTGTGTGGGTGGGGGGGTGGGGGGTTTGTTTTACTGGCTTTGGTCACAAACATTTGAACCAGCACATTTACAGGAAGGTTATTAAAAAAATAGCCCTTTCCTTGACATGAATTTGCTGGTACCCTTGAGCCTTATGGGCTATAAATACTTCAGCCTTTGCTGTAAAACATCAAGTTCTTTGTACTAAAATGACTAAAGTAAATAATGACATCATCGAAAGTCAAGTAGATTTGGCAGTGGCTCAGATGAGTGTGTAGAAATTCTGCTGAGTTGGGTTGTTTTTTGGGTGCACCATCACCTCACAGCAAGAAGATTCCTGGTTCAGATGAGTGTTGTTTGCACTGTTCTCCGGCCCTTGCTCCTCAGTCCAAACACTGCTACCATTAGTTGATTAGCTGCTGTGGATGGGCTTTCTTGCCTTTGCCTGGAGGTGGCTGGGACGGCTGCATCTCTCAATAACGGACATAAAATGTATCATCAAAGCCTTGAGCAGCCTTGGCCAATGACAGCATGTCAGTAAAAAGCTGAGGTGACGTGAAGGTTGGAGGAGAAGCTTCCAGTGTGGGAGAATGGAGAATGGAGGGATGGACAGCATGTTTTTCTGAGGAAGGTTCCAGCAACAGTCTTCCTCACCTGCTGTGGTGGCGGGCCAGGCTCGGGCGCCTGTATAATTTGGTTGGTCTAATTGCTCTTTTCGGATATTCAGAAGAGGAGTTCAGAGCAGGAGAGAGAGGGAGCAGTTCCGCGCTAAGCCACTATGTAATTTTATCCATGCCCTGTCTCTCACTTCACACAGGGCTGATACCTTTTTCCTCCCCCTTTCCTTTGTATCAATTGGTCGAAGTTCAGCCTATTGTCGCCACAAGGTTCTTTTATATATGCGCTCGGTGTGAGCAGAGGCTCTCAGTCCGCTCCACAGGAGGGCTTCCAGTTCCAGAAGCTCCAGAGGACGCTCGCAGCTCCACAGCGGCGCTGCTGTCACTGTTGCCCCGTGGGGCTCGGATGCGCGCGGGGCTGCTGGGTTCTCCAGCATTCACACTTTGGATGGGACTCGGAGGACTGGGGAGAAGTTCTCCGTTTTTTCCCCGCAGCCGAACCTCGCCGGCCATGCCACAATGCTGGTGATTCCTCTGCTGCTGTTGCTGAGCCTCCTGGACCCCGTCTGTCCCAGGGCGCGCTGCCCAGCGGGCCAGACCTGCGACCCCCGGCAGCGAAGGGATGCCGGGGGTCGCGGAGGCGTGTATGAGCACCTCGGAGGAGCGCCGAGGCGCAGGAAGCTCTACTGCGCCACCAAATACCACCTTCAGATCCACCCCAGCGGGAAGATAGACGGGACCCTGGAGGAGCACAACCCGCTAAGTGAGTAGGCCTGCGCGTTTGGACCGAAGGTCCGCGCGCGCGCGCGTGGATCCGGGAGCATTTTTTTATTTTAAAAATAATATTGGCCTCACATTTTTTAGTTTTTATCCAAAGTTTAAAAATCTATTATTGTGATTGATTTTCAATTGTAACTTTAATCCAATCGTTTGTTTGTCTTCTGACGCGCCTTATGCGTGAACTGAATATTCTTTTGACCTTCGACATTGAATTGTCTCCGCACAGCAGTGATGGAAGTGTGGGTGTCACGCGTGGGCTGCTCTGTCTGTGCGTGTCAGACAGCAGCGCGGTCCTAACGGGCGCGTTGATCTAATCGGCCTCTAATAGAGGCGTTTCACTTCGCTGAACGGGTCAATCAGGCGCTGATAAACCCGCAGAAGATAAAAAAATCCCTTTAATGCCACGCCAAATGATTTCATGCAATGATCCGTGACATCACATTTTGAGGAGAATGGAGCAGAGACGCCGCGGTGCTGTGGAAAGGGCCTCCGTGCTCCGTGGGTTGCTGACGGTTCGTGTTTCTTGCAGGCATCATGGAAATCACTGCAGTGGAAGTGGGCGTCGTGGCCATTAAAGGTCTTTTCTCTGGCAGATACCTTGCCATGAATGAAAAAGGGAGGCTGTATGCTTCGGTAAGTCTCTTCTTCATCTTCTCATCTTCCTCTTTACGCACATCAAAAACCAAATCTCTCTGTTTAGTTAGGGAGTTTCTTTGTGAAGTTTCCTGGATGGACTAAGATGTCCTTTTTTTTTCCTCTTCATGTTCTCAGGAAGTGTTTAACAAGGAGTGTGAATTTGTGGAGCGCATCCTTGAGTTGGGATACAACACCTATGCATCTCGCTACCACTCCACAGAGCTGCCTCAGCCATCAGGAGGGGGCAGCAAACGGCGGGCCAGCACCGAAAAGCTGTGGTATGTTTCCATCAATGGTAAAGGGCGGCCACGGCGAGGCTTTAAAACTCGTAGCACTGACAAAGCCTCTCTCTTCCTGCCTCGCTTGCTGGGCAACAAGGACCATGAGATGGTGAGGAGGCTGAGGGACAGTCGTGCTTCACACCAACACTTGCATCACAGCAGTCATCGTGGCGAGCGGCGCCGGCGCCGGCATCGAGTTAGGAAGGGCCAAGATCGGCAGCCGGAGGACTCGGCAGACTTTTAGAGGACGTTTGACCTCTGGGTCCTCAGCTCCACACAAACCGGTGATCTGGACACATACTGTAGCTCTGCTGCTGCCATGAAGGATGTGGGATCAGAACTGAGATCGTTCTTCCTGGATTGCTGGAGTTGTTGGTGCACAAAGAAAAACAAAATCTCCAAACGAAGGAAAACTGCGACACCACCAAAGCTTGAGGGGCCCGCAAAGGTCATCTTCTGGAGACTCCATCATCACACATTCCATAAAGACCGCTGTATAATCCTGTTGACGCAACGAAAATGTTACACATCTCTGGACACATGTACAAAAATACCTTTTCTTTTGATTTCAAAAAGTTTCTTTGATTGAGCAGCCATTTTACCAAACTGAGAAAGGGCCTCATGGAGAGCAGATCTGTTTTCGTCTTCAGGAACGGCAGCCTCACAGCAAAAAAAAAAAAAAAAAAAAAGGGATATTGATTTTTAGAAACGCTAACAAGCAGGACAGCTCCTGAAGAGGGTTTCTGAGGCAAAGCACCTTGTTTAGTTTTCTGTTTTTAGTCAGATTCACATTACAAAACAGGAACTGCTGTCTGTTTTTGTGACAGTCCTACGTTGTGATAGTCTACTGTCTGTAAACTGAGAGAAATACTTTGTATATTGTACTAATGATATGAATATTTATTTGGTGCCTATCTTGTAAGTTATTGATGATGCATTTTACTAAGGTTGCCCTTTTTTTTTTAAAAGGTTTTTATTCGCTGTCTGGTTCCAACATAAATTGTACTGACCCAACGAAGGAAAGTCTCTTTTATTTACTGACGGTGGTTTTTGACGTGCTGCTCCTCTCTGGACTCGTGCGTTTGTTTACACGGCGGGAAAGCAGCTTTTTTATTTCCACTTCTTTAACTCTAATCCTGTAGTTTGATTTTATGTGTGGCAAACACTTTTTTCCCTCCACTTCTGTTCATTCAGCTGCAGCTCTTTGAAAGCAGTGAGCCCCTGAGGTGCACAATAGGAGATTTTGTTTCTCAGGAGAAGTGCAAAATCACTCAGACCCAAAGGGCTTCACCTCCTTTCCGAAGTCACATGCACCAAAAAACTGTTGTAAACCATCCATCTGGAGCGCTGGGAAAAGCTAACGTTCCTTTCAAGCCCAGCTCCTAAACGGGAACATTTGGATTTGCGGTTTGCTCGCTCCTCTCCATTGTGTCGATTCTCCGGTTGATGAGAGGCAGGTGTCATCATCAGTCTGTGAGCTCGGCTCATTCCAAACCAGGAGGCGGCGGAGCGCATCTCCTCCCCATCTCCACGTGTCGGTTCATGTTGGTTTGCTGGTCAACGTTGCCAAAACTGCACAGATGAGGTTCAGAGCAACTGATGGGAATCATTCAAGCTTTGGCCCTGCCACATTCCCATCCATATAGGCAGCAGCATATAAAGCCTTGTCATTCTATACCTGCAGGCAGGGGAGGCTTTCTGGCTCGGACAAAGGCTCCTCCCAGGGGGTGCCTGGGAAGCGAAGCCGCCAGAGACTTTTAGGCTTTTTTTTTTCTTTCTCTTTTTGAAGTTCCGACCAAAAGCTGCAGTTGACAAACAAAACTGGCTTTCCTGAAAGCAGAAACTGTGCCACACAAAGTGTTGCACCTTGTCATGAATGCCAAACTCTAGTGTTACTCAACAGGAATGCTGGGTCTGACCAAGGCTGGGGCTCTTTTTTATTTGTCAGCCTTCACCTTTCCACCTGGAAGCATACCATCTATTGGATCAATAAGAAAAAAAAAAAAAACAATGGCAGTGATCAACTGACACAATAGGAAGCTTCTAAATAATAAATTATGTATTGATTTTAACCCATCTTCTGGGAAAAAAAAAAACAAGATCTCTTTCAGTTCATGAGCAGAGAACAGGAGATTTCTGCGACATGAACATTTTCTTAAAAGAAATATCTAAAATATCAAATAAAGTGCTTTTACAATTACACAGAATTATAATTTCATTTCAATTTCACGCTTTATCTCATTCCCGTAAAAATAAAAGCCAAAGATCTTGCACAAGTTGTTTTAACTAAGGAAATGAATAGAAAAAATGAAGAAGACTTGTTTTTCTGCCACTGTACATCATTTGAATAAAAAATGTAAAGTAAAAATACAGAGGCGGCTCGTTTGATGGGACTGAAAAGCTGGATCCTAAAGTAGGGCTTTGGCTTGGCTTTAAAACATCAATAGAGTCCAGGGAACTTAAGGAAGGAGGGAGTTTGTTCCACAGTCTGGGTGCCACCGGTTTTAAAAGCTGTGCAGGGTACCATCAGCAGGTTTTCCCCTGAAGATCTCAGCCTTTGGGAGGGGGGTGTAGGGCTGGATGGGGGGCTTGTCCATGCCGGGATCTGAAGGGGAGGACCAGGATTTTAAACTGATGTCTAACCGAGATGCTCTTTTGTTTGTGTGAGTCCGAGTTCTGGACCGGCTCAGCTGCTTCCACTATGGATTATCATCTCAAGTTCATGTTTAGAGATGTTGTGCAGTTGGAAATAGCCGAAGCTGTTTGAATGATACTGAGGAGAAGTGGCTTCATCAAACACAAACTCCTGGCTTTCTCAGGCTGGGTTTTGGTTCAGGGCACGGAATTGATGTGAAATAGTTTTTAGAAAAATATTCAAAACAACAGAAATTCCCTCTTTATTGACATAGCTTTTTCCCTCTTTGTAATCTGTGTAAGATCATTTTCAGGAGTTCACTGAGTTGACTAATGGTTATTTGAGGCCGAAAACTGAGCAAAAGGGGGGGAAAAATAAAGAAACCTCAGTCAGAAGGGACTTTTAATGCAGGTGAGTCCCTGCTACGAATCAAAACGTGTCAACAGCAGCCTCTACAGGCAGCTGTCACATTTAAATATCCACTCAGTTGCCTGCGTTTAGGAGCGTGACACCCCCTGCAGGCAGCCTGTCTAATTTACTCACATATGGACTCAGAATGAAAAACAAATTGGCTTCCAGAACGAGAAAACGGGACGCTCCTCAAAAGACGAATGCAGAGATCCAGTTGGATTGCTTTTGCACATTGCAATACTCATCATTTTAGTATGCATGTCCAAAAAAAAGGCATCAACAGAATGAAAGGAGGGAATGGAAGGCCTCAGGTATACTTATTAATACAAAGCCAAACTTGAAATGTGGAGTGAAAGGACATTATGAGGCAAACAAGAAGAGAAAATGAGGCAGAGGTCCTCATATCCCAGATCAGATACCATCAATCGTGCTGCATTCGCCACAAAACCACTGGTTTAAAAAGACTTTCACAATGGCTCTGAATTTCAAGGATCAAGCAGCAACCAGGTCTTATGTGAGAAAGATTGAAGATGGGAGCCAATGAAAGTGTGTATTGAATGTTGAGACATTTTAAGCTCTGAATTGCAGCTGCTACCCAGTGAAATCCAAAACCTTTTTGCCCTCAGCATAATTCATTGCGTACTTGCAATGTGAGACCACAATCACTTGGGTGCAACATAAACACAAAATAAAGCCAGACATAACTTAGTCATGTCGGTGACAGGGGAGCCGCATCTTCACCTGTTTTAATGGAATCAGGAGGAATTTGGCCTGCAGAACCATGGACAGCGACCATGCTGGACTTTACTGTCGTCACGACTCCACAATGTTCTCATTTTGAAGCAGACTCCAGGAAGTGGGCTGCGTGCCCCCTTTTGGGTTCAAGGATGCAAGACCCACCTGCAGGGTTTATGGGTTTGTTGACTTCACAATTTATGATTGACTAAATGTTCTGGTGCTTAAGTTGCCTTGAAGCATTGACAGATTTTCAGCCAGGTGCTGCAGCAGACACACGGCCCAACACTTTTCCAGACTGATGGTATGCCAACCATCCCGTTTCCTTGACATAGCTGTGCAACTATTCTTGTGATCAGAAGTCCATTGGTTATCTTAAACATCTAACAACCTACCAGTGCTTCTGTTCACGGAGGCACAACCCTCTGGTGGAGGAAATTTTCCTACATGCACAGCAGTTCTTTTCTGTGTCCTGCAGGTCAGTCCAACAGTTGATGTTGGAGTTCAGAGGTAATCAGAAGTAAATTAGGTTCTCTGAAGATCTGATTTCCATCAAAGCTGAAACTCTCAGAACACCAGTTGGAATACCCAACCGACCTTTATGGTTACAAAAGATGTCAATGAAAGATCCAGAAACGACTGAATCCATTTAGTCTCTACGTTTGTGTGCCAAGGAGAGAGGGTTTTGGTGTTGTTACAAAGTGTTCATGACTCCAACAAGATGGCGTAAAAAAGCCCTTTTTGGTTCTCAAGCTGCTGTCCACTGACTGTTTACAACTGTCACATGTACAGAGTTTGATGGATCTGCTCAAATTAGATCTACAGACAACTCTGAAAGTCCTAACGAGTTTGGGCCCAGAGAATCCAAGAGCTGAGTCCAGTTGGGGGGGGGGGGGGGCTTTTGATTCTTTTTGTTTAGCTTTGATTCTCATCAAAGCACTTTGATCTTTCTGGAGGTTTGTTGTGTTTTTGTAATTTTCTGGGCCACGCACCAGCAGATCTGCCCATGTTCTGCTCCACACAAAAGAGCAACGCTGCTGTACATTAAGGCTCAGTGAGATGTGAAGTGAGAAAACACTTCATGCATGGTCAACGGGAGAAGGACAAAGCCACCCTGGAGATCAAAGAACCCAAGGGGGCTGAAACACGGGGAAGACCTTCACCTCAGAATGAAGACAAATGAAAGAGCTGCCAGCACAGAGGTCAAATCAAAACGCACCTCTGAGATTTAGGAGATAATAGCAACATGAAAACAAAAACACCACAGAGGAGGAGGAGGAATTATTTGGCTTGATCTGTGTTGGAGAAAACGACATAGTCCTATCAATGAAAAACTGGCAGTGGGAAAGCAGCAAGGGTCTGCTGCCACACAGTGTGATGGCACTTTTGTTTGAGCCCCTCTAAAAGTGAACAAAACCCTTTGGAGAGACAGGCTCTCCGTTCCATCTGCAGAAACCTGTACTTCAAACATCTGACAGTCATGAAGAGTCCAGATTTCCAACTGTGACTTGTGTTTGAGGAGGTGGTTCAGAGCTGGTCTTGATGGTCCACATGCGAGGGTCTTTGATGGGGCCTCTCAACAGGCTGCAGCTCTGTTTAGCCCTGCCATTGTTTCTGTGGAGGCCTGCCACATGATTTCCCTTCTACCAGTCTTAAGTGAGCTCTTTTTTCATTTGCTTGATTTGGACCTGTGTTTTTTCCTGTTATTGTTCATTTATAGATCTGTCTCCTGTCTCCACATCACGGTCTGTAAACGTGGCTGTTTCCTATTTTACATCCTCCCATACATCAATTATGATATTCTGCTGCTGATAATGTGCGCCTCAGACAAAGACTTTTTATTTTCCATCATAATGAAGCCTTTATTCCCATATTTTCTGCAAGCTCGTAACGTTTTCGAGATAAGACAGCCATTATTTGATTGTTTGAACGCTGCGCTCTGTGCGCGCTCCGCCTGACTGACTGGGAGTTTGGGGTTCATCCATGTGTATTTCTCCTGAGTGTGGAGCTGTGATGTAATGTGTCTGCAGGTATAAATATAGAGGCATGGCTGCTCCCCGTTCATACAGATCCATGTCGCTGCAGCGCTGAGGCCAGAGTGCGCCTGTCGGTCTGGGAATGAGCGCAACTTTGACGCGCTCCTTTTCACCGCTCTGCTGCGTCTTCCTTTCACGCTCGCGTCACCGGAGGGGCAATCGCTCAGAGACAGGGCTGAGATGGGCTCTCTGTCGGCCCTGAGGACTGTCCTGGTCCTGGGAATGGTTACGGGACTGGCAGGATGCGCCCCCGGTTTGAACGGGACGGCGGACCACTGGGAGGCCCTCTATTCCCGCTCACTGGCACGGATCCAAGGGGAAAAGCGGGAGGAGATTAACCGGGAAAGCGACTACCTCCTCGGCATTAAGAGGTTGAGGCGCCTCTACTGCAACGTGGGGATCGGTTTTCACATGCAAGTGTTACCGGACGGCAGAATCACCGGAGTGCATAACGAAAACCGCTACAGTAAGTCACTTTCATTGATTTTAGTTATTACCCGCTCACTTTGGACACAAAACTCCGAGCTATTTGCTGTAATATGTCGACAGTTTCTAATTCAATATGTCGACAGTTTCAAATTCATTTAAATTTGTATTAAAAAGAGAAACTAGTTTATAAAATGTCAAAGAAACGGGGGGGGGCGGGGCGATATTCACAGAATCCAGTTTGTCATCCTTTTATTGTAAAATAGGAAAATGAAATGACGCCCCTCACCCACCTGTCTGACCCAAACCTGCTTCAGTTCACCTGAGCAGGGAGATGCTCCAGCAGAAAAGACTGATCAAAAACTTTACAGTGAACATCTTTGGCTCCACTCTGTCCAAAATCTGATGCTGCTTTCTGCCTACTGTGTAATCAGAGATTGCTGTGATCCAGTCCAGCAGCCAGCCAGCTCCTAAAGTTAGGACAGAGCCTCCATGAAGGCAGACTAACCTCTGGGACAAGACTCAGACAACAGCCAAACACCCCAACAAGGCTGACATTTCCAGACAGCTTGAATCTGGAGACTCAGTTTGTCTGAGTCCCTCCATCTGCTCTGGTGACAGATCAGTGACCAGCAGTCCAGCCAGGTCCTGACCTCTCCTTCAGAACTTTTCTTGTAATTTTCTAGACATAGAAATAAAACAGACTCAACAGCACACAATCCTAGAGAAACAAATGTGTGTAACTTGTCAAGGTTCAGAGAGAATCTGCATCACACTTCTGTGCTCACACAATCATTGCAGGAAGAATAAAAACAAGCGTGTTATAAATTCACTGAAACAAGTTTGCAGCCAAATCTCAGAATCTGATGTACTATACTGTTTCTGCATCTCCTGATTATCAATAAAACAAAACTAAAACTTCAAGCAGTAAATGGGTTTGTATTCAAGTCTTCTGCAGTTTAAAAAGACAAACACGTTACACTTTAATCTCACTTTCAGCATTTGCCATGCACACACGCAGTCAGATGTGTGAGGAATGACGACAGGAAGTTGACCGTGTCTGCACACTTCAGTGGGTGTTGTGGTTCCCTTGCAGGTCTCCTGCAGATTTCTCCGGTGGAGAGAGGAGTGGTCACCCTGCTGGGGGTTCGCAGCAACCGCTTTGTGGCCATGAACCACCGAGGGAAGCTCTACGGATCCGTAAGTCCACAGGATCGCATGCATGGAATAAACACAGATGTGCACACACACATACACACACACACACGTGTGAGTTAATTACACTAAAGTGAATGTGTTTTCATCATGGGGTTGTGTTTTTAGGGCAAAACTGAGAACACTACGAAATCATTTTTGGAGGTTTTTTGTGGAAGGAAAATATATATGCAATATTACATAGATATGCAAAAATATTGGAACTACTCAGGAACCCATTCATATAGAATTAGTCAACAGTTTTGGAATATTTTAGAACATATTCCACTTTTCTACATTAGAAATATGTGCAGTTTTGCTATTAATAAATTGCTCAAAAACCACAAGTGAGGACGGGTTCTAGGTTTAAAACAAGGTCAGATTTTTTATTTTACTGTAAATGACAAAGGAACAGCAAGACTAAAGAAGCAAAAAAAATATGGTTGAAGTTATGACTTTTAACGTGGAATGGGAAATGGGATAATGCCAGATGAAGTGTCCATAATCAGAAATGAATGGACTTCATTAAAGCAACCGTCCAAAGGCCAAAATCCCGATTATACCATGGCCACTTACAAACCAAATAAATATTCAGTCAATTATTAGTACTTTCTAGTAATTTTTCGATTGAATCCCTTTTTTTTTTACAAAAACTGGACTTTCTGATACATGGTGCGGCGGGTTGTCATGGTTACGGAAGAGCCCACACCGACCTCAGCAGCAGCGGCACATGAAAGCGATATATATACTGTATGCTGATCGTCATGTGTTAAATGAAGCATCAGCTCACAGACCTGACCCTGAATGGACACCGGCCTGTTTGCAGTGCGTCTCCACTGCGTTCCGTGAGGAGTCCGTCTCACACACAGCTGTCAGTTAGTTAACGTTGTTCCGTCTCCGGTCCGTGACCCACCCCCTTGGATCCCAGAGGAGTGGTTGTGTTAAGTAGTTTGTCTCGCTCTCTTCCCTCAGCCAACACTTCAACGAATAAACCCCTGTGCCTCCTCCTTGAGTCCTTGTAAAATAGGTTTTGTGTCATATATGATGTTCTTTTTTAATCTCCACAATTAAACTTGACGCAGTGTTAACGTCATCACTATAAATATGAAATTAAAACTTATAAAGTTTTATTTTGAAAGGACAACAGAATTGTTCATTTTGAATCCCGGCCTGTTTCCTGTTCCCGTTTTGCCATGAAACTGACGCATCAACGCAGTGGAAATAGAATTCCTAAATAAAGCTTGTGTTGAGGTGTGGAGGGCTCGACCTGGACCACAGATATGGCGGAGGCGATGTAATACTTCTGATTGATTAATGAACGCTACATTTTTTTTACACGGCAAAGACGGAGACCCAGTGGCTCAGGCGGTTGAGCGGGTCGTCCAATGATCGAAAGGTTGGCGCTTCGATCCCTGCTCCCACCAGACAAAATGTCGTTGTGTCCTTGGGCAAGACCAGGGGTCGCCAACCCATGGCTCCGGAGCCACATGTGGCTCTTTCATCCATCTGTTGTGGCTCCCTGTAACTTTGGAAAATAATGAGTATTTTATAATAATTACATTTTATTTTAGTTTGTTCATTCTTCATGGCATTTCAAAGGCGCTGCTGGTACGAAGCGCGTGCCACGTACGAAACAGCTTCCTTGATGAGCTCGTATTTATCGGGCGAGACCTGCAGAGCTGATAGCAGGAGGACAAAATAAAGGCGGCTTCAATAAACACTCTGATCTTCTACCGGGAACTTGACGTGCCGCGGGGCAGAGACCAACTCTCTGATGACAGACTGAGAGTTCGCGCCAGTGTTGCCAGATAGAGTCACAGGTTTCCAGCCGAAAAGTAATCTGAAAACCGCCAGACCCAGCCAAAAACCGCCCAACACAGCTTTTGTTGATGTTTTTTTCCGAACTGGACTAATTTAGCAAAATAAAATATTTTTCTAAATAAAAGATAGTTCAGACTAATAATAATATGTGTACATGATTGAATATTTCTTCAGCGGACCGCCTTCTTCCATTCATTTGCTTAACCCGCTCTATCCCCGCTATAACCTGCGTCCAGCTCTTTCATCCTTGTGCTGCGCTGGAGCGCCCTGACTATCGTGTCATCCTGCTATGACCGTATTTTGCGCTCTCTGTGTAGAATACACTGAGGAGTGCGGGGGAAACAACTGCAGAGGATTTGAACAGGTGAACAGGTAGAGAGGAAAAGCAGGTAGAGAGGCGGAGGAGGGGCTTTGGCTTCAAACTCTGTCAGATGCAAACACGGGCGTCAGATTCAGACGCAGCTTTCACTGCGGGAGTTGAAGCAGAGACTTTCTCTGGGATGATTTTATGAACTCAAACATGGAAACATGATTACCAAGTAGAACTCTTCAAAACAATAAACCTGATCTCTCCACATTCTCCGTGTCCACCATGTATTGATGAACACATCGCTCCATGCAGCGATCAGACCATATCTTTAGCCCGTACTTCTCAGTGAGGATTTTGATTGGCTGGTGGATTTTTAAGAAGTACTTTTTTTTTTTAATCTTTTCTGGCCCGCGATCTACACTAATGTCCTTGAAGATCGACGTAATGAGCACCCTTGAATAATATATACATGCATAATATATATAATGATGTCAAAACGGCTTGTGGCTCCGGGGTGCTTTCTTTTCATTAGGGGCGGTCCAAAATGGCTCTTTGAGTAAAAAAGGTTGCCGACCCCTGGGCAACCCTCCTTGCCTCCAGTGTTACTCCACTGGTGTGTGAATGTGTATGAATGGTCCCGGTGATGGTCAGAGGGGCCGTAGGCGTGAACTGGCAGCAACGCCTCTGTCAGTCTGCCCCAGGGCAGCTGTGGTTCATCAGTAGAGACCATCACCAAGTGTGAATGATGAGTAAATGATAATGGACACAATGTAAGCGCTTTGAGCGTCTGGAAAAGCACAGAAAAATCCAATCCATTTACCGCTTGTTTTTGTCCAAATGAAGAAGCAAAAGTTTGTTTCAAAGACGCCAACAAGGTGATAAAAACATTTAGGCTATGTGACCGGATCTCCTTTTTAAAGTTTGCATTATCAGTGTGGATTGTCACTTTTTAATCCACACCCAGCAGCCAATCAGAATCGAGTATTCACCCAGACCATGGTATAATTGAGTGAGAGGCTTCCATGTATGTCTTCTGTTGCTCAGAGGTTCACCCTGCAGCAAAATAACTACACCCACCCCATCTTAACAAAAATCAGAACTAATTAAGAAGAAAAAATCAGATTCACACATTATTAATTCCCCACTTCAACAAGGAGATATAAGAGTGCAAGTAAAGGTTTCTGCGTGATACATAAAGATGTGCATGAAATAAGTCAATAGTCTTTGGCGGTTTTTCATGTGTGGGAAAAGCTCAGGCCATAGTAAACCCCAAAGCCGTGTCTCTGATGGAGGTGTGATGATGGGATGATAATGCCGTATGGAGAACGTGGTGGAGGAGGGCCGAAGAAACTGTCTGGAAGGCAGGGAGATCAACAGCTATGAATTTAATAGTGGAAATGTGTTTGTGATTGAATGAGCACAAAGGGGCTTAGCTTAGGATTTAGGTGTTGGTTCAGAGTGAAGGCCTAATTGATGTTGGGGTGAAGAGTTGCGTAACAACCCGGCGTACCTGAGAAGGAGGTAGATCTTCCTCACTGAAATTGTGCCAAAGCTTCCATTCCCCCTGGAGCCAACCTTATGGCGTTCCATGGCTGCCGGTAGTTGAGCGAGCGCAAAGATAACTGAGTGAGTGGATTCAGGAATTGAGTGAGCGAGAGTGAACCTGAAAACCGCGTCAGCCCAATGCTAACCGAGCGACCCCGCATTTTACAACTGCACTGTTGCAATCCTAAGTGAGCAGCGCTCCTGCCCCCTTGCTGGATTTGTGCGCACTTTTCAAAGGGGGTGTTTGTCACTTGGGGGCGGTACCCTTTCTGGTTGATCTGATTGGCCGAAATTTGCACGTCAAATCCGGCGAGGCGGCAAGGCTGGACTTTTTAGAGGCTTTAATAGAAAAAAATGGTGGATGTAACGTGGATTAAAAACGTTAACAGCGCAAAACCAAGGTAAGACAGCTGTTTGTTTGTTTTTTGGTGCTGTAAGTTTTTCTCATGTGAAAATCACTTTATTAGGTAAATATACATGTACACTTTAGTTAGCCCGAGACAGAGCTACGAACAACTAAAGGTACAGGAAGCGTGTATTAGCTTGTACTAATCTCACTGTTGTTGATCTAATGTTGATCTGTCCCTTCATTTGCTTTACCTCTTTCGGGTCTGTCATTTCCAGACCTGGGAAGATGGGGGGGGGGGAACAGAAACCAAAAGTCAAGTAAGACACCTATGTAACCAACAAACAAATATAACTGTATGCTTAAACATACAAAAATTAAAAAAATAAATAATATATGAAACAAAATTTAATACCAATAATTAAAAATTAAGCAGTAAATGAAGATTCATTTAATTCTACATGGGTGAGATGCTGCTCCATTGTTAGCATTTGTTGACCACATGCTAATACACGTGTAGGTATAACCATTCGGCCTGCAACAACCGTTCAACTAGTGCTGACGTCACCTTATGTGATTGGCTGTCCGTCTGTCCGATGACGTGTCAGATAGTGATTGGTCTGGACAAATGACGATACTACCATAGAAAAAGATATTATGCAGTCCGTTGTAAACAAACAGAGCTCCGACATAGAACGAGATTATTTTCTAAACGTGCTTTATTATTGTTATGATTATTATTAAGTGCATTTGCAGCCGAATGGACTGCAAAAATCACCTTCCCTGCCTGCCAACACGAAGCTACGAGACTCCAGCTGCTCTGCTCAGAGACACGGCTCGCTTATTCTATAAACACTACAAAGAATAATGTCAGACACAACTTATGAGCGAAAAGAACTTCAGGTTACGAAAGGAAACGTGAAATGAAAGTAGATAGAGCCAGAGCAGATCTCCACGCTACATAGTTTGTCCAAGTGGGGCTACCGTAGTGTGACGTCATCCTCAGTCGAAAGGAGCCCGAACAGTTATTGCAGGCAGAATGGTTACGGTACCTACAACACGCTTCCTGTACCTTTAGTTGTGTCGTAGCTCTGTCTCGGGCTAACTAAAGTGTACATGTATATTTACCTAATAAAGTGATTTTCACATGAAAAAAACTTACAGCACAAAAAGAAACCAGCTGCACTTTCTTTCCTTGGTCTTTATGGCTGTTCGTTAACGTTTTAATCCACGTTACATCCGCCGTTTTTTTTGATTAAAGCCTCTAAAAATGAAAGTCCCGCCCTGCTGCGACCAGAGACCAGAGACCAGCATCTTTACATCCACAGTAATCTGGATTGAGATTACTTGGAGAAATAAAGCACCAAAAACAAAAACATACAGGTGTTACTCTGGCAACCGTTACAGCAAAGTAAAAAGATAATAAATTTATATGGAAGATTTGATTTCTTTTTTTATGTTTTATATCAACTAAAGAGACTACTCTAATGGGTCAAAGGTTTTGGACATGGGACAAATTTGGACAATGTTAGATTCAGGAACTTCTTTGTGGACACTTGGACGAATTGAAAGATAAACAGTCACAGGATTTTGACAAGCCTGGTGTGGTCGCTACCTGGCTTAGAAGAAAGACAAAAAGAAGATATAATCAGTCAAAAATAAGGTAACTGCTAAAAGGAGTCAAACAGTGTCTTGTGAAGACTTCAGAAAATCAAAAACCTGTCAGATATGTCCTACTTCCCGCCTCACATCATTTCTTGTTTCACAATCTGTAATTCCTGTACAAAGCATGTCTGAAACGCCTCTGGTACAATAGCACACAGTAAGAGTCAGAAATAAAGTGATTGTTTGATAGAAATCACTTGGAACAATGCAAACTTGAAATCCCCCTCAAACAAGAATGCCCCAGTATCTTTGTTTTTGTCGCTTTGTTTAAACAATCAGCAGAAAGAAAACCCCTGTCCTCTCTTTCAGTTACACTACAGCAACGAGTGCAAGTTCCGAGAGAAGCTCCTTCCCAACAACTACAACGCCTACGAGTCGCTGGCCTACCCGAGGATGTTCATCGGCCTGAGTAAGAACGGGAAAACAAAAAGAGGAAGCAGAGTGTCACCTGCCATGACGGTCACACACTTCTTGCCAAGAATCTAGTGGCTGCCTTCGCAGACCACCTCATATTTGAGCGTGGGTGGAGGTCTGAGGATGAGCGGGGCTGAGGGGAGGGAGGGGGGGTTGTGATGCACTTTCAGTCTAACCTTTATGCAAGTGTATCACTTTTGTTTTCCTACTGTGTACATACATATTCTTTTTAAATTGATGTTCAAGAGCTGTTTTGTACTTTTATAGGAACTGATGTCTTTTTCAATGTGTGTGGGGGGGCTGGGGGGCCTGAAGATGCTAAAAAGAATTATTTATGCTTTTCTTTTTTATTTATCGGACACTTATTTGCTGCTATTGTACACAGTCTTCTGTTTGCGTGTCGGTTTCGTTTGCCCTCACAGGAAAATGGGCATCAGCTCACACATGAGGCTCGAGGGCTCCATGTTTTGTCTTGTTTTTGTGTGCACGTGTTTTACATTTTATATATTCGTCAACAGAGAAAAACAAAGTTAAAAAAAAGAGAAAGCCAGGCACAAGTATCGTTTGATGGTTCTGTCTGAGTAGCTGCAGTGACCTCCGGTTATCTGAGCTCTTCTGTCTCCGTCTTCCACTGCTGTACATCCAGTGCTGCATCACAGGCACAGACTATACCATAAAGGGCCTATATCATGCTATTCTTAAGCCTTTCAGAGTAAACTATATCCATATATATGACAATATGTTTGACACACTAAAGAACAACTTTTTAATGATATATCAGTTATTTTTGAAGCTCCTTTTTCCACCCAGAAGTAAGATGATTCGATCTCTGAAGGCTCCGCCTTTCTCTCCTTGTGGGTGCCGCCCATTTCATGACATCATCCTAGAGTCACCTCGGTAGCATGTCTGCATTTTGCCTGTGGAAATGAACAACTTTCGAACTTTTGTAAAGATGGAAACGCAGGAAAGGATTTTGCTGATTCACCGCTAGCACCTGGGAGAAACTGGGTGTGTGTTAGCCTGGGGGCGGTGCTAGCAGTGCAGACTCTTCCTGAAAGAGGCTGTCCCTCACTTTGTGATGTCACAATGTGACAACCCACTCGATTTGTGGATTGGGAGGGACTGGTGCTCAGAGAGCAGGATTTTAGATATTATACTAAGAAAGGTGTAAATAAATACCGCTTTGGGGTTGTTTTTTTGTGAGGAAATAACACTATAATACACTTAAAAGCTCCAAAAGTAGATTTTGCATGATATAGGATATTAACTACATCATCATTCTTCAGATGAATGCGCAACTTATGGGACAACCGCTTTCAGGTTATGTGCGTCTGCGAGAAATGTGGCTTATGACTTGTTATGTTCCATAAGAAAAAAGACATGAGAAAAGAAACAGAAACAGAGGAAAATGTGATCAAACTGGTTTTATCAAGAAAACAACAGCAGCAGCAAGCATCAGTGTAGATCATGTGGACCCATAACCAGAAAATATAATTAAGTCACTGAATTTATCCTTTAAAAATGAAAACATTGTATTGGGTTGACAGGCCCTTTTACTCAAACAGGACTTCAGGGCCTCTCATGGCTCTTCCCTAAGCAGGAAGTGTGCCACCAACAGGACCACTGATTGTTCTGTTGTTCCAACAGTGACAAGTTTCAGAAAAAGACATTGTGACTCAGCATCAAAACTGAAAGACCTCCAGTGTCTCCCTCATCCAATGCTTTCATATTTAAATTTCCATCTGAATTCTGTTTTTTCCCTCCATAAGTTTATGTTTTCTGCTGACGTTGTTGGTTTATGTTTGTAAAAAACCACTGTGTGCCTCAAACTGCAGGACCGTCCAAATCGTCTTTTTAGACCGGGTAGTTTGTGGAACGTTCCAAAGCGTTGAATGCCTTGTTCTATTCAAATAGATTGAATATCAGGCAAATGTGTCTTTCAGTGCTAAGGCCCCTCCCTTAAAATAATCCAAACCCACCAGAAGGTGTTCAGAGGCGCGTATTCAGAGGCTTGTGTTCAAACCCGCGTCCACAGTTGGTCAATGATTCTGGTCTGTGGCTGATCGCAAAAGAGAACGTGGACTTTCTGAAGCAAAGATTTGGTGGAAACATCTGGTTGGAAGTGGTCATCTTACCATCTAACCATTAAGAGACGGAGAGAAATGTGAAGAGAGGCAGTAGGGGAGCGTAAGGAGGGGGTGTCAAAGAAAACCCACAACCTTCACTGTGTCTGTTTTTAGCTCTGTCAGGGAGTGAACTCTGAACTTCTCTGCCGTCAATCTAAGTCAGATCTATATGTCCCGCATTCGAGACAGGAATCCTCTCTGACATTATATAGGTTGGAGAATGTAGAGGTTTGTAAGCCGGGTCACAGAGCTGGACAGTCAGACAATGGCTTCAGCAGTGGTTTAAGACTATTTTAAGTGTTGCCTTTTTGTCCAGAAGCTGAGGATTGCAAAAAACAAACCAGGGAACCCCTAGTCTGTGGTGCAGTGCAACATTGGTTATCATTTAATGTGCAGGAATGGTCTATTCTTTCCTCAGAGAATACGATGGTCATCTTTGCTCATATCAAAAGTATTGTCTGAAAAATCAAACGTGGATTTTATGAGCGACTGCAGACATTTCAGTTAACATAAGGTCACTTTTTCAGTAATTGTGAGCTTTTTGTGTTTTCATGGCCTCATTGGTTGAAGTTTGACTTTAAAAGATCCCAATGTTTCCATTTAGCCTTTATTGAACCTTACTGGCAGTGACAGTTCCACACTAGACTCTCACAATCACAAGGTCTAACTGCAGCCTGAATTAAAACAGTGTTTAAGCATAAACATGCTCTCTGATGTTGGTGTAGTTCAGTGAGATGAGCAACTGTGTGTGCGTCAGCTGGCTGAGGGTTCAAATCCCAGCCTTAGCAAAATACTTGAAGTTCCTTTTCGTAAGTATACGTTGTAGTACAGGGTACTGGTTGAATGGCTCTGTTGGCTGCGCATAGGACTGGTTCATGAGGAACCAGGGTTATTCCCAGTGGGCACAATGTTCTTCATCTAGGTCCTTGGGCAAGACCCCTCGTGCTACTGCCTATGTAGCCACAAGGGGACCAAAGTCTGTGTTTCCCTGTGCCTGTCCCCAACCCGGATAAAATACAGGATTGCGTCAGGAAGGGCGCGCAGCGTTAAAAACGTTGACAAACCTGATTTACTGTGGCGACCCAGTATACAAACTGAACACTTATTAGACTAAAACTTTAAGTTTACATCACATAGATAGTATATACAAAGAAAACTTCAAGTGTACTACCTTACTTTAGTAAAGACTAAGGATACTAGCAGTACTACTAGCAGTACTAGGCTTGCTGGTCATGGCGTACTTTGGAAAAACACCAAACCAAAAGGCAAAAACAACCAAACTAAGTGGCATAAAAAATCCACCAACAGTGCTTGTAGATCCCACTTTCAGACATCATGCCTCCTCTTGTCCTAGTACGTGAACACCAGTGGGAGTTAATGCTCCACAGAGCATTCAGAGACAGAGAACATGTCAAAGAGCTTTCATGAACACCACAGACAAGACTCTGAAGTGTCTCTGCAGTGATCGTCTGCACCGAGTAGGAAAAGTTTACAGAATGGGTCTTTGGGGGTTGAATCCCAGAGAAAAGCTGCATCATTGATGCTTTGCGGCTGAGAGGACGAGAATAAGTGTTGGAGTTATGATTTCTCAGTTACAGTCATTCACGCGTTGCATACAGCAGTGAGCTATTGGATTCCCTGCCCTAAACATTTTTGTGTTGAGATAAAGCGGCAGTCTTTTGTGAACCAGGTTCTTAATTTGTTTAGGAGAATTGGCTTAACTTGTTTTTACTTGAGTTGGATTTGACTCAGTTTTCCTTCCCTCCGAGTCCGATTCCTCTCTCAGTTCTGCCGCTTTATAGTCCAGTACTCATTTCTGGTGGCCATGTTGTCCTAGTTGTGCCTTGTCATGTCGCAGCTATCTTTACCCTATGATATACTTTTAGAAAAGATAATCATGGGAGAAATATTTACAGACAGCTGTTGGACTGCACTATACACTCAGGGTAGTAACCCTATATTTTTCTTTATATATTTTGTAAATATAACCCTGAGTGACTGAAGGCGCTAGTATTCCATTGGGAGGGAGAGACAGTTTCCAATGAACAGAACTGGATGAAAGTGGTTGAAGGTACAGAATGCTGTCAATGACTTTGGGCTCATTCTCAAACAACAACTTTTTATAGAAACTTTCTGTTGTTGTTATTTGTCAGAAACAGACTTTCTGTTCACATTGTCATCTATCAACAATATCACCTTCGTCGAGTAACTTTTGTTGCTTGTCTTCAGTGGCAGCAGAGACGTTGGTCACCCTGACAGTGAGTCAATGCATTCCCACTCCACAAAAAAGTGGGTCTTCACATTGTGATGTCACAAAGTGGGGAACCGCCCCTTCCAGGAAGAGTCTGCACTGCCAGCACCGCCTCCAGGCTAACAGACACACCCACTTTCTCCATGGAGCTAGCAGTGATTGGCTAAACACTTTCCTGGGATACGCACATCCATCTTTCAAAAGTTTATACGCTGTTTGTTTTTTGGACGAAATGCAGACACGCTGCTGAAGCCGACTCTAGGATGACAACATGAAATGGGCGGCGCCCACAAGGAGCTAAAGGCGGTGCCTCAGAGATCGAGTCAGCTAACTTCTGGATAGCCATGAAAATAACTCGTATTGGTGATGATGATGATGGTATGATGTAGGCCCTTAAGGTCTGTGATTTCACTGCTCTGAAATCTGCAGTTTGAACTCAGGATGACCCTGATGGGATGTTTTTTGAGGAAACTGTTATGAGAATTACAGAAAGAAATCCTTGTATAATAATGAACTAAGTTTTCAATGTCATATTGCTATACCAAAACTTTTGCTTTTGTAGTCGTGATCGATATAATTCCCAATTTCTTCCCTTCTTTTATCGCTGAGAGTAAATGCTGGAGTGGTGCTTATTTTCTGCACGCAGCATCTAATCAATCAAACAGGAGAGTATAAAATGTTGCTCATTGATGCCTAATAATTGTTTTCATTTCGTTTTTAGAAATGACAAAGCTTAAACGTACACAAAGCTGTCATTTCTCCTTTTTCCCCTCCTTTCTGTATTTTTCTTATTAAAATATTTTCAAAAATGTAAACAGAAACAGAAAGTGGAATATTTAACATAGGAATCTGGCTTCCTTTTGGGATTGGCGTGTTTCCTTCAGTTACTCTGTAAGTCTGGAGCAGAAGTGATGATGCATGAAGGTGATCCACTCTTCATCCACATTCTGCTTTTCAGTTGCAAATAACTTAAGCAAATGTCATGCAAACTTCTTCTGTAGTGGCTTTAGCCTTTGATTTCTGCCAAACCAGCTTGGAGAGAAGGTCCTGAGCCCTGCAGGTTTCATGTCAGACGAACTTAGTCTCTGATGCTCCAAAAACATGATCTATTGACAACCGTCAATTGTCACGCCCTCCACTTGAAGCCAGTGGCATTAAACTGCACAAACACATGACGATCTGGAGCTCACACTGCGTTCACTACTCCGCAGTGGCTCTGTTTTGCATGAAGTGCATCTTGTTTACACTAGAATGGCTTTTTGCCCTCTGCTGATCCAGCCTCACCTGCTCATTTGGTTATCCAGCTGCTGTCCAGCTGATCGCAGAGCACAGAGTCTGCTGTTGCAGCTCAGAAGATGCTCAGTAAGTTTCTCATTCAAATCAGAATCAGCTTTATTGACCAAGTTTAAATGCACATGCAAAGAATTTGACTTCACTGACTTCTGTCCCTGTCATGTCTGGTTGTGGATCCAAACCCGGCCTGTGATGGGCGTGGTCAAGAGAGACTGGATGGCTGCAGCGTAGAAGAGGGTCAGCACTTCTTGAGCCAGGTTGAACCTCTTAAGTTGGTGCAGAAAGTCCAACCTCTGCTGGGCCTTCTTCTGGAATAAGTTTATGTGGGAGGTCAACTTCAGGTGGACCTCAGGAGCCGGGGACGGTTGAGGATAATAAGTGTGTGTTTAAGCGTAAGGGGTTTTATTCCTGTTCACAGTTTCTCAGTTTTGAGTGGGTTTATCTCTGGCTGCACCAGAAGACTAGCCACTCCACGTCTCTGTATGCAGGCTCGCCGCCATCCTGAACCAGTCCAGTGATGGTGTCGTGTGCAAACGTCAGTCGTTTCACGTCAAAGGCTGGTTCTGAAACTCACCTCAGGGTTTTACAGATGACCAAGAGGCACCAGAGCCTCCATCGTTTCTCCAAGATTGTTTAAGCTTTGCCTTAAAAATCCTCAAGCAGGAAAAACTTTGTTTCATGTTTGTAGTGGGTTTCCTAGTGATTTTAGATGTCTTTGCAAAAGTCCGTCTACACACGTCTTGAAGTTGAGCAACTGAACTTAAAACCGTCTTTCTAGAAACGTTCACCACATGTGGCGTCACCTAGAAGAACTTTTCCCAGCATAGTTCTACAAAATGGTTCCAGTGAACCTTTTGACATTTCAAACTTCCATTTAGTGACCCAGCATGGGTCGTGCATTAGTGAGAGCAGCGAATGACTGTGTTTGTTGTCATTTTTGTCGTTTTTACTCCTGTTGTGTTGTGTATGCCCTCTGTTGTCTGCCGCCTGCTGCTCTGCATTCAGGTGAAGTCTGGTCATGAAACTACTATGATCAACCTGAGTCCTGTGGTCTTATGACTATTTTGTATCTGTTACTACTCAGCGGTCCTGTAGTTTTATACAGGTCTTCATGTGTAACCCTGTATGTGCTGTGCACACGGTTAAGTCCAGCTTAAACCAAGTTGGGAATAAAAATGTTTTATTCTAAATTAGATGTATGTTATCATCTTTACTTTGAAAAAGGGGATTTTTTTTAAACATAAGTTTTCCTTTTAAAAAAAAGGGAAAATGTCTAACACAGTTGTATTAATGAGGGAATATCAACAACAAGAGTTGTTAACAGTAAAAAGACTTTAGGCTCCAACTTTTAATGGCACAAGTGAGTTTTTTTTGAAGTACGTGTACATCTTTACAGATATTCATAATTTTTCACTAATAAATATTTAAATGTTTACACAATTTGACAATTTGTATGAATTCTAATGACTTTTCTTTGCTGTCCAGCAGCTGAACCAGCAGACAAACGCAGAGTGCCTCCTGTTTTGGACGGATTTGATCTTTACAGTAGAGGTTCTGTTATGAACTGTACTCTATGAACTCTGTGTACATTTGTATCATTTGTATGTGAAACTAAACTTTGTTTTTTCTAACTTTGTGAAACATTAGTTTTGATTTTTTAAAGTTTACAACTGTACAGAAAATGGAGAGAAACATGTTAAAAAGAGAAACGATGGGGTCAAATAAGGATCATTGTAAAGTGAATGTAACACTAGATGGTAAACTGAAACTGTATCAACTCTTTTAGACTCAGAAGTGTACAAAGTGAACTTGAGTTGAGACTAATTGTACGTGGGGGTGGGGCTTGAGCCCACTGGCCACTGGGACATGATTGACATTGTGTAACAGAGATTATGATGACATCATTTCTTCTCCAGGACAGCACCTGTGGATGGCGCCGCTTGTGTCATCCCTCTTCTGATTTAGTGTACATTAGAGGAGGGACGAGCTGTGTTGTCAGATTATTATTAATTGGGCGATTTTGGTTCAGAATTTGCAGGCAAAATTTGGTTTGGGCTGTCTGACATGATTTGGACGGGTTTGGGGTTGGTTTGGCGGTTTGTATTTCTCATCAAAATATTCCTCAACCAGGGAGGTGCAGTCCTCGCCTTCATGAGCAACTAATAATAAGATAAATGCGTCCATTAATCTCTTCCATAAATGCAATTTTTTATGTATCATTTCAATCCTTATTTGACTTTAACCCTTGTGCTATCCTTGGCACTTTACCATTGGGAGTTGGGTCATCTAGACCCACTAGACAGTGCGCTGAACCTTTTTTCTTCAATGATTTGTGATCTTCACTGGTGTCCATGGATTACATGAAATCTTTCCACCTTTATCCACCTTTGTCATGGTAGGGAGATTACATCAATGTAAGGGTGGGGGGGTCATAGGATAGCTCAAGGGTTCAAATCTGTGTATTTTGCATATTTCTTGGTCAGTTACAGCACAGGCTGTGAGGTGAAGCAGCACACGGAGTGCAGCCTCTCAAAAGAACTTGCAATCCTGTAAACTGGGTGGAATTTGTGCCTTTAGTTTACTCAGCGTATGCTGTTGATGTAACACTTTATTATTTTTTAATATATGTTTGACAATTTCCATTTAATAATTATTATTTCATGTTTGTCTAACATTAATAAGTGTTCCGATCTGATTTAAAGCTCAACTAAAAAGACATGAAGTGAGGACAAACAGCTGAGCTTTTTGTGATAAAGTAACTATGGATCATTTGTTTATGAATGGATAAAAGTTTTTGCAAGGATTTTTACTGTTGTTGCACAAAATTAAGAAAATGCCGAATAGGTTCTGGAGAAATCTCAGA
The DNA here is from genome assembly GCA_037389245.1 of Oryzias sinensis. Lineage (NCBI taxonomy): Eukaryota > Metazoa > Chordata > Actinopteri > Beloniformes > Adrianichthyidae > Oryzias > Oryzias sinensis. The sequence goes on along the minus strand of CM074489.1, from coordinate 3,992,175 downwards.
TGATATTTGAATAAATTTTGAATATTTTATCACGAGGCTATTAAAAAAATTAATTTACCAGAACACGTTTTTAAAATTTTAACCAGACATTTGCTCTTTTTCATGTCAATTAAACTCACGAAAAGTAAAAATGCAAACAAAATTTCCAATTTTGATCATGAGAATATGTTACCAACACGTTTTTATTTTCTTGTTCTTTTTTTTTGTTCACTTTTTTTTTGTTAATGTTTAAGAAACAAAGGGGGGGGGGGTTGCATCTCAAGTTTCATATCTTGTAGTCATTAACAAAGTTTAATGGGACTCCAATATTCAATGTTTTTATCTATCTGGCAGCAAAATTGTGGATGAAAAATCGTTAAAAGTGCATCAAAGTTGGACTTGCATTCAAAATTAATTGATTAATTACTGCTAAGTACAGATAATTAATCCCTGATTAACCTTTTGGGTGTTCTTTTATTTTGTTAGGTGCATTTTATCTTTTTTGTGGGACCTGGCGGTTTTTAGATGACTTTTGGGCTGAAAAACCATGATTTTATCTGGCAACACAGAACAAAAGAGGCAGCGACATCAGATCCTGTTCTGGAGGTGAAAGTGTGTCGCCAATCAAAAACACAAAACAGCAGCTACTACAAAGAAAGATCTTTCATTTGGAAACCGTTTTAGGGTTATAGTTTATTTGATTAAATATTTCAGTACAATTCTTTCACATTTCCACATTTCTTTCAAGTTTATAATGTGTACTTTGCAGTTTAAAACTGTTTTCAAAGTTTCCCCTTTTTTTTAAATTCAAATTTACAATCTGGCTTTTGATTCAATGTCAGTTTATCCTGATTTGACCCCAAAGAAATGTCTGCAGAACCAACCTGAGTTCCTGACGCTCAAAGTCATCAATGTCCGAAATGACTGTGTGCAACCACACACTCAAAAGTTCACACACATTCTCTGCACACACATGGACGAGCTAACACACACATACATGCATCTGTCAGGCGTGTCGTCACACATAGATCCATCCGTCCTGATGCAGCCATGAACAGGTGTGTTCAGGTGAGTGTGTATTTACTAGAATGGACCATGATGGGACTGAATGTAGACAGGAAGGTGTGGCTTCCCCTCCAAACAGCACAGACGGCCGGGGCCCCTGTGTGAGCGGCCCCAGAGCCTCCACCCCTCGTACAACGAGATACTCAGAGACCAGGACCAGAGAGACCACCAGGGGAGCCCCCGAAGACAGAAAGCGACAAAGGAGCACGGATGGCGGGGGCCCCAGCCGGGGCAGAGGGGCCGGGTAACCGTCCAAACTGTCCAAGTGAAAAACAGTCACTATGCTGACTTCTTGGTTCTTCGGTTATCAGACACGGTTGTGTTTTTCACATACCTGACATGTTTCCATGGAGTTAATGAAACAGACACTATGAACTTTATTGAACTATCACTATGCTGTTGTTTTTGAATGTCATACCTCTACTCGGTTGTCTTTTTGCTCTTCTCAGTTTTTAAAAGAAATTGGATGGATTTACTTCATTGAACTTGTAAATCACTTCAAAATTGTTCGTCATTAATTCTGTTTGTTATTGACATTTCTATTTGTGGATTTTCCCCTTTTCTCTGCCTCCGAGCACAGGTGCTCTCCGGCCTTTGGCAGACTTGGACAGGTGTGCTCATAGCTTCTTTATGTATTTTTGGTCTTTCCATTCCGATGCAGCCTTGTGCTAAAACAGGCGTCAACCCCACCTGAAAGGCAACTTTCTGCTCCCCCAAATCCAGGCCAGGCCTGCACATAAACTAACCTGGAGTCAGAGTTCCTCCTTAAGCAGAGTTCATGAAAAGAGTAGCGACATAGCCTGATTCAGCAATGATGTCAAGCAGCTGCCCACAGGGAGTAGGTGAGATTCAAGAACTGAACTGTAGGTGAACACACAGTTTTGTTCTTAAATCCCATCATCCCGGGATCAAAAGTCTCCTCACACAGCAAGATGTCCGGAAGCTGCTCAGCATTGCATTCAATAAAGTTGGTGTTTGAGTCACAAATGATTCTGTTCACTGTTTCCTGGAGGTTTGGTGGCAGCTGTGACATCATTTCAAAACATTTAACATCAAAACTCCAAGACAGCTTTATGAGTTTTGGGTAAGGTTGTTGGCCTGAATTCCCATGTGTTCTTTCTATCAAACCTGAGGATCTGCACGCATAGAGATCCAGGTGACGGGTGAAGAGCCCAATTATTATTAGCAGTGTTAACAATATGGGGAAAAATAAAAATATCATCATTGTATTCTTTATGGGTTCTATATGTTTGTCAGATTTATTTTCTTTTACTGTGAATATTTGTGAGGGACATTTGTTTATAGTTTTTGTGTTTTGTACTAAAAACATTATAGATTACATTCTGTGAGGAGTACAGGTACTATTATAGTACTGTTCTAACCCCATTTAGAGCACAATGTGTTGAGAAGCAATTAATATGACGCAGAACGATCAACGTGACCTACGTGGTCCAGGTCCATATCTAGGATGGGAGTTCTGTTGTGAAGGCTGTAACCCTTGTGCTATCCTAGGCACTTTACCATTGGGAGTGGGGTCATCTAGACCCACTAGACAGTGCTCTGAACCTTTTCTCTTCAATGATTTGTGATCTTCACTGGTGTCCATGGATTACATGAAATCTTTCCACCTTTATCCACCTTTGTCATGGTAGGGAAAACACCTCAATGTAAGGGAGGGGTCATCTAACATAGCACAAGGGTTTAAACTGCTAATGCCACCTGCTGTTTGTGCAGATGCACCACTGGCTGCAGAAACAGTCATCCCGGTTTGGCTCCTCAGAACACTTTTTCTGTCTGAGCCAGCTGTAAACACTAAGGGGCGCTGTCATGGGCCAGCAGTTCCTGTTGCTCTGCTGCCCTCATCTGTCTGATCCGTTTCCTGCTGCTGCTTTGCAGAATCCCCCCCAAGAGGACTGTGGAATTATGGGTAAATGTCACACCTTCCACCCAACCCATCTTCAACGTACCTGTCTGGTGGTGTAAAGGCAGGACTGGCTATAGAACCAGCATTAAATCTTTGATGCAGTAAAGTTCATAGTGTCTGTATTTAGTAACTGACTTTGTGGTTCTTTTGTCATCAGACAGTGGTCATGTTTAAACATAAGCACTGTCTGATGACAATAGAACCAAGAGGTCCACATTAAATCCGTTCTTCCTGCTCCTGTGATCAATGTCCTGGATCTGTTCTGCTGGAAGCATCTTCACGTTCCTGCTGAAGATCGACAAGGCTGTTGGCTGTGAGGCTTTATTTCATCAGAGCTGCAAAGGTGTTCGCTGCACAATGAGTCAGCTGGACTGATGCAGAAGTGGATGTGAGCACGACCCCTGTCCTCCTCAGACACAACTAGATTTGGCATCTTATTTATGATCATTGAACAACCAATGTAGCCGGTTTTTGGACTGTGGGAGGAAACTGGAGAAAAGCTATGCATGCCCGAGAACCAAAACCAGGGTCTTACTGTGAGGTGAGAGTCCTAACCAGTCTTCCACCATGCAGTCCTCCTAATTTAGGCTGTTCCTGTTTTGCTTTAAAGTGGTGTCCCCTTAGACACACAGGTGATGCTTGGCCATTATTCAGGGTTTTGTTTTGTTGTTCTTCCTCTTTGGTTGACGTCAGAAAACACATTGAATCTAAAAAACTGCAGTTTTTTTCTGCATGGCTCTATATGTCAAAACTATTGTTAATGTTCATAACAGTTTTCTTTATCCCATTTGGAGCAGATTAGTTTATTATTCTAGGCCGCCATCTACTGGCAGAAGTAAATGGACAATTTTGCTCATAAGGTTGATAAGCAAAATGAGAAAGCAGACGAACCTGACCTGTTGTGTTTTTCATTTCAACAATAACTTATTTGTATTTTCTATTTTTTGCTCAAATATTATTTATCAAATCAAATCAACCTTTATTTATATAGCACTTTTACAACAACACATGTCACTCAAAGTGCTGTGCATAAAATACAATAAAATTAAAAAACAAGATGACAAGACAAACTGTGCCGACAACCCCCCCCCCCCCCACACACACACACACACATATGCACACCATCATAAAAAGAGTGATAAAATGATTGAATATGATTTATATGTTTCATATAAAGTGCTGGATCAGGAGAAATAAGCTGATGGCTGGAGCTTCTTCACCTGGGTTCTCTTCTGAACTCACAGAAGAGTCTCAACAATTAAAATGAGTAAGAACTGAAAGCTAAGCAAGAAATCTGAACAAAGTAAAGTTTCTATCTGACATCCTTGTGGTCTTTGTGGGTTTTAGTGAGTTTAGAATGAGTGCTTTGGATTCCTCAACATGCTCTTGGTAGCATTCTAGCTGCTTGGAATGAGGAACAAACACTGAAAAAAACTCCAAATCCTCCTTTAGTCGGCCCAATTTCTGCATGAAATGTTGTCAAAGTGCTACAAAACACAAGAAGAGGATCCGCTTTCAAATGTAAAAAAACACATTCCGAGATAAGCTTTGAAATCTGGGCCTCAGAGTGCATTTGCGTGAATGGTGATATTTACTTTGATTATAGTTTAACTTGTATGTAAATGCAAGGCAGCCCAGCGGAAGCAGAGGCCAGAATGTGATAAGATCGGAAAGAAGCCTGTTGTTGGAACGAGGAATGACCCGCCCCCCCAAGCTCAGCTTGAGCCAATCTACAGACTTTACCCAATGCACAAATAAATGAATGTGACATTTTTGTGTAACTTAATTGTGCACTGAGATCACTAAAAGAAAAAAAAGAACCAGAAGGAAGCAGACAAAGATTAGCTGAATCCAACATGATGGTTTGTTTAAAAAAAAATCTGCTTTACAGTGGAAGAATTATCAACACAACTATCAATCAATCAATCTAATTAACTAACAAGATTATCTTATAACACTAAATATAATGATGAAAAGATTGGTGTTAAATATAAGAACACACCATCCCAAAAAGATTCCATTCTGTCTGATTCTGCATGGGTGGTTTCTCCTCCAAGCTGGGGTCCTCTACCAGAGGCCTGGGAGCTTGATGGTCCTGCAGGGTCCTGCAGTATCTTAGCTGTTCCTAGCACTGTACTTTTCTGGACTGAGAGGTCTGAGGTCTTTCCAGGTATCTGTTGTAGCCACTCCTCCAGCTTGGGGGTTACTGCCCCGAGTGCTCCAATTACCACAGGCACCACTGTCACCTTCACTTTCCAGGTTTCTCATGTTCCGCCTTCCTGATGTTCCCGTCGCTCGGCACTGCCACATCCACCACAACGGCTTTCCTCTGTTCTTTATCCACCACTACAATGTCTGGTTGGTTCTCCATTACCCTTCTATCAGTCTGGATCTGGAAGTCCCACAGGATCTTTGGGGAACTTATTGATCTGGAAACAACACAAAATGACTTGACAGAATTTTTTTAACTTTAGTGGTTTAGTTTTAGATTGGAATAATGGAAGACTGATTTGCTTGTTACGTGTATGAATCCTGACATCCATGTTTTTGCTGCCAAAGAACAATTGCTGCATGATAATGCAAACATTTACATGCTACAGCCTCAGTTTGGCCATGCTATACAACCATCCAGTTTTCCCTTCTTTTTGATACTTGGTCTCTCAGATCTCCTGCTGCTTTCTGTATTTCCTCCATTAACGCTCCCAGAGGACTCTGTGCTTCGGCAGCTTTTGAGCCTTCATGGTCGCCTGAGTTCTGTAGGATGTCCCTCAAAGAGTAACAGGGCAACCAGCTAAGTTAAGGTTCTGTGCAAAAACAGAAACTAACTTGGAAGGGTTGACATTCAGCTGAGCGAGCACTTAAATTATCATTGTTCCTGGGATGGAGAGTTCAGGCATTGCATGAAAAGAGAGGGCTGAAAACCATCATTAGTTACACATTATAGCTTGATGCCACTTAGACTCTTGGACTCCATCTGATAAAAGGATCTGTTATCAACAACGTCCTGACCTCTCAGAACATGACTGTGCCACACAACCTTAGTTAACCCTTGTGCTATCCTAGGCACTTTAGCATGGGGAGTTGGGTCATCTAGACCCACTAGACAGTGCTCTGAACCTTTTTTCTTCAATGATTTGTGATCTTCACTGGTGTCCATGGATTACATGAAATCTTTCCACCTTTATCCACCTTTGTTATGGTAGGGAGAACACGTTAATGTAAGGGTGGGGTCATAGGATAGCACAAGGGTTAAACATGCAGCACAGGGGGGGACTTGAGGACTTGGTGGGGAGACACTGCTAATGTCAAGCTAACCTCTTCTGTTTATACATCTACCATCTACACACAAGTTATATCACAATATAAATATATAGACTCTGCATTTATTTATGTCTTCATGCTTTAAACCACACTTTGTAGGATCTGCACTGATAATACAACGGCCCAAGATTTGATGTCATGTTTGAAGATTGTGACACAACGTACAGCGCTTAGAACTGGCATAAAGATTAGCCAAACCCATTTCCAAAAGAAAAGGAAAGATGTGAGGACAGTTCTTAGTACAGATGGAGCCCATCCTCTTATCAGCTGTCTGTGTCTCAGGATTCTGTGGTCATGTTTTTGGTTTTCATTTTGTTAGTCACTCCGGTTTCAGGTTCATGATCCACAGCTGTCTTCAGTTCAGTCAATAACCCTCAGCCTATTTAAGTGTCTTGGTTTCTGGCCATCCTTGTCAGGTCATCTGCTCTGTTGTGTCACCTTTTTGTTTCGCCCCATAGTTTTGTCATGTTTCAGTTTGTTCATTTGTTTGTTTTTTATTTATTTATTTATTTATTTTATTTATGAATTAGTTTATTTGTTATATGCATACAGAGACAGTATGCATATACTAGCTGTGGAATGATCGTGCAGGAACTCATATGAAAGAAGATATCAGTGCATTACAAGCTAAGTCAAAAATGTGTTTGTTATGCAAAGACTTAAAAATTAGACTGTTACTCCAAAGTTTGGAGCAGCTGACCAAAAGCGTGGTTTGGGGTGACCATAAGCTACGTCTGTAATATTAGAAGCAGCTGATCAGCTGACCGAAAAGATTGAGATGGGGCATGAGGGAGCAACAACTCAGATAGGTGGGCAGGTGCCAAACCATGTGACGCTGTAAAGACAACTGATAGCACTAAAGGGAATTCTTTAATTTTATTTTTTTTAACTTGTCCTGTCCAACAGCTAAGCAAACAGATGAGAGCTGAAAGCCTTTTGTGTTGGACATATTTATCTTTTACAACAGGGGTTATGAATCTTATGATACACCAGATTTATATTTAAATAAACCCTTTTGTCATTTCAGCTAAGCTTTATTCATATTAATTATATTTGTAAATATGTTTTTGTTGGACCGGATGGAAAAGACAAGGAGGAAAAAAGAGAGAGGGATGTTGCTGGAGCGTTATAATCACAACTGACAGGTTAAGATGCATGAAACATCTAAAATGGGCGGGGCCTGTCCACACACTCAAACGTTACAAACACACCTGTTGGCTCCAAAAGTGTTCACACACAAACAAGTCTACCTGGATATACCACCACTAACATTCACACATGCCTACTTATGCATTCAGACTAACACATGTGAAACATTTCATTTAGTCACACAAACTGTGTGTGCAAAGGTGAGATAGCACCTGTGCTCCAGTGAGAGTTAATGTTCTTCTGGGGTGGATGATGGAATGTAAAAATAGGGAGAGAACCCAGCCGACCCCCCACCAATGCCCCCACCATTGCAGCAGCACCGGCAGCCGGGATCCCCCAACACCCGCACAGTACAGCAGATAGAGAAAGACCGCCTGCCGGGAAACCAAATCCCCCAGGCCATGGTTAGTCCAGGAGAGAGCAAGGATTTGGAAAAGTGATCAGCAGCAAAAGGGGTTGAAATGATGCGACCAAGGAGGTGAGAAGGCGGTTTCTGAACAAAGTCATGTTCAGGTGAAATTTCAAATAATCCATAACAGTCTCAGTGTTAAATCCAGGCTAACTGAAAGACATCACCAGCTCAAGACAGTGTCCATGTTCACAAGTGGTTCCATTCACCCCTGATGAGGATTTAAAGAGTCAAGAAGATCCAGAAAGTTCTTTAACATTTCAGGACATTGTACATGAAAGTCCACCATTTTGATCACAGTTCCGCTTAATTTCTGCCATTGTACCACAGAAAACACACAGGTTCCAGGGATTAAAGTGATGAAAATCGCAGCATAAAACACAGTCAGTCATGGGAGATGGAAGGACAGCTGAACACACCGTCACCATCTTGTTGTGTCGAGGAAGACTTGGAGAGATGTTCTCTGAAATCCTGTCAACAATGATGAGACTCGTTTTGAGAGCATCGTCTGCTCTGCAGCATTGTTTGCTAACAGAGGTTGATGACTTTTCTCCAACACATCAGATCTCTTAGCAAAGGCAAAGTCTTGGAGCGGATCGATTGAGAAAGAGCGACAAGTGTTTCTGTGGGAGCCAACGGGTGCAAAAGCAAAACAGTAACTCCCTGCAAAGAGAAAAGCTGTAGCATTTGTGGTTTGTGGGTAATCTCATTATTTGCCTGAGTGTGAAGCAACGAGAGAAGATTAATGTGAGCTGGTGTCAGCAATGTGACCCTTCCTAAGAAACTGGAGGTCTTCACATGTAAATACAACAGGCTGTTTGACACTTATTGCCACACAAACAATCTGCCTTCTAATTAAGATCTTTTTAGTGCTTTAGGTCCTTCTTGAAGCAGAGCTTTGAATGTGTGTTAACTTTTATCGAAAAGAGGAACTGCAACTCTTTGAAATATGCGTATTGGTAGAGCAAGTCCTTTTGTTCACAGCCATTCCACTTCTGGTCAGAAGCACAAGCCACCTCTCGCTGGGCCAAAGCTGCTTTGCTGGACTCCGCTTCACGTTCTCAGCTGGCAATCTGCATTCTCAATGAAGACTCTCAAGAGAACATTTGCATCCGTGTGCACATCAGTGCATTAGTTGTTTTTCACAAATCATTGCTTCACATTGAAACAGCAACACAAGTTCATCAACCACTGCCTGATTTGTCTTTAACCCTGGACAGAGGTTTTATTTAGTTTAGTTTAAAATGGAAATGTCAGTTGGGATTTCTTGCTTTGATCATCACAGCATGTGACTTTTGACTTGGGGGCCACTAAGGGTTCTAGAGTTTGACATAAGGGCCAGAACACCGGACCAGGAGCTTTGGATGGAGTGTTTTGGTGACCCACCTCACAGGTGTGCCATATCAAGATGCTGATTAGACAGCATGATTATTGCACAGGTGTGCCTTAGACTGGCCAAAAGAAAAGGCCACTCTGAAATCTTCAGTTTTGTTTTATTGAGGGGGTCAGGGGACCCAGACAACCAGTCAGTATCTGGTGTGACCACCATTTGCCTCATTAAGTGCGACACATCTCCTTCGCATAGAGTTGATCATCATGCTGTCTAATCAGCATCTTGATATGGCACACCTGTGAGGTGGGATGGATTGTCTTGGCAAAGGAGAAGAGCTCACTTTTTTAGGCAGATTTGTGAACAATATTTCAGAGAACTGGTTATTTTGTGTAGGTGGAAAATGTTTCACATCTTTAAGTTCATACCACAAAAAATGGGAGCAATAACAAAAGTGTTGCGTTTATATTTTTGTTCAGTGTATATGAAAATGAAAGACCTTGGGAGAATTTCAGGCAGGCAGCTCAGCAGTGCGTTTACTCCTCCCCGCGGACGGTTCAGCCAATTAGCTCACCTGTTGCGCGCCCTACTTAAGAAGGCAGGTGTGCGCTTCACCAGGTGTGGCGCCTTGGTCGGTGGTTGTTCCAGTGGTTGCCGCCCTTGCTGGGGCGGCTGGAGTTTTACTTTGCAGCCTCACGGCTGTAAAGTGGACTCGGTTGCTGTCCCAGTCTGGGTGGGTTCTGTGGCAATGCTACCATGGCCAAGCTGCCTCCTGATTTGAAGAGATTCCCATATACTGTTTCCTCACAGCAGAGCCAAGCCTTACATGTTTGTTTATTTCTTTATTTTTACATTTACATAGTCATTATTCATTGTACGTGGGGGTCATGGGTCATATGTTTTAAGAGGGGAGTGGGAAGGGTGAAGGGTGGGTTGGGTTTTTACTGTATTATTGTGTTTTCTGTTTTTAATGTTAAAGCGCTTCGAGCTGCACAAATGCATGAGAAGCGCTATTTTATCAATAAAGTTTGATTTGATTTGATTCACGCCTTCTTCATCCATTTCTGCCCTACCCTCCTCCCCCTGTGAGCTCTGTTAGGGGTAGTTTTATTCCCAAAGTTTTTATGGAGATCTTTGTTTAATGCATCTGAATGGATCCTTATGCCAAACTAAAAGAAAATAATATGGAAAATCAAGCTTTCTCTTCTGCATGAGTTTTTTGACTGAAATGCAATTGTTTTCTTTTCTTTGATCAATGCTCAATCTGATTATGGATCAAAAAGCTAGAAACGGTCACTTTCTTATTCTATTGATTTGCGGCCATGAGTGACGAGGGCATTGGCTCCTTGCAGGCCTCACGGGGGCCAACAGAGAGCTGGGATCCAGTTGGATGACGTGCAGGGGTGTGTTGCGGTCTGCTTCTGAGAATTGGCTGTGGGAAACAGGGTTATCTGCAGCTGATAAGGACTGCATTTAAAAGGTCGTGTTTGGATGAAACTTGGCTTGCCTCATTGCAGCTGCAGGAAGAGACACGTGACTTTGAAGAACCATGCTGCTCATTGTGGTCACAATTTCCACAATGGTGTTTTCTGACTCTGGAGTTTCCAGCATGCCGCTCTCGGATCATGGACCCCACATCACTCACAGCTGGAGCCAAGTGGTCCGCCTCCGGCACCTGTACGCGGTCAAGCCTGGACAACATGTCCAGATCAGAGAGGATGGACACATCCACGGCTCAGCAGAACAAACTCTGAACAGTAAGTCCTGCGTTTCTACAAACTGACATACATATGGCTGCTGCATTCTTCTGGATTCTAAATGATGACTGCTCAAACCACAGGCCTGCTGGAGATCCGTCCGGTTGCTCCGGGACGGGTGGTCTTCAGAGGAGTAGCCACCTCAAGGTTTCTGTGCATGGAGAGCGACGGCAGACTCTTCTCCTCAGTAAGTACTACCATGAGAAAAATAGCAGATTTTTCTACAATCCGTTTTTCTGTAACTCACAAAGCATGCAGACAAATCAATGAGAAGCAATCACAAAAGACAAAAACTTACGAAAAATAAAATATGCAGAACGATACTTGGATGACAGTAAAAAAAAGCACAAAAAAACAACCAAACTGAACTGAAAACTGCAGTAGTTTTTAGAAGTTTTACAAAATTTTCACCAGGTCCCATCTCAACTTTTGGAAAAGAAACAGATCACAATAAAAATCTTATGTTCTGAATTCATTAGAATTCCAGATCTGCTGGCAAGCAGTCACCAAGCTTCACTTTGGCCTGTTTTGTGATCAAATAATTTCACAGTTTTATCAAGTGGCGTGTGGTGAGGTCCATGGCTGGTAAAACACGTTTTCCATTTTCAGGGACAAAAAGTAAAACATTTTTATTAACAGCAAAAAGAATTAAAACCGCAAGCGGCGTTGTATGGCCCGCAGACGCAACCCGCCTTCCACGCACAACTCTACGCACCACAACCACCCTCACCGCCCACCTTTGATGAGGGCTAGTCAAAGCTGCATATGCTAATAATGCTAACTATGCTAATGTGGCTAAAAGTGCTAGCATTGTGATCAGCATCATCAACTGACTAAGAGAAATACATTACCTAAAATGCTAATTATGCTAACTATGCTAGCTATGCTAATGTGGCTAAAAGTGATAGCATTGCGATCAGCCACATTCCTTATATGTCCATATCCAGTGTTTTTCAATGTGTTCAGTTCCAGACATGGTTGCATGCATTCAAATTTCACTGTATTGCATTAAAAGGCATGGGAGTTATAACAGTGTGCCACTTTGCTAGCTCGCCAAGGGCACCCTGTTCAAAATCTACAATATTTTACAATCTGCAATTTATCCCAGGTGTGTGCCCATTTTGGTGACTTTCCGAGCATGCGGCGGGGGTCACATTCTCGTTGAAAGGCGGCGAAGTCGTTGTTCCAACTGCGAAAACAATATGGTCCTTGCAGTCAGTGACTGCTGCTGCGGGCCATAATAATTAAACTAAACAAAAAACAGAACAAACTATCTTTTACATGAGTTAGAAAATACATGCAGATGTTGCCATTAGAAATCCATTTTTATGCATAAATAGACATACATACATTTATACAGTTCACACACAAGATGCATTGAATCTGTTAAATATTGTATATTGCAGAGTTTGATTTGGTGCATGAAAAGGAGGGAGAAGAAACAATGTCATATATAGTCCCACACCCAAAATGTTTTATTTAAATTATTTAAATAACTTCCATAGCAAGACATCTATATCATTTTTGACAATGTATGAATCCAAGCACAGATCATTTAATATATTCATAAATATTAATATTAAGTTACAAAAAAGAATAGCAGTAATTGATTAGTATTAGAGAACATTACACAAAATAGCATGATTGGAATACAGACCAAAAAATGTACATCCATACATACATACATACATACATACATACATACATACATACATATGCTTTCAAAACTTAAAAGAATATAAAAACCAAAATAATGTAAAATAGGATAGTAGGATAGGATTTAGGAGAAAAAAAATGTACTTACTTATTACTTACTTATAATTACTTGGTTTGCTTTCATGTTTTGTATGCAAGGTCAATCTTCCTCCACCACAACAACTTTTAAAACGTATTAGAAGTCCTCACCATTTTCTCTTAGTTTTATGTCTCTCAGCTGCAGGGAGAGCTTTGTCCTGGATCAGTCCTTTATTCAATATCATTCTTTCCAAATAAAAGCAGCATCTGAAGAAGACCTACCGTTTGAATACCTTTAAATAAATTGTGTATGATTGCTGAAAGCTATTCTTAATTTTTGTAAACTGCTGGCACTATAAGGCTACAACAATCTCAAAGCAACATCACCAATTTCAGCATCTTGTGGGATTTAGAACGTCAAAGTCCTGAGCAGAGGGGGTAGACAGCAAAAATATTATTTTATCACATAAAGAATTTTGACTTTTAATCATCATTTTATCTGTCTGCCATTCATAAAAATATTTTGTACACTAAAACTTTTAACCTTTAGAGTGCCACAAATGGGCGACCTTTCAGGCAGATGACTCAGCAGTGTTTTACTCGGTTACTCCCCTAGGGCGGTTCAGTTAATCAACTCACCTGTTCAGCATCCTATTTAAGTCCAGGTGTGCAGTTGTTCATTCTCTTTCTTTACCGCAAGCGCTGCATTCGTCGCCCCACCCTCCTCCCCGGCTTCCACCTGTGAGCTCTGTTAGGGGTAGTTATTACCCAAATGTTTTCTGGAAATCTTATCTCATGGAAATGTACAGAGCCTTATGCATAAAGAAAAGAATGTGAAAATAATTTTTTACTCTATGAGTTGTCTGACTGAAATGATAAACAATGTATTTAGTACTTAGGGAATGAAAGTAAACGAGAATCTAGAATCACGATGGAGAGACACCATCGTGATGCCACGCCCCCACCACGGTGCGAGTCGACACCATAAGACGCGGTTACATGTGCAAAATATCTTGATAAGGATTATTGGTTGGATTAGAATCCAACCATGTAGATGGGCCCAGAAAAACTTTTTCAGATTATAAAAAACATTCACATGGGTCACACTTTTGCTCGGAATAAATCATTCGCATATGCGCAGTAGTGTTTTTAAAAAACGGATGAGAAACTTAGTTCCGCCGAGCGGCTACATACATAGATACGTCAACTCGGTATTATACAAGATGATCTCCTAAACGTGCTTTTATTAATGTTATGGTTATTATGAAGCGTCTGTTCGCTCATCATTTTAATTTTAATCCGTGTGGTCAGTGCTTTTTCTGTTGAAAAACGGAGCCGGAAGCCAGGATTAGCAGTATGCTAACACGGGCTAACAACATTAGCATGAACATAAAATCCATGCGTGAAACGCTGCAATCTGCATCTTGGCTGCACGTAAATATGTGGGAATAACATCAGCCTTTATTTTGTCGGTACACGACTGGAAACACAAATCCACGTGATTGTTTGAACGGTTTCTAAGGACTGAGCGGCCTTTTTGCTTCGAAGCTTACACACTGCGTGAGCTAGCGCTCCGAGCTCTGCCCCGACACACTTTTACCGGGAGACCCGGATGGATCACAGTCCTAAGTCTCCCACACGTAACAAAGCATCCTTACTTCCCCTAAAACACAAAACTGTAAGTCCGTCTGCTCTGCTAGAGACACGGTCGCTCGCTCCACCGGTCCATCAAGTGCAGGACCGGACCACTTCTTTTCTGTTTTGTTTATTTTATCTTTTTAAAGTCACTTCCCTCAGTTTAGACTGGATCATCGCGGATGATTCATTATTTGGGAAATAAAATAAATAAAGTAATAGTAAAATAACGAATAGCAATTATATAAGAATGAAAAATTAAAAATACCCCCCCGACGGTGTCATCGTCCATCCCGATGGTTGACTGCAAACATCGTCAACTGCTAATTTAGGGGACATCGCCCAACCCTACCGGGGACGCTGATTTCCCCCAACAGACCAAAAACATGCTTCATGGGTTCATTGGTGACAATAAATTGTCCCTACAAGCTGACAACCTGTTGAAAGTGTACCGTGCCTTTGTCCAGCGGTGGCTGGGTTGGCTCCAGCAACCTCAGGAGACGTGACCCTGAAAGGGGTTCAACGGGTTCCCAAGATGGATCGTTCCTAAAGAAAGAGGAAACAGAGATTTTGTCTATATGACCATTCAAGAGAAGCAATCAAAAAGCCACAGTGGGAACGTCCTCTATAAGTCTCAAGGTGGCGCTAGGAAGGCAGTTTTGTTAATCTTATTCAAGACTACAACACCAAACCACACATCACAGTTTGTCATAGTTTTAGAGATATTTAACAAAAGGTAATGGAACCTGTTGGAGCACCTACTGGCCAATTGAACAAGCTTTGATGTAGATTGTGAAGATTAGTAGTCCCTAACTGACATAACATTAGCCTTAGTGTCTTTTGAGATATAGATCCTCAAAGTATTCATTTCTTCTGAGAAACACAATTTGTACAAATATTACCAAAGTTAAAGCACATTTTTTCCCGTGGAGCTTTCGAGACTACAGGTGGTTGCATCCAAAACAGAAAGAATGTTGTCAACATCCTCTGACTTTGTTCTAAAAATAGACTCATGAGTCCCCCTGCCTATAATACAGACAATCCCAACAAGCACTTGACTCAGAAGGCCCCCCGAAGGGGCAGCAGAGACTCTCTGAGTCAGTTTCTCTGCTGTTTTTTTTTTCAATGATTTAAAGAAATCCTTTCCTACACATTGATAACAACTTTAAATAGGTTTATTACGATCTTTCTATGCTATGTGATCACTATATTGGCGGTGTGCTTTGAAACAGAAACCCTATTTTCCATGAAGTAAACCGTTTTATGAAGGCTGATCTGCCAATCTTAGATTGAGAGGTGTGCAAATCCTCAAAGGCTTTTATTTAAATGTCATAAAATATTCAAAATCACATGAACCATAACACATCAGTAGACAAAAAAAAATGATTTTTTTATGTTATTGGTCAATAGTTTTAATAATGAAATGTTAAAGAAAAAAAACATTTGGTACAATCAATTTTAATTGCTAAAAAAGCCCAACATGTGTAATTACTTTACTGCTAGTGTTTGTCCACCAAGGCCGGATATAGTCATGGGCATGGGGGGCCGTGCCCCCCTGGATACCATGACCTAACCCCTCTAAAATATGACAGCCTGCAGAAGTCCACGATTAACTAAAGAACAGAAATGACCAAAAAACGCTACCACAATAATGCAAAAACAAACAAAACAGAACTGTCATGAAGTGTAGGGCACTTCACGCTGTATGGAGACGATTTCCAGCAGCACCTATCCAAGCTTCCACAGGTACCTGAAGCTGCTCAAAGGACCCTGAATTTATTGGCCTGGCCTGAACCTCGATGTACTTTGTCATTTATCCCAACAAAAACTATTTTAGCAATTGTTTCCATTCCTATTAGTCTTTTTTTGTGTCTGGGTCTTAACTACTGCTGTCACTGCTAAACACAAACATGTAAGGGCCTGTTCACACCGGGACGAATTTCGCCCGCGATTTTCGCCGACGTTTAACGCCTCGTTACTAAACAAAGGGCACCAATGTGAGTGTGCACACCGACGCGAAAAAACGCCACGCGTCAAAGCGTCACTTTTTAAAAAACGCCTCGGGTTCGTTCTTTTGGTGTGACGCGCTGCGTCGAAATCTATTCGACCAATGAGAACGGTGCTTTTGCACACGTGTCTGGAGCTTCTGAAGTTACAGTAAAACACAACTTGGGGGCGCTCAAACACAAAATTGCCTTGCTGAGCACACATACCAGCGAAGAAGATAAGTAGCATCTACACTGCCGCAAAGAAATAATGACAGACATTCTAAAATATCCCCGAACCAAGCACCAGTTGGAGCTACTGGTGCTTCAAATATTCACGTTTTCTTTGTATGATTCTGACAAGCGCGTAAATACTTGCTCTCTTCTTCGGAGTGGAGAGCGACTTTAAGAAAGTTGCGCAGCGCCACCCTGTGTACAGGAGTATTTCTGTTTACATTAAGTGCCATCTAATGTCAGGGAATGAAATTGCATGTTCGCTCGGCTCATCGTCAGCGAAAATCGCCTGGGTGTGAACACAAAAAACGTGGCGAAAAACGTTGGCGAATAACGGCTGGCGAATATTTGTCCCAGTGTGTACGGGCCTTTAGGCTGACTGTATGTTTACCTGCAGGAGAAGAAACAGAAAACCCACTCACTTGAGTTTTCTTTGTCTTCATGACAGTTAGCTGCCGTCATCACAAAAACAACACTCGCCAGTGAACCATTCAAACAGTTAACCGAACTTTGTCCAGGATGTTACAGGGTAGGATGTGTTTGCAAAGCGAAAAAACTGAATGAAAAGACCCAGCAACAACAACCTTGGCCTCTAACTGCCTACTTCTTGCCAAAGTCAATAATCCTCAAAGATATGGAACATTTTTCATGTTTTTCTTCTTCTTTACAGAATAATCTGATCGTACAGTTTAGCAGACGAATGACTGTAAGGGTCTGAACCACGCACAAAAACAGGACTAATAACATTAACATGTAAAACAGTTGGGTTCTTTGGGTTTTTAAAAATGCTGATTATGCTGTGCAGATAAAATTAGGAAGCGTGCCTGAAGCACCAGACCTCAAGTGCATTAAAGATAAGGCTTCATTCATAGAGAATAAACAAGTACCCCAAAACACAGGAGTTCAAACACTTTAAAACAGACAATTAGCGTAACCGTAATTATTTCTTTAAGACTCTCATCTTTTCATCAGATGAATACTCTGTGAAATGGAGTTGTGATGTGAAAATGCCTCATCTTTTTCAGCACACATTTGACAAGGACAACTGCGTCTTCAGAGAGCAGATCTTGGCAGACGGCTACAACATCTACATTTCAGATCAGCATGGAACCCTGCTTAGTTTGGGAAACCACCGGCAAAGGCAGCAGGGTTTAGACCGGGATGTTCCAGCCCTGGCTCAGTTCCTCCCTAGGATCAGCACCCTGCAGCAGGGCGTGTACCCAGTGCCAGACCTCCCCCACCAGCGGAGAACAATGCAAACAGAGAAGACTCTAGATGCCACGGACACATTTGGGCAACTCTCTAAAGTCATTCACAGTCCCAGCTTCAACAAAAGATGAGGCAGGACCTCTCAGACGGCTGTCAAGAGTGGTGCCTTGGGGTGAACATGCACCCCTCCCTGGCCAACCAGGGTCCAACTCAAGTTGTGGTTAACCAGCAGGATCTGCAACTTTCCAGTTAAACACGAATGACTGCAAGTGCAGTGTTCTGCAGAGAGGTGGAAGACACCTAGAAACAAAGTGTTACGGTGAATCAGGTCCTTCTCTCCTGAAAAACAAAAACACTGTGCACCCTGGAGAGAAGGTAATCCCACTGTACACAATGGTAATCCCACTGTACATAATGGTAATCCCACTGTACAGAATGGTAATCCCACTGTACAGAATGGTAATCCCACTGTACAGATTGGTAATCCCACTGTACAGAATGGTACTCCCACTGTAAAGAATGATAATCCCTCTGTACAGAATGGTACTCCCACTGTACAGAATGGTAATCCCACTGTACAGAATGGTAATCCCACTGTACAGATTGGTAATCCCACTGTACAGAATGGTACTCCAGCTGTAAAGAATGATAATCCCTCTGTACAGAATGGTAATCCCACTGTACAGATTGGTAATCCCACCGTACACAATAGTAATCCCAGTGTACACAATAGTAATCCCACTGTACAGAATGATAATCCCACTGTACAGAATGGTAATCCCACTGTACAGATTGGTAATCCCACTGTACACAATAGTAATCCCACTGTACATAATAGTAATCCCACTGTACACAATAGTAATCCCACTGTACATAATAGTAATCCCACTGTACACAATAGTAATATCACTGTACAGAATGATAATCCCACTGTACAGAATGGTAATCCCACTGTACAGGTTGACGGTCGGTGGTTCTACTCTAAAGCCTCTGTGTGCACATGGTTCTGTGTCTGTCTCAATGAAACTCATCAGGCAAAACATCTTACTAAGTAATTGCAGATTTTTGTTGAAATTAGTTTGGATCACAAATGTCTGAATTATTACACGTGCAGAAAACGCTTATAGTGGTAGAACTCTTCATTTCTGGCTTTAAGACACAGGCAAAGAAAAGGAAGTTTTTCTAAAGTATTGAACGAGTAACTGTGTTAAACCAGACTCCTGGTAAGGATTCCAAGGAGTCACTCAGAAGATTTATGTTGAAATCCTGAATGAACTGGAACAAAACGATTGTCGTCTGTGCTGTGAGATGGGAGAACATTGGACAGACATGTTGTAATCCAAGCTGCTTCTGTTGTCCCTAAGAATGTTTTTTTAATCAAGTTCTTCTGATGATGCATAGTTTTTTGTTTTATGTTTTCTAGCCTAAAAATTGGATTTCATTTCTGCTCAAGAAGCACCACAAAGGCCTGATAATAACATGTGTTTGTGATGCAAGACCCTCTACTTTCCAAATATGACTGCAACATTCTTTGCACTAAAAAGACAGATGCAATATTGATAAGATCAATGCGACATTTTCATGTGTTAATCTATTTAAAAATAAAAAAGTATAGAATGTTAAAGTGAATATCACAATTAAAATCAAATTCTTAACTTTTTGTGGTTGTATATTGTGCTGTGTTCTGTTATTTATCTGTTTTTTTTATTTAATAAAATGTTCATCAACTGAAATGATAAATTTGGATTTTTTTACTGGATTTTATGTTCAGACTGAAACAGTTCTGAATGTTGTAGATGTGTCCCTTGTGTGACCTTGAATGTTTTTAGCTTAACTACCGGTAGTCAACCCCATCCATCCATCCATCCATCCATCCATCCATCCATCCATCCATCCATCCATCCATCCATCCACCTTCTAAACCCTCTAAATCCCTTTTGGGGTTATAGGGTTGCTGGAGCCATTTTATCATTTAAAACATTTATAAATTTAAATCTTCACCGTCACTTTACACTCACTTGAAATTCAGTCCTTGAGGGCTGTTGGTTACAATTCTTTTTTCCCAGCGTCCTTAGCCATGGTTTTATAGTAGAATGAACCAATCAAGTGCATCTTTATTTTGACAGTAAGAGACGGGGGAAAAAAATAAAAACTAAAGAATTTATATAACTTAATTTGCATTACATTGAGAGAAATAAGTTTTTGAACCCTCTTGGCTGACAGAGTTAGTATTTTGTGACAAAAGACTGATTATCAGCGCAGAGGTTTCTAGTTGATGAGCAGGTTTCTGCACATATCAGGAGGAATTCTGGTCCAGTCTTCTTTACAAATGACCAACAAAAATTGTCAAGGTGTGAGTAAATGGATCCCAGAGACTGGCAAGACAAAAGGTCAAACATTTTCTAAACCCGTTTTTGTCAATTTCGGGGTCATAGGGCTGCTGGAGCCTATCTCGGGACTCGTGGCGGAAGGAAGGGTACATCCTGGACACGACGGTTGTCTTTCACAGGGCCACATAATCACTCTCACATGCAGACCCAGGGACACTTTAGAGTGACCAATTAACCTGTGAAGCATGTTATTGGACAGTAGGAGGAAGTCGTGGCAAAACACTCAATTCGATTTTCTTAGTGAAATCGATATCATATTCGTAGTTAAAAAAAAAGTGGTAAGCATGGTGTTCAAACTGATTTTAAAATACCAGTTTATAGTTTTTTTGTATATAGGGAGTAGGGTGGGAATTCAGACATAGCCATTGGAGATGACTTCTGTGATGAAGGTTGAATCCCTGAACGTCCATGGAAAACTGGAAAACGTCTATGGGAGGAGAGAGGAGGAGATGCACAAGCAGGGAATCCAAGAACCGTCACTCTGTAGAGTCTCAGGAACAAGAGACTTTCTGGCACTGAGCAGCAAAGCAGAACCTGCTATAAAGACTGCAACACAGGTCAGATGAAGCACTTCACTTACCTGGCAAAGCTGTCTACTGGCAGGGGAAGGGGTGTGTCATGACAGATTTGGTGGCTGTTGCTTATCAACTCTGAGCTTCAGCCTCTCCATAGGTTTTCTATAGGACTGAGGTCCAGAGACTGGCTGGACCTTGATATGCTTTTTCTTCAGATATTCCTTGGTTGCCTTGTATGTTTTGGGTCATGATCCATGGCTCTGCCCATCCACACGATGAAGTGGCCCTGTGCAGCCATGATGTTTCCACCTCCATGCTTGACAGTGGGGGTGGTGTTCTTGGGCTTGAAGGCAGTAGTTCTCTTCCTCCAAGCACAGCGGGTTAAGTTGATTCCAGAGAGCTCCATGTTGGTCTGATCTGACCGCAGCTCCTTCTCCCAATCTCTCTGTAAATCATGAAGGTGTTCAAACTTCAGGTCTGCACATGTGCCCTCTTAAACAGGGGTATCTCAGAATCAGAATCAGTTTATTGTCGTTTGCACAGCTTTTACACTGACACACAGAAATTACTTTCCAGTACAACCTGAACAAGATCAGACATACAACAAATACACATATACAGTTCAGAGTTGACTGAGGCTGCAGCAATAAATGCGCTGCCTTACTAGGATGGGTGCAGATGGGTTACGAATGGGGAGGGTGGGGCAAAAAAAAAGTCATATCTCAACACTGTCTGTTCCAATGTGTAGATACAATGAAAAAAAACGACACCGTTTAAACACAGAAGCACATATTCACACGACAACACAGTAAACGAGGAGGGGGGTGCGGACCCTCACGGTTCTCATGATCATTGAAACCCCACCAGGTCAGATCTGGTTTGGACCCCAGTTTTTCATACTGAGCCGCTGCATCCTGACCTCGCCTGCAGTGTTTCGCCTTTAGCTCAAGGGTGCAGCTGTGTTTGTTTGGGGGAAGAACACAGTGATAGGCAGATGTCGTTCTTTTTTTCTATGGTTTTAGGAGAAACTCGTAATTGCAAGAGAATTTGTAATGCGACGTGTTGTAAATTTGGCAAGCTGTTTTACGTAAGTGTACATTTTAAACTGCAACCTTATTGACGCACTGGTAGAGAAGAAGCGGAGGGACTTTACTAATCAGAATGCAGAACACAATGCACGTATGCAACCGCGGAAGTAGCTAAACTGCGGAAAGAAATCCAAGGCGAAGCGAGGATCACTGTATTTGAACAATAAAGTAAACCATGATAAGAAATTGTACATTTCTGGGTTGTAATGAGGGGGTAATTAGGGGGGGCTACTGGTGTGGCTCGCCCAGGGCGTCATTTGTGCCAGAACCACCACTGCTTGGCACAATGCAGTCCCAAATGTACCATTCTCCTGGCAACCTTCAAACCCAGATTCGTCCGTCAGATTGCCAAATGGAAAAGTGTGATTACCCAGGAGGTGCTTCCCACCGTTTAGAATCTAGTGGCGCATGCTTCACACCACTGCATCCG
The DNA here is from genome assembly GCA_037389245.1 of Oryzias sinensis. NCBI lineage: Eukaryota > Metazoa > Chordata > Actinopteri > Beloniformes > Adrianichthyidae > Oryzias > Oryzias sinensis. The sequence goes on along the minus strand of CM074489.1, from coordinate 3,970,021 downwards.
CACTGTTCAGCACCCAGGCATTTATCTCCAAGTCACGGGGATGCCGAGGTCGGGGGGTGAGAAGCAGCATCAGCCTTCAACACAACAACGATTTTCACACTCTGGAAGCGAATATCTTGTTTTGTTTGAGCCAAGGACACCTCGGGGGGTCTGATTAAATGATGTTAGAAGATGTTAAACCATTGCAGTGTAAAGTATCACCAATGGTTTTCTCGGTGACTGGTTCCAGCTGCTTTGAGATCATCAACTAACTCCTGCCGTGTTGTTTTAGGCCGATTTCTCACGGTTCTCATGATCATTGAAACCCCACCAGGTCAGATCTGGTTTGGACCCCAGACCTAAAGGTGGATCTGGTTTGGACCCCAAACCTAAAGGTGGATCTGGTTTGGACCCCAGACCTAAAGGTGGATCTGGTTTGGACCCCAGACCTAAGGATGGTCATGTTCTTGTATTTTGGCCCAATGACACCAACAGTATTCACCATAACCTTCAGCATCTTGCTGATGGCTTTATAGTCCAGTCCGGGTCTACAAATCTCTTTGGTCTGTTTCATGTTGGACAGTTTGATGGTCTGATTCTGTGGACAGGTGTCCTTTATACAGCTTCCGCATCATAAAGGTCGGCCTGGGAAAATATAACCAGTTCTGTGGTCCATAAAAAAATTACTTCCAATGATTGCCACAAAAGGCTGTGCGACTAAATTTAAGAAACACCTTTTGATTCCAGTCTGTTGAACTTTTTACACTTATTATTCTGTTGAGGGCTGCATGGTGGAGCAGTGGTTAGCACCATCCCCCCACAGTGAGAAGGCCAGTTCAAATCCAAAATTGGAACTTTCTGTTTACATGTTCTCCTTGTGCAAGAGTGCAGTTTTTTTCTGGGCGCTAAACTGTCCCTCGGTGTGAGTGCATGACTCTGCCACAGGCTGGCAACCGTCACCAACAGTAGCCAGGTTGGGCTCCGGCCGCCCCGGGACCACGAAAGGGATCCAGCGGGTAAAGAAAATGGATGGATGGGTTGTTCTGTTGAGCATCAATTCAAAAAGAAACATTTGAATCTTATTGGCTGATTTTAAAAACTGTTTTATTTATTACTTTTGTCAACTTCAAAATAATTATTTTATCAATAAAAGTTTGTATAAATTTCCTTGGACAGGAACCTGTTCGCATTCAAACACCTGTTCACATTTAAATAGAGATAACTTTATTAAAGAGATTCAGAATTAAAATGACAAAACAAGCAAAACATGTCTATTCATGATAAAGAAGTCATGAAGTAATTTGTAAAATAAGCCAGGATCTCGGCTATAAAATACTCGTTAAACTTTCAGAGATTACTACTAAACACATGTAAATATTAAAAGCCGTCTCCCGTGAGCCTCTGGTTCTCCACAAAGGCCCCAATGACAAACTGAAGGCTAAAAACATTGCTGCAAATGCTCACTTTGTAATGACGTCTTGAAAAACAAAAAGGACAATAACAGCAGTTGTGGAGTAGTCTTTAAAAACCAAACTATATCCTGGTAAAAAACAGAAATATCCCTCAGACGGACGCTGAAAGCGGAAACTGCTACTGATCTGCATACTCCCCCTATACTGATAAATAAAGTGCCAATAATCATCACAATGATGTGATTTGGTGATAAGGCATTGCCTGGTAAACATCTTAGCTATTAAAGCTCAAAAAGGTCGATACGAAGCAACAACCCTTTGACTTCACTTTTGCTGAATTCGCCTATCAACTTTGACAGCTTTATATTTTCTTTTTCTCCCTGCAAAGTTAGAATTGTAAAATCTGAATTTAGAGCTGAAAATACTTCTATTCCAAGTACAAATGCATTGCTGTACCAGGGCCTCGTGGCCACATTGCTTTCTGTGTTCAGATAGGGATTTTATCAGGGATGATCAACAGATTGTTGCTCTCACCATCTGTAGAGAACCAACGTTCACGTCTGAGAAGGACATCCTGTGCAAAATGCAGCAAGACATTCGGTTCCTAACCGTCCGGAGGCATAAATATGTTAGCATGAATGACATTAGTGTTGAAACTCTGTACGTTAAAGTCCAGAGCAGAGATCACAGCAGAAGACTTCTCCCAACAGGATCGTCCTCTAATCCACACATGAAAAGAACCACATTGGACAGAATTTCTTGAACAATTGTGTTGAAATACATTTTGCTGCATGTGACATTTTTTGAATAATCATTTTGGTCAATAAAAAATGAACACACATTTTCTTTTCATTTAAGTAATAAAGGAAGGAATTTAAAAGAAACTCTGGTCATACATCACATTTGTAAAATATCTCTACATTTAGCTGCTTAGACTGCTTGTCACTGGCTCACGGTGTTTCCCTTTAAAACTGAGATAAAAGCGGTCCGATCTGGGATAAACCTGAGATAACACCCCCCCACAAACACTTCAAATAGCATTACAATAACACATTGACAGCAGAATTCTCCTGCCAATGTTTTAAGTCAACTCAAGTCTATTTTAACTCCAGACCCCTCCCTGACAGAGTTAACTTTCCACTGGGAGCCCCCATGGCAGCTACAATACGGCACAAATGGTCTGCTGGTGAAAGCGGAGTAAAAATGTCAAGTTTTAGGTCAATTCCACCTTTTGTTGTAGAAAACCTGAGATGAGAGGTTGACGTTCCTGTAGAGAACGAGACACAGGTTGGGAGAGGATGATCATTAATGTCCTCCAGAAGCAGGGATGGCAGTCCTGGTTCTGATGGTCTCAGCGCGTCTTCCTGTAGTAAACAAAGGCTGCAAGCAATACTATTGACGCTGCAACGGTCAATGTTCTCCAGCGTGAAAAACGTTGGATAACGCCCACCTGAGGAAACACCAGCAGGGTGAGGAGCTGCAGAATCGTAGGACATTTGTCAGGTGTGTCAAACTCTGGGTCAAGAGGGCCAGTGTCCCGCTACTTCTTCACAATGTGTGATATCAATTAAAGAATAGAGCATTCATTGACAGTGTGCCTTATATATATGAGGTTCCATTTGTGCCAAAAATATCAAAATGTGTTTTTGCGTCTACTGTTATGTCTTTGGTCCATTGTCTATGTCTACTGATCGTGTTTTTTCGTCCACTGTCTATGCTTTGGGCTCATTGTCTATGTCTATTGAACGAGTTCATTTTACATTGGTTCATGTCTATGTATTACTAAGCAATATCTTCTGCATGCCCATGATTCTTTGATTATTACTTTGTATTAACTTTGTGATGTATATGCTTGCTTTATCCTTAAACTTTATCTTTGTCATTGTCCTTATCCCATGTCGTCTAACTACGGCGTCAGAAAGATCCTTAGCAACCGTTGCTAGTGTCGTTTGCTACGTCGTTTCACGTGTCGTCAGGAAGATCATTAGCAACCGTTGCTAGTATCGTTTGCTACGTCGTTTCACGTGTCGTCAGGAAGATCCTTAGCAACCGTTGCTAGTGTCGTTTGCTATGTCGTTTCACGTGTCGTCAGGAAGATCGTTTGCTACGTCGTCTCACCATGTCGTCAGGAAGATCCTTAGCAACCGTTGCTAGTGTCGTTTGCTACGTCGTTTCACGTGTCGTCAGGAAGATCCTTAGCAACCGTTGCTAGTGTCGTTTGCTACGTTCTCTCACCATGTCGTGTCCTTAGATCTTGTTGTATTTCAAATTTTGCAATGTTCGTCAGAGAAGTCTTTTGTACGGTCGATAAATTGTTCCCGTATTATCACGGAACAAAACACTTTAAAAAAAAAAACCTTTATTGACAATCCTGCAAACGCGCACTCCCAGAAAGAGGGGGGGGGGTGCATGCGTACAACGGTTTCACGTTCCCGTTTAAAGTTATTTAGAGTATGGCTTTAATTTAATCTTGTGATGAAACTATTATTCCAAATTATTTTGAAAAATGACTGATCTTGATAAAATATGTTGTTACAAATCTGATGGATAAACGAGGATGAGACGGGCTAATAGGAGCCTTATACTGGTCCCGAGTGCGCCATCTCATGGTCACATAAATAGATTAAAAAAGCTCAAAAACCAGTCAGTTTTCGACTGTTATATTCATAATTAGTGACTCGACCCACTAGGGCTGCACGATATGAGGAAAACTTGCGATATGCGATATTAGTGATCAATATTGCGATAAAGATAAATTTGCGGTAAATAAACAAATAGAAAAATAAACAAAAACATCATTCCCATTTCATTGCAACAGTTTAAAAATTATACTCCAAATGACCCTCATCGACATGGGGGACAAACATCTAACATAACAGGCCTCCATCTGATTGGTCAACAATGGGAAAGCGTCCATCTGATTGGTCAAAGCATAAAGGGATTTATTTGATTCGTTAAATGCTTCAAGCTGCTAGAAGATTGTTTTAACACATTATGGGTTTGCGATTTATTGCGGTATTCGCCGTCTTTTGCGATATGCATATTGCAGAGCTGGATATTGCGATAACGATAAATTTGCGGTATATTGTGCAGGCCTACGACCCACCAAAATTTGAGAAGGTAACTCATCGAAGATATTTTAAAGGCCTCCTTGCAAGGCCCCCGTAAATCGTTCAGCGGCAAAAAAATAAATATTGCCATGGACTAATGACTTGAGGGTTTATTTCTGAACAAATACATTAAATCAACACCAATGTGTTTGTAATTTTATTATTAATAAATCAGCCACGTTTTTCATGATCAGAACACAGCACATTCATAAATAGTCTTCGTAAAAAAGTCTCGTGAAAAACGAGAACATCTAACGACAAAACACGGGGAAACGTCGTAGCTAACGACAGTAGCAAACACCGTAGCTAACGACAGTAGCTATCGACAGTAGCTAACGACAGTAGCTATCGACAGTAGCTAATGACAGTAGCTATCGACAGTAGCTATCGACAGTAGCAACGGTTGCTAAGTCCTGACGACAAAGTGAGACGACCAAAGACATAGACAGTGGACACAAAAACAGATTTTTGGCACAAACGGAACCTCATATATATACCCTATAGTGGTCAAAACACACAAACCCTAATGGGGTATATGCATGTATGTAACTACAAATGCAGAAGAAGCTGTAAAGGAAACAGGACAACAGCACTCTGAGACCTGAGCTTCACACCTTTACCCATGAGTCACTCACCCAACCTCCCTGCTGCACCAGCCAGGGATAGAGCACTTCTTTGATGACTTGCAGTACCCAGCTGATTATCATTCTGATGGTCTCTAGATGGTTGGTGGTCAGTGCCTTTGAAATAGAACAAGAGAATCTGAACTAAACTCTGTGCTACTCAGCTTTCTGCTCAGTCAAACTTACATTTGATTTGACAGAATGGTTTGACACAAACTCCAAATTTGGAGAATATCAAAATCTAAGTTTCCTTTTTGCTAGTTAATCTTTAAACAAAACGAAACTTCCTCCATTCCAGATCATCTTGAGCCCCCCACAAAAGTCTTAACAAGCCAATTATCGCTTCTTAAAATAAAACATTCAGAAAGGCTGATAGTCTGTGGACAAACCTTTGAGATAGCATGTGTGCGTTGTCATTTAACACTTGATACAAGAACCAGGTAAAATGTTGAAATGCCTGCACTCATTTACCTTGTATATGAATTTGTAGGCCAGGTGAAAGAGAGCCACCACTCGACCCCAGTTGATCCCATCAGCAAAGATGCTCCTGGCCACTTCCATGAAGATGTCCTGTGCACCGCTACCAGACGCCTGGTTAATCAATCTGACAAGAAAAACAGACCAAAGATGAGAGAGCTAAAGTGAGTTTGGTTCATGTTCGTTTCAGCTCACATTCAAATTCTGATTTCAGGAACATGTTTAACAAGAAGCTCTTCTGTGTGTTTCAGGAGAAGCACTAGCTAGACGAGGTAAGGAAGATAGATGGATAGTTTTATTGTTCATCCATTCATCAATATTCTAAATCTGCTGAATCCCTTAGGGCAGTGGTCCCCAACCGTTTTAACAACGCGGACCGGTGTGACGTCATACAAAGTTTTCATGGACCGGTCTTTAGGCCGTGGCGGATGATTGTTAGAAACGCTACGTTGAAGTAGGAACAGAGACATGACATGACGAACTCTGAGCTTTTATTTTGACACACGGCATTGTACATCACACAGGTGTCATCATCCTCTCCCTTTCCCACACTCATGGTGTAAAAAAGAAGTAATGTCTATAAACCCTTGTGTGGTGTTCATATTGTTGTTACTCAGCCAGTGTTCGTGGGTCTGGTGGACCCGTTGCATGTTGTGGTTTTTAATGCCTCACAATCAAACACTTTGATGTTAAAATACTCGACAGATGTTTACCTCATCCAATTACAATCAGTATATTTGGTTAATATTTGCCCTTTACCTTTGTTAGATCACATTCACAACTCATTATTTAAAACGTGATAAAGAAAATCAATTAAAATCAAGATATGAGTGGAAACAAATTTTCAAGTGAAGCAAGGGTTTTCAAAACTACTGACTTTTATTTATTTGAAAACTGAAACTGAACCCATTCAGGTGCACAACACAAGCTGAACACATAGAGTAAACCTATTAGTCAAGACAACACATAAGCCCCATTGAACACATGGCCTTTTAGCCACTAGCCTATACAACACATGGTCCTGGCTGCTGACGGCCTGGTCCTGTGGCTGGGTGCTGATGGCTTCGTTTTGGAACTGGCTGATGCTCAATCTGAATGGTAAATTGTAAATGGCATATACTTATATAGCGCCTTTCTTCCTACAAGGACAAAGCCCTTTACAGTCACAGACCCATTCACCCAGTCACTCACACATTCACTCACACATTCAGACACTGGTGACGGCTCCACTGCCAAACACAGGCGCCCGCCTACCACCAGAGGCAAGGTGGGGTTCAGTGTCTTGCCCAAGGACACTTCGACTCATGGGCGTGCAAGGCGGGAAGCGAACCTGCAATATTACGATCATGGGTCGACCGCCCTACCGCTGCTTCACAGCCGCCCCAATCTAATCATCTTCTTCAGAGTCACTGTCAGACTCTGAATTTTCAGAAATGTGATCCTCTAATTCTGAAACCTCCTCTTCTGAATCGTCTCCCTCTACATCATCAGCAAAAACGTCTCTCTTCTAAAATCAATTCCAGGGCCCTCTGCGCAGAGAGTCTTTTGGCCATTTTGATCAGTTGTGATAAGAAACCACACTGGCAAAGCTATATTTATAGTGTCCCGCCTCCAATTTGTAGCCGATAAAGATTGAGATATTAAAGATTCCCGCAAGAAAGTCAAATGGTCAAATGTGCGGGAGAACGAGAGCAAACAGAGTTGATGCTTGAATTATTCTAACAATGTTGCAACCTTGTGCAGGAACCGCAGGTGCAGAAACAGAACTCACATTTACAGTGAATCTTTCTCTCTCTGCCACTCTCTCTCTTTCTTTCTCACTGGTCACACACACACACACACACACACACCTACACACAACCACACACAGCAGGCCCAGACAGGTGGAGGACAGAGTATAGGTACATAAAGCATCAATTTCCACACTTCTATTAGCCCCGGGTCCAGTGGACCCAAACATCTTATATGTAATAGAAATGTGTTGGGGGGGTATAAGGTGTGTGGTCATTAAAAATGTATTCTGATATATGTTCTTCACAGAAAATGAGCCAAGGCCAGTGAGTCTGAGTTTAAAAAATTAATTACTTGTATCATTTTTCTTTTGATAAAAAATGAAAACGGGTCCCACAGACCCGAACACCACATAAGGGTTAAATGTAGCTTTCTTTTTTTGGAAGTGGAAGGTTCCTCTTCTGTCTCCTGGCTGGGCCTTTTCCACTTGGCAATGAAACTTTCCAAAGACGTTTGTTTTTTATTCATTTTGCTAGCTCCTGGGTTTTATTTTAGCGGTATCCTATCATGTGACCGAGACGAGCGCCTTGGCCTGCATCAAGAGTGACATAGACGGATGGAACAGAGAATCGGGCGGTTTTCCTAAATAAAACATCTTTCAGATTCCGAAATAAATAAAACGGAAGTCATGTAAGTTATTTTATTTTTTCTGTGCGGCCCGGTACCAACTGACCCACGGACGCCCGGAACTAAATGAATAATAGAGGGTCACAAGGTTGCTGGAGCCTATCCTGCCACTGTTGGTTGAAGGCGGAGTTCACCCAACAGTAAAAAAAAAAAGGCCTGTCTTTTAAGTGAGTGTTCCTAAATTCTAATCAATAAAAGGAGTCAAGTTCATATAAATGTTACCATTTTTCAAACAATTTAGGTCTTTCGCAATCAGTAATACGACTAAATCACAGAAAATCATGCAACTGATCGCAATTCTAAATTCTATGAATTGCTCAGTATTACTTTGAACTGCCGTTGTTTCATTTTTTACTAGAACAGTTTGATGATTCAAGAAAATAGTTTTGGGTGCAGACAGAGGAGTTTTTTGGAACTACACACTGAACTACTTACTGCTGTAGCACAGCATTCCTGTTGATGTCATCTGCTATCTTAAGCAGCTGCTCCACCACTTCTTTGATTTGAGGATCTTCTTGTTCGTTTGGACTTCCTCCCAGATCCTCAGACGACACGTATAAACCAGGGTCCTGTAAGTTTATCCTTTCAATCACGTACCTGTGAAAGGTGCAGCGGTTAGCCATCAAAGTCATTACTAATCATATTATAGCCGCTTGTATGTTTCATTATGAATCATTTATGTCATCTTCTTTTCAGGTATATATATATATTTGCAGCTGAAGATTTGTGTTTTTTTTAAATTAAGATGAAGAGGTTTGGCATCCAATAACATGACAACAGGATGTAGACTTCCTCTACATCCCAAAGTAGGAATGAGAGTCTGGCTGCAGTAAACTGGCTGAACAGCCTGTGGTCCTCTTCACTTTGACCCATGAGGGAATCTGAGAGACACCTGCTGGCATGAGCCCCACCCTGCGGGATGGGGACACGCCCAAACCTGCTCACAGGTCCCCAACCTTTGTCGGGTTTAATGTCAGACTACATTTTCACAGACCGTCTGAGCAGGGCCAAAGGCCGTGTACGATTTTTTATCTCCCAGTTTCTGAAAAGCTCACAATGAAATGCTTCAACAAGAAATTTAGTTTTAAAACATTCTGAAAACATTTAGTACTTTTTTGTTTTCTTGGAGGCAAATGACGGTGAAGGTAAATTGTGGATTTGTAGAAGTTGATTCTGATTTGTAAATATTCAAAAAAAGCAAATTTACAGTTTTTTTCCCCATAGAATTCCATCATAACACTGAAACTCAACCCAGTCTCAGATCATCAGTCTCAGATTTTTCATGTTTTCCATTCAATTTAATTTCAACTTTATTTGTTTAGCCCAAAATCACAACAACAGCTGTCTCGATGGGATTTGTGCAGATAAATGTAGGGTAGAACATAAAATAAAAAGGATCATGAATACATACAATTCAATAGAAAATCTTAGGCTTAATCTAACCTAATCTTAGGCTTTCACTCTGGGATTCCCATTTCAAGACCGACCCACATGGGGACCCCTGCTGTGAAAACCAGCAGTGACAGACTGAAGAGCTGAGCGGAGCTGTCAGCACTCGAACCGTCAGCAGATCAGAAACAAATGTGGAGTAAGATATTGTGTTTTCAGGGAAGTTCTGACAGAGAGAGGAGAGAGACTTACCCTCTGAGGACCACCGCTCCTTGCTCCAAGATGGGATCATCAAAAACATCTGGAAATTACAGATCATTGATCAATAACTTGTTCTGCGAGTAAGAATACAGTACAGACCAAATGTTTGGACACACGTCGCCATTCTTTTGAATGAGAAGGTGTGTCCAAACTTTTGGTCTGTACTGTATATTACATCTGCACTTTACTTAAGAAACTGTCACATCTTTTAGCAAAATGCTGTAAAGGGGAGGAACTTTTTAAGCTAAACCTTTGAAAAAAAAAGATCAATTTCTCCTGATGCCATAAGATGCATAACAAGTCAACGGTCAGAAGAATACTCGAACATAGCCGGTAATTTGCTGAAGATTTAGGCCAAAACAACAGATGACTGCTGCAGGACCAGGCTGCCTGTGCTGTGTGACGGCACATTCAATATGAACAGAAATCATTTACAGTTTGGAATCACAACTTTAATTGTTTCTATAACCATAAATTCTTACTTGACAAAAATGAGAACTTGAAATTTTGAAACAGAAAAAACTAAAGAACATAGTGTAAGTCTACATTATGAATATTTAACTAGGAGGAATGACAGGAAGAAATCAGTTTCTTAAGAAGAAAAGCCTCATTTGTTGGTGTGTGTATGTGAGAACTAAGTCATGCAATTTACTTATGACACTTGTGTGTTATGACTCTGTCTTATCAACTCCCCGCCCCAATCTCCCCATCCTAACATCCCACTCTTTTCCCATCCGGTCCAACAAGGAATGATAAATATAATTTTTATAAATAAAGCTTAGTCTCAAACACAAAATGGGTTTATACAAATATACACCGTTTGTCTAAAGATCCATAAACCTCTATTGTAACAGTAAAATCCGTCCAACACAAGAAGCCTTCAGCTCTGATCTGCTTGCTCAGCTGTTGGACAGGACCAGTTTGAAGAATAAATAAAAAGAAGAAAAGCAGCACCGAAGCAACTTGAACAAGAAGCAGGAAGATATACATGAAGCCAAATGGATCAAAACTAAATGAATAATAAATAAAAAACACAGAGGACCTTGTGTGGTTCAAAGAAGTGATTTCAACAAGTGGCCTGAACCACAAAGGTATTTCGGATGTTTACAGGTTCCTTCACAGTGTGGCTGGGAGAAACTGGGAGGAGCCTCTGCTCCTCCACATTGGGGGGGGAGGTGGCTTGGCCATTTCCTTTAGATGCCTCCTTAATTTGTGCCATCTTGTGGGGTCCTCTGGACGTTAATCTTGGGAGTTGGGTCATCTAGACCAGTGTTTTTCAACCTTTTTTGAGCCACGGCACACTTCAACCTTGACAAAAATCCCGCGGCACACCGGCATTAAAAAAAAAGAAAAAAAAAGGAGAAACTCGGTCTGTAAAGATCTACAGTCCCTCCATAATCTCAGTGCATTTTTGTGATAATTGTGGCAGAAAAAGCTGTAAGCTGCAGCTGTTTTTTCTAAAAGATGTAATAAAAGTTAAGTTATAAGATTTAAAAACTGTTTCATTTGTGGTCGTTGTGGTTTCACGACGTTAAAAAGAGAGAACCGTGCGCCCAGACGCTCACACTTTCACTTTAACCCAATGCATCATGGGAGATGTAGTTCAATAATCCGCCGAACGCAGACAGACTCGCGTCTCTGAGCTTAATTGTTTTGTTCACTTGTTCCACGGTCTGACACCGGATTCTGTGGAAAGCTACACCGCTAAAGACGAGCTTTAGCTGGTATTTTTGTTAGAACTGAGCAACGTTTTCAGCAGAATTCAGAGCAAGGAAGTGAAGACTTTAACCACTTCTGATTGGTCAGACTGATGACATGTGATTAAAATCCCAAGAATGATCGGCGGAGACAGTTAAAGGGGCGGGACTTTTCCTAACACAGCTGAAGCTGCGGCTAAATTGCAGTATGGTCATTCTTATCAAAATCTATTTAATAGAATCAAATAAACACAAAGAAAAAAGTATTTTACAATCTTTCATATTCCCAATTTCTTATTGTTTTATCAGGGCCTGTAGGGATGAACAAAGAACTGATATCCTGGAGATGGAAAATGTTGTTAAATCAGTTAATGAGGGCAATTTCCCATGGCACACTGGTTGAAAAACACTGATCTAGACCCACTAGACAGTGCACTGAACCTTTTTTCTTCAATGATTTGTGATCTTCACTGATGTCCATGGATTACATGAAATCTCTCCACCTTTATCCACCTTTGTCATGGTAGGGAGAACACGTCAATGTAAGGGTGGGGTCATCTGGACCCCGTAGGATAGCACAAGGGTTAAGCACAGTTTCAGTTATGTCCTTTGACTGTAGGGGTGTAACGATACGCTAAAACCTCCATTCGGTTTGGTTCAGAGTTTCACAGGGCTCGGTTCCATTTCGGTTCAGTAAAGCTGTTTAACAAATCTGTCTGATATAAACTGCTATTTTTTGTTTTGCTGCCGGACACCTGAATTTCTCCCTTGGGAGATTAATAAAGTTTTTTATCTATTTTCTGTATTTTTTCGGTACAAAAAACGAAGGTAGAAAAAAATTACTTGCAAAATGCACGTATTGGTTTTACATAACAATAAATAAAATTGACCTGTCTGTGATCTGCTTAATAAAATAAGAAAAACTATTAGCTGCCAGGAACCAAAAACGTTGGATACTTAATACTGGCCTGAAAAAAAACATTTGAACTTGCACATTTTTTTTCTTGTAGACTCTATTGTTCCAGCCTGTGATGCCATTTTAAGTTGGTTAACAGATTAGATGTGTTACTGTGGCATACGCTATCTTTGTGTAACAATGTCAACACACAGCATTCGACTTATCCAACTGTCTTTTCCCTTCATGGATGCTGACAACAAAGCCAAAGTGTTCCCCCCACACAGGAGAGCATAAGGAGATGGGGGGTCCTCATCTCTGCCCTCGCATCTGCATTAGCCAAATGTTGACATGCTAACTGTCCGTCACCTAATAGCGTCTCGGAGGAAACTCGTGGCTAACATTACTTCCACCTCGGCGCAAAGTTCATACAGTGGCGACCTCGGGGTTAGCCCCGCCTATAGCCACTAAGACTCATGGGAAGTGTGAAATCTTGTGTGTTGAATCCTTCACCGTCACTGACAGAGCTGTGAAGAGAAGTGAGGTTCATGTTGTTACGCTGTTCGTATATATTCATAATAAATGGGTTTTAATGACGGAAAGGAGAATGAGCAATCTATGTCTCTGTCTACTCCCTCTCTGAGACTGTTTGAGGGCGAGTGGAGTATGGAGTATGCTAGTTCATTAGCAGCTCCGCTCTCGTTTCCCCGCTATGAGTGACAAAGCAGCTGGGTCGTTACAATGCTTATGCGGGGGGAAAAAGAAAAAACGTACTGAAACGGTACAGAAGTGAACCAAACCGAAACGGTTCGGTTCAACTACATGTATCATTACACCCCTATTTGACTGTATAAGAGAACTGGACTGAGCGAGTGAGACGTCGCCCATAGGAAACAGTTTACTTCCGGCTCCAGCAAAATGTAGACAGTTCAGTCACCAATTTATCGCAATACGTTGGCGGGCGTGTTGAAGCCAGACATCTGTAACGGCTACCCGATCCGTCCAACACGAACGAATATTACATCACTTCAACTAAAGCATTTTGCGGTCAGAGTATTCTCCAATTTTTAATAACAATAATAGCTCTTAATGTTAGAGCTTATTTTAATGTTGACAAAAAAAAACAAAGAAAAATGAAACGTTAAGGATTAGGACCATGTGATACTGTAAACATATGTTTTCTTCTTCTTGGTTTGAAGTTACATTACTCCCCAGGCTATGAGTACACAGCGCCACCTACAGACACGCTTTTAACGGCTAAAGCGGCTGCAGCAGCCTGTGAAATCTCCTCAGAGTCAAATTATCTCACTTCTTCTCTTTTTCTGTTGTTAACATGTAAAAAAATAAAAACGATCAGAGAGAAGGACTCCAAGCCGTGTGGCTGTCATTCTATCACTGAGATTTTCATTGTCTGCAATGACAACAAATTACGATTCTACAGTGTTTGATTTAGGCGACATTCTTCTACTTTTCTGCGCAGTAATCCAGTCTGGGAAGCTCTCTGTTGTTGAGAAACTTTTGTGGAATCACGGAACGGCTCTGACCGTCGTAAATGAGGCAAAGCTGACAGGAAATGGTACCGGAAGCTGATCTTTTACAAACATTTTCTTTTTTTACAGTTAAACGGTTTATAATCTTGGAACAACAAACGTACAGAAGATATACAAATCATGGAAGAAAGTCTAAATGAAATTGTTGAACTGTCGCAATGGTCACAAGGAGGAAGTGATGTAATATCTGTGCATGCGCAGACTGACCAGGTAGCGACAAGCAGTGATTGGTTCAAGGCGGTCTGAGTCAACGTTTCAATGGCAACTACTTTCACTAATCAAGAGTGAGCTTGTTGGAAGGCCACACCCCTTCCACTGACAGCAGGGTTCTGAAAAATCTGTCAATCATTTTGAATGTTCTAGGTGGGGGCCAGCGGGCACCACATGCTGTTCTTGAGGCGTCTGATTGGTCAGTTTATACTTCGAATAACTTGCAATAAAGAAAAAATTATCAAGAAAAAAAAAGAAGATTATCACGAACATGTTAGAAAAAAATGTATCAGAGCCAGAATGGTTCTTCTGATCAATAGAAGGACTGAGTAACAGCTGTTTATTTCTCTATAAAAGTCTATTGGATTTTGGCTTCTTGGAAGCAACCAAGTCAAATTCCCTGTACATGCGCTGTACTTGGCAAATAAAGTTATTATTCTGATTCTGGAACCAGTGGGTACTTCCTGTTTGGGAGGGGAGAGAGGTTGCTCAGTCCAGTTCTCATATACAGTCACTGGTTAGGTCATGTTGTTTTTCTGAAGCTGTAGTTGTCTAATTTTAACACCAAGTAAACTCCAGAGACGTTTTTCTTTTGAACTGATTTGAAAACAAAACAAAGCTGTGACGTTAAAGAATCGGAATTTCAAGAACCAGTTTCTAGTGCATACCAAAAACGTATCTGGTGCCAGACACAAAGGAATTTTCTTCTGTCTGTAAGGAGAAGTTGCAATATTCCTTCTAAATTGTTATTTAAATTCATTACGTTAAATATCAAACTAAGGATACAGGCCGAGACAAAGATGATGGTACCTCTAACCCAAAGTCTTTTCAGTCTCTGCAAACTAACAATAATGAGAGTCGTGAGACGTTTGCATCTGCCGGCGGGTATTTTAGTCTACTCCCCAACAACATACTGCTCCAATCGTCTCAGGAAGTGATACGTAAAACGCCTCGGAGCCATAACAAAAGTGAAACATATCAGCTCCATCTCTGAAGTGCAGTTGAGAACACCGAAAAATAATTAAATCCGAGCTGAATGATTCTGAACAGGTGAAGGTCACAGTGGTGTCCGTGGTGATCGGAGAAGTCAGAGCAGTATCCTCGGGACTATAGGAGGGGCTGCAGCAGATCCCTGGAAGAACCTAGAACATCCCAGTCCAGCAAAGTGCCAGAACAGCTAAGATACTGCGCAGGACCCTCACCAGGTGGAGAACTCGTGAAACTAAAACATGCATCAGGATTAGCTTCAACTCACTGAAAGAAATGGATTTACACAAATGGCGACTTTATTTTTCATAGTCCTTTATTTCCTATGTGACTGTGTGTTGCGATGAGCACACACTTCTGTTGAACTCTCAGCCATCACCCCATCTTATCTGTCAGTGGTGCAGTGGTTGGCGCTCACGCCTCACAGCGAAAAGGCCCTGGTTTGAATCCTGGCCATGTCCTTTCAGAGTGGAGTTTGCATGTTTTCCATGTGCATGTGTGCGTTTCCTCCCACAGTCCAAAACATGCTTCATATGTTATTTGGTCTCTCATTGACTGTATGAAAGAACTGGACTGAGCAAGTGTGATGTCACACAAAGAAAAGAACTTGCTTCTGGTTCCAACGAAATGAAGTCAACTCAGTAGCCATTTTTCCACGAATCAATGTCCTCAGATTGGTCCGTGTCGGTCTGAGTCTACATTTCTAGAAGGCCCCACACCTTCCACTGAAAGCGGCTCGCAAGCATCTGTCAATCAAACACTTTGAATGTTCGACACAAATCCATCTGCCTTTATTGAGGCGTCCGATTGGTCAGTTCATAACTTAAAGAACTTCTTTTTAACTTGAATAACTTCCGCTAGAGAAAAAAAAACATGGAAAAAAGGGATTATTAAGAAGATGTTTCATGACCGAGTAATTTCTCTATAGAAGTCTATATAGCCACCAGGTACTTTCTGTTTGAAGTGTTAGGGATCACTCAGTCCAGTCCTCATTCACAGTCAATGGTCTTTCTAAATTGACCGTCGGTTTGTAGTTGTGTGGCAATGCAACAAACTGGTGACCTGGCAGGGTGTGCCCTACCTTCACCCGAAAGTAGTTGGAATAGACTCCAGCAACCCTGTGACCCTGAGAGGCAATCAGTGGGTTCTGAAAATGGACGGATGAATAGGCTGTGGTTCAGCGGGCAGAACTCAGAGCTGGCATTAAGCAGGTTGTGTGTTTGATCCCCGTGAGGGTACAGCCGTATCAGGAAAGGCTTTCAGGTTTGAAATGACTATGTTTCAGTGAAACTTTGAAACACACTTCAGCCAGAAAAACAGTTCAGGGCCAGTTAAACTCATACTTTTCTTCAGAACGTCACACCAATGTGTGCACTAGAACGTTGTTTTTGTCCTCGGGGTGCTATTTTTCAAAGATGAGTGTGTGGATGTTTCTGCGGCATGTGCACTCTCAAACGGAAAAAAGTTAACCTAAGGCCCCAGAGTGACATGATGACCTTTGACCCCTCCTTTGTGGTTCTCTGGTTCAAGCATTTCCAATCTTTGTAATTTCCAAAAGTACAGTATTTGTCAGAAAATTAAGTCCAACAGCAAAAGGACGCCATGTTCTACACATTGGCACAGCAATGAAGCTCCTTTTCCACTCACTGACTGAAATCCACTGAAACCGAAACTGCTGTACGTTACAACCTAAGTAAGTGGACCCTGAGTCCTTGAGCTGCACGCGCTAACGTCGCCATGCTGTCCCGGTGATGACGTCACTGATGTCACGGCCTAGGGCCCTAGACGCGATCGATAATGTTAGTGGATCAGCCTCCTGCCCCGCTTTTTATAGGCAGATAGCGGCTTTTCACGGAACATCACGTCATGAATCCTCTTCGAACGTTTCGGCTGAAACGAGCCCCGCCTGTCTGTGCCGTCTTCCGCCTGTGGTTCCGAGCCTGGACTGGAACGGACGGGCGGGAACCGAGTCAGACCCTCGTTAGAAACAGAACCGCTGACTTCTAGAGGAAAAACCCGCGAAAAACGTTGAAGTTCCCAGAGTTTCCTGAACTAGTGTGTTCCCTCGAAGGCCGGCATTGGTCTGCGAGAGAAGCCGCTCCGTCCACTCACCTTCCCCGCCCTCGGCGCCCCGCGGCTCCGCGCCCTCCGCCCTGTCCTCCCCCCCGCCGTCAGCCATGGACCCAGATGACGGAGACGTCCGACTTCTGCCTCCAACTTTAGAGTCCGGTTGAGTAGAAGCCGCCGTGGAAGACGCGGTGTCCGCGGCTAGTCTCGAGCGTTTTTAGTTGAACGCGGAAGTCCCGTGAGGACCAGCGGGGCCGGGCCGCGGCGGGGCAGGGCCAGCGGGGCCAGCCTTGATCTGCAGCGTCTCAGACACCTTAACCGGAAGCCAGGCGGCGCGCGCCATCCTTTCAGTGATGGAATCATGTTGCATATGTTCAAATGTATCCAATGTTCCCCTCTTTGGTTATGAGTCTGCACATGCAGGGCTGAAGCTGGAGGTATTTTTTCTGATAGTGACGTCACCCCTTCTGCTTCTCAAATGACCCCAGAATTCCTCATCAGAACTTCTCTTCAAGCCTCCGATGGGCAGAACTTACCCGAACCTGCAGCAGGTGGGGGACAGTTCACACTTTCACTCTGAGCAGAGCAGAAGGAATGCGTTCTATTTACTTACGTTTTTTAATTGTGATTATTATTATTATTATAGTGACATCAGGTAAATTGGGCCACCCTGTGGTTAATCGCTTGGGAAGCTGAAGTTTCTGTGTTTAATTTATGGGATAAAATATTATTGTTAAAACTCCACGGCTGTTGAAATATCAACTTTCCCGCATTTTGAGATGTGCCACATTCAGGAAAAATGGTCCCACTGATCAGCAAAAATGAGCCACTCAAAGTGAAACAGTCATGTTTCATAATAAAATTAATTATATTTAAGAGCAACATTACAATTAAAGTCATTAAATTATTATTTTTTTTAAAAAGACAAATAAAGGCCTGTCGCTATAACAATGACACAGTAATATAGGCCTAACTAGGAACGTGTTCTAGGCTTATAAAAACTAAACCTCAATAATTGAACAACTACTCTTGGTCAAAAGGTTTTCAAAGACAGTCCTGGCAGATGAAGCCTTTGTCCTCCCAAATTCCGATGTCCTCAGCACGGCTCTCGTGGGACCACAGCCCACAGCGAACCCAATCTTCTTTAACCTTTTTGTCACTGGCATCACTGCTAAAGGCCTTGCATATCTTACAAGTAAAAACTACTTCCAAGCCACACTCCCTATAGGCCTCCCATCATCTTTCATTTTCTCGTGTTTGTGGGAGACTGGGCATTAGCTAATGAGCGCTAGCTTACGATGCACCTCGACACAATATATTAAGAAAGGAAATGTATGGAGGCCTGTAAATATTTGAAAAAACAGCTGCTCGGCCATGGCACTCCATTCCATGAAGCTCTCTGCCTACTGTACTTGGGCTTATCTGAAGGTCACATGAAGTTTGGAGCTTTGTAGCAACTGACTGTGCAGAAAGTCTGTGACCTCTTTGCGCTTCAACATCCGCTTAGCCCTCTCCATCAGTTTACGTGGTCTACCACTTGTCGCTGAGTTGCTGTTGTTCCCAAACTCTTCCATTTTCTTCTGATAGAGCTGACAGTTGCAGTTGTGGAATATTTAGGAGCGAGGGAATTTCACCACTGGATTTGTTGCCCAGGTGGTATCCTAAGACAGTTCCACGCTGGAATTCGCTGAGAGCGAGCGGCCCATTCTTTCACAAATGTTTGTAAAAACAGTGCATGTACCTGTGCCAGACCAAGTGATTAGGACACCTGATTCTGATCAAAATATAGGCTGTGTCCTAATCCCTAACTACTAAAACCCTATGTAGTGCGGCACTATATAGTTCTCTACACAGTTCTCTGAATTTTAAAAGCAATTCGGACACCCATGCTCACTACTTTCCTTTTTCGGGTGTTGTTCATAAGGCGCTTGACACGGAAACAAAGTGGCACATTACCGCCACCACCTGGTCTGGAGTTGAACTACTTCTATTGAAGGTGGAGAATGACACCTCTTTGTCAAAGTAAAAACATAATAAGTATGAACATTTTACGAAGACTATTTATGAATCTGCTGTGTTCTGATCATGGAAAACGTGGCCGATTTATAAATAATAAAATTACAAACACATTGGTGTAGATTTCATGTATTTGTTCATAAATGAAACCCCCAAGTTATTAGTCCATGGGAATATTTATTTTTTTATTTTTGTGCCGCTGAACGATTTACGGCCTCTTGCGAGGAGGCATTTTTTTTCTGTAGTTTTCTCTTATACCTTACTGGAAATGGCTTTGAATATGAATCTGTCCGTGTTCCTGGAAATAATTCAACCGTTATTTGTGAGATCAAACCAAAAACGAGCGGCATCACAGGGCGGCAAGGAGAAGCAGACGTCTCAGAAGATTTCCTCTGAATGCCCAGGCCAGACATGAACAACTTGTCAGTTAAACTTAAGCATTTGTTACTTATTGTGCTCAAGGTTACACAATCTGCTGGGTAAGAGTTTAAACATTCTTTTTCAACATTGGATTATGAGTTGTATAGTCTAACTACATGAAACACTTGTGAGTTCAAAGTTTAGTATTTTTTATTCAGAGTCAAACTATATCACTTGTTTTAAACAAAAATACTTTCATTTTTAAAAATTTATATGAAAATCCAAAAACCCACCCAAAGAAAACACAAGATTTTCAAGCGTTCATAAATACTTCATAAACCAAAATGTAAGACATCAAAATAAATAGAAACATTAAAAAAATAAGATTTAATTTTTTAATTTCCTCAATGAAATAATTCATGTTCCATTTTACAGGGTCTTCCACGTCTCTACTGCTTTGCAAACATAAAGGTTTCTGTCCTGGCCCTTTACGCTGACGGTCAGTCCGACACAAGACCAAATTTTCGGTTGACCTGCAGGACCATCGAGCATCTGGTGGAGCAGCTTCGGGTTCCTCACCGATGGGGGGGGGCACAGGAGACTGAGGTCCTGGTGTTTCTTTTCTGGCTGGCGTGTGGCACATCTTACAGTGTGGTACCCAGGGCCTTTGACATGACGTGACTGAGTGACGTTGTCCACAGGACGGCGGACCGCATCCTCCAGCTGATGAGCAAGGTCATCCAGCTTCCCAGTGGGAATGAACTGCCATAAGTCGCCTCAGGTTTTGAGCAGCTTCCTGGGTCATGGGGAGCATCGATGGCTGCCACCTAAGAATAAAGGCCCTAAAAGAAAATGCAGCTTGTTATTTTAACGGGAAGCTTTTTTATTCCATTCAAATGAAGGCTGTATGTGATTCTAATGCCAAATTTATAGACATTTTTGTTGGAAATCGAGGATCAGTCCATAATTCAAGCCCAATTTATGTAAATTAAACATTACCGACCTGAAGGATCCTTTTGGGTGATGGTGGGCATCTCTGCATTGCACATCCCATCACGCTGCTGATACCTCACAGGGAACCCCTGAGGAACGCGGTTGAGGCCCGTTACAACCAGGGCACGCTCTGTGGTGGAGAGAGAGCATATGGCATGATGAAGATGAGGAGGAGAGCAATATTTCTGGGGGCACTGGAAGTAAAACCAACCTTTGCAATGAAAATCATTGTGTCACGGTGCCTGTCTGTGACCTCCCCCCTCACTCCTACTCCTGCTCCTGCTCTGCTGATTGGAACCAGCTGTCCTGCATCTCCTCATCATGCTGCCTGCCTTCTTAAGGGTTCTACTCACCAGTATCCAGCGCCAGTTTGTTATACTCACTCCGGTGCTTACGCCTGGCCTTTTAGTATTTGCTACGCAAGCTAAGTTACTTTACTCACCTTGCTTTGTACCTACCCTCAGGTCTTCCTACCATTGGTCACGCTGGTTCCTCGTCCAGAGCTTCACTCCTAGTCGGCTCCGCCGTCCTTGGCGTCCACACCTGTCCTCAAGTTGGCTCCGTCGTCCTCGACGTCCACGCTTCGCTCCTCGGGATCCACGGGCCGCTGCCGGACCTCTCAGGTTACACTCCACCAGTCCTCACCGCTCTCAGCTCCTGGGACGTCAGATCTTCACCCGAAGATTATTCTACTAACACTCTCCAAGAGACTCTGTTCAATCCCTGGAGAAATAAAGCCACTTTCAAACTAATCCTTGTTGCGGGTTCACTTCCGGGTTTCAGCAACTGGGTCTACCACGTTTACGACGTCATGACAGAACAAACTGGCCAACACCCAGACCCAGCTGACCCAGAAGGACTCAGCCTCGCCGTCACGCATCAAGGCGCAGCCCTCAGCCGTCAAGCTGAAATGCTCCACCAGATGGCATCTGCGCAGCAGGATCTATTTCGCCGCCTGGATAGCATCTCTCAAGCTCTGGTTGAGCTAACAAGCCAATCGACGGCTAACGCCGGCTCAAGTTCCTCAGCCTCTGCAGCTGAGAGCCCCCACCAAGCCACCACATTATGGACTCAAGAGAACTTTCGTTTGCAACCAGAGCCCTTCCAAGGTGATGTAAACGCATGTGGTGGCTTTTTACTACACTGCCAGTTAATCTTTCAGCAGGCCCCGCGGTATTACCACGCTGAGCACTGTAAGACTACTCTCGTCGTCAACTCCTTACGTGGTAAAGCCCTTCAATGGGGCCAGGCTTATTTAACCCTGTTTTCCAAGTGCCTTTCGAACGATTCATCGGGGAGTTTCGCCTGGTCTTCGACCAACCCCGCAAAGCAGAGGAGGCTACCCGCCGCCTTCTGGGCTTAAGACAATGCAGCCGCTCCGTAAGTGAACATCTAATAGACTTTCGCGTCCTAGCGGTAGAGGCTGGCTGGCCGGACGTTGCCCTTAAAGGGGTTTTCTACCAGTCTCTAAATGATCAAATCAAAGACCATCTATGCTTGCAACCAGAAGTAGGCACTTTCGAAGAACTCGTCACTGCAGCCTTACGTTCTGATGTGCGTCTCCGAGTACGTCAGGTTGAACGAGTTCGTCCTGAAAAGAAATTCACCACTAACTCTGTCTCTCAGTCTCCCACGTCAGAACCATCCTCCTTCCGCCCTCAAGGAAACATCAGCCGCCCCTCGGAGGAAACGATGCAGATCGGCCACTCCAAGCTTACTCCTGAGGAACGTCGCAGGCGTAAGGAGGAAGGTACCTGTTTTTATTGTGGAGAATCCCGTCACCACGTACATCAGTGCACGCTCCGTTTAAACTCAAGAACCCCCCGTTAGAAGACAGGCCGCAGGAGGCTTCTCTTACTGTTACCCAGGAAAAAAATTTCCTTTATGTTCCTGTCAAGCTAAGTCATCAATCTCGCACCCATGAATGTCGGGCTCTCATTGACCTTGGAGCTGAACAGAGCTTTATAGACTGTCTTCTGGTGACCAAACTCAATCTCCCCATAGAAGCACTGGATCATCCTGTCAAAGCAGCCGGCCTGGGTGGTCAGCTACTCACCCGCATCACCCACCGCACCAAGCCAGTGCATCTCATCACCTCTGGCAACCACCACGAAGCCATTCAATTCTACATCACTCAGTCTCTCCTGTCATTTTAGGTTTTCCATGGCTTCGCAGTCACAATCCCCAGTTTGACTGGGTGAACCACCACATCATCAATTGGAGCACTCACTCTCTTGCCAGCTGCCTCCGCTCCGCCATCCCTGCGGTCTCTCCTGGTCATGATCCCATTACGGAAGAAATCGATCTTTCCAAGGTACCCACCTGTTATCACGATCTCAAGGCTGTATTCAGCAAAAGTAAGGCGGGTGCTTTACCCCCGCATCTACCTTACGACTGCTCCATCGAGTTGTTAAACGGCGCCGCTCTCCCTAAGGGCCATTTCTTTAATCTGTCCGGCCAAGAGAAACACGCCATAGAGAAATACATTAATGAATCTCTCGCCACAGGTCATATTCGTCCCTCCTCTTCTCCTGTCGGTGCTGGGTTCTTCTTCGTCCAGAAGAAAGACAAGAGCCAGCGTCCTTGCATTGACTATCGTTGTCATGGTTACAGAACACTTTCAGACCCAGATGCTGGAACCCGGAAGAAACACAGCGGGAGACGAGCGTGGCAGGTAAGAGATTTAATGGGAGCTTCTGGAGACAGAGTGAGAGCAGGACAAGAGGTAGGTCCCTGGCGTGAGGCAGATGCTGGTGGCGTCACTGGTGGGTTCCTCCACAGGAAGAGCAGCCGTCTGAAGAGGAGGTCCAAAGAACCGAGGCAACGGCAGAGGCTCGAGGTGTGACCGCAGGTGAAGGCAGAGTGGGGGATCCGGGCTGAGGCTGATTCTGGCGACCACTCGTGGTAACGGATTCCTGGAGGTGAGCAGAAAGAGAGTTTAGACGAAGCTAGACTAGAGCTTGGCAAACTAGAGCTTGACAATAAGACCAACTATGCACCATCAGGGGCAACGGACTGGCGAAGACTGATGATCCTGTGGCTCCTTATGAAGGCGGATGAGGTGATGAGGTAAGTGGTCGCAGCTGGGGAGAATCAGCAGCCAAGCGGAGAGGAGAGGGGGAGGAGTCCGACAGAGGCACCATATCAATCGTGACTTAAATCAAATAACCGTTAAAAATAAATACTCTCTGCCTCTCATCAGTTCCACTTTAGACTCCGTTCAAGAAGCTCGGGTATTCTCTAAATTAGATCTTCGAAATGCTTATCACCTGGTTCGCATGAGAGAAGGGGACGAATGGAAGACTGCATTCAACACCCCTCTGGGGAACTTTGAATATTTGGTAATGTCTTTTGGGCTTACTAACGGCCCAGCGGTTTTTCAACACCTTGTTAATGACGTCCTTTGCGATTTTCTTAACAGATTTGTCTTCGTC
This sequence comes from Oryzias sinensis, assembly GCA_037389245.1. NCBI lineage: Eukaryota > Metazoa > Chordata > Actinopteri > Beloniformes > Adrianichthyidae > Oryzias > Oryzias sinensis. Next base: position 3,946,143 of record CM074489.1, on the reverse strand, counting down.
TACCTCGATCCTGAAATTCACACCCTCCATGTATGTCAGGTTCTCTAACGTCTCCTCGAAAATCAACTGTTTGTAAAGGCTGAGAAATGCGAATTTCATGTCTCCACTGTCTCCTTTCTCGGTTTCATCATTGAAGCTGGCAACATCCGTCCTGATCCGGCTAAGGTTTCCGCAGTCACCAACTGGGAGACTCCCAGTACTCGTAAGCAGTTACGTTTTCTCGGTTTTGCCAATTTTTATCGTAGGTTCATTCGGAACTACAGCAGTCTCGCCGCCCCCCTTACCAGACTCACTTCTGTCAACCAACCGTTTATTTGGAGTCCGGAGGCTCAAACTGCTTTTGATAGTCTTAAGAGAATGTTCGCCACCGCCCCCATTCTTATACAGCCCAACCCGCAATGTCAGTTCATCGTTGAGGTTGATGCCTCTGATTCTGGGGTAGGAGCTATCCCAACGTGAAGACACCACTGGCAAGGCCCAAAGGAGGAACCTGACCATCCTCCTCCCCCCGCTAATACTCTATACGTTCCCTCCTCTCTCCGTTCAGACGTCCTCGTGTGGGGGCACACTTCCCCGGTTTCCTGGGGGGTCCAAAGAACTCTTAACCTCATAAAACATAGATTTTTCTGGCCTACCATGGAACAGGACGTTAGGGAGTTCGTCGCCGCTTGTACGGTGTGTGCCAGATCCAAGTCCTCAAATTCACCTCCAGCCGGTCTTCTCCACCCACTGCCCATCGCCGAACGCCCAGGGTCTCACATAGCCTTAGATTTCGTCAGTGGGTTACCACCTTCTCAAGGTAACACGGTTAAACTAACCATAGTTAGATCGTTTTTCCAAAGCCGTTCAGTTCCTCCCTCTGCCTAAGCTTCCCACAGCTACCGAAATGGCCGACATCCTAGTCCATCAGGTCTTCAGGCATCATGGGATCCCCAAGGACATTGTTTCTGACCGGGGTCCCCAGTTCATATCACAGATCTGGCGGACATTTTGCTCTGCCCTTGGCGCTACCGTGAGTCTGACCTCAGGATACCATCCCCAGTCGAATGGCCAAGCTGAATGAGCCAATCAGGAGCTGGAGGCTGCTCTCCGTTGTCTGGCTGCCCAAAACCCCCTCCAGTTGGTCCAAGTTCCTTGTATGGATTGAATACGCTCATAACAATCATCCCTCCGCTGCCACCAGTATGTCACCATTTGAAGCTTCTCTCGGTTATTCTCCCCCTCTGTTCCCCTCTCATGAATTAGATTTGGCCGTCCCCTCTGTACAACATCACCTCCAACGTGTTCAACGCGTTTGGCGCCAAGCCAAGGCCGCTCTTCTGCGCACACGGGACAGTAACTGTCAAATTACCAACCGTCGCAGGAGAGTGGGTCCCATCTCCCAACCCGGTCAAAAAGTCTGGCTTTCGTCCAAGAACATACCTCTGCAATCCACCACTCGCAAGCTGGCACCCCACTATATTGGCCCTTATACCATCGAGAAGATCATCAAACCAACCTGTGTCAGGCTACGGCTCCCGGCAGCCTTGAAGGTACACCCCTCATTCCATATTTCGAACATAAAACCCTTTCAGGAAAGTCCCCTTTGCCCGCCGTCCGCTTCCCCACCACCCGCCGAGCTCGGCACTCCTGCCTTTACCGTTAATCGGGTCCTTGACATCCGCCGCCGGAGCCGTGGCTTCCAGTATCTGGTGGACTGGGAGGGTTACGGTCCGGAGGAGCGTTCGTGGATCTCCCGCTCCATGATTTTGGACCATTCCCTCCTGGACGAGTTCTTCCGGGCTCACCCGGATCGCCGTCCTGGACAACCTGGAGGCGGTCGTTGAGGGGGGGGGGTACTGTCACGGTGCCTGTCTGTCACCTCCCCCCTCTGTCCTGTTCCTGCTCTGCTGATTGGAACCAGCTTTCCTGCATGTCCTCATCATCCTGCCTGCCGTCTTAAGGGTTCTACTCACCAGTATCCAGCGCCAGTTTGTTATACTCACTCCGGTGCTTACGCCTGGCCTTTTAGTATTTGCTACTCAAGCTAAGTTACTTTACTCACCTCGCTTTGTACCTACCCTCAGGTCTTCCTACCATTGGTCACGCTGGTTCCTCTTCCAGAGCTTCACTCCTCACTCCTAGTCGGCTCCGCCGTCCTCGCAGTCCACGCCTGTCCTCAAGTTGCCCCGCCGTCCTCGGCGTCCACACCTCGCTCCTCGGGATCCACGGGCCGCCGCCGGACCTCTCAGGTTATACTCCACCAGTCCTCACCGCTCTCAGCACCTGGGACGTCAGATCTTCACCCGAAGATTATTCTACTAACGCTCTCCAAGAGACTCTGTTCAATCCCTGGAGAAATAAAACCACTTTCAAACTAATCCTTGTTCATTTCCGGGTTTCAGCAATTGGGTCTACCACGTCTACGACGTCATGACACATTGCAGTTCGATTTTGCACAATCTGTGCATCAGCGAAGGGGGGACTGCTTGGAGCCACAGATGTTGAGCCACAGCAGGACGACACCAGGAACCAGCAGGGCGAGCAAAGTGGTGTCCGTTTGCGAGGACAAATCTCTGCTTTCCTTTCAGCTCCAACTGTGACACACATGGCTTTAGAAGACCAGGATTATTGTTAAGATGTATAAAAATAAATGTTAACATCTAAAAACGAAATTGTAAATATGGACATTTGATATTTATATGAAAATCCTTTTGAGATTGTTAAAAATGGCTCAGATTTAAATAATACATGTAAATAATTCATTTTTGTTCATGCATTTATTAAACAAATTGCAAACAACGACGTTACATTTTTTGAACAATATTTTAAACTCAAGTAAGCTCAACAGACTCTCCTGTCGCTCTTCATCCCTTCTTGCTCTTTCCTCCTCTCCTCTTTCAACAGAAACCTTTACCCCAATATGACAACGATTATGTCATGGTGGCCTGTCAGACTCCTCCCCCTCCCAGCTCTGCTCCTGACTCACAGCTGTTTCTACTCATCTGGTCCTGGGCTGTTGGAGAACCCTTCTGATGATTGTTCTGACTCCTCTGTCTGAAATCTTGCGAGGAGCACCTGGCCGTGGCAGGTTTGTGGTAATGCCGTGTTCTTTCCACTTCCGGATGATGGCCCCAATGGTACTCACTGGAACTTTCAGAAGTTTAGAAAAACGCCTGTAACCAATGCCTTCAGTGTGTTTTGCAACAATAAGGTTGCGTAGGTCTTTGGACAGCTCTTTGCTTTTACCCATCATGCAATGCTTCTTGTCTAACACCTTGCTGGTGAGAAAGCTTTTTAAAAGGCATCAATCAGGACTATACCAGCTGATATTACTTTGCACTAATAGGGGGCAGGTTAACCTTCTGAAGACTGACAAACTCCAGCTGCTTTCTTGGCTTGCCAGAGCTTTTTAGCCCTCCTTTTCTTCATGTGTTCAATACTTATTCCCTGTGCCATTTCACTTTATTACACATAACTTCATTTATGGACATAAATGTTTGGATTCCTTTCTATGTGTGCATTACTTGGGTTGATGCCGACATCTGGTGAAAATTTCGTGTCAATAGCTCGATTAGAAATATGTTTTTTGAGAGAAATGTTGACGTGTTCAATACTTATTTTACCCGCTGTAGATGTTGTAAGTCAAAACACGTTTGGTATGTTCCACTAGATGGCAGTGTGAGACACTGTATTTTATGTTCAGAGTATACTGTTTTCGACTCTGTTTGACTGTTTTCACAGCCACAATGTATCGACCGTTTGCTGCCAAATAAATTACAAGTTGGCTAGTATCAAGCATGCACATATCTTCACCACACCTCTGACAGTAACATCAGTGTGTAAGACACCGCTGTCTCCAAATCAACTTTTTTTTATTCAACTTTCTGTTGCTGCTGTGAGTCCAACCGGTTTATTTTCCAGTTCTTGGATCCTGTTAAAAATCCTCACATGTCCGCTGCTTTTTTTACTCAGCCTTGTGGAAGTAGCTCCTCTTTGCTTGCTGCTGTTTTCACATCTGCGCTTTGCGAGAGAGCAGCGGACTGACTTTACTCCGAACAACTGAAGCGCAAGAGAGCTGGGAAAATAAAATCCAGATTTTCCCAAAAATAAATAGTCTAAAACAACAAATTCAAATCAATCAATTAATTGCACAGCCTTATTTTGCTGTATTTTTAAAGCGTGCCCAGTAGTCTTTTCGGCCGCAGTGGCCCAGGCGGTTGATCAGGTCAGGGTCAAGGGTTGGTTGTTCGATCCCCCCCACTACTTGGCCAGTACACTTCACCATCCCTGTCTTCAGTGTGGCTCCACTGGATTGTGAATGGGTATAAATGTCCCAGTGATGGTCAGAGTAGGTGTACACTGGCAGACACGCTTCTGTCAGTCTGCCCCAGGGCAGCTGTGGCTACAACAACAGTTGCCATCACCAAGTATGAATGAATAACGGAGACATTGTAAGTGCTTTGAGCGTCTGGAAAAGCACAGATAAACCCAATCCATTATTATTTTCATTAATGATGATTATGTTGTTTTAGCCTAAATCAACAAACCTGTGTTGTTTTCTAATACATAGTTACTGCAGAGTGGCAGGAGTTAATTGGAAATTGGAAATTCACATCTGAGTTGTGGGCGGGACTGTTGGGGCGGCGGTAGCCCACCCCCAGTGCATGTCACCCATTTGTTTACACACTCTCCACCTATCTTACAGCCCCTCACAACCCCAACCTAACATTGCTTGCAACTAAAATGGTGCGCAATATTGAAGCAATCGAAAGAGGAAAGCAAAGACGTACATGGATCCAGTCGTCTACAAGTGGATGCATCAGAATGGAGCGGAGCAGGGAGCTTGGAGCCGTTGATTGGAGCTTTTACATCACAACTACAAGGTTTTTCAAACAGCATTTTTTGTGTGCTTCTAAATCATTACTTTTTGAATAAAGAAGTACTCAGAAATGCAATTTTAAGATGAATTTTTTTAATATACATCGTCCTCCATCATAAGAAAAATGGCACAGTAACATGTTAAAAACACCATTTTCATCAGAGTGGGTCCTGAGGCTGAGAGATTAGATAGAGTGAAGGAGAATGAAAGAATTAAGATCCTGTGGGACTTTTAAATCCAGACAGACAATCGTGGGATGGAGACCTAATGGGAATTAGGAAATTCTTCTATAGCACTTTTGCACTTTGCTACAAGGACCAAAGTCCCTTTTAGCCCAATTCACCCATGCACACACATTCACACACTGATTATAGCTACGCTGCCTTACAAGCATCAAAGTGGGCACTGGTGATCACTGTAGTGGTTCAGAGCATGAACTGTGCCCCCACCCCAACAAGAAGAACTCTGCCAGACCCGGGAAACAATGTCTCGGTGTCAGAAAAGCACCGTCTAAGGAACAGCTGAAATCCTCCAGAAGCTCCCAGGCCTCAGATGGAGGAGCTCAGTTTGACAAAGAGTGAGCCCTCCTGCAGGGGTGGGCATTTTAAAGCTCTCACCCCATCACTGTTCTATGCTTGCTAATTATCTGGATCTCTTTTGACTTGAACTTGATTAAATATTAGTTTGAATCAAAGCGACTTAGTGTTATTAATGGATACCATCCAAGTAACCAGAGTTTGGTTTCTCTGCATTTACAGCACAAATAGAGAGGATCAGTGTTCATGCTGAAGGAGGTTACTTTGAAGAACTGCTTGATCAGAACGTTCTGTATTCAGCTCAAAAACCGAGTCTTCAACATTCACTGCATCAGAAAACTGGATTAAGTAAGCGTGATGTCACCCGTAAAAAATGGTTTACTTCTAGCTCCAAAGTGAATTTAATTCTGTTGCCATTTTTCTGCAACATGGACGCCGCCATTTAGAGCCAGACCAGGTCAGTAAGCAGTGATTGGTAAACGTCGGTCTGAATCAAGGTTTCTATGACAACTCATAGAATCATTTGCCAATCAGGAGTGAGCATATTGGAAATCCACACCCCTTCAACTGAAAGCGAGAATCTGTCAATCAAGGCGGTGGAGAACCAGAGTGATACGTCCAAAGGAGATGATGCTGGCCGCTTTCCGGTCGAGTTCTGGACCAACTGGAGATTATTGAGAGTTTTTTTAGGAAGACCGAAAAACAGGTAATTGGAGTAATTTAAGCAGGAAGTGACCAGACTGTTAACCAGGATAGAGGCAGAGTTGACAGTGAGGGAGGGGCGTAGGCAATTTATGTTACGTAAGTGAAAATGAGCAGACCGCCCAATGTTATTGAGATCAGAGAGAATGAGTACCAACTGTTTATTTCTCTATAGAAGCCTATGGGATTTTAGCTTCTTGTGCTTCCTATTTAGTACGTGAGGTGGGAGGGGTCACTGAGTCCAGTTCTCATATACCCCTTGTGCTATCCTATGACCCCACCCTTACTTTGACGTGTTCTTCCTACCATGAAAAAGGTGGATAAAGGTGGAAAGATTTCATGTAATCCATGGACACCAGTGAAGATCACAAACATTGAAGAAAAAGGTTCAGCGCTGTCTAGTGGGTCTAGATGACCCAACTCCCAATGTTAAAGTGCCTAGGGATAGCACAAGGGTTAAAGTCAATGCTATTCACCCAATGTGTAAATGATATACCTTTAGCCACATGGTGGCAGTGTCCACCTAACATACTGTTAGGAGTTTTTTTGTTTCCAGCATGTGAGGTCAGAACCATGTGTGATGTTTCTGCCTCACGCCCCTTTTTCTTAACCAAAACCTGCCTGTCAGGTTTGCATGGAGGCTGGGTCAGATGTTAGTTCTGTCACTGGTAGTTTTCCACTCACAAGGAGTTATTTCACAATTTGGCAACTTGCATGTAACAAAACCTGTAGATACAGAGGGTCAAACTGGACTGAAGGAAGACAGGATCAGACAGTAGCTATAAAAAAAAAGTCTTTATTTTTGTGTGTTTTTTGCAAGATAAATAAAGCCTGAACAACTTTTCAAAGAAAAATTATCCGAAATTCGCCAACAGAGCTTCATTTATTTTCTAAATAAGAATAAGACACACATGTAAAATCTAAGCATATACAATGTTTTTTCATTGAGATTCCTTGGTCTTCTGGTTTTGATTTATGTGTCACAGGGAGATGACAGGTCAGATCAGCCAAAATTTAAACTGGAACCGGGAGTTGACCTGTACTGGGTCTGTAAGGGAAGGCATGGAAATGGAACGTACCATTTTTGTGTGCGTGGTATGTATATTTTGAAGTATTAATAAGGTTACTGGAAGTTACATGTACTTATGACATACAGGTGATGCTGTTGAACAGTGCCCTCACACCTGACTCAGTTGTCATCAGAGACAAACACCATCCTGGCTAAACCAGAGCGATTTCCTGGAGCCCTTTGGGGTCTAAACAGCTAACCCAAATGGATTTTTCAGACAGCAAAAAAAAAAAAAGAAACAATGATAATTAAGGAGAATCAGTTGGGTTTTAAGGTTCTACTGCGATTACAACTCAGACTACTGGATTCAGAGTCCAGAGTGCTAACCGATACACCATAGAACCCTACTAGCAGCTGCAGTTTCACAGGTTTTCTAAGAAAAATTATATGAATTATATGTAAAAATAATGTGGCTTATTTTATACACTAACAGTAATGTGCATAAAATGTTTTTGGAAAAGATTTGTTTCTAGAGGCCAGAAAAGCTGAGGCATGAGGTGTCTTTAACTTCCCATATGGTAGTCTGAAGCACTGGATTGTTGATCATTGTTCTGTGTAGCAATGATCTGTAGAGAGAACAGGTTGGGTTTCAAGGTGCTACTGAGATTTGAGCTCAGACTACTTACTGGATTCAAAGTCCAGAGTGATAACCATTACACTATAGCACCTATTAGCTACTAGTTTTCACAGATTTTGTAAGTAAAATTGTAATAAATTGGATAATATGTTGACCAACACAAAAGATTTATGAATAAAATAAATATTGTTGCATACTTTGTACACTAACAGTAAAGTGCATACTTTTTTTTTTGGGGGTGGGGGGATTAGAGCGCAGAAAACTGAAGGTTTGTTTTAGGGTGCTGCTCTTTTGGATTAGTTAATTAGAGGCACTGGATTGTTTAGATCCATGTAACAAAGATAGTAGGAAGAATTTCAGGTTCTACGCAGAATTTGAACTGAGACTACTGGATTCAGAGTCCAGAGTGCTAACCACTGAACCATAGAACCCTGCTTGAAGACTTACATTTTACATGTAAAAAATCCCAAGTTCGTTACTAAAGGTGCTTGGTTTTTGAAAATTCAAGATGGCCGCCTCTTCCTGCGGTCAAAGGTCGATGAAACTTTAGAGGTGGTTGTAGACTTAAGCTAGCGGCATGTGCATGAAACGTCATGAAAATCACTCTAAAAGTTCATTTCCCGCAATGTGTAAAGCGCAATAATCATGTTATCGCAAATTTTGGCACCAAATGGCCAAGATTTCAAATGGAAGTGTCAATTGATAATTACATATTACTTTGGATTATGTGTGAAAGAACATCATAATAATGCAATGCTTTCTTAAATTTTTATGCATTCTTGACAATTCTACATTCCTCACTCTCCATTTCATAACTACACTAATGTTTTTGCATTTGTCTTTTGTTTTTGTTTTTGTGTCCATATCTGAAGTGGCTTCAGCTGAAAAGACAGAATGAGGCAAGAAAACAACTGAGCTTTTTGTTCAAAACAATAGATCATTTGTTTTATGAATGCATATATTCCTTTTGGTAGGATTTTTACTGCTGGTGCTGCAACAAAATTTCCTTTAAATGTTTTACTAGTATTTGGACATTTTTACAAGAACATGTTTCCAAAAATCTAATTCCTCTTTATTACATTTCAAAAGGAGATCAGCTTATATTTGACCTCATCCAAATTCATGAAAAGTAAAAATACAAGAACCACTTCCACTTTAGTTCAATCTAGGCTACTACGTTGTACTACAACTCTTAGTGTTTGATTATTGGTAGAGTTTTTTACCTTTCTGCTTTTTAGATTGTAAATAATTGAAAAACATTAGTGGTGGCTAAGAAAGTTCAATAGTGCCAGCGAACTATCCCTAAAAGGATTGCATACCACAGGACTTCCATTATTGCTTCTCTTGTTGCCTTGCCCCTCCCTCATAATTCTTGGCCAATGACTGAAGGGATCTTAATTACAGGCTTTTGTTTACAAGCTCGGTTGAAAGAGGGAGATGCTATAGTATCCCAAGACTAGTGTGGCAACTCAACTTGGCAGTGTGTAAAATAGTATTAAAATCATAGTAAATATAAAATATCATATTATATTAAATATCATATATATATATATATATATATATCTCCAGGTATATATACATATATATACCTGGAGCAACATCCTCCAGCAAAAAAGGGACATCAAGGGGCGGAGTCACTTGTCAAAAGTTGACAGGTGACTCCGCCTCAATCCTGTCAGCTGTTTTTAAAGAGCGTCACACACCACCACCTGATGGCGGCCTGATGAAGGTGGAAGGCATTCCACCGAAACATGTAGGTACGTTTTACATTACAGAACAAACCAGTGTCTGATAAAAAATAATTTAAATAAGGAGTGACACTTTAGACTCCAGCTCTCCAGCCTTGATTGTCGCCTGAATACTAGAGATCCTCCACAAAGAATTTCAAGGCTGGCCGGAGTCCCTAGAGTTCAGCCAGCAGCAACTCACAGAGGAGAACCAGGCCCTCAGAGAGACCGTCCAAGACCACAAAGTGGCGACACTGCTCGTCTCTCGAAGAACTGCTCCTTCAAGGAAACCCTCCTGGATCTTCAGGCGAGGAGCATGAAGGACAACCTGGTGATCTCTGGGATTCCAGAGGAGGCAGGAGAAGACCCGTGAAGTCCTTCATGGAAGTCTACCTGAAGCTCCCCAAGGAGGAGGTGCAGAAGATCGCGTTCCAGAGGGTGCACCGGCTCGGAGGAAGAAGGTCTGACAACCAGCGCCCGAAACCAATTGTTGCTAAATTTGAACACTTCAAGCAAAAGGAGCTGGTGAAGAGCCGTGGCCGGGAGCTGAAGGGAACCCACTTTAGTGTTATCGATCAGTGAACACTAGACACAACACAGTTGAGATTCTGCGTGGTGCCAAAAGATCCTTCTTCTGCTTAGAAATAAAACACCTCACCGAGTCCCGAGCTATGGTCGCCGTTTGTGGACGGCCGGCTCTTCCAGGACCCGGAGATCACCCCCTGGCTGTGCTGAAGACCTGACATCCATGCTGAGCTAAATACACCGGCTAAACTTACCTAAATGAATGGAAAACCGGCTCATCAACATCCACTCCTGCATCTTGTTGAAACAGTTTAATTTCTCTCCCCTCTCATGTTTCTACAGAGCCTGCAATCTGACATGGGTAAAACAAATAAATAAAGCCTTCTCACAAAATAATATTTCTTTCCCACGTAATAAATAATGCATGGGAACAGAATAATATTCTGATATACATTTATCCTGTTGTCTTTGAATGCACCACAGTTACGAGGACACGTTGATTGGTCGAGATGCATTATGGGATATGTGTGATGGAAGCGTGGGATGTGAATAAACGCAGACGTGAAGCGTGATTACAGATGCTTTTGTAGAGCTTTTTAAATAAATAAATCTGATCTCTAAACATCCTCAGTGTCTTCCATGCAATGTAATGAGACACACACAGACAGAAATGTGAAGGTATCTGCTGTGAATCTAAGTATGGCTAACATCCATGTTTATGAATGACTAATCACATGAATAATTATTTCGTTGGCATGAATTAATTATTTCAAGGGAACGAAAATATTATTTTGTGGGCAGGGAATCACGGAACGGAATGGCTCAGTAGGTTTCTATTGTTTTTTCATTATATTCGTTTCTTTCTGATTTTCTTTTCCTCTTTCTTCTTATTGGTTCCCCCCTCTCCCCCCTCCTCCTTATATGTAAATCATCCAAAGCCAAGTTGTTATTTATTCATGCACAGAACGGGCAGGGGCACACAAGCGTGCACAAGGGCATGCACAGGCGATCCCGCAGACACTCGCTGACATCCCTCAAACAACTCGCATAGGCTCACATAGGACGCACACAACACGCAGCTCACAGCCAGGAAACGTTCACGCACTCAAAACGCACAGACGGGCACACGCACTCACAAATCACAGACACGCATTACAGCCTTATAGTCTCCCAGTTAGAGTAGTTAGGACTAGTCTTAACATTGTTAGCTGGAATGTGCGTGGACTGGGCTGTGGGGCAAAGAGGCTGAAAGTGTTAAACCACCTGACCGATCTGAAAGCTGTTCCTGCTTTAATGCAGAGACCATATAACCCTTGTGCTATCCTTGGCACTTTAACGTTGGGAGTTGGGTCATCTAGACCCACTAGTCAGTGCTCTGAACCTTTTTACTTCAATGATTTGTGATCTTCACTGGTGTCCATGGATTACATGAAATCTTTCCACCTTTATCCACCTTTGTCATGGTAGGAGAATCACGTCACTGTAAGGGTAGGGTCATAGGATAGCTCAAGGGTTAAATCAGCTGATCATCTCCTGTGCTGCTCACAATTTCCATGCATGTTTTCTGTATGTGAACATTTTTGGAGCCAACAGGTATGTTTGTAACATTTGAGTGTGTGTAGCAGACCCGCCCCTTCTAGATTTGTATTACATCTTTAAAAATACGTCCAACACAAGAGGCCTTCAGTCCTCATCTTTTCTCTCAGCTGTTGGACAGGACAAGTTTAAAAATTAATAAATAAATAATAATTGAGAAAAACATCTGTGGTGACTAAGAAAATTCAATAGTGCCAGCGAATTCAATGAACTATCCGTACAAGGATTGCATAACTGGAGGCTTACCGTGTGCCTCTCTTGTTGCCTTGCCCCTCCCTCGTAATTCCTGGCCAATGACTGAAGAGATCTTAGCTTACATGCTTTTGTTTACAAGCTTTGGTTCGACATAGAAATGTTTGGTGGAAAGACAGTACCTATTCAAACCAAAGACAAGGTTCAGGACTCGGTCCGGACCAAATTAAGCGGACTCAGCTCGAACAAATGGTTTTCGGTCTGAATACACCCTGAGATTAAAAGATCACAAATGTATGTACTGGCCTTGAATGTGCATTATGAGTAAAGAAAAGAACCATTTCAACACGTCTTGAGACACGCTGTCTTCTTTTGAGTTTCTACACATGTGGATACAGCAGGTCAACATAACATGCGTGAGTGTGAAAAGAGCGCAGCTTCAGAAGCAATCCTCAGTTTCAAACTGTATTTTAATCACCAATTACTTTTGAAGTACAAGCAACGACAAACACATTATTCAGGTTGTGTCATTTTTACCTGGGATTTCCATGACTCTGATAGAAAACTGCTCTGCATGAGTGTGGAGGCTCCAAACAAACAAGTTTCCTAAATGTTTGGCCTAGTCATGACAGGAAGTGAGTGCATGTACTGCATGTGTGTGCACCAGAGGGATGAAGATATGGAGAATGAGTGTTTGGAGGGGTGGGAGGACAGCAGGAAGTGGTGAGGGTGCTGCATGGGAAACGGTTAATGGAGCTATTTTTGGTGAGGCGCTTGTCTCACAACAGCTGCTTGACCTTGGTCTTGTTTATACTAATGATAAATATGGCAACAAGAACTAATATTAGTTCACTAGTCATCTGAATTCAATTTTTAATTTGATACAAAAACAATAAAGAGAAATAAACAAAAACCACAAAAAGGATGTGAATCATTTGATAAGTTGGAAATTTGATGGAATTCCTTTGAAAGATGGTATTTTATCCTTTAAAGTCAGTTCATGTACATCACACACAAAGTCTGGGGGAGGATATTGCAGATACAACTGTGAAGAGCATACTTTTACTTCTTAGTGTCACGAACAGTAAAGAGTGGAATACCAGCACTGGTTTGTTTTTAATGGCAGCCTTTCTATACAGAGTCAGAGCAGACTAACTGAAGTCAGGGTAACCAGCATGGAGTACCAGTGCATCCTGGAACCTCACAGCCATCGAAACACCTGTATTCACTTTAGACTAGAAAGCCAATCTGACATCTCATGTTTTGGAGATATTTGGAGAAGGCCGGGACCCCCCAACATGTGTGAAAATAACAAACAGCATGCACTAGATTTACTTTTGTTCAGTTAAAAGGTCCAATGAAAGCATTCTGATTTCTATCTCCTTGAAAATTGTTGGTGGGAATGAATTAAACTGTCCTTGATGACAAAGAGGAATTTCTGTTTTATATTTTTACCTCTTCATAATTTGCGATAATTGGTTTTCATTTTTATTCCTACTTACAGATGACAGTGCTCTCTCAACGCAAGTCGTTCTTTCCATTATCTTTTGATGGGCTCACACATTCCAACACATCTTTAGTTTGGATTTACTCTTGGGCCTTTTAGTTATTGAGTGTTGTTCTGAATTACCTGCCCACGCTTTAAGCGTCATGTCATCTCTTCCATTCAAACAATCTTTAATAGGTATTTTTTTGTTGTTGACCTCACACTTAAAGTAATAAACATTCGGCGTAGTTAGGAAAGTTAACCAACAGAAATGCATAAATTGGATTTTTCAATGTTTCTTTATTAGATTCTGTTTTGTTCCAATTGCCTTTCGTGTTTTTTCTGCGTCTTCTGCTGCCAAAATATAATAAAAAGTAAGCCGGACAAAGAGAATAAAAAGAGGAAGAAACAGACAAGGAAAGAATTCAGGCGGATGAATGGAAGATGTGAGTATTACATCAAAATGCAAAAGCGGCTTTTTCAACATTTCTGTGACTTTGCTCATAATATCAGTGCGCTACTTTGATCAGTAAAAGGAATACGAGTCAAATGATTGCACCTACAAAAAGTATTGAATGAAGTACTATGAGCAAAAACAAATACCGTAATGCTGTAAATCCTGTCCCTGCCTGTTTACATGAGATACCAGATTAACCAAAAATGAAGTGAACAGGATAATCTGACATCCCAACAGATTGCCGCATGAAACACGGCTGAATTTCTTCTCAATAATCCATTGATTTCCTGCATGTTGTTTTCAGTTTGTTGTGTTCATCACAACTGAGTGTAAAAAAAGAGGAAGAAAACAAATCTGCAGGAAATGGAAGCCGCTGTTTGAACGAAAACCAAAAAGCCAAAGGCAGAAGCTCACTGAGTGACGGCCAACTGTCAGTTTCTCTTTTTGAACAAAGGATTGCTTAAGTGTGTGGACCTGTAAGCTCTGGGACTGTAGACACCTTGAGACCAAATGGGAGAAGCTCTTGAGCCTTTTCATGTTGTCAAAGTTAAAGACACTGACCATGGACACACCCATGGGATCCCGGTTCTTTGTATTTTCGTTTCTCAAGTGCATGTTCATCCAGTGGCGTCTGGTTATTGCAGATTTCTAATTACTACCAGTTCTCTGACTTTGTGATAATGTAACCAGGATCACTGTTGATCTAAAATGGGTGATCTGAAGACCATCATAAGCTTCACATCTTTATGTTAGAGAGACCTTTAAACGTCTGATCTAAACAGATGTTCCATCAATACGTGTGCTTAAACTTCCACTGCGATCATCTATTGTAAAAGCGTTCACAGTGACGTTTGAATTACGATGATGCCAGGTTGAGCCAAAATCAAAAAACCTGTCATTTTACGGACATAGTTTCTGCAGGGCGGCAGGAGTTCCTCTGAGTTGAGGGCGAGACTGTTGGCGCGGACAAAGCCCACCCACACTTCCCGTCACCCATCTGTTAACACGCTCTCCTCTTAGCTTACAGCCCCTCACAACCCCGATCCAACACTACTGAGCAATGTGGGAGCATTCCAGCTGTAAAGTTTCGATCCAGATTCCAGGTCAGACGAAGAAAACAAAGATGTACAGGGATCTATCTGTCTGACAGTGGATGAATCAGAATGGAGTAGAGCAGGAAGCTTGTATCCTGCTTGACACCACAAGTGTTTAGTGTATTTTCGTGTATTTTTTTATGTTCGATCTTTTTTAAACTGCATCTTTTTGATTTGAAAAAAGAAATACTCAGAAATGCTATTTTAATCTGAATTTTATTTATAAATGTCCTTCAAATGCCACAAGAACATGTTAAAAAAGACCAAAAGCACCATTTTCATGGGAGTGGGTCTTCAGTTGAGACGTTTTCACCAAATATCCATGTATATACTGCTGTGTATGTTGTTGTATTTACAAAAAAACAGAAGAGCTCAGGAGGCAATACGGGAGGCATTACTGAGACGATCTCTCCGACAGCAGCCTTCTT
Organism: Oryzias sinensis; assembly: GCA_037389245.1. Lineage (NCBI taxonomy): Eukaryota > Metazoa > Chordata > Actinopteri > Beloniformes > Adrianichthyidae > Oryzias > Oryzias sinensis. Next base: position 3,930,893 of record CM074489.1, on the reverse strand, counting down.
TTCTGACGGATCAGGGAAATCTTTAGGAGGGTTTGGGTGTGGACGGCGTAACACAACACTGCAGTCATGAAAGATTCTGTGAGAAACAAAAAGCGGTCTACTAAGCTGATGCAAATGTTCCCGTCCCTCCCCCCAGATCATGCCTGGGTCTTACCAGACAGGCCTGAGTCTTAACATGTCTTCATGTCAGACGGTATGTGGGCCCAGCAGTTTCCTTGGGGATAGCTGGTGAGAAGGGTTTTGAAAGAGGCTGTTTTGAAACGCTGATTTGTGTCAAACTGGAGAACAAACATGTGGTGACTTAGTTTGATTCTCTGTCATTGGCTGCCCCAGAATGCAGACATCCATGTGGGATGACACACCTGTCCACTCATGTTCACCCTCCCCTGCAGGATCAGTTCCCTGTGTTTCTGGCTCTGTAAAATTCCACAGTTTCCACATGTGAACCACACCCGTTAGTGTGTGACTGTAACCCTACAGCTATACAAAACAGGCAGCGCTAATCCGACCTTTTCTAAAGCCCACGCTGCCGCTTCACGGCGACCGTTCAGTTTTCATGTTTCACGTTACCGCAGCGCAGCTGCAGCTGAAACCCAAACCCAGGAAGTCGTCTTCTGGAAGTTTTGCTTTTTCAAAATATGGAGATGATGCTTCATAAAATGTTACATCCTCACTGATCTATGTCTGAATTCTGAAAAAGTATTGTGTATTTTTCTGTCAGCCATCGACTCAACAGACTTTCTGACGTTTGGCAGCAAGACTGCTGGACTGTGACTTACACCCTCATGAGCAAGGCAGCAGTCTCGCTCACACAAAAATTACACATTGCTTGTAGATCTTGAATGAATGTTTGCTCATTTCAGGTCCATTCGCTGTCTCAAATGCAACCTTTATGCTCCACATGCGGTTTGTTAGCTTCTCCTGGAAACAGCAGGGCCGACCATCCTCCCCTGGAGCGTGGAAACCTGCCCAAAGCTTGGAGAAGAGAGGCGGAGGGATTTGTGTCTTTGCCCTTTTGGGTGAACTCTGGGAAGATCGGGGCTGGAAAACTACCTGCCAGCATTCTGCAAGTCGTCACATGTCTGCTCTGAAATGTTTGCTTGTGGAAGGTTCCTGGTCTGTCTGCTAGTGGATTCACTACCTTAGCAGGAATGAAATAAGCTTTGCACCTCACCGTAAGCTGATGTTTAAAGCTGCACTGGTTTGGTGTACTTAGGCAACAATTTGAATGATGATTTCGACCTCTTTTCTGCATACAAAGCTCAGTCTGTCAGGTCACACAGACAGACCTCCTCGCTCTGTCTATAAAGACTGGCAATCCTAAGCATGCGTGTTGTCATAATCAGCCAATCATACGACTTCATGTTTACCTAGGACACCCTTCTCCGTACTATGGGAGGAGCCTAATCTCAGGTGCGCAGAGCACTTCTGTCTGCAGGTGATCCAAGAGTTCACTGAGACCTACGCCTGCCTCCCACTGCTGCTCCGCGTGAAGGAGGAACAGGTAACTTTTAGCGTCCTCTCTGCTCTGCTTCTCTCGGGACTTTTCTGTTAGGGTTTCATTCTCTCTCCACTCCCCGCTTCTGAGGCGTTTTCGTGCCGCAGGAGCGTTCACTGGTTGGCCCTCATAATTCCCTTTCAGCCCCAAACGGTTAGCGTTCGCGGTGTGCGGCGCGCGGGTGGTGGCGGCGGCGCTGACCACGCGCGCGCACGCTTCTCCTGCAGCAGAAGCAAACGTGAAGCTTCCAGGAGAACACCTGAGGCGGCGCGTGCTCGGTGTGTGTGTGTGTGTGTGTGTGTGTGTGTGTGGAGGGGCATGTGCCGCGCGCGGCTCCGTTTAACTCACTCGAGTGGGCGGAACCACAGGGAATCAGTGATGCTGGAGCTGGAGGAAGATGCTGCGTTCACGTCTCCTGGAAAACAGCATTCGCGTGAAGCTCCCCGGTTCCGTTTGGAGCTCGAAGCTGCGCTTTGACTCAAAAGGACCCGTCCAAACCCAACGGGCTTCTCTTTGACTTCTTTACGGTTATTTCTTTGCTTAAGAAGGAAAACCAGTTCTGTGTTTTTGACATTTGATGTCTTAAAAAAGGGCAAAAACAAGAACAAAAGAATGAGGGTTTAAATGCTTTTGGGTGACATAAGAGACAAAAATGGGGTTTCTGGCTGATCTTTAAGGACTGATGAACATCCACACTCTGCTCGTGTCATTTCTTTCTCTGAATAAAACCTGATGATAAAGATTTCTTAAGATTTAGCTCAGACTTCAGTCACATTCGAGGAATCGTGTCGGTTTTAGCGTTTTGGGTCTTTGTTTTCTTTATGTTGGTGCACCTTGAACTGCAAATAGACTTTAGTTCAAAGAGAACTGGACCTGCTTGATCGAGCCTGGTGCCGGAAAAAACCTGTGAGATCTCAAAAAACTGCTCTGTTTGACCCTAAGCAGCTCTGCCACCGACTTCCGGTCCGTTCTGTGACCTCGGTCATGGATTCTTTGGACCAGTCCGTCCCATCAGTCAGACCCCGGTCTGTTTGAGCAGTCAAGTCAACTGCAAACACGCAACTGCGTGCAGACAGCCCACTTTTCCTTGCTTCTCTGCAGGAATTGAATGCATCCAGCAATTTTTTTTTTGTTTTTTCTCGCCATCGCTCCTTCTCATTGCGCGTAGTGTAGTCCATGCCGCTCTGACAGCTTCCACGCGCGCGGACCGACCGGAGCGTTTCCGTGCTGCTGGCAGATGATGAGCGGGAGTCCCGGTCCGCGGAGACCTGCAGCCTCCATCGGGCACCTGTGCTTCAAGAAGAGCAGCGTTTCCCCCTCGGCTGGACTCACTCGGAGCGCTGGAGAGGGTCAGTCCAGAATGATGAGAAGATCTGGCTTCAGCGCGTCCACGCTAGTCTGAGGGAGACCACTGCGTGGATCTCAGACCGAGGGTCTCCGTGGAGAGCATTAGCGCCCTCAGCATCCCGATGGAGCGGCACCGTGAACCGGTGGGAGGCTCAACCGATCCCGATGCCGCGCAGGAGCTCGGTAAGAGATTTTCATCGTGACTGACTCTGAGGAGCCAACAGGAACTCTGGAAAACAGCGGCTCCAGAGGAAACATAAAGCCTAAACATTGATTAGATCAGAATCAAGGGGAGACAAACGGATTTCTCCATGCATGAGGAAAACTTTGTTCTGTTTTCAGGAAATGTGTTCATATGTTAAAAAAAGACACCCTTTTATATTTTATCAAGCCTGTTGAGCCATTGGACAGATGGGCGCCTCTGCGGATTTAGGGTTGAACTGTGTGTGTTCACATCATAATAAATATGAAACAGAAATGCTCACATGTTTTCTGACGTCTGAACAAACACTTGATGCTTTGGTAGAATTCCTGTCACTGGAACTCATTTCGTCTTCGTTGCTATAGGTTCCCTTGCACTGCATTGGTAAAAAGGCATAAAAGAATACATTTTTAAAAAGAAATGACTTATTGATATCCACCTCTTCATGATCAAACTTCACTAAGGTTGATAGGTTTAGAACTTGATTTATGACTCTTTTATTTCATTCGCTTTTTCCTCCCGAGTTTCTGATGATGATCTGGGAGCCAAGCCGTCATAGAAGTATATACCCTTCATGCTGCCATTTTCTGGTCTTTGGTGTTACCTGACTGCACACTCAAAACCGCAATAATCCAGTTTCTGGGTGGACACTCCTCTGGCAGGCCACCCACCTGAGAGGTCAGGTTGTCTGGTGGAGAATTCCCAAAGCCAGACGATGAAAGAAACCAGTCAAACTAGAGCAGCGACATCCCTTTTTTTTTTAGGGGATTCATGTTCCCGAAACCACTCCTCACTAGCTGCGTTTCCATTGACTGTGAAATTGTGCAAATTGGATTTGTCATTACCTTCATCTAATGGAAACACGACAATTAAAAAAAAAACATTTATTGCAAACGAGTTTTTGTGCTTGTAGATGGTTCTTAAAGCCTATCAAAATTGAAAAATTTCGCAAAACTGCAGTCACATGACCAACAGTCGGATGGCATTGCGCTTCTCGGTAGCAACTGGCCGCCTTGACGGCTGTACAGCGGGCGCCACTAGAGATCCCACAGCATCATGCAGCTCAACAAAAGTTGAGCGTGTAATGTGGAATTGTTGGATCCACAGCTCATCTGTCAAATCACCAACCACCATTTCCTAAAATGGCTTAATCCGTAGCCACTCCCACACACAAGAGCCTCGCCGCTTCATGGGCTGAATGAGACGCCGACGTCTTCTTTGATTGATGATGATGAGCGCTAGTGCCGTGGCAGAAAACTGAATGTATCTGCTGTAAATCAAAGTATTGTTGACATCCATGTTGTTGAATGGCTTATAGTGTGAGGTGGGTTGTGTTTATTCGCACCATTAGGATTTAATGGAAACAGCGCTATTGTGAAATTGTGTTGTTTCGGCATTTCTAGAATTTTTATAAAGTTTTGCGCATATGTGTGATGGAAACAAAGCTACAGAGTCACTACTCTCAAATTAAACTGTCTACATCCATCACTCCATCCATCCATCCATCCATCCATCCAAACAAACACACATAGGCTCTGACAGCCTCAAAGGCAATCTGCCATTTAGGTCTGGTTAAAGTGTAACAGAGGAGCTCTCAGTGAAGACGCTAAATTGAGGGAAGAGGGCCTTCATCAGTATCTATAGTGAGAGCTTTTATCCAAATGTCTGGAAAAGAGTCTTCTTGAAAAAGGTTTTCATTTCAGTGTAGAGTCATTTCATGCTCTTCTAGCCCACAGATTGGTGGTAAAAGACTGATTCCACTGGATCACGACAACAGGCTTTGCCAGAGGGACTCATGCTGGCAAAACCAGACGGTTTCCTTTTGAATGACACTAATGTTGATGCAGGAGATGTAAACATGGAAAGACTTTTAAGTTGTTGCTCTGTGCTTTTTTTTTTTTTTTTTAGTACTTGGAGGTGAAAATCTTTGTTCCAAACGATTGTATGCACCAAGAATTTCACAGAACAGCAGAAATCTGAAAACTCTTTAACCCCAAGGAACCTGAAGAGTGTTTGGAGTGAGAGTCTCATGGTTCCAACCAAAATGTTCATCCATGGACTGACTCCTCTTTTCATTTGGGTTAGATGGATAAAATACAATCGTTTCAAGAATAAACAGCACAAGAGGATCACTTGATAAGACAACTACTTTACCATCTCTTCTTCTGTGTGTGTTTGTCTTCCAGGTTCGCCCGTGTCCTCCTCTTGTGAGCACTTGAGCAGTTATCAGGAGGAGCAGTCCACAATGATGAGGAGGAGTGACAACTACCTGCCTGTCCCTGGGGAAGAGAAGAACCATGATGGGAACCAGGACTGTGCAGAACCCAGGAACAATGAGTCAATAGTAAGATGCTTAGATCAGTCGGTTGGGTGACGGTGTGTGTCGTCTGGAGCTGAGGCTAAGGAGAAAGACCTGCTATGATGAGAAAAATGAAGCAGACATTCCTGTTCGTGAGATGCGGGTCACATGCTACATAATTTAAATAGCAGACCTATAAAGTTGTTGGTGTGTTCTGCCAGAGTTCTACCGTGTTTTTCCCCCCACATTTTTACAGTGACGTTCTTTGGCTATATATTGAAATGCTGGTCTTTAAGGCTACGTTCACACTGCAGGCTGAAACGACCCAATTCCAACAATTTTATTTATTTATTTATTTATTTATTTATTTTTGCCCCTACGTGACCTGTATCTGATCTTGTCATGACAGTCTGAACGACACATATCAGATCTGTTCAGGGGAGAAACCGGTCTCCCCATTCGGGGTTCACTTCCCCGTTCGGACCCTCAGATTCTCCAGAGCGGGTTAACAAAGAGTCAATAGCAGTTCTACTGGGGGAAGCCTTCTTTTATTATCGTTCTCCTTCCTCAGTAACACACAACATGAATGCGCGCCCATACTGCCCCTCTCGCTGCCCCTCTTACACACACACACAAGCGTGCGGCCCCTGCACATACACAACCCCATTCCACAACAGTGCGTACAGACGATTCTGGCTCCAATGCCTTCTTAAAATGAAAAGATTTTTGTTGTGCTGGCTCCTTTTGAGAAAATGAATTTAATAATCCAAAAAGAGCTCCGCTGTTGACAACACTGTTGTTGACATCCATTGCTAACGTTAGCTACTTCAGCAAACGAGTGATGTCGTTCACCGTTGAGTACTCTTCTGCGCATGCGGGTCACTTCTGGGTCATTTCACGTTCACACAGGAGATCACAAAAGTTTGTATTTAATTGGAAATGTGAACGGCCTTGCAAAAAAAATCGAATTTTCTAAACATTTAGCTGTTGCTGTTAAGTCATGAAAGAACCTCCTCCCTAAAAGCCAAATGGCAATCTTTTCAATTTCAACCACTTAGTCCGCTTCATCTTCCTCATCGCCAAAGTCATCCTCACATCACCATCCTAGGATGTCTCGCTGCACTCCTCAGACACCACTTTGCAGTCCTTGATGTCTTTCAGACTGTAACATCTGTAGAAGACATGATCAACTTTCCTCCCTCCACTCTTAGGCATGCTCCTCCGTAAAGTCATGACCCTCAAAGATAAAAACAACATACTTTGGAATTTAACTACCATTAGAAAAGAAAAACTCTTGTGATCGTCTGCATTTCATCTGCCTAAAGAAGAACCCTTCCTGTGAAATGTTGAAAACACAATTCGTTTCTCAGTTCTGTCTTTTCCAGAATCATGTGGAGAAAGTTGAACAAAAAACCTTCAGTTTCATGTGTGAAATTCCACCCCCACGGTAAAGCACGTGCTAATTTTAGACTCTATTTCTCATTAGAAACAAACTTTTTCACTGATTCAGCACAAATGATATCATCGAAGGTTTTTCAGACTATCACAAAGTATGACCTTAAAAGGGGAAAGGGCTGGAAAAAGAAAAAAGGAAGAAAAACTGTCATGTCTTTTGTACTTGTCAAGACACCAATCTATCAATTATTTATTAATCCTTGACTCCAAAAAGCCCCCCCGAAGTGCACCGGATACTAGTGTGCATTTTTCACATAATGTGGTGTGACTACACTACCCAGAATGCCTGTGTTCAATTGAATTTTATTTATATTGCCCAAATTCACAACAACGGTCTCAATGGGTTTCATACCTGTAATTGTTCGGTGAACATATAATCAAAAAGGATCATAAATGCATACAATTCAAAAGGATAATACTAAAACCTTTAACAGACTAAACTAAACTGGATAGCCCTGCTCTTAGACCCTCCTATGTTCTTCATGTTCTCCCTTTTTATCTGCAATATTCAACCATTGCAGACAGAGCAATAATAAAACTTTATTGACAGTAACTCTTTACATTGTTCAGATGTAACACATGAAATACAAAACCACACTCTCGCTTTTCCAGTTTAAGTTAAAGCTCAGTAGTTATCGCTCCACCCGGCTCCTGCCTACAATACCCACAATGCTCCAACAATCCATCAACGGGTGCGACTATGTTTTGACAGATTTTTGAACGCCGTTTACCACATAAAACTGGTTCCAAGGCAGTAAATACCAGAATCAAACATGCCAAGCACCGTATTATTGAAGACTCTATGAGAAGATTTAAGGATTTTAAGAGCTCTTAATTTAATCCATAAAGTAATTCACTTCATAAATGAATTACTCTCTAAAAAAGTAACTAGTTACCTAAAAAAGTAGCTATGGTAAAAGCAAAGTTAACGGAGACAATTTCTAATCAGTTCTCATGAGTCTGTTGACAAAAGAACATCAGACATGTGCTTATGGACAACCTTCGGTATTTAGTACACATCAATTAAAGGATATCCTGTATTTTAAGGATTACCTGTGTAATTAAAGTAAACAGATTACAAAGCGAGTTTTACTTGATTATAAAATAAATCAAACTCTAACAGCTTGAGACAATATGTCAGAAGTTGTTTTTATAGTTTCACAAAAAAAATTCAAACTTTCCCTCTAACACCTGAAACTCAGCTCAAAGTCAGAAGAGAGAAACGTTCAGAAGGCGGTCTAATGTCCGAAAACATCAGTATGAAAAAAGGACCACGGTGAGACTTTGTGTGAGCAGCACTGCAGTGTTTGTCCAGTAGAACATTTGCTGAACAAGTCCGTTCTGAACCTTAAAACATGCTGCAGTTCAGACCCAAACCCACAGGACCCAAAGACGGATTTTCTGTCACAGAAAACAACAGTTTTTCATCTGATCCTGATTCACAACGATTTGATTAAATTACTACTCAGAAATGCAATTTGGAGTTTAGTGTTCTTTCTTAGCAGAAAAATCAATAAAAACACAGTTTTCTTAAGAATGGGTCTTTCATATGTTTATTGAAAATGGCTGAAAATGTGTAGACTGAACCTTGTTCTCCTTACAGTCAGTGTGGGCAGAACACTTTCTATTACAGTTCAAATTCAGTTTCTCTACTCAGTTTTGATCTCATGAAAATGTCACATTCAGCATCAAAAGAAACTCCAACCAGGTTCCACAACTATTTCGATAGGATTTCACTTCCCCTTCTAATTCCAAAAAAGGAAGCGAGTTCATACAATCACATGCATTCTGTCTTTTAATTCCAGTTTCTAAATAACTCGTCCTGACGGAGTTTCATTTTCTGATTTGATTAGTTGCCTGTGGTTGAGTTTGTGGTTGCAGTTGCCTGTGGTTGAGTTTGAGCTGAATTAAACCTGACCTGCTGACTCTCCTTCACACCAACCAACAGCATTCAACTGCACCTGGCAGAGGGATTCCAGGCTCTGTCAAAGGCTAGAATTAGGCTTTGAACCAACGGAGACGGTTACAATTTAGCGAGGAATGCCAAAGTGTTTCGTGTGTTGTGCTCAACCGATTTAAAGGCTTATTAATGCGATGTGTGGGAAAAATGTTTTAAATATGAAGCCATCTTTTTATTTAGTGCAGATACTTAATGTATTTTCCTGTTTTTTGTTCTTGTTTGTTTCTATTCAAGGTTGGTCTTGCTGATTAAAAACATCTTTTGAGACCCTCTCAGATGAAAATTGTGTTTTAGGTGATTTTTTTCAAATATTCTTGTGGCATTATTTAAATAATGGATGACGTATGCACAGAAAACAATGCCTAAATTGCATTTCTGAGTGTAGTTGTAGAAAATACGCTGGCTGGGAAAAGTCTCCCTCCTCTGTTCCATTCTGACGTATGGAGCCCTTGACCTGACATGAGCAAAAAACACAAATTAGTTCCCATGAAATAATATTTAATTTCCAAGGAAACTATTTTGTTCCCACAAAATAATAATTCAGGTGATTAGTCATTCATAAACACAGATGTGAGCAATACTAGGATTTCCAGCAGAGACCTTCACATTCTGTCTGTGTGTATCTCATTACATTGCATGGAAGACACAGAGGATTTTTAGAGATCAGATTTGTTTCTTTTAATAAGCTTTACAAAAGCATCTGTAATCACGTCTCCATGTCTGGGTTCATTCACTTCCCGGTACGCTCTCCGTCCTGCTGCGAAAACCGCTCTCCGCAAATACATCTGCGTCTCTGTCACCCACATTAATTCATGAGGGGAAAAATAAAAACAAGAATCAAACTAGGGGATGTATTTACTATTGTTTGAAGATTTAGGATGCCCGAGCTTGCTGCTTCTCCACACCGCAGATGTCTATCTGCTGGCCAGCCAGCTGCCCTGATGCCGGCATGACAACCAAACTTGCTCCGGCTGGCCGTGGAGCAAGTTATTCCCGGCCGCGGGGCTCGTTTGCTTGTCGTGCCGGCATCAGGGCAGCTGATTGGCCGGCAGACGGAGAGTCGCTGCGGTTTGGGTTGTTGCACTTTGGGGTCAAACAGGAACAATAATATTCAGGGCGTGCTGAGGTAACTTGTCTTTTATTAACATACAAGCAGCAGTCACTTTACATCTGAAGGCAACATGCTACGTATCCCATCATGCATTACACATATCCCATAATGCATCTCAACCAATCAACGTGTCCCTGTAACTGTGGTGCAATCAAATAGAACAGGATAAATGTATTTCAGAGTATTATTTCGTTGGAAAAAAATATTTTTTTATTTTTTTACCTATGTCAGGTCACTGGCTCCGTACTGATGTCTCCGCTTGCAGACAAACGGATCCATGACCGTCTTGCCTGAGCTGGAATCTGGATCTAATGAATCTAAATTGTACGACTGGATAGCTCCAATATTGCTCATCATTTTTGCTGCACCAGCTTTCTTAGGTTGGGGTTGTGAGGGGCTGTAAGTTAACAGGATAGCTCAGTTATGGTTGACAGGAGGGTGGGGGGTCGTTGTGCCGCATCAACAATCACGCCTACGGCTAAGAGGTGAATTTCTAATGAACTCCTGCAGCTCTGCAGAAACTATGTCTTTGATTTTGGCTAAAACTGCATAATCATAATTAAGATGGCCACCAGGAATTCTTTAAAGGTAGATGATCGGAATGGGGCTTTAAATTAAATCCACAGCATCCAAGCTTCAAAATGTTTTTTCCTGAAAATCTGGAAGAAAACTCGTGAATATTTCTAAAGCTGTACATCATTGATTTCTTCTGTTTTCTGATCTCTGAGAGACCATCCTGTGAACGTTATGTGAATGCAGATGTGACGCTGATGCCACTCTTCCTGTTCTTCCTTTGTCTGAGAAATGAATCAGTGGAGTCGACAAAATTCTTCATTTCCGATTACAAAAACATTATTTTCACTGGTTATTTGGCAAACATGGAAATTCTAGTGAAGACATTCATGTTTGTGTCCAATGCTTTTGTTACAGCGTTGAGGTATTTTGTACAGACAACACGACTGTGTGGAGGAAAAGCTTTGTGCTTCAGCTTCCACATCATAGTGCTGCTGTGAAATAGGCTGCAGGCTGGAGAACTGTCTGACTGTTTCATGACTCATAAGTGTGTGTTTGTGTGTGTGTGTGTGTGGGGGGGGGGGGGTTACATGGAGAGACCCAGTGGAGAGGACAGCCTCGTTTCCAGAGGGCTTGGTGAGAAAAGCCTTCCTGGTGGGGAGTTCTGCGCTTGCCACAACATCCTCATCTGCCCTCTGAGAAATGACCTTTCACCTCTGCAGCTCTGACAACATCCTGTTTGGAAGGAGCTGAGCATGTGTGAATTTACCAAAAGAGTTCTTTTAGGGCAGGTGTCTGACAAAGGAGGAGATATATTTTTTTTTTTTGATGTTGACATGAGTGGATACTGCACATTTTAACCTCGACATAGAAATGAACATGCAGAAATCTGAACCTAATCTTCATATTGTCCTAAAATTTGAATCCTTTTAATTACTTTACATTCATCTCTAAGCCACATGTAGACGTGTGTTTGATGTGTCAGAAACCAACATGACGTCTGTTCTGCTAGAAGTTGTTGGCATTTTCTCTCAGGTAAAAACCTGAGGGAGTCTGAGTAGAAACACTTCCTCCATGTGTTTGCGTGGGCTGTTCCCTGAAATCAACTCAAGACTTAACTCTTTAACTGAGGTGTTTCTTCAGGTGATGTAGTGATTGCATGACTTTATGCATCACAAACGCCAGATAAACATTTTTTTTTAATCCTGGATCAAGTTATCTGCTGGGGTGATGCTTTTCCTCACGAAGGGCCGAACAGCCCCTGAATCCAGGTGACCTCTTCCAGCAGCATGAACCCCACTCTCACTTTTATTACAGAAATAGAAGGTTAGTCACAAACATTCTAAAACATCTGAAGAACGTTTCTACGAACAAAGCGGGATTCTGCCTTAAAGGGACAAAAACGTGCCTTTCTCAAGCCTAAAAATATATCCAAACTATACCTGTATATGATCAGATATTGCCTTTCGCACAGGAAAAAAAGATTTTTCTTTTGTTTTAAGTAAAAAAAGGTATTTTCACAGCTCATTTTCTTACCTGGAAGTAAAACAACTCAATCTCTGAAGCCTCCCCTTTTCTATCCTTGTGGGTGCCGCCCATTTCATGACATCATCCTTGAGTCGGCCTCGGCAGCAGGTCTGCGTTACACCCATGAAAACAAACATCCGAACTTTTGCAAAGATGGATGTGCCTTTGTGCAAATAAAAGGAAAACATTTAGCTGATCACCGCTAGCTCAGTGGAGAACGTGGGTGTGTGTGTCTTAGCCTGGGGGCGGAGCTGGCAGTGTCTTCCTAGAAGGGGCGGTGCCTTACTTGTCTATTTCAAAATGTGAGAGCGCACTCGTTTTCACGCATTGGGAGGGACTGGTGTTCAGACCGCAGGGTTTTAGAGGAATACTGAGCAATGTGTGAATGGATCAAAGTACCACTTTAGGGTTGATTTTTCTGAGGGATGAACATTACAATACACTTAAAAGCTTAAAGATTTGATTTAGCATGATATAGACCCTTTAATCCTTTTCCAAATTCACAAAAACAAACAACTTGTGTGCCCTGTCCAGCATCACTACAAAAGAAAAAATAGCAAAACAGTTTAAACATTGTCTGTCCGCCTCCCTCCATTGGTTATTAAGCAATGACCTGACCTGTATGGAAGCGATTCTGTAGCATAATTAAAAAATAAAAGTCAAAACCAGAAATACTTTTTCCTTTTCAAAATGAAGCTGCATTTTTAGACTCAAAATTAAAATGAAAAAGCATTTTGGTGGATTGCTTTTTCATTTTCTTCTTCAACACTGCTTATTCTGTCACTTAATTAAAATGAAAATGGTATTTGACATTTCATTTTCAAAAAGGTCTATGCTAAATGTGTAGCAAAATTCATTTAGAAATGTCTAATTTTACAATTAAACTGGATTAACAGAAATGCTTTTTAATTTTCAAAATGTAACTGCATCAAATGACTCAAAATTAAAAATCAATACTTCAAAATACTTTTTCATTTTCTACTTAAAAATCGCTCATTTAAACGAAACGGGATTGTATTTCATGTTCACACCCACCCTGCGAACATTGTCGCATTATTCAATTCGACTTAGCATTTCCAGAGGGTGGAGGCGGGGCGATGACGTCAGTGCTATCTCCGTGAGTCCAGCTGCTAACAAGCACCTGCTAGGAGCATGTAGCTCTGTGTTAGCGGCAGAGGAGGGGGCTTTGTGATGTTTGAGAACTTCTGATGATTTTACACAGCTTCTCAGGACTACGTAGCAGCATATCCGTCGCCGTTCATCGACCGGTAGCCACCTTCGCATAGCAGAGCGCGAAGGAGCCCCGCGATCCGAAGCTCCCGATCGCCGAAGGCGGAAATGCTGCCACGATCTGAGAAACCATCATGTGAATTTGTGTTTCCAGTAACTTTTTTAAAATTAAATGTCAAATACCATTTTTTTAATCATTTCAATTAAGTGACAGAAGAAGCAGTGTTGAAGAAGAAAATGAAAAAGCATTATGCTGGATTGCATTTTCATTTTCATTTTGAGTCAAAAAATGCAGCTTCATTTTGAAAATTGAAAAGCATTTCTGGTTTTGACTTTTATTTTTAATTATGCTTCAGAATCGCTTCCATAGACCTGCAGCCGGGTGCAAACTTTGCTTTGGGAGACGGATAACAGATGTGTCGGTCTCCTTATTTAAAACTTTCCCACCTGCTGACTTTATCCAGACTGTTCCCACTGCTCACATATGGCGTTCCTTCGAGCATGTCTGCCAAACCCAGCAAGAATCGCTCAGCTTAGTGGCCTCACCCCTGCATATCAGTTTCAAAATCTCATTGACAAGTAGGAATGTCCTTTTTTATTTTTACAGAGGGAATGCTAGTTACCTTGAGGAACCTCACATTCTTCCACCTGTAGAGTGCATATCTAGTCAAACCAGGAATACCTGGAGGGCTGGTTCAGAAGACGCTTCCAATCCAACATCTAACATAATCAGAAAAAGGTTACGGTCACACGGCAGATGTGGGTGAAGGGGTCAGACCGTTGTGGTCATCACACTGATCAGTGAAATGTATCTTCAGGGCGTTTTCCTGGAATCTGCTTTGGGAGCTGTGGTGAATCCTTTTTTAATGCCCGATTGTGCTGGAACAGTGGGAGACCAGATCTGATTCAGTACCAGCCTCCCAAACACTTCATCAGTACTGTGGGTTCACAGTATGTGTTGGTGAACACCATGGCGACGTGTCCAGAACATGCTGTGGGTACCTGTGGTTTGGGACCTCGTTTGCAGATTGTCTCTGGCACTGGGGGATGGGGGTGTGTGTGGAGGTGTGTGTGCTGTGATCCGATGTCAGCCTGCAATCCAGTTAAAAAATGGGTTGTCAGAACGTTTTTGTTTGGGCAGGAAACCCAGAAGTGCAAAACAATAGAAACAAGGAGAACTTTCATTTGGTCATGTTACTTCCCTCGCTTCAGAATACTCTTCCTCTTCAGACATGGAGGCTGTCATGACTAAGAAATAAAACGGGTCTTTCTGGCTTTTGGCAGGCCACCATGGGGAACTTCAGTGTGTTAACGTGTGACATTAACATGTGAATACATAAATGCAAAGAAGGCCGAATGTGACATTTGCCTGAAATCAAAGATTACACATAAAACAGTGGTGCATCACAGTTTTGCCGTCTTGTTTTTCTTGTTGTCTTGTTTTTAACAGTACATTGTGTTCTGCACAATGATTGGCTGTAGACCATCTTCAGGCTCCTCCATGCCGTGTCTCCTGTACAGGATGCGTTCAGCTCAGCAAATCCATAGAAATCTTTGAGCGCAATCAGATTTTTGTTTTCATTCTAACATACCGGATTTATAAAGGGTATCTGTAATCCCATTTCACAGATTTCCCCTATCGTGAGTTATTTTAGAACGTTGCCCCCCCCCCCCACGATTCATGAGGAACCACTGTAGTTGAGCTGTCGGTGAACGTGTTCGTCGGGCAGGAAAAGCAACAGAAAAGACTTAATATGACGATAGTTTAAGCCTTTAACAAACCCAGCAAGAAAAGAGAAACTATTTTGGTCTCCATTTCTTGTTGCTTTGTTTTAAATGATAAACAAAATATTTTCTATATGTTTGGTTATCAGATACCAACACGATGGAATCATGTTACCAGGTGTTCCAACGTGTGCAGCCCCCCCGGCTTACTTCTGTCCTATTTAATGAAGTCAGAGGATGTATGACACGTTCTGCAGGAACCACGGTCTAGATCCGTTCCTTTTGCTGCAAACCTTGCTGCAAAGTGTGACTGTAATGAATGCATGTTAGTTCGGCTCGGGCTCCGGCTCCAGTTGTGTTTTCCCGACAAACACTTTTGTTGATCAATCTTGTAATCTGTGGCGCTCTCTTTTGTTTCTCCAGCCTATGAAGAAAATCCACGCAGACGACGGCTCGCCGCTGCATCCAAAACTAGGTCCATACTTCCGAGATGGACACCGCCGCGTGGACTACATTTTGGAATACAGCATCCAAAAGCCCAGCAGCGCTCGGCGCCACTCGACCATATTTGGGAACGACAACTTCTTGAGACGATTACGGCGAAGCTTGAGCACGCGAAACAGTGAGGCCCCACTGCAGCCAAAAGAGGACCCGGAGTTCGCTGCACAGGAGCATCGAGCTGACTACCATGAGGATGACAAGTCCAACAAGCGCAAGGAGTTTGAAGAAAACCTCCAAGAAGCTGGACTGGAGCTGGAATGGGATGAAGAGGTGAGAGTGGTTGAAAGATGGTGGAATGAATTCTCTCAGCAGCTGAAGGTCCGGTCCTTCTCCAGGCTGCTCAGTCGAAACAGCCGAATGGTGTTCCTAAAATTCAGTGGCTCTAGAGTTCACCTGATCCTGCATGAGCAGTCACAGCGAGGGAAAGGCGTGTTCACTCGGAACCGGGTCAGAGAGAAAACAGAGGTGCATTCCTCCACATGGCATCCTTAACGCAAGATGAGACGCACTTTATGGAATTTCAGTTAAAAAAAGTTTCCTCTAGCTCTGAAAAAGACGTTTCCCCGTGTCTTAATGCTTCTATTTACAGATCACCATTTTCATTTAGTTAGGACTTTTATTCTCTTTGTTATAATTTCAGGATGACGGGAAAAATACTCAAAATGACGTAAAGACTCTGAGCTTTCTGTTGAAGTCTAACAATTTCACAGTTTCATTCATTAATGGGAGAAACGTTTTGTTGTTGGTAAACAAAATCAACAAGGACATTTTTTTTAATTGTTTTTCTGCCCCCCCCCCCCCCCCCCGCTGTAACAAAAAACGTTTAAAATAATTTTGCTGAGGATTTTCTTTTCAAAGAAGCAGAAGTTATGCAGGAGCAATAGCTCTTCTCCTGTTCTTTCTGTTATTTCATGACAATAAGTTTTATGATAAAAATTTCATCTCAACTTTCCACCATATCATCTTATTTGCTTTAGAATGTTGAGAATGTCAGATATTTGCTAAAGATGAGTTATCATACGACTGATATAAATATAGATAGATATTTACAATATGGACACCAATTAAATATCAGTTAATTTCTCTGAACAAATATTTTAGGAAATGTCAAACTTTGAAGGTCATTTGTTGGATTTTAGTTATGACATGAAAGCATATTATGGTATGTCCTGTATTACGGTAACATATTACATTAGCAGTCTGTTCAGTATCTTGATCATTTTAGCAGACTAAGCACCAAAATGTAATCATATAAAGCAGCCAGATCACGAGGCTGAAAGTACGGTGGCCTTGAAGTGCCAATCGCACCAACTAATGTTAAGATTAAAGATCACTATAACAATTAGAAACGCTAAACAAATGATGATAAAAACTAAAAGGTAAAAAAAAAATACATTTGGAAGACAAAATTTCCAGAAATCAAAATGAAATGCTAAAAAATGAAACAAAGATGCAGAAGGAGGAAAAGCAGAAGGATGTTTTACCTTTTGCAGTGGGCGTGGCCAGAAGAAGATATCGCCATGCTAAATAAGTTCCTGTTGGAAAAGGTGAAAAGCCGACCAGTGATGTCCCGAAAACACCTCCCTTTTCCAGTTTCTTGTTTTATTTTAGTTTTTAAACACTTCACTTTGATTTCTTGAAAACACTTTTGTTTTTCTGAAATGTTTCATTTCTACTTAGTTTCCTTTTTTAGAATTGTGTTTAGATTTCTAAAATGTAATGTGTTTTTATTTGTCAGTGAAACCTTGAATATGTTTTTATGTTGAGAGATTTTCTTGAATGTGGTTTGACTTTCAGGGCCACCGTACTTAACAAATGACAGACACCCTAAAACAAAATCTGTTTACTGCTCTTGGTCACTTTCAGCTCCTTTTTTTCATTTCAACTTCAAGGATTTCCTTTTAATTTTTTGTGTTCTGAATGTGTGATTAGTCCCGTTTTTCCCAGAGCCATGCTCTGCTGTCCTTTCCAGTCAGTCCGTTTGCTAGAATGGATGTAGTGGAAGTGGACAGCAAAACTCCAAAGCTTTTTCTGCTGAAATCAACATCAAATGTTTGGCTTTGGTTGGTTTTGTTTTCCAGAACCACGTCCCCGGAGTTGGCTTTTTGAAAATTCACGCTCCTTGGGACATTTTGTGTCGTGAAGCTGAACTCATGAAACTCAAGATGCCGACCAAGAAGGTACGTATGTCGGTGTTGAGGGAGCGTCTGGGATGTGGAGGGTCACTGAACCGTCCACATGCTGTTCACACAGCAGTGAAAAATGCTGCATCTAATGCAAACCCTGTCATCAATTCTTGGATCGTTGTTTCGGTCCATTTGCTGCCTCTCCTTCATAGCAGCATTAAATGACTTCACATAAAACAGAACCAAACCCTGGCGATCAGAACCAGAGGCTGACTTTTGCTAAACAAAGCAGCAGAAACACCACAGTGAAGCTCGGGATTATTTTGAAGTGATGTTCAACAAAAGGAATAGAATAGAATGAAACTTTAACACATCCCACAAAGGAAAAATTCCCTTGTTACCATAGTAGTGATGTAACATTTGCGAAAGAATCAAATCTTTTGAACGACTCGTTAACATGAACGATGCAAATCAACGGTGTAAATTCAAAGCCTGCGGTCCACATCTGGCTCGCCGTGTATCCGGCCCGCGAGATCATTTTATATTATTGTTATTGATGGCCCAGTTAAATGTAGAACTGGTAAGATATCAACTACATATCCAATAATGCAGTGCTTCAGCTGCCCTGGTGAACCCTTCTGCTAGTCTGCAGCATATTCCTATTTGGAATATGTGTAATTTTCACAGGATATATTATTTGTGAGAGATTTTCTATGGGTATATTTCAAATTTCAAATTGTTATGTATATAAAATGAAATTCTTTTATTATTTACCTTTTCCCTAACTTGACAATATATATCTTTATGGAGAGAAAATATAAGTTAAGATTCAAGTGGATTTTTCTCCGAATAATATTTTATGTCTCCTTTTTTCATATTTGTGTTTAAAAAAATTTTAATTTTGAAAGTTTAATTTTAGTGGTCAAAAGCGTTTATCCATGTCGGCCTGCGACCTTCAGCGTGTTTTGGATGTTGGCCCCCTGAGCAGCGACACCCCTGCTAGACACAAACCAATGAACCGATGCAGCATCTGTGGGAGGAAGCCGGAGGCCAGAGAGAACCCACACATGCATAAAGAGAACATGCCAACTCCACACAGAAAGGTCCCAGCCAGAAAGGCCTTCCCACTGTGTGGTGAGAGTGCTAACCGCTGCACCACCATGCAGCAATAAGTATTGTCCTGTGTCTGTAAGGCGTTGTAGAGTCTAAGAGACGGCACTCCTTCCTGCAGTTGAGTTCGATCTCTCATTGCCGTTCCATGTAGAGAATGATGATCAGAGCGATTGTCCATGATGGATTTCAGTGTCTGTTGCATCCTCTTATGTGGACATCCATAACAGAACCGGATCTCTGCCATTTTGTGGTCTCTCCTTCTCCTGATGGTGCAGCCCCAGCCTCCCCGCCTCCCAGCATCCTCTGCAGAAGAGGGAACTGGTCTTTGACAACGGCATCATAACAAAATCATTTGTCATTTTTATTCAGGTAGCAGCCACTAAATCAGCATGCCCATCCGCTCTGCCCATGCCATTAAAAACCTGTTCAGCCTGTCCTCCAGGGACGATGATGGTCTGGATCAAACCCTCAAAGAATTTCAGACTCTGTTTGCTCTGTTAACACTGACTTTACAGTACAGTAAAACTTGTTTTTCTTTTCAACAAATCACTGTTTATATCCAAACACCTTCAAATTTATGACCATTTTTTTACCTCTCTTCACAGCTACCTTTATCACCTGACATGCCATTTCAGCCCTTTATATTTTTAAATGTCATTCTTGCCCCTTTTACCCCCATTTGTTTTTGAAAAACATCCCATCCAACAGTTTTGAAGATGGATAGGATTAGTTTATCAGCCCAAGAGGGATTTGTCATGAAAACCCTCATTTCTGTCACCACTCTGTCATTTACGCTTGGAAAACATGCAGGACTGAGGATCTGCAGGGACCCACACATTCACAGGCATTTGATTCTTCCACAGACTTATGAGATCAAACAGGGCAGTAACCTGGTGGAGAAGATCCGACTGTTTATTCACAAAGCAACAGCTCCTCTTCACCCGAAGGTGGACAGCAACCAGCAACCAGGCCTCAAACATCTGTCACATCCCTTTTCCAGGGAGAAGGAGCATCTGTGAGTAAAGGCCGTTCCCGCTCCATCCGTCTCGCCTGCATACCTGAACATGTAATCCCGCCGTTTGTATTCTAAACATGAGAGCGATTCAAAGTCTTAATTTGCAGACATGAAACTGAGCTACAGTTTCTGTGCAGGGCTGCTCCGGTACAGTCCTGGTTCGGTACAGGGCTGGTTCGGTACAGTTCTGGTTCCTGTCCAAGGCTGGTCGGTCGGGGCTGCCCGGTGCAGGGGCTGGTTCTGTATGGGGCTGGTTCCTTTCAGGGCTGGTTCTGAACAGGGCTGGTTCGGAGCAGTTCTGAGGATTTCCTGTCCAGTTGTGGTTCCTGTGCAGGGCGGTTTGTACAGGGCTGGTTCCTGTGCAGGACTGGTTTTGTACAGGGCTGGTTCTGAGCAGGGCTGGTTCTGTGCAGGGCTGGTTCTGTGCAGGGCTGGTTCTGAACAGGGCTGGTTCTGAACAGGGCTGGTTCGGTCCAGGGCTGGTTCTGTGCGGAGCTGGTTCTGTACAGGGCTGGTTCCTGTCCAGGACTGGTTGGGCAGTTCTGGTTCTCCAGTTCTGAGGTTCTGAGCAGGGCTGGTTCTGAGCAGGGCGGGTTCGGTCCAGGGCAGCTTTTAAGCAAATTCTAGTGGAGGTGATGTTACAATAAAGAGACGGGGAGAAGGAGGAAGACGGATCTGAGGAAAATCCTCACCTAAGAGTAAATTTGTCAATTAATAGCTTTTCAACTTGTTAATCTGCCAGAAGAAAACAAAATGCAACAAAGACCACATGTCACAGATTTGATCAGATGTAAAGAACTGGATGATGGGAGAACATTGTTGTCCTGTCTTTACTTTCTGTGAATCGATGTGAAAATCAGGTTTTCTTGTTGGCTCTCAGACTACCACGTCTCTCCTCAGAACTCTGTTCCAGTTTAGGGATCGGTGCAGCCACTTTAAGAAAGTCATGGACGTATTTTTAAGATGTGACTGAGCAACTTAACATGCGTCAAAACTAAGGCAGATGTGGTGATAGAACCCAGTAATTTTCAAAATAAAACTTTCTTCAGAATCTGTATAAATAAAACAGAAACAATCAACTGTCCCACGTACCGGTACCGGTACCGGTCTGTAATCCGGGGCTTAGAGACCACTGCTCCATACATCAGGAATGTGCTGCCTCCTTTACCCACGTTACCTTTGGGTTTTCTTCCTGAACTGCTTGTTTGCTTTAAGGAATGAAGTTGGCTCAGTAGAGTTTAGTGGCCTATTAGTGTAGTGTCTGGCAGGTCATGGGTTCAAATCCACTGTCAAACCCTAAACCAAAGACTCGTACAGAATGGGACAGTCCCTCTGTGACATTCATCATTAAGGGGTTGGATTTTGGGGGGGGATAAACCACCACATTTGTGATGGATCACATGCAGAAAACGAATGTCACAAGCCCAGGAGTGGAGGCTAACTCTACAAAACTACAGCATATTTCAAATCATAATATATTGATAGTTATTGTGGAATTTTTGGAATTTTTTACAACGTCACACATTTAGGAGATTAATAAACGTCAAATAAAAATGTAAGTTGAAAGCAAGAAATGTTCTGACATTTGTGAGTGACATAGTGAGTCACTGCTGACATCTCTCCATGAGCAAAAACATCCTGCTGTGGTGTGAAAACAGTCCAAATAAAAAAAGAAGAGAGGTGTTTTCGGCTGTTTAAACACTTCTAACCAATGTTTGGGAAAATGTTAGAGTAATACAAAATCTGCAAACATCAGAAGATTGAGCATAACTGCAACAAATCTAGGAATTGTCTTCACATGAAAGCATGTCTTTGGCATGAATGTGCAGCCAGCAGACGTCTGCATGCCTGCTTCAAAACAAACTGTTTGTGGGGCGTGTCAGGTCACGTTTAAAGCTTATTTCTGCCATGTTAAACCTGTTCCTTTGCTCTCATTGCATGTTTGCTATTGGAACTGGATGCAATGTTTTCATTCTAAAATCCTTCAGAGACTTCTTGTTGTTGCCTACTTTAGATTTTAGCTTGTTTGTGGGTCATATTACAGGAGAAGTGCTTAGAAAGGTACAGGGCTTCTTAATTAAAAAATAATGCTTCCGACTGAAAGATCCCTGCTTCTGCTAAACAGGGTGGAGTCTCAGATGGTCAAGTAACATGTTAGCATAGCAGAAAAGTCATGGTGTCACTTAAAAGATGAGATTCTGTAGAGAAGACAGAAGTCCTTCAGTGTTTGTATCCAGCGTTTGCATGCAGCGTTGGGATAAATGTAGGAGGGAGTGGGAAGGAAGGCATCATGTTTTCTTCTCCCACTGCACATCTCCAGTCAATCAGAACCCCCCCCGGTCGACTCCCAGTCACGTGACACGGTTATAGATCGGCTCTTAGGGGATGTTCATGCAGACGAGCTCTTTGCTGTTTCTCCAACCTTCCTTCTGTTCAGGCTGTATAGAACACACCTCAAAGCATGAGACGAGATGAGCTTTCTTTATTGATTTCTATTGATTCATTGATCTCACATTTGGGGAAATTCACTTGTTAAAAAGCTTCAGAATACTGGAAAGAAAGGGCTGCCAAACCAACGTCTTTGAGGGAAAATTGCATTTACAATTTCTTCATACGGCTGCACGGTGGCGCAGTGGTTAGCACTCTTGCCTCACAGCAAGAAGGCCCCTGGTTCAAGTCCGGGCTGGGGGACCTGAAAAACTACATCAATGGGGGACCTTTCTGTGTGGAGTTTGCATGTTCTCCCCGTGCATGCGTGGGTTTTCTCCGGGGTCTCCGGCTTCCTCCCACCGTCCAAAAGCATGCTTCATAGGTTAAATGGTTAATCTAAATTGACCATAGGTGTGAGTGTCAGAGTGAATGGGTGTGTTTTTGTGGACATTCTACCCTGCGACAGACTGGCGACCTGTCCAGGTTGTCCCCTGCCTTCGCCCAAGTGGCCGGGATAGGCTCCGCAACCCCGTGACCCCGAAAGAGAAAAACGGTTAAGAAAATGAATGAATGAATATCTTCATATTGCAGATGGAAATCAAAATGTATTTCTGAATTGGTCAGTTTTGGGTATCGAGTTTATCGTTGCATCCTGGCAGAACTGATCCAGGGTTTAAAGCACATTATTCTGGTTTTAAGATCATGATTGACATTGACTAGTTTAACCATTTTGCAGAATTTGGAGAAGTTGTTGGGGTTCTTTCTTGAATCAGGGTCCGATCCCCATAGAAACCTGCAGCAGCAGGACGCTTGGGTGGAGTGGGTTGTACATGCCTGACTTCACAGTTTACGCTTGTAGAGGTCATATTTCATGGCCTACATGGTCAACCAAGTCTCTGACTTCCTCCGCCTGCTGCATCCTCATGGTCATGTTTTTGGAAAACCAGCTTCCCATCATGGCCCTCTGGTCGCTTTGGGGCTTTTTCTGCTCATACACTACATATTTAAAAATAAAAAAACTTTCTGCCGTTCATTTTCCGAAAACTTCCAACCGGCTGCATTTGGATGGAGTGGCAGAAGAAACTCCTCGCTAGATTTTTCTATGAAATCCTTGAAGGAGCCTCTGAAATTTGAGTTGACTGTGAATTGTGAAAACAAACCCAATGAGTGTACTTGTCATTTTTGTTTTTTCAATGTGTCTGAACCCCTCCCTGCTTGTTTGGTCTTTGCAGGGACCTGAAACTTTCCTTCTTTGTTTTTCTTTTTCAGATTTGATCTGTCAAATAAGGACAAGTTCTTTGACAGCAAAACCAGAAGCTCCATAGTAAGTCTTTGCCTCAGCGGGGGCAAGGGTGGGGGGGTCACGCACTGTATGTAATGCTCCTGCACATTGGTGGACTGAAATGCTTCTCTACATGTCATTTTCTTCAGCTTGTTTCTGAGCAACAGAGTAGCTTTCCTCTCCTGCATCCTGGGCTTCTACATGTGGATAGACATCCACTCACACCTACACAGACCTTCACTAATGACTACATAAAAACACAGAGCTCGCAGTATTGGATGGAGCTTTTCAATCACAGCCAAATTGCTCTGGTTGCTCTCAGCTGCTTTTTCATTCTCATAGATCAAAGTCTGTCGTTGGGTTTGTCAGCTTCTCTGCTGCAGACAGAGGGGTCAGAAAGAATCCCCCTCTGCTTCTGAAATGCTACTTTTGTTGTTCCCGCAGGTGCATGAGGTGTTGAAGAGGACCAAATGTGAAAGAGACAACTATTCAATGGGTAATGGACACTTTTACTACAGTTCTGATCGTGAAGCCAACCCGGAGTTTGTCTTTCTTTTATGGGATGGAATTGAACTGACCCATAAAGCACACCTAAAATTTTGTTTCCAAAAGCCAACAGTGCATCTTTTTCTGTTGGACTTCTTGCTCAGATTGTTTTCCGTGGTACGCAGCACTAAAAACCAGTTGAAATGTTTTAGTACTGCTTTGGTAAACTAGCAAGCTACATTGATGGACCATCCTGATGGGTGGATGGATTTTATTCCAGACTCATTGTCCAATCAAAAAAGCTGCACACAGACCCACTACATTAAAAAAGCACAGTGTCAAGAATACACAGGTTAAGAAGCAGTATACGCAAAATTACATTGGGTAATAAAAAATAAATCAATTAAAAACATAGGAATAAAATAACAAGATAAAAAACATTACTTGTACATACCACACCATAAAAATTAGTTACAAGGACAAATAAAAAGACAGTCCCTCCATAATTTAGACTGGAAGCGTACGGCACTAGATCTAATGTCACTTACAGCCAAGATGAGAGTATTGTCTAAAGCATTTAGCCTGCAGATAAATGACCACGAGTACTGGAGCACCTTAGAATCTGGTGCTCCTTTTGGTCCAAAAAATGTGGTAATCTGGTTTAGTGGTTTTCTGACCTGCAGTTGGCGGACCTACAATTCTGAAACTAGAGCCGTTCTTAAAGCGTTTCCTTGAAAAGAGCAGAGTGTCGTTAGGACGGGTTGTGTTCCCGTTTTCTGTTGTAAATTCCAGTTTATTGCTTTCTCAGGAATCACCAGCCTGCTGGCCAACAGCATCTACACGGCGGCTTATCCCCCTCATGACGTGAGTATCCACATCACTGGTCTGAAGCCAGGTCATGGCTGAACATGCTGACGTTTGTCTCTTCCGTTGCATCCATGATGGGGCTGCCAGTCTTCTGAATACATTTATCACACTGAGAAGCCCAGTGAATGGGGTATTTTCTGTCAAGAACAGTTCAAGGGGGATCCACGAGTCTCAGCCCATGCAGATGGTCTGAGACTGTTTCCCTTTTAAACCATCAACCTGATCTGCTGCTGATCTTTCAATAGACGGGCACTTTGGGAAAAAAAAAGATATGGTTTCTTCCTCTTGGTACTACAAAATAAAAGACACTCTCGCAGAAATCCTTTATGTTGGAGGATTATTGATTTTCAAATGTAGAATCTTTGAATACATTTCTAACCTTGTTTAACTTTGAAACACCTTTTTCCGAGTTCTTTTTTTTTTTTTGGTCAATGTTTAGTGAGGACAGGGAAGCAAAACTTCGAAAGAAACTAATTTAACCTGCGAGAAATCAGTATTTACAAGATAATCAACTTTAGTATTTGGAAACAACATCCCAAATAAATATACAGAAATGAAATAATTTCTGAAATTACACATATAGTAGATAAATAGCTCGTAACTAATTATTATAAGAATGAAATGAATGAAACGTGACCAGTCTTTTACTTTGAAAAACCTCCAAGTTTATATTTCAGTATAAGTGAGTGGTTTTGGTGGGAGTTGGTCATATCTGATGTGAGTCCCAAAATAAACAGCAAATTCAGTTAAATGTATTTAAAGAGTTGCATTAGCGCAAACTTCAAAGCTACGTTCACAACGCCATTGAGGATGTACGTTTGGGTGACCGCTGTCAATGGATAGTCTATGTAAACCAGCGTATATGACCGTTTTTCAGCTTTGAAAACTCTCGTGCTCACGCATTGCTATGCTAGTTTCTGGGCTCTACGTCCAAAACGTCAACCATTGAAGCATGTTGAAAGTTAATCCACGTCAAACTTTGACCAATCAGGGACTCAGATTTGGTGGTGACGTTTGCATAGCATCCTTTTTAATTCACAGAAGTGCCAACTGTTTGAAAATTGATCACGAAGGAGAAATGAATAATTGTGGTTTGTGTCTGGACGGAATTGTCTGTAACACCAAGTCTTTCACATATCAGAATAGAGCAGTCAAAGAAAAAGTATGGAGAAAGATGAACCAGATTTACTCCGCTTTGACATTTCACCCTGAGCCTCTTTCGACTGTATGTGGCCGACATGCGCTGATGAACAGCAGAAAAAGAGAAGCCCTCCCTTACTGGATGGAACGCCATACGTTGAACGCAGGTTCAAGAGCGTGTTTTCATAAGCCGTGAGGCGGAGAATGAGGCTGAGCTGCACAGGAACGCTCTTTGCATAAACTTTGCTGTGAAAATTGCACATCCCTGAAATGGAGTGTGTTATTTGTGTTGCAGGGAGACATCAATGGGATGGACCGTAACGACAGAAGGGTGAGTGGAGGACCTCCCATGAACTCCTTTGATTTACCATAGCTCTTTCAGAAAAAGCTTGATGGACAAATGATAAAAGAACAGTGACGTTTCCGTAAAAGTGCATCTCCTTTACATGACGATTCCTGCATTAACACACCTCAGGCAGGCGGCAGTAAGATCCACCTCTTTCACTTCAGCCTATCAGAGATGGTCACATGCTGACGCATGTTCAAGAGAGGCTTCATCAGGTCACAATTAAAATCTAGATAAAAAACTTTATCTTCAACATTCAGCTACACTCCCTTAACAACAGAAACATGTCTGTCTGGGTAAAGGAGGTGTGTTTTTTAGCTGGTTTAGTTCAGATGATGAGGGACTCTTTCATGTTATTGGAAAAGCATCAAACTGATTGAAATTAGACATCATACAACCTTTCTATGTTTTTTTTTTTACCTAAGCTTGTAGCAGAAGGCTTTGGATATGTCTCTTATTCATTCTTCTAATTATTCTCCCAATAGTAAAGCAGTTATGTTTATTTGAAGCCATATTATCATAATTTGGATGGACGGATGGATGGATGGATACTTTAGGAAATTAAGTAACTAGATTTAGTTCTAATCCAAAGAATTAGAAGAAGATGGACCATTCCTGCTCTGTTTAAAGCCCAATATTTTTGTGAAATAATGTATACTTTGTCCCTATGACCAACAATTCTTGTAAATATCATAAAGGTCTGACTGGTTTTAACCCATCAGGCTACAACTTATGTTCCTGTTCAATTTCAGTTTCCTTTCTATGATCAATCAATCAAGCTGAAGAGAACCTTTAATCAATGTACAGCACAAGGACGTATAAAAAACATGTAAACATAGGTTAAAAGCATAAAAAGTCATAAAACACAATTGGTTAAAAGTAACAACAATTAGGATAAAAAAATGGAGAAAACTCAGTTTGAGAAAGAACTGAACTGTGTAAAAACAGGGGAAAAATGTACAAATGATAATCTATAAGAAAACATGAAGTACTAAAAATGCAAACAAATAAATACATTTAATTATGGAAATACTAAGTTATAAAGCAGAGTCTTTCATTTAAAAATCCCCACACATGCAGGAACTCTCAGATCCTCAGGAAAGTTATTCTACTGGAATAACTGGCAGGTTTGTGAGGAGGACTAAGGAGAACTGATGAATAGGAAGGTCACAATCCATTAAGACCTTAAAAACTAGAAGGAGAATCTTCAAATCATTCCTGAAGCTGACAGGAAGCCAGAGCAGAGACTTAAAGACAAGAGGGATGAGGTGATGAGTGATCTCTTCTTCTTATTGGTTAAAACACCTGCAGCTGAGTTCTGTCCCAGCTGCTGACGGACCGCCCTGGAAGACCAGATAAAGAGCATTACAGTAATCCAGTCTACATGTGATAAAAGCTTGGATGTAAACTTCTGTGCTGATTCTGGTGATAAAAGGACTCTGGCAATATTTTTAAATCACATATTTGAGATGTAATCTTTTAAGTTAAGATCTGCATCTAAGAAAACTCCACATTATTGTTACATAAATTTATGCTGGATCAAAAGTATGTCGCGTTAAAAAGAAATGGTAAATGGCGTTTTCCTCTTTAGTGCTTTTTTACATTGCCTCAGGGCCCAATGAGCTTCAGATTTCCATTCAGCCACGCACACACATTCACACACATTCACACACTGATGGCGGCTCCGCTGCCAAACATGACACCAGTCTAGAGCCACCAGGAGCATCGTGGGGTTCAGTATGAGGCTCAGAAACACTAACAAGGGAACAAAATGTTCACGCATGATAGTATTTATGCAAGTATGTCATTTAGGCATCATGTCTGAAGATGATTTTGGTTGATTACATTAGTTATCATGAAACTTTGGAAGATTTTTTGAAGTCATTATCTGGAAATACTTCAGTTTTATTTCCCCTGCCTCCTACGTTGTTGGAATAAAATTAACTACAGTATAAGACACAGAGGAGCTCAGAAGACTGAAGTCGCCTCCTACGAAGCTCTCACTCCCTATTATTTAGTGTTCTGTGTTACTAAGGCAACAGTCTAAATATCCCTCTTCTTCTTCTTCTTCTCTCGGGCTCCAGAAAATAATGGAATAGATATGTGTGCCCCATCAGCACTTGCAGCCACAGATCAGTAAAAGTATTCAAATTGTGTCTTGATACTGAGCTGCGACTCTGATTGTGTTGTTATCAGTCAGGCTGGGTGTGTCTGAGCTTCTGCTGTTTGTCATGCTGCCTGTGACCAGTTTGTCATCTGTTGCTAAAATATTCCCTGTTCCCTAATGTCTGATGGTTGCCTGGCAAAGCTTGAACTCCCCAAACTCCTGCGTTCAGCTGCTGAACAGTGGCCTTTGCCTTTTGGCTGCTCCCTGCAGGGGGCGCCACAGTGACCAAACTCAGACCACATCTGATCTGCCATAGGAGTTCTGTTTGGGATTTGGTTTCACGTCAGATGACCTTCCTGACACAACCCTCTACATATCTACCAATAGAAACATTTTGTTTGCTAACAACATTTTAATAGAATGGAACTCTGCATTTATATATTATTATGTTTATGAACAAAGAATATTAACCTCCATCCATCCATCTTCCTCCGCTTATACGGGACCGGGTCGCGGGGGCAGTAGTCTAAGCAGAGATGCCCAAACTTCCCTCGCCCCAGCCACTTCCTCTAGCTCCTCTGGGGGATCCCCGGGGCGTTCCCAGGCCAGCCGAGAGACATAGTCTCTCCAGCGTGTCCTGGGTCTTCCCCGGGGCCTCCACCCAGTGGGACATGCCCGGAGCACCTCTCCAGGGAGGCGTCCAGGAGGCATCCGGACTAGATGTCCGAGCCACCTCAACTGGCTCCTTTCGATGTGGAGGAGAAGCGGTTCTACTCCGAGCTCCCCGCGGGTGGCCGAGCTTCTCACCCTATCTCTAAAGGAGCGCCCCGCCACCCTACGGAGGACGCTCAGTTCAGCCGCTTGTAGAATATTGACCTGATATGGCAATGGTCACTTCTTAACACAACAAGATAAACTGTTAGAAGGCTAAGCTCATTCAACGGCTGCAATGAAATGTTACACATTTTATTATCGTTCCATTGAGGCCAGAGCTGTTTTTTTATGGTCTGTAGTCAGTCTGGACAACAACATCACAGCGAGGGTCGGCTGGAGGAATTGATCAGGAAGTGGGTTCCTGTGCTGGGCGAGGGGGTTCAGGCTGTGGGGTCCCTGGTGGAGGACAGAATGAAGAGCAGGATGCAGGCCATCCTCAGTAACACGGATCACCCGCTGACCAAGACTTTGGCTTCTCAGTTCCGCAGTTACAGGTTTAACTCGCTGCACTGCAGAACTGAGAGGTCCTGTTGATCTTTATCCCAGTCTACATAAGAGTTATAAAAAATAATTAATTATTATAATAGCTTTTATGATTTTTTTTTAAATAATATCTTTAAACAAGCTTTTTAAGTACTTATTTTATTTTACTTTCAACTTTAAGTAAGTGTGTGTGTGTGTGGGGGGGGGGGGGGGGGGGTTGTGCGCGCGTGTGTGTGCGTGGCTTTTGGGTTGTCCAGGCCGGTGGAGGGTCGTACGTAGGAGCGGCCGCATCATAAAGGGAGCGCGCATGTGTCTTGTGCGTCCATCTTAAAGGATGTCATGAAAAGGGACGCAGGTCGCGCTTAACTCATCTAGTTGACAGCATTCACCTCTCCTACAGTTTTGTTGCCACAGAAAGGCCTCAAGGCTTGTAATGGGACCCTTACTGTTCATGATCTACCTTCCCCCCCATGGCCACATCTTCCGTAAACCCAACATTCACTTTCACTGCTACGCAGATGACACCCACCTGCCTTCCTCTCCAGTTGCCTCCTTGAAATAAAATCCTGGTTCACTTCAAACTTTTCACTGAACTGTTCACTGTAGGAACGGAGACCACCTTAAATAAGCCTCATAACTTTTCCATTTACTGGTCCATCCTCCCCTCAGGTCAAGAGTCTGGGTGTCATTCTCAACAGCACTCTTTCCTTTACCGCCCACCTGAATAACATCACCAGGACCGCTTATTTCCACCCTCGCAAAATCCGCCGTCTCCGTCCCTCACTCAGCCCTCACTCCACAGCCGTTCTAGTGCTCAGTCACGTCACCTCCCGTCTGGACTACTGCAACAACCTTCTATCTGGACTCCCCTACAAAACTATTTGCAAACGTCAAAACTCTGCACAAACCCCCTTCACTCTGCACACTTCCCCTTTTTTTGCAGCAGTCTTGACAGACTTTCTGATGGACAGCTTCCCAATCCAGATGAGAGAAACTGAAGAATAACTCATTCATTCGAGTCAGATATTAAAGTCTTCAGCAAAAACGTTTTGCAGCTTTTTTTCTTTTCTGGTTGATAGTAATTCCTCATGATTCTTAGGGTTCCAGGCTGGCAATCTGTGGTGCCAATCAAATGTATGCACAAGTCTCATAGTCTTAAAAAACATTTATAAGACATTATTAAATATTTTCAGAGAAGTCGACGTACCTCTTTTCACCTCAGCACGGAGGCTGTGATGTCTAAGGACTTGATGCTTGATGAGAAATAGCTGTGACTCTCACAGGAGACCTTAGAGGAGGGGAGGGCTTCCAGGAGAAGTCACAGCCTGCCAGACTAATCAAAACATAAAACCACAACAATAGGCATTTCATGATACGATGCCTTTTTTTGTCATTTTCCAACATCATTTAGATGATATGTGGAAATGTCCAGGGTCCAACTTTAACTGCTGCTATTTGGTGTTTTATGGCCTTTTATAATCAACCTTGAATTTTCCCATTTCTGTGTCGGCTGAAAAAGAACCTCTTGGAAACGACGCTTTTCTTTGAGACTGACTGGCTGTAGATAATAAAACATAAAATTGTAGTCTTTTTATTTTTACTGAAGTTAAGTTAATTGTAATTTAACCCCAACGAGGTGTGCATTATTAGAAATTAATGAACAATGTGGAGGTCTGAAATGTATGACGTTAAGTGGAGGCTGGTTGCTTTTGTGAAGTCATTTAATTTCTGACAATGGACACCTTGAAGGGCATTATCCTGCTTAAACCATGAACACTTGCAAAAGAAAAAAACATCAAATCAATTATTGGTACTTAAATCTTGTTATTATTTAGGTTAAATAAAATCTATGTATAGATAGTCATATTGTGTATCATCGTAATGATATAGAACATTTGGGATATGTGACCCGGAACTTTTTTCATAGGTGTGCATTATCAATGTGGTTTATCACTTTTTAAACAACACCCAACAGCCAATCGCAATCGAGTAAACACCCGGACCGTGTTACAATGCTTTTCAATGCCTTGTGCTTTTGAAAGTATATATTAATACTTTTTGAAGATCAGCTACCATTTCCTTGTCACGTTTTTCTTTGGAGAGAACTGTCCTTAAGTTTTAAGCAACCACATTTATACTGAAAATGCAAATGCAGTGAAAAACTAGAACCAAGACTCAGACAGGTCCACCTCTTGTGCATCAGATACTTCACCCACTGATTGGCCAGAAGCTCCACTTCACCCTTTTTCAATGAGATTCATCTGCAGTGTTTAAGCCATGAGCATTTTTTTAATCCACTAGCGGGTTCAAACATGGGAACCCAGTTCTCCACTGCTCAAGACCCCTACACCTTATTCACAGACTCTTGCTTTTTCTCCACAGCTGCTGTATGAGGAATGGGCCAGCTACAGTGTGTTCTACAAGTATCAGCCTGTTGGACTCATCAGGTCAGACCCACACTCCAACTGATGCTCCATCACACATCTGACAGTTACAAGTTTAAATTATTGTTAGGTAGGCAGTCATCAGGCACCGTATGTTTCTAAAATTATGATAAAGTCATCAGACACACAGGCCACAACTTCCTATGTCAGCTCATCTGACACACACACTAACTTATTGACCAAACAGCCTTTAGTCACCAGAAAGGGTTGATTCTTTGTTAATTAACTTTAAGAAGAAACATGTTCCCGAGTTTGTAAACCATTATGGACTCATAGGATTGTGATCTACAGCAGAACTGGACCTTAAAAAGTGGTCTAGACGTCATTTGACTGCTCATTAGAGAAGCTTCTTCCGTTCTAACTGCTGGTGGGAATTTCAGGTTTTGTGCTGACTGCTTCAGAGGTGTGGCATCAAAGTTAAACAGCTCTGTGGATGTATTCAAGTGTCATGGATCCAGGGATTATCAGAACAGTCAGCTGAATCCTGGGGGTGGGGCTCAGAGGTGGTGACATTACTGTTTGGGAATGGGAGAAGAGTTCCAGATCCCCATCCCCGTTGACCGAAGGCTTCTCCATTAGATTAGAACCTCAGTTGTGAAAGTCCACCTGAACTCAGGTGTGGACCAAACGGGCAAACTCTGGCTAAATAACGTCAAATTATTGCTCTTTTTTGTTCCACCTCTGAAATCAGCAATTTGATTGACCTGAATTCTCCATCATGTGTTAGAAGACTACTTGGATGTGCAGTGAAAGATTTTCTAGATCGACCTTCATAGTCCAATTCCCCAACAAACAGAATCCTGACATAACATCAACGACACTGAGAACATCTGCAAACATCATGGTAGACTCCAGACCAATGACTTGTGTACTTATTCCCACAGGAAGTATTTTGGAGAGAAGGTTGGTCTCTATTTTGCCTGGCTAGGGGTGTACACACAGATGCTCATCCCGGCCTCCATTGTTGGAGTTATTGTGTTCCTCTACGGCTGTGCCACCGTCGATAGCAACATACCCAGGTACATAAGTCTTTCCAACTGCAATTGATTCTCAAAGTCAGTTTTTCATAAATTATGGATTAATTACAGTTCATTTTTTAAGTTTTACAGCTACATAATCGGACCCCACTGTATGTGTACTAATGCTTTTCTAAACATGACTATACCTGATGGATAAGCTCCTCAACCTTCAGGAAAATGAAACCATGTCTGCGCAGGAAGCTCACTTAAGAAAAGCATGCCTGCTTACACTCCACAAATGGGGTAACACCCTCCCCCCCATCCCCACCCCTTTATTCATGAAGAAAAAATCCTTTTGAAGGTTTTCACATCCAGGGATTGTTGAAATATCAGAAACAACAACCAATGTGCAGTTAAATGACCATGATCTACAGTGGCTTACGTCCATGTCGCAAAGAGCATTTTGGTTTTATCAAATGTTGTAATTTGTTGTAAACTCACATCAAGCTTTTACAGCCTTCCTTAAAGACTCACTCTGATTAAAAAACTGTGTTTTTGGTGTTTTTAGCATGATCTTGTGGAAAAAGAGCTTATTTGCGCTGCAGAAAGCGTTCTGGGGGGGCCACAAGGTCCCTGCTCTGGTCCATTCTGACGCATCCACCGTCAGACAAATAGATCCACGAAGGTCTTTGTTTTCCTCGTCTGAGCTGGAATCTGGATCTTAACTCTGCGACTGGATAGCTTCAGTATTGCTTGCCATTTTTGTTGCACTGGTAATGTTAGGTTGGTGGTGAGGGGAAGTGGGGGCAGCCTTGCTCCATACTAACAGTCCCACCCATAACTCAGAGGAGAATTTCTAATGAACTCCTGCCACTCTGCAGAAACTATGTCCTAGAAAACCACACGGTTATCAATCATTATCAATAGACCACTGGAAACACTTTTACAAGAGATCAGAAGACGATCAGAGAGAACAGCAGCAGTCTCACAAGCTAAGCAAAACTAACCTGGAAAGAAATAGCCATAAGTTGACTCCTATCAGTGCTGCATGTTTAAGGTGTTCACACAGCGGAATCCACGTATTTTATTTGAATTTCCTGCCTTTTCTTTCTGCCCTGCACCTGTTAGTATGGAGATCTGTGATCCCAGAAACAACATCATCATGTGTCCACTGTGTGACCGAGCTTGCAGCTACTGGAAGCTGGTGACGGCGTGTGGCACAGCTCGAGCCAGCCACCTGTTCGACAACGAAGCCACGGTCTTCTTCTCCATCTTCATGGCTCTCTGGGGTGAGAAAAACACAAATGCTACCATCAGACTGAAAGAAGAGGCTGCTGTTGGTTGACCGAGTAGACAGTAAAAAGTGGGATTACTGGACCAGAGGGATACAGGAAAGTTCCAGCACAAATTCATAATGGTCCGATGCAGATGGTCTTTCTTTGATATTCTGCCAGACTGCCTGCCATCTGTCAACAGCAGGGGGGGGTTCGGGCTCCAGAGAAGTGCTGTGTTGGCTGAAGCCCGTTGACTTGGACACGCCTGCTGTAGATCTGCAGAAATACATCCATTGCTTTTATTTTAGTTTCCTGACCCAAACATTAATTCATTCACACATTTTTTCAAGCATTTACTTATTTCTAACAGTCTTTATCTATTTAACGGGTAACCCTTGTGCTATCTTAGAAGACCCCACCCTGACATTGACGTGTTCTCCCTACCATGACAAAGGTGGATAAAGGTGGAAAGATTTCATGTAATCCATGGACACCAGTGAAGATCACAAATTATTGAAGAAAACAGGTTCAGAGCACTGTCTAGTGGGTCTAGATGACCCAACTCCCAATTTTAAAGTGCCTAGGATAGCACAAGGGTTAATTAGTTGACTAATGATTTTAGTTTTCTTCAGTGAAGATCTAATTTATTTTGTATGTTATCATTTTTTATGATTTGAACTCAAAGTTTTTAAGCATTGTGACAGAGAAAGGAAACAAATGTGTCGAATCTAGACTCTGTTCATCATGTGTAGGTTTCTCTGGTGTGACCTTTAGCCGCTCTTCTGGTTGATGATGGCTCTCCTTGTTCAGCCTCCTCCTTCCTGTGCGCCAGCTGAGCAGGACACACTTTAGCCCCAGTAGATGCTGAGCATCCACATAGATGAATTGAAAGTGAAGGCACGTCGTTTGTGTTTCATGTCTGGCTTGTTATCAGCACAGTGCAGAAGAGCCAGGAGGCCTTTTCTGTCTGTCAGGCTTCATCAGCTGCACACCGGGTCGAATCCTATCTGTGCTCTGAGGCTTGATGAGCCGCTAACGACACCATCAATGTGTTTCTGAGATAACGGTCAGTAATGAAGCATTGTTGTAATCATAATACATTATCTGAGTAAAGTCTCGTTAGTCTTGACTCAGATTAACAATCATCAATCAGCCATAATCAACCTATTGGATGTAATATTGGAGAACAATGATTGTTGGGGATTGACGATAAATATCTAGACATTTAAATACTTATTTGGATAAACTGACTTTTCAAGAAGGGGGGGCTGGAGGTTGTGTTCCAACTACCGGGGACTCGCACTCCTCAGCCTCCCTAGTGAAGTATTAACCAGAATACTGGAGAGGAGAGTTCGTCCGATAGTCGAATCTCCGATCCAGGAACAACTGTGTGCTGTCTGTCCTGGTCATGGACCAGTGGACCAGCTCTACACTCTCTTTAGGGTGCCGGAGGGTTTGTGGGAGTTGCTGATCCAGTCAACATATGTTTTGGGGATTTGGAGAGGGCGTTTCACCGCGTCCCCCATGGTGTCCTGTGGAAGGTGCTCTGGGAGTATGGGGTCCAGGGAGTCTTACTGAGGGCTGTCTGGTCTCTGTATGACCGGAGCAGGAGCTTAGTTTGCATCGAAGTGTAAATTGGACCTGTTCTGGGTGCATGTTGGATTCCGGCACGGCTGCCCTTTATCACCGGTTCTGTTTATAGTTATTGATAAAGGGCTGAGCAGCCAGGGGATGAAGGGGGTCTGGTTTCGGGACCACAGGATTTCCTCTCTGTTCTTTGCAGATGATGTTGTCCTGTTTGCGTCATCGAGCCGGGACTTCCAGCGTGCATTGTGGCAGTTTGCGGCCAAGTGTGAAGCGGCTTGCATGAGGGTCAGCACTGCTAGATCTGAGGCTGGAGATGGGTAGTTTGTCCTCTCTGGGTGGGTGGAGTGCTGTTGCCCCAGCTGGAGGGGTTTAAATATATTGGGGTCTTCAAAAGTGAGGGAAAATGGGAGTGGAAGGTTGGAAGGCGGTTTGGGTTTTAGTCGCTGTACTTGTCTGTTGTGGTGAAGGAGAGAGCTGAGCCAGAAAGCAAAGTTCTCAATTTACTGGTAGAACTTTGTTCCAATACTAACCTATGGTCATGAGCTCTGGGTCATGAACGAAAAAACGATCTCCCGGATACAAGCCGCTGAAATGAGCTTCCTCTGTAAGTTGGCTGAACGCTCCCTTAAAGACAGGCTGAGAAGCTCGGTCACCTGGAGAGAGCTCGGAGTAGAGCCACTGTTCCCTCACATCAGTTGAGCTGGCTCAGGCATCTGGTTTGGATGCCTGCTGGATGATGGATGGATGGATGGATGGATGGGTTGAAGTTTTCAGGGGGGTTTTTCTAACTGGACTTGTTTTTCTTCTTCCTCAGCTGTTCTTTTTATGGAGCACTGGAAGAGACGACAAATGAGGCTGAACTACACCTGGGATCTGACTGGTTTTGGTGAGGAAGAAGAGGTATGAAGAACTTGTCAGTACTTTAGTCCATGACTTGGATTTTAGTTTAAAATTCTATTGTGTTTGTTTAATATCATGATATTTTTGTGACAAAAAGCAACATGATTTTATTATTTCTTTTCATAAAATCTGTCAAGAATCCTTATTGCTGAAATGTAGCAATAAAAAGTGGTCATAATGTTCCTTATGCTTTTGACCGGACGATGAACGACTTAACAGGTTCATTAATTACCAATATTAATGAGAAAAACTGCAAAGAAGCACTTCATACTTTATCAGAACATATCTGCAGGTGTTGATTTGTGTTAGCTGTTTCATCATCATGATGGCTTTCTCTTTTGGAGTAGTTACCTCTAAACCTGTTTTTTTTTTCTCAGTCTGGAGAGAAAAACATCCACAGGCAAACTACTGAATCATTGTTGATAACTTTATGAGGACTGGCTGCTTTTTGAGAAATTCTGAAAGCTTCTTTATTGTCAGGAAACATAAACATTCATTAGCATTTCCACTATAGAACAACCTTAAAAGCAGAAGCCTGAAGGAACTTTGACCAGTTATTATTTTTTTTAATGGATTTTGCAGTGATTCCTTTAAAAAGACATCCATGTATTTTTCTTACTGCCCCCCTTTTTCTACATGCTATTGTTGATCTATGAAGCATCATCTAAGTAGAACACATTTCTGTTGTCTAGGATTTTCTTTGGACACTGACATCGTCTCCCTTTGTTTTTATTGTTTGATTTTACAGGAGGACCATAAGGTTTGACTTTAACTTGTTCTCTTTAGTCCCGTTTTCCAGCTAAACCTCTGCTTCCTGTCCGGGTGTTAGCTTACATTTTCTTCCCTCAAAGTGACTTACATGACATCCTCTTCTTACCTTTTCTGTGGCGGTGGGCCTGTGACTGTTCTCTGAGGTTCACCCTCATTGGTGGAGATGCTCAGCTGTCCTTACATTGGCTGGTGGAGCTGAAGATCTCATAGAAGCCTAACTGGACATTTTCTTTCTCACTTCTTTTCATGCACTAACAATGTGCTGTTCACTGTTGAAAAAACCTCTATCACTCCACACAGCAATACTTAAAGAGCAAATGTAGGTGAGAGAAATGCCCAGGCCTTCCATACAGTAAGACTCTGGCGTTAGTGATGCTCTATCAATGCAGAACGTTTACACTTGTTGTTAGAGTATCAGTATGTAGTGCTTGTCTAACCAACATTTACCCGTGGTCGTAGAAAAAACTGTGGACACACAAGAAGGGAACTAGACGAAACAGTCAAAAAGTTCCAGAGGTGTGAACTCCAGTCACATGACTTGGACTCCAGTCACATGACTTGGACTCCAGTCACATGACTTGGACTCCAGTCACATGACTTGGACTCCAGTCACATGACTTGGTATCCAGTCACATGACTTGGACTCCAGTCACATGACTTGGACTCCAGTCACATGACTTGGACTCCAGTCACATGACTTGGACTCCAGAGTCACATGACTTGGTATCCAGTCATGACTTGGACTCCAGTCACATGACTTGGACTCCAGTCACATGACTTGGTCTCCAGTCACATGACTTGGACTCCAGTCACATGACTTGGTCTCCAGTCACATGACTTATGGACTCCAGTCTTGACTTGGTATCAGTCACATGACTTGGACTCAGTCACATGACTTGAACTCAGTCACATGACTTGGTCACCAGTCAGACTCGAGTCTGACTTTAGACTCAACTTGACAAAATTTGAAAAGACTTGCATCTTGACTTAGAACTTTACCAGCAGTCCCTCTGGACTTAGCTTGGACTTGAGCCTTTTGACTCAAAGACTTGCTACTTTCCCCGATATAGCAGTTAAAACACCTGCGTTGACAAAGACTGCAATCTCGCTGTCTGTGTGGATGTCTGCATTGGTCTCAATCAGGTCCACATTGTTTGATTTGACATCATCCAACCAATCAAATTGCAAGACGATCTGTCAAACAAGTAGACAGTTTTAGTTCCCAAAAATCATATGGTTGCAGGGTGAAATTCTAAACAATCCATAGCAGTAGACTTTTCTTTTTTTTTTAGTGTAAATAACGGTACAAAAAAATAATCTGATCTTTTTTTTTCTTGCTTTCTGCATCTCCTGATGACACAAAGCCTCTGCACATGAGGGCTAGAAGGACTTATTTGTTTATTACGTTTCATTTATCGTAGTAGAATCTAATTTCCTTCCTTTAAAGAGAGAAAATAAAAGGCTTTTAATCTTTTTTTTAATCTTTGTGGTAAAAAAAAATGTGTTTTTTGTCCATTTTTATACCTTCTTTGCTTACATGAATGGAAGATGGAGGGACCTTCAGGCCAGAAGTGAAATGTTTCCTCTGCTTTTAAATAACTCACTCATTCACTGGGGCAAGGACCCCGTTAGTAAATGCTGCCTCCTTTTGGAACCAAAACTGTACTGTTACTCAGGACATTGTATGTTCATATATCATCAGAATTCCCTTTCATTTGCTCACTGACTGTGGACAGCTGATCCATCTCAGACAGACAACCAGTGTTGCTGAGGATGTGAGGCCTCAATCAGAGCTGATTATACCACTTTTTGTTTGAAACTTTGGGAGAATTATCACATATTCTAGATGCTATCGACAGTCGACTCATTCAACATGTTTATGCATGTCCAACCTCTGCAGAAGTTGGAAACTCACTTTGATGGTTGAGAGCTTTGTAGGGAACATTGTCTGCTATAGCAACAATGTGTCAATGGTGAGCACTTAGATCATAGGACCGTGGGCTGCTGATACCTATAGTATTGTATGGTACACAGTATAGTGTAATATAGTAAGTATGAGTACAGAAGTGTATAGAGTGGTATAGTACAGTATAATTTACAGGCGTTTATAAGACTGTACAATACTGTGGCAAAACCAATAGTACAGATTTGTACTTTAAAACAATGTGGTATAAAACATTTGTAGAACAGCTTATCATAATAAGTATTTTACAAGAACTGTATCGACAGTGAAGTATAATACAATACTAGTGTAGTACAGTATAGTACTACTCTACAGTACTGTATAGGTTGATTGTCATTAAATTCTATCCAGACTTTAGAGTGTTTTGGATTGTTTTCTCCACTTCTGCTTGAGTTTCCATGAACGAAGAACCACATCAGCGGTTGGTTGATGTGCTCCTCTTGGTAGCTGGAACACGTTCCTAAAGCTTAGGCTCTGATTGCTCACTTTAAAAAGCTTCCTGCATCCAAGCAGCACCTCTGGCTCACTTTTCACTCCCCGGCAGGATTTTCTCTGCTGTTGAATTTCTGTATCCTAATGATTTTATCCATATTTATTGCAGGATCACAACAGAGCAGAGTAAATCAGGAGTTATGGAAGACCATGAGACAAGATCAATCAGCTCCAAAGGTAAAACTGTGACCTTTGGTCTCAGTCTTTTACTCTAATGCTTCTGTCCTAACTTCTATTTATAGTATTATTTTATGTTATTCATGAGGGATTTTCCCGGGTTTGCTGCCTTTCAGTGTTGTGTTCAGAGCTGGATCTTTTGTGGATCTGTGGCACGAGGAAAAATGGTTAAATATTCTTCAAATCTTTTTTTATTATTTTTTTAAGCTTTGATGTCTCATCCTACTTCAGACAATCCAACAGATTGTGAAGTTGCAGTCATGTTGGATCCACTCCAGGTTCAGTGGAAGGTCTTCATCCTTTAACACGTGTCCGTCATGTGTCTGCCGTGTTTCACAGGAGGAGAAGGTGAAGCTGACGTGCACCGACAGAATGCCGGCTTACATGATGGTTGTGGCCATGATGGCCTTTATGGTAAGTTTGTGGCCACAATGAAAAATCTTTTTCTCTGAAAATCTCCTTGTTGGGGTCTCACCATGACATCACACCTTTCATTTGTCTTAGAGCTCCTTTCAGATGAACCAAACACTCAGTCACGACAGCAGACTCACACATACAAAAGCAGCTTAGCTTGAACAGCAGACAGCAGAGTTTGGATCGGAATGGAATGATCGTTTTTCGCCTTTCTTTTATGCTAACCTTAGGAATATTTTTCTTTTAACAACTGTTTTTATTTCAACAGTTTGTCATTAGATCAGCAGCACCGTTTATTAGATTTCATTATCCTGCTTACTGTTTATGACTTTGAGCCTCTGTGTTTGACTTCCTCTCAATGATGTCATTATGACCACGAACAGAGCAGTGATTGGGAGACGTGTGAGTTCAGTGTTTTCCATTGTGTTTGGGAATTCTGCTTCTTCTTTGGAGCGGGGCTCCACCTGAACCCGCGATAGATAGATAGATAGATAGATAGATAGATAGATAGATAGATAGATAGATAGATAGATAGATAGATAGATAGATAGATAGATAGATAGATAGATAGATAGATAGATAGATAGATAGACAGTCTTTATTGTCATTGCAACATTGTACAACGAGATTAAGGTGCAAAAATACCCATGATGGCTGTTGTTTATGTTGAAGGCATCCACACTCACATTAATTTGGACAATTACTACACACGTCAAGAAAACGTCACCAGGAGCTGATCTTTACACACATTATAAACTCAAACCGAGGGGAAAGTTCCAGCACGATTAAAGCGTTCAAAGAGCATCACAGTGTTTATCAAGCCCAAAGCATTTTTGGACTCTATTTACTTTTGTCTTTCAGTCTGCAAAGGGCTTTTTTCAGTCTCACAGACAGAAATCAGCAATTCATTGATTGTTTATGCTACAGTCACTAATACAACTGTCGGCACACTCTTCAAAATTTCATGCTGCAGTCAAGCGGGGATGACGCCATCCATCATGAAATCGTACTACAGCTGGGGGGCCACAGGGAGGTGGCAGGCTGGATTGTCGGCTGGCAGCAACTCTGATTGGATGATGTATAAATGTCTCTGCAGTAGGTACCATAACCATTCGGCCTGCAACAACCGTTTGGGGTCCTGGGACGAGTGTTGACGGCACATAATGTGATTGGCTGTCCGTGGGTCCGATGACGTGTCATATAGAGATTGGTCTGGACAAATGACGATACTACCATAGAAGAAGATATTATGCGGTCCGTTGTAAACAAACAGAGCTCCGACACAGAGCGAGATTATCTTCTAAACGTGCTTTTATCATTGTTATGATTATTAAGTGCATTTGCAGCCGAACAGACTGCGGTCAGAACCCTTCTCCGGACCGCACGCTATAACAAAGTACCCTTCCTGCGAACATGAAGCTATGAGACTCCAGCTGCTCTGAACAGAGACACAGTTCACTTGTGTGGTTCATTCTAATAGCCACAGATCGTTTTATAATTATAATAATAATTGATACTTGATTTATCCCACAATGGGGAAATTCTTCTCTGCATTTGACCGATCCCCTGGGGGAGCGGTAAGCTGCGGCCTAACTGCGCTCGGGAGGCAGTTGCCTAAGAGCCCTCACTGGGTGATGTTTATTGCTCGCCATTGATATGGTAATTGACCCAGTACCATTGTTTATCCCCCTCCGGGAATAGAAACCTGGATTCCTGTGTGGTAGCCTCTCACCTTACCAACCGAGCTACCCAGCCGGTTGGTAAGGTTGTGGCAAAATCTCTCTATAAACACTACAAAATTCCTGTCAGACACAACATATGAAGGAAAAGAACTTTAGGTTACAAAAGGAAACGCGAAATGAAAACATGCAGAGCCCAAGCAGATCTCCACGCTACGTAGTTTGTCCAAGTGGAGCTACCGTAGTGTGACGTTATCCTCAGTCGAAAGGACCCCGAACAGTTATTGCAGGCCGAATGGTTACAGTACCTACACCGTAATTTGCTGTTGGGTTTCAGGGTCTGTTTGAGCAGTAAAATCAACTTCAAACATGCAGCAGCGTGCAGACAGCCCACCTTTCCTTGCTTCTCTGCAGGAATAGAATGTATCCAGCAATTTAAAATAAAAATAAAAATTTCGCCATCGAACGGTTATTACCGTACCTACAGCCGTCCATATGAAGTACCACTGGTTGCCATTCATCCGGTAGCCGGGGTTAATAAAAAGCAGCAGACATTATTATTTTCACAGCATCAACGCAATTCCACAAAAGCAGGTCCCGGAGCCGCGGTGGTGCCATGAGTTTTGTGCAGCATCAATGCTGCCTCCCCGTGACGTCTGGTCATCGCCTGGCCTTGGTCCATGTCAACAGCCCTCATCGTGTGCCCGTTCTGCCTCTGTTCGATTGCTAACAATCTGACAGTGGCAGCACGGGGGCAGGGGGGTGGTGGTTGGAGGGTCAGACGTTTTTGGGGACCTTGGAGACCCTCCCACCAGTCAATTTATCCCGCTGCTGCCTTCCTGCCTGTTACTGGTTTACCACAGCGCGACCTCCAAATCCGCCTGGGCGACCACTGACCCACGTCACAT
Organism: Oryzias sinensis; assembly: GCA_037389245.1. NCBI lineage: Eukaryota > Metazoa > Chordata > Actinopteri > Beloniformes > Adrianichthyidae > Oryzias > Oryzias sinensis. The sequence goes on along the minus strand of CM074489.1, from coordinate 3,887,848 downwards.
AAATTGTCCCATCGCTGTCAAATTTTTACTTTTTCCTAAAATCTCTGTGGACGAGTAAGAGTGCAACTGCCACCTCCCGATTGCAAATGCCACCACACGGCAACCTGCCGATTTAGCTGATAAAGATATGAGATCTGTGACCTTCGTCTGAGGCACATAGATGTTGATCTGCAGCCATCTTACATGTGTCAGTCTCACATTTGTTCTTGGATTTTCGTCAGCAGACAGTCAGGTGGGATGTTTTCTCCTTTTCTCCCAGATCACCTTGTCTTTCACCATGGCCTTTGGCGTCATCCTGTACCGGATCAGCATTAAAGCTGCCCTGCATATGGCCAGCGCTGCAGGGCAGTCCAACATCCGAGCCACTGTCAAAGGCACTGCAGCTGTCATCAACGTCGTCATCATCATCATCCTGGATGAGATTTATGCCAAGGTCGCCCGCTGGCTGACCATTCTGGGTGAGGACCTACACACCATACCAGTATGTCGTCTGTATGGACACGGTCAGGGATTGGTGTTGACAACTCTTTTGAAATAAAAAAAAATTTTCATTCAAAAAAAAAAAAGTAACCTCTTTCCTCTAAAATAATAAGAATGTGTTTCCAAACCACACAACAGTCCAGTGTCTTCCATCTGAACCCGTGCTTTTTCCAGCATCTGTTTGTTACATTAAACAATCTCAATGCGGATTTTTAAAGAATAATCTATAAAAATCATGAATATTCATGAAATAAATGCTATAACGAGGGATGGATGAAGCACCAATTGTCCTAAAAAGGCTCAATTCCTTTTTTTGTGTGCTCACAAACAAACAAAACTTTTTTTACTGCAACTAAAGGGGCACCTTTGAAAAGCTTAGATTTTTTTGTGGTTTTTATAGAAGGTTTTGCCTCTTTGTTTTTTATTTATTTCCACATTTTGTGTTTGATACATTTTCTGTTTTTCAGAGGTTCCAAAGACCGACAACAGTTTTGACAATCGTCTCATCTTCAAAACCTTCATCCTGAAGTTTGTCAATGCCTTCACCCCCATCGTCTACTTGGCTTTTTTTAGGGGCAGGTAATTGATGCTGAATGGCGATATTAACTAGCATTTCTGGTGGATGTGCATCCATTTTTAAGCTTTATCTTGTCATGGATTGAGCCACGTGTGCTGAAGACATAGGAACAGTGTCTACCGAATGAACTCATGACTTGTAGTTGTTTGTTTTCAGACTCGTCGGGAGACCTGGAAAATACTTGTATGTTGTTGGATCCTATAGAATGGAAGAGGTAATCTTTGATAACTGGTCCTTTGAAGACTTCTGATCAATGTACCATTCAGCAGGAAGAGTCTTTGCTCTTTCTTTAACCCTTGTGCCATCTTAGATGACCCCACCATGTAATCCATGGACACCAGTGAAGATCACAAATCATTGAAGGAAAAAGGTTCAGCGCACTGTCTAGTGGGTCTAGATGACCCTACTCCCAATGTTTAAGTGCCTAGGATAGCACAAGGGTTAAACATAAATCCTCCTTAGTTCATCTTGCTGAACACCAGTGTGTGAGACAATGGGCTAAAGTGTCTTACTGCTATTTTCTGAATATTTCTGCATCAATTGCAGAAGAAAATAGTTTAGAAATTGGCAAAAAGATTTTTTTTTAAAGTTGACCCCTGGTCCTGGAATCCCACAGGATTTCTCTTTTAAAACCTTGATTTGTTCACATTCATTGGAACGACCGGGATGTCTGTGAAACATGAGCTAAAATTCACCTGTGATGACAGTTGGTCTTTACATTATCTGAATGCTGTCAGATGAAACTTTTGCTGCATTCTTCCACCATTGAAGAAGTCTGTTCTACAGGGCAGCATTTATGTTTGTTATGATGATGCATCATAAATCTGTTTATCCTAAAACATAAGAATAAAATGATTTTGCATGTATGGTTAATGTCAGTATTTACTCTCTTCACACTCTGTTGTTTTGTTGTCCGTTAATTCATTTCTGTTTGGACATTTTTCTTTCCAAAGTGTGCTCATGCAGGCTGCCTCATGGAGCTGTGTATCCAGTTGTGTATCACTATGCTTGGCAAGCAGTTCATTCAGAACAACCTTTTTGAGATTGGCATACCGTGAGTGCAGAATAGAGGCTGGTGGACACACACACACACACACACACACACACACACACACGTAGGGCTGAGCACAAATACATTCGCTCTTGCAGGTTGCAGCATGTGGGTGAGGTGGCAGGACGCACAGCTCCTCTTTCCTGCCAGGCAAATGACAACTTGATTAATTCTTTCTGATTCTGATTTTATGAAATCCGATGTCCTTGGGACAAATTGGACCAAAAAAGACTAAGACATGATCATTCCAATAATGCAGTCCAGTGTTTGCATAATGAAGAACATTTTAAAATGTTTACATCTGTTTTAGATTTTACTGGCATCAATTTTGAATCTCCTTCAAATAAAGAACTCTCATTTCCATGAGACCAAATGCAGAGTTAACAAGGATCAAAAATCTGTTTAACAGACACAAACGTACAACCAGCTCTGCCTTAAAGCCGCCAAAGGATCATTAATTCAAAACCACCTTCACCAACATTTGCACCCAAATGCCGCATTTAATAAGTTTCTGTTTACAAATGTTAAATAATTCAAGCCCCTAAGAAGCTAAGTGATGAATTTTTCTAATGGGCAGGAAGCTGAAGAAAATGCTTCAGAAGAGGAAGATGGATCCCCAGGAAGAGGAGAAGCAAAATAAGATCCTGCCACGGCACCAGAAAGACCACTTACTGCTTCCTTTTGCTGGCCTCAACCCGGAGTACATGGAAATGAGTGAGTGGTCGCATCGCTCCTTTACTTCGTTTAAACCTTTCTAACTTGTGTTACCAAATAATGTACTTGTAGGACCAAGCTGTTAACCCTTTATTAATGTTTATGATGGGGGGGGGGTCGTTTATAATGCAGTAGGAATGGTAAACAAACTTAACTTCCTCCGCCTCCTATCAGGAGAGCAGGTCAATCCCTGATCACCTTTTTTCAGATGTTGACCCCCGATTTAGACTGTTCCTTAAATGAACCTCCTTTCCATAGGAATAGAATTATTTTCAAATAACAAATGGAATGAAGCCGACTTCTCCAATTTCAGAGAAAGGGAACAGCAGCAGGCCTGAAGGGTTGAGGGGAAGTGTGAGGGAAAGAAGAGGTCCTGCGAGGAGATGCAGTCCAAATATGGAGTTCCCCTCTTTGGGTTTTTTTGGGTTGGGATGAAGCTGATGTAGGCGAGTTCCACAGGTCCAAAGAATTCCTCTTTGTCGATTCTAACCCCCCCCAACAGGAATCTAGATGCTGCATCCACAGATTTACTGGTTTACTGGTTGGACGACACGCCTGCTTTGCACAAACACAGCGGCTGAATCTGCAGGTTGAGACCTTCTTCCCTCACATTGGCCCCGCCCTCATACAGCTGATTGGACGGAGGTTTCTATCAATTTATAGAACAAAAATGCAAAACCGACAACATGTTGGGTTCTGGACAAAGTCCTCACATAAACGAGACCAAAGCTTTGGTTCCAACTGCTGCAGCTATTTATGAACATTAAACAGATGATAACAAACACATTTTAATCACTTTTAACAACCCCACCCCCCACCCCCTATAATTAAGTCAGTAATTATTTACATTTGAAAAAAATCTCTCTAAACAAGCAAAAAAAAGCAGTTAAAGGGCTAAAAAAACATGCTTGTATACATTTAAACTAGAATTATTTCAGAATTGAAAAGTTTTTTTTTGAAAAGATGCATTTTTCTCCTAAGGCAGAATTTTTTTTTTCCCCTTAAGGATCTTTTCACTTAAGATTCCATTTATGCATTGATGTTATTTGAAAAAAAAAAAAACACTGTTCATATAAGAAAACTTTAGCCTGAAGTTTGGGATGAGCAGGTTAGACTTTGCTGCTTAATTAATAGACTGACGTTTAGCTGTTGGGATCAGATCATTATTATGAGTGACACACCAATGTCAATTTTTAAAAGTCTCAGTTTTTGGGAAACAGAAGGACAGCTTTGCTGAAAAAAACAAAGATCCATATTAATATTTAATATCAAGTACTTACAAAAGCACCTATAAGTCAGTATGATATAAATGACAACTTAATAATTTCTTTCTGATTCATTCTTATTTTGTGGCCCGTCCAGTGTGTTTTATTTCTCCAGGTAGGTCGATTGAGAACGATTCCTCAAATACAAAGACAACCAGGGTTTGCAGCAACAATAGAAAACGAAACGACAATGCAGTATAAGTTACACACAAATAAAACATCTTCACACATCAATATTAACAATAAATAAAAGTCTACAGGAGGCACCAAATTATTGTTTGGAATAAGAACACAGATGGAGACCCAGAAAGACATCTAAAAACATCTGCATTCATCACAAACCACATGTATTCAAGATGTCTGAAAGGCCGCTAAGGAGACCACGCTTTGGTGTCTAGAGCGTCTGATGACTGGAGCTCATTGGCTGAGACTCGCTGACTCTGCTCACGGATGTTTGGGACCTCATTTTATTTACTGTATTTACAGATTTTGTGAAGCACTGAGGGCAGCAGGTGTTTGTTTCTGCAAGAACTTGGGCTGCTGTGGTGGAAACAAACACAAACATAATCAGCCTACAGGTTCCAATGTTCCTAAAAGAACGCTCTTCAGTAAACTGAACACCACTGGTAGATGTCAGTAGACAGAGGAAGTTTGGACCAAAACAGCCTTAAGGCTGAATAATCTTTGCTACAAAGTACTACATTGCATTAATGCCAACTGTTGGCTAATGCTATTTGTGGTTTACCCTGAACCTGTCGCCAGTCTGTTGCAGGACCGCGCAACCGCTCACATTTACGCCATGGGACCATTTAGAGAAACCAGTTGATAAATGTAGCAGACTGTAGTTTTTGGACTATGGAAGGAACCTGGAGGAAACCCACACATGCTAAGGGAGAACATACAGACACTGAACGGTCCCAGCTGGGATTCGAACCAGGACCTTCGTACTGTGAGGCAAGAACACTAACTCCATGACAAAGTCAAGGGAATAAAAGAAAAGGCCTCATCATATTAGGAGTGTTATGGAACGTTGTATTCTGGTTAAAAAAACCAAAGGAAGTGAAAAACGATAAAGAAAACGACTCCAACGATCCAGATTCCTCTTCAGTTGCACGTCTGTTGTGTACTCTGGTTTATACTTTGCAGGGAAAATGGCAAAAGCGTCATCATGGGTCTCAGGTAATGGACGTGAGTGTTTCCACCTCTCACTGACATGAAGGCCTCTCGGTGCTCTGATTCATGAGCTGTGAGTTTCAAACGACATCCACCTGGGGACAGAATGTCCTCCTAAGATCCTCAGAAACTCTGTGTGTCATGAAGGGACGTGAATGCACAGCCTGCAATTCATTGTCGATGTTCAATGTATTATGTCCCCGTTTTCTTGGTGATAACAGAAATGTAAATAAACACAAAGCAAGCATTTTAAAAGGACTCTGTGAGGAGGGAGGGGACATCGGGGCGTGATTGCTAGTTTGGGATGTTGATGACACAGGGATAGCGGGACCAACCACTCCTCCAGCAGCCAGGGGGAGGTGGGTGGGGATGGAGCGGAGTCGATGTAAAATAACTGACGGCTGGAGATGGACTGTCCACGCAGCGGACACGCACCAAAACCGGACCAGTGTAAATCCAGGTTCAGCAGCTCATACTTGTGGCTGTGCTGCTACTCTGTAACATCTGGCCTTTGTGTCTGAAAATGGAACACAGCCTCTGCAGGAATGAGAATATAAGCATTTGAGAATATAAGCAGCTTTTTTTCTCCACAATAAAGCTGTGTTAAGCCAAAGATGGATTAGTGTGGAATAATCCTGGATATAAATCGGTAGTTTGGCTGATTCTAATAGAGAGAACGGTTTCAGTCTCACAGATAAGAGGACTACATGTTTAGTCCCACCTGCCAGGCTTTGAATGGATTCCACTGGATCACTTGTTTTCATCTCTGTTTGGTTTTGTCCTCCTCCTTCACTCATGCTGTGTTCGTTTCTCCTCTCATTGCTCCCTTTAGTTATCCAGTTTGGAATGGTGACCCTCTTCGTGGCCTCCTTCCCTCTGGCTCCACTCTTTGCTCTCCTCAATAATATCATTGAAATTCGTTTGGATGCCAAGAAGTTTGTTAAGGAATTGCGCAGACCAGTGGCCGCTAAAGCCAAAAACATCGGTATGCTCCCCCATCTTCAGTTATGCTCATCTGCTGTTCAATAAGGAGAATCCACTGACTGTATCTGAGAACTGGACCAACCGAGTGCGACGTCACTCATAGAATGGGGCTTATTTCCAGCTTCGCCATTTTTTTGTGATAGGACGCTGCCTTGCTGACATTAGTAAGCAGTGATTGACCGGTCTGAGTCAGCGTTTCTATGGCTACCACTCTCACCAATCAGGAGTGAGCTTGTTGGAAGTCTGCACCCCTCCCATTGAACGCGGACTTGGGAGAATGTGTCAATACATTCATTTGAACTACAGAAACATGTTAAAGGTATCAGAACAAGAACAGTTACTCTGACAAATGGAGTAACTGAGTAACAGCTGTTTGTTTCTCTATAGAAGTTTGTCAGTTTTTGGCTTCTTGGAGCCAGCAGGTACTTCCTGTTTGGAAGGCCAGGGGGGAGGGGTCACTCAGTCCAGTTCTTGTTACAGTCAATGGGAAAATTTTTGTTTACATCAGCTGTGATGAAAATATAAATATGTTACTGAATTAATTGTAAAACTTAGATGATGATCCATGATATCATCCTCTGTGACAGCTGCTGTGTGATCTGAAACATATTCTGTGTATTAACGTCCATGATGTGCCTCTTATGTGTGTTTGGTTTGCACTTGTCTTCACTTGCAGCTTCAGAATGCTCAGTTAATTACTTCTTAAAGTCCCTGTCACTGGGAGCTGGAGTGACACCAGCGTAATTTTAGCTATGATTATGCTGTTTTTAGCAAAAAAAACGAGGAAAACAAAGACCACCAAGGATCCATTTGTCTGCAAGTGGATGCATCAGAATGGAGCAGAGCAGGGAGCTTGTGGCACATCTAGTGTATTCTCTGTTAGAAAAATCATCTTTTTCGTCTGCTCCTGATTTACCACAATTTGTATAAAGAAATACTCAGAAATGAATCTTAATTTTCTTTATAAATGTCCTCCATCATAGGAAAAATGCCACAGGAGCATGTAAAAAGACCACAAGAACCCAATTGTGACTGGAGTGGGTCCTATAAGTAAAGATATGTTCTCCATGCATGTGGACCTAGCTGCAGCTTTCCTCCTCTCCATGATACAGGAAGGCCTTCTGCCATCTAGTGGTTCATGTTGCTTTTGTTTTATGACTGGCTGTTTGTCTAACTTTGCAGGTATCTGGTACAACCTCCTGAGAGGCCTCAGTAAGGTGGCAGTCATAGTAAATGTAAGTATGTGGGGCAGGGCTGTCAAACTCATTTTCACAGAGGGTCACATCAGCATAGTGGCTGTCCTGAAAGGGCCAGATGTAACCTATACATGTAACTAAATGTAATGAAAAATAGTACTCCTTAATGTTAAATAACTCATTATTTATTTATTATAACTTTTTAAAGTGACGTTTACAGTTCATAGAAAACATATGTTAAATCCTGACTGAGAACAGAAAGCATCACCAACATGTACCTGAGCACTAGGGGTGTGTATTGGCAAGAGTCTAGCGATACGATACATATCCCAATACGCGCCCCACAATACGATACGTATCCCGATATTGTACCGGAACACATTTTCTTTCTTTCTTTTTTCTCAATATGACTCAGGAAAAACTCTACCTGAATTTCAATACGCCTTACATTTTAATAAAATTGTGAAATTCTGTTTATTTAATGATCACAATATTAAGCACTGCAACTGTATCTCATATATAAGTTGCTTTTACCCTGGCAAATTCATAGTGCTTTTATTTTGGTAACTGAAAATAAAGAAAGAGAACAGTCAACATTGTTTGATTTCAACAACGAAATATATTTCTGCATAAGAAAAAGAAATGAATGAATGTGGTTCTAAAGTATGATTGAGGAAATAAAGGGCTGTTTACTTCCGTGCAGGCGCAATTCTAACCGAGCGACACCGCATTTTACAACTGCAGGCCTGCAATCCTAACTCTCCTCACTGGGTTTGCACGCAGTGTTAAGGGGGTTTTTTGTCACTTGGGGGGCGGTAACCTTTCTGGCAAAAATTTGCATGTTAAGTCCAGGGAGGCAGCGGGGCGGGAATTTCTTTTAGAGGTTTTAATAGAAAAGAAACAGCGGATGTAACGTGGATTAAAACGTTAGAGAATGCAGGGATTTTCACATGAGAAAAACTTAAAAACCCGCTGCACTTTCTTACCTTGGTTTTGGGTCGTTGTTTAACATTTTAATCCACGTTACATCCGCCGTTTTTTTTCTATTAAAGCCTCTAACGCAAACAGGGGTGGCAAACAAGTTTGACACAAAGAGACAATTTTTTTACTGTGATAGTCAAAGAGCCACACACAAACATGCACCACACAACCTCCAAATGTGCCCAGGGCGGCCACCGTCTGATGTCAAAAAGTCGTGCGGTCATCGGTTCCTTTTTTAATTTAAATTGGTTTTAAATTGACTCTTATTTGTGATTTGAGCCAAAGGTTTATGGAGCATGAGATAAATTGGAAGGAACTTTGTGTTGAACATTTTTTAATCTTTGTGCAAAAGTGAATGGACATATCTTTAAGAGATGGACCTTAGTCTGGGAAGTTGAGGCTTGTCTGGAAGTTTTTACCATTTTTATAAAAACACAGTATGATGGAACAAAACCCTCAGCCTTATGCATGTTGATACTTCATACTTTGGTTTTTTACTTTCTTTTCACAGTGATACAGTCCAAGTAAATCGGTTTTATGACACTTGAATTACAGAGCTGGACCCAGGTTTAACTTTCTACTCGTGTTTTGCTTGATGTGACCAATGTCCGAAAAAACAGAGAGAAGCAGCAGTTTCTCCTGTCCTGAAGAACAGTAAACTGAGGAAGTGTTCTTTCCTCAGGCTTTCGTCATCGCCTTCACCTCTGACTTTATCCCCCGGCTGGTCTACCAGTATACGTACAGTCCTGACGGCACCCTGCACGGCTTTGTGAACCACACTCTGTCCGTTTTCAACGTCCGTGACTTTGAGCCAAACACTGAACCCATATACCCCAATCACTTGGGCTACAATGTAGAAACCTGCAGGTAAAATGGCATTTTACCAAATCTTTACAAGGTTAAAATGTGGAAAATTCAGTGAAGAATTAACACTTTTCATTGCAGTTATATTGTTTGTGATCTAGTGGCTGTTTCTATTTAAATCCTCAAAATGCTAAACAGCGATAAATGCTCCAGCTAAATGTGGTTGACCTGCAGATATAAGGACTACAGGGAACCACCGTGGTCCAGCACCCCCTACGAGCTTTCCAAGGAGTTCTGGTCCATTCTAGCAGTCCGCCTGGCCTTTGTCATCGTCTTTCAGGTTTGGAACGGCTCAAAAACATTCATGCCACTGCAACACGATGAAGCCTACGCATAAGTTACTGTGAAAAAATGCTGCAGACAAAGAACCCTTTCAGAAATATAAATATTTGTTTATTTTTTTTTAAAAAATGCAAACAGAACAAATAAAAATCTGAATTAAATCAATGTTTGGTTTTTAGACCTTTTGGTCTCAAACCAGCAGCCATGCGCTTGTGTTTACTCGCAAAGAGTCGAGGGTTCTGTATGCTGGTGTTTATTAAAGCCGTGTCAAACAGCAGCTAAGAAAAATCTGCACAATTTCCATGTATGTAACTTTTTTCTTTTGTGATCCATGCGTGATAAATGTAATTCATAAGTGTTTCATACGTTCAACATCCGTCGATGAATCTTAATAGGAATTCCGTGAGAATTACGCTATTTATGCAAATTTTACATAGTTTATACACAATTAATATATAATCACAATGACCCAATTGTGTGGGATTTTTGCAAGATTACACAAATTTGTGGCTTTCAGCGTATGTCCAATGAACTATTCACACATGTAGCACCGATGTATGACTTTAATATCGTGTTTTCTCACTTTTCCAAACTTTTTGGGCCAATTTTCATCCGTGCACTATGCGAAAACTGTCAGTAGTGTGTGACACGGCCTTCAAAGCAGTGGGATGGAAGCCGGGGACTCGAGCTGTCTCACAAAGCTAAACCTTTTTTGAAAAAAGTCAGCTCATTTGGAATCACAACTATGTCTGTATGGATTCTCGTTCATCCTGGTTGATTCCATCAAGTTGGAATGTAAAAAGCAGTCAATCATAGACGATGTTGGTCACTTGTTTTTTTTTTTTATTAGCCAAGCCTAGTTTAATACTTTAGAAACAGCCTCCTTTTGTTTCATTTTGGCCTGGTTTGCGTTTTCCAACCTGAATGTTGTTTGATGTGTTGCATGTTTTTTGTATTGTACTTAAATCTAATCAGGAAAAAACTTGACAAATGCCCTCCTGTTCTACCCCAGTGGAGGCACTTATTTGGTCAAATCTGAGAAGCCGTTAGTTGATTTTGCTGCTCCAATTTTCTGTGGCTGCTCCTCAGACATGTCTGTTGATTCTGTGTCTTGCAGAACGTGGTGATGCTCATGAGTGACTTTGTGGACTGGCTGATCCCGGACATTCCCAAAGACATCACCCTGCAGATCCACAAGGAGAAAATCCACATGATGGAGCTTTTCATGAAGGAGGAACAGGGTAAAAGGCGTGCGGCCCGCGACAGCCGCGGCCTGTATAATTGCAACAGTCCGACCTCAGATGGTCAGAGCCCACCACAGCCGCGCTCACGCCCCAACACGCATGCAAGAGTTGGCTGGTGAATGTTCCTGCTCACAGTCTGCCACCATCAACAGAACATTTACATTCTTCACTCTCTTTTCGAACAAAAAAGCATTATGCTCAACCTGATCAAATGGGATCAGATCAGGTACATTCTTTGAAGCTCCTTTCCTCCTAACTTCAACGTATGATTGGACGCAAATTTCCCCCTAAAGCTCAACATATCTTTTATCTGTATGGAAAAAGTTGAAGTTTGTTGGCTGAGGTCGTGCCAGACTCCTCGTGGGCCCTAACGCTGCACCGCCCCACCGGCCGCCTTCTGCCATAACGGCGTCTGAAGCAGACTCTGTGAGGACCATCTCCATGATTCCGTCCAAAAGAGCCTCCTGATGCTTTTTGTTTGAACACTGAGGCAAGTGTGATGAGGAAGGCTCACAAAGGCTTCTTTATATGTGATTTAGCAGTGTTTGGCCCATGCTCTTTGTCTTTGTGACAGACGTACCGTAATGAACTGCAGTTGGAAGACGTGTCTGCTGGACCGTGTGGGTCTTTGGGTTTGGTTTGGTTTGGGTTGGATCTGATCTTCATCAAAGCTGAACTCCTGAAGCCGTAACAGGCTGTAGGGGATGCAGAGACACTCCCGTCTCTGTGCTCGGTGGATGTCACACATTGAAAGAAAGACGCTTCATGTCTTGTTTTTCTATGTGGGTACAGAGAAACACATCAGCATTGGTTTATAAATGTGTTGTGAATATCTTACAAAACAGTTAAGGAGCCAGATTTTCCTTGTGTTAACATCTGCAGTAGATGTTTCTCATAGTTCTGTCATTAATATATAATCAAGAGACTGAGACGAAAAAAAGTTTTGCACTTCAACACTTTAATGTTCAATTTCATCCAAGCACAACTTTTAGATCATAAATGCTTTAACATCAGTTATTTTCAAATCACTGACATTTCCTTTGTAAAATCTGAATAAGAATAGAATTATTTGAGTCAAATCTTGACTTTTTTTTAAATGTGTTACTCTACAGTCAGAAATGAAGTAAATTTACCTCAGATGTGGATGATTGTTGGTTCTGCAATTAGGAAAACCAAAAAGTTCCTTTGTGCCCATATGAAGAAAAAAATATGAACTCCATCCTCGATTCAGACTTTAGTTTTTAAAAGCAATCATTTTATACAAACATATTTTCCAACCATGTTTGTTTTGGTTGTAGTTGTATGTTTGGTTGTGTAGAAGCAGATCTTCGTGATTCTTTTTTTTTGTAAAAACCACAGCTTGGTCACATGACGCTTGATAGAGTGACAGCCTCCTGTAAACGCCAGTCAGAGTTTAGGGTTTGTGTCTTAACTGCTGGCAGCTCAGTGGCAGCTGGAAACCACGGCAACACTCTTTGTACCTTCAGACAACGGATCAAGCCGTGACGTGATCTTTTCCCGGATCATAGAAACATCCTTTAAGCAGATTTGCTCAAATGATGAACTCTGGCGAAGAAGATCTGTTTCTGCATCATTTTCCTTCATGTTCTTTTTATCGTCTTTGACTGAACAGTGTTTTTTTTCTCTTTAATTTTATTCATCAACCTACAAAACTGTACTACTGTATATGTGAGTGACTGGATTCCCACTTCTACTGCTGACTGAAAAACAACCCAAAGGTCAGATGAACCCACAATTGAAGACCTCAAACTGACCAAATTGTCTATTTTTTTTAATCGTTATCATTATTGTTGTTTTTTTCGTGTTTTTAAATTTTTGAGTTTTTATTTTCTATTTTATGTATTTGTCATTTGGAAGTCCACTTTGATCCCACTGCATCTTCATGTAACAGGAAGAAACGTTGAAAAAAGCAAATAACAAAGGCTTTTCCAGTTCAAATGGGGACTCTTTAGAACTTGGAAAGAATTAGGAAGTACACATTTGATGAGACAGATGAGTATTTTATGTTTTTTTATTGAAAGTTGTCATTCTGACAGTTACTTTTAAAGAGAATGTTTCCATAAATGTGTCTTTCTCTGCCTTGAAACATTAAAATTGTCATGTGTTTTATTAGTCTTTGAGCGTGCCGTCACATGTGGTGATTCTTCCTTTTGTCTGCTGCCTCGTTGTTTACTGCTTCAAATACTTTATTTTCTAAATATTTTTACTGTTTTAATAGCTTTTCTTATTGGTGTGTGTACGTGCAGACACACATTATTACCCTTTCACGTAGTCTTTTTTTAATGTTTTTTTCTGCAAAGAAATAAACAATGAGTTGCTCTGAAACGGATTTCTTTGGGATGAAACTTTTTACCAAGATTTTTGGAATGACCCTGTCACCGGCTGGCCTTTGAGCAGTGGGAGGGTAGAAAGTTCTCAGAGGTCGAGTTAAATTAGTAAAGATATTTATTTGTCCAACACATTCACAAACGCAAGAGCCTCGCCACTAAAATTACAGGTGGTTTAAATACTAATTAAGCATACCATATCCTCCTTCCTGGAGGATATGAAATCTACAATTCATATAAAACGGCTAAATTCTTTATTCTAAATTCCTTAAACAAATTCTAAAATCCAATTCATTTTTATTACTCTAATTTAAAACATCAAGTAGAAACATTAAAACAACAAATATCTCCCAAATACAATGACTCCCCCCTCAGGCCTCTAAATAGATTCTCCCGGAACCTTAAATATAGCTCTGTTCCTAGGGGAAGGGTTTTACTGGAGCACACTGGAAAAGACAAACACAGGTGAGTACATCTTGCAGTCACATCTTAACCTAATTATAATGAAACTAACATTCCTTTCTTCCAGGTAGCTGCCAATTCATCTACACACCACACAGGAACAATAAAATCATGCAACCCCAATAAACCCTTATTCAAACCTATAAAATGTGACATTTATTTCTGTTTTAAATGTTACTTTTTAAAATGCTGTGTGCCCACGTACCATACCTATAACTTTAGTAAAGTAACGAAGGAGATCTTTGTTACAGACCCAGAATCCCACAGAGTATCTGTTGTTGCTCCACAGACTGGGATCTGCACAAAGGTCATTGGGAACACTGGGTTGGTTTAAATATTTACTTCACTTAAAGGATTCACTTCCTCTCATTCACACGCGGATTATCTGTCTTGCTGTAGCTTACCTTTAGTCCTCTACTTTCCCAAACAAACCTCCACCTCTCTAGATGTTCTTCCACTTGCTCTCCGTTCTCACTACAGATCAGTGTCGTCTGCAAACATGATCCACAGAGATTCCTGACTAACCTCATCTGTCAGTCTGTCCAAACGAGGAGAAGCTCAAGGCTGATTCTTGGTACAACCCCACCTCCACCTGAACCCCTCTGTCCCAAAACTACCCTCACATAAATCCTTATGAAGATCAGGTAGGGGCTCCAGGCCAGCTTTTGTTTGAGACCTTGTAACAACTGCACACATTTCAGGTTTTTGTTTTTCTGTAATTAAATCATGGAGACTTGGCAAATCCCTCCCCAAAATACAATCTACAGATAATTTATCATCAACCCCCACTTGCAACAAAAATTTCTGCCCACCTACAACTACACTAACCCCAGTTGTTGGTTATTCTCTTGGGTCCCCATAAACACATTTAATGTTAGTTTTGGTCTTTTTTTAACACTGTTGGACAGACGGTCTTTCTTAACCAGGCATGGAATTCCCACTATCTAATACACCAGCCTATTTTAAACAATTAACATCCAGAGTGAATGTTATCTACTTTTTTGAATACATCTTTATGGGTGACGTAGCTGTAACCCGAAAGTTTAGACTGTTTGAGGAGACAGTCTGAGGCCTTATGGCAGTAGTAACAGATGTAGTGGTCTGCTTTAATCCAATGTCGACATACAACTTTTAAACATTGGTAGGTTTTGGTTCCTTGGGGATACAGCTGTTTTCCTGAAACCCTGTTAAGTCTCAGCAGAAATGCCCAATCTTGCCAGTAGGGCTTGCCTAGGATCTGAGTATGAATCGGGCAGAATTTGCCTCCAAAGCTTTCCCCGTCAGTAAAAGTACCAATCTTTTTGCCCACTCAGTGTCTGGCCAAGCCCAGTTATTGCAATTTGATCAAAGCAAAGGAAAAAATGTTCAAAATCCCCAACGGACTTACGCAGGGCTGGAACCAGTGGCTGTGGTTGCAGTGCTGACTGCTGCTGTGGCATCGGAGAACCTGTGAAGAGTCCCATAAGAGAAACGGCGGTCTCCGCCCTGGAACGATCTGATGGTGCCAGTGACAGTCTGCCCTCTTGGATGGCAATGTGCAGACCTTGGAACTCCCATTGATCAGTGCCTCATCTCTGCTCCTCTGGCCACGGAGGCCTCAGCTGAAGGTCCCCGGGATCTCTGTACCATCTTTAGTCTCCCAGTCTTCACTTTCATCAGGCTGAGGGGACTCCAGATCAACCTCAAGTTTGGCAGCTTTATTCGTTGTAGATATTTCTTGTTCCCCACACCTCGCCCAAGGGGTTTCTCTCAGTAGTCATCCCACTTCTGACACCAAGGTGTGACACTCCACTCCAAAGTGTGGGCTGAGGACCTAAGGACACAACCTTAATAAATTGATGTTTTCTCTTTAGATTTAACAAAAAATAGAAATATCCAGAAGTAAAAAAAAACATAACAGAGCAATGAAGAAACAAGAGATGGATCCTAAATATTTATAAATAAATCCAGTGCATGAGGATTCCTATCACAAGCACCACTTCACCTAAACAGCTGTGTGTGTACATGTTTATATGTATCTGTAATATTAAATGATTGCAGAAATAAAACGATTGGGAGATCGTTCTTGTGGAACACTCCAAACCCCTCACCACAATTAAAAAACGCCAACAATTTTTTTAAAATCCTGACCTTAACCCTTGTGCTATCCTAGGCACTTTAACATTGGGAGTTGGGTCTTAGTCCCACTAGACAGTGCTCTGAACCTTTTTTCATCAATTATTTGTGATCTTCACTGGTGTTCATGGATTACATGAAATCTTTCCACCTTTATCCACCTTTGTCATGGTAGGGAGAACACGTCAATGTAAGGGAGGGGTCATCTGAGATATCACAAGGGTTAAACTAGAATGTTGCATGAGTTTTTGCTCTTGTTTTTAATATCATAGGTGGAATTTTGTAGTTTTATCTGAAAGGACATTTTATTCTATTGTTGTTCACCTTTCAGCTAATCCTGTCAGGGGTCGCCACAGGGAATCAGCTTCCGCTGATCCACACCGGTGGTTTGGCAGAGATTTTTATACTGGATGCCCTTCCTGACACAACCCTGTTTTTTATCTGGGTTGGGGGACCGGCACAGGGCGATGCAGACTTGGGCCCCCCTTGTGGCTACATAGTTGGGCAGTAGTGTAATGGATCTTGCCCAAGGACCTACATTGGGAATCAAACCCTGGTCTCCCATTTGTCAGTCCTACATGCAGAGCCGTCCAGTCGCTAAAGGACATTTGTTGTAAATGTTACAGTTGATTTTTAAAATGAACACAGGCAAAAGTGTTAGGGGACAAATAAAATACTAATGAATTTGAGTACATCTAGATGTACAAATCATTATTAGACATATCACTGCGTTGTACAAATCATTAGACACATCACACAGGAGCAGCAAAGCAGCTAAAATTCAAACCGAGTTTTGTATTTATTTTTGTCAGTGTAGTGATGAACGTGTTTAAAACGTCTGCAGCAGACGACTCCGTCCAGCCGGAAGAAGTTAAACTTTTTAAGATTTGTATCTGAACTATTGTTTTATTTTAATCAATAATTGTTGAAATATTAAGAGAAAATATCATTTTTTATGACTAATATTTTTTTAACTTTGGACAAACGCTCACAAGTTTTAAAACATGAGACAATGTGAAAATGAACATAAAAGTTAAAAATGCTTCTTCTGTTAAATACATTGAGTCTACTGTAGTAAGCCATCATTCTTTTGCTTATTACTGCTGTTCATCTGATACCAAACACGTGTGCAGCAAAAAATGATGTGCTTTAAATCTTTTATTGTTTTGTTTTAACGAACAGACCTTAAAGAAAATCACACTTTTCACTAATAATTTGCTCTGCAGGATTCACAGATCACACACAGGCCTGTTGATTTAATGTCAGCAGTTAAACTTTACAGGTTCAGGAGATCCTCTGCCATAAATTCACAAATCTGACTTCATAAAAATGAACTAATGCTAAAAAAAAAAGAAAGTATGAATTATTATGAATTATTAAAAAAAAATGAAAAAGTCTTCATCCAAAAAGACAAAAATTAGGGTAAAAAGAGCTGGTTCAGCCTCTGAGCCTCTGGAGCAGACACCATGTTAGATTCATATATCAATTTTATTAGTTAGAATCTGGACCAATCAAACCGAACTCAGCAAATATAGGAAAAAAGTGAGATGACACACAACGGATGCAAATGTCTTTTTGGCGATGCCAGTGGCATTAATGTCACGCTAAATCACGCTCAAAGTAGTCAGCAAAATCAAAAATAGGACAAAGGCCAGATTTGACACAACGCACGTAAAAACATGTGTTATGTAAACGCAAGAAACGTTTTCGAAAGAAAAAAAAAAAAAAACGTTTGAGGGCAAAAAATAAGTTTTTGAAAGCAAAAAAATATTTTTCAGCAAAAAAAATATATCAAAGCAGAATAATAAATTCTTGAAAAGCAAATATTTAATATTTTCACCTGCAACTTAGAAAGTTTTGTGTTTAACGTGGTGGCAGAAACATCACTCCATAGAATCGGCTCCCCCGGCAGGCCGCTCTAGTTGTTGCAGATCTATGCTGAAGTCGAGCCGCCAGTTGAAACTCGAAAGTGAAAGTAAAAAAAAAAAAAAAAGAGGTCGGCGCGGCGTCGCGGTCATGAGCTCAGAGACGTTTAACGCGTTTCTGCTGGATATTTCCAACCAGCTGAGGGAAGAAGACCTGAGCAAGATGAAGTTCCTGGTTCGAGACCAGGTCGGCAAACGAGATCTGGAGAGGATAGCGAGCGGCCACGGCCTGTTTCAGGCCCTGGCGGAGAGGGGCCACCTGGGCCCCGAAAACCTGGACTTCCTGATCGGCGTCCTGCAGGGCATCCCCCGGGTGGACCTCTCCGAGAAGCTGCAGCAGTTCGCGGGCTCGGAAAGAGCCGCCAACGGAGGTCCGAGCGAGGAGGAGACAGGTACCGAACCTGAGCCGGAACCGCCTGTCTGACACTGTGCCTCCAGGGGGCGCTGTTGCCCCCGAGCTGTGGAACAGAGCGGAACCGAACCTGCAACTCCACCATAGAAGTCTTCACATTTCACAGAACTATTGGCCATTTATGAAATAGCAGTGAAACAACACTACAAAAAAAGATTTTCCCCTCATTTGAAAGATTACCGGATTTCCTGTACTATGAGACGCACAAAGAACAAAAATGTTTTTCCAAAAAAAAAACGGTTTTAGGATCCAAAGCAGCTTATTATATGTGCATAAAATTAAGTTTTTGAGCTTTTAAGTGTGTTACAATGTTCATGCCTACGGAGGTTGAGAGGTGCAAGACACGTTTACATTTAAGATACAACAAATACTGAAACACAACAGCAAATCCCGTTACAAATGACCAAATCTAGAATAGCGAAAGCGGAGACACGGCTTCTACCAGAAGAGGACGTTAGGGGTGTTACGATACGCTAAAACCTCAGTACGGTTCATTGGCTCGGTTCGGTACATTTCGGTTCAGTACTGCTGTTTAACAAATCTGCCTGATATGAACTGCTATTTTATGAACTATTATTTTATCTTTATTTATTGTGTGTGTTTTGCTACCGGACAGCTGAATGTCTCCCTTGGGAGATTAATAAAGTTTTTATCCATCTATTTATTTTATGTATTTTTTTCAGTACAAAAAACTAAGGCAGAAAAAAAATTACTTACAAAATGCACTTATTGGTTTAGTATAACAATAAATAAAATTGACCTATGTCGGTGATCTGCTTAGTAAAATAAGGAAAACTATTAGCTGCCAGGAACCAAAAACTTTGGATACTTAACACTGGCCTGAAAAAAACATTTGAACTTGCGCAAAGTTAATACAGTGCCGACCTGGGGGTTAGCCCCGCCCATAGCCACTAAGGCCGAATTTCCACTGCATGGTTCAAGTGACCCAATTCCGATTTTTTTCCTCTCATATGGCACAGATCAGATATGACCGGTGAACGTGTAAGCAGGACAAAAGCGCATGGATTCCGATTTTCTCAGATCGGATTCAGGCCTCCTTCATATGTGGAAATAAATCGGATCCGAATCGGATACGTGCATTTGTGTGTGTCATGTAAGCAGACAAATCGGATATTCCCCAGTAAATGCGAGTCGTACGTCAGTGACGGCAACTCAGGAGACCACCAACTGAGATCACATGACTTATTAAGGTGCTTTTGTGCTGATTTTGCTGTCAGCGTGTTACCTTTCAGCCTCAGGCTTCAGACCGTAGTCGGAAACCGGCTGTTATTTCCCGTCCCGTCCCGGTCAGGACGCAAACGTTAACTATCAAGCGGGACGCCGTTGCTCTGGAACACGCTAGAAGCCGTTTATTTCTTTGGATCAAACTGTTAGAACAGCACAACGTCTGCAAACACTTCCTCATTCAAAACTCAGAGAGAGCACATAAGCCGGCCGAGCAGCCCTCCGTTTTCCTCTCCTGCCTCATCCAGGAGCGCCCAAGGCAGCGCCGCCTTCCGTCGCTGCGTTGCCTCCATGACAACCGCAGTCACACAAAAGAAACACAACAAAAAGGGGAAGGTTTCGTCATGCTAAACGTTGGCCGTTTGGACCAACACACATCTTTTAAATGTGCTTTTATTACTGTTATGATGATTATCAAGGGTCTGCTCGCTTGTAATTTTTTAAATCCGTGCGGTCAGTGCTCAGGTCCGCGGAAGACGGAAATGCTGCTACGTTACGTAGTCCTCAGAACGTCTACGTTTGATAGTTTCAGTTTTGTATAGTGTAAATGCAAAAATCAGATACGGGTCACTTTTAAAAGATGAAGTAAGCGGGTCGTCAAAAAAATCGGATATAGTCAGAAAATCGGATATGAGCCTCAAGCCCTGCAGTGTAAATGCAGCCTATGGGACATGGGAAGTATGAAATCTTGAATCCTTCATCATCACTGAGAGAGCTATGAAGAGAAGTTACGTTTATGTTACGCTGTTCGTATTTGTAGATAATAAATGAGTTTTAATGCCGGACAGGAGAGTGAGCAATCGGCTTGTCCGTCTACCTCTCCCTCTCTGACACTGTTTGAGGGCGTGTGGAGTATGGGGCAAGAAGAACAGTCTTAGCAGCTAGTTCATTAGCAGCTCAGCTCTCGTTTCCCCGCTACGAGTGACAAAGCAGCTGAGTCGTTACAATGCTTATGCGGGAAAAAAAGAAAAACGGACCGAAACGGTACAGAAGTGAACCGAACTGAAACTGTTGTACCGAAACGGTTCGGTCCAACTACGTGTATCATTACACCCCTAGGGGACATAATTTACAGTCAGGACCATAAATATCTGGACAGAGACACATTCTTTCTAATTTAGTTTCTGTACATTCCCACAGTGAATTTGAAATAAAACAACTCAGATGCCATTGAAGTGCAGACTTTCAGCTTTTATTCCATTGGTTGAACAAAAGGATTGCATAAAAATGTGAAAAACTAAAGCATTTTTTAAACACAATCCCTTCATTTCATGGGCTCCTAAGTAATTGGACAAATGAAATAACTGAAAACAAAATGGTCATTACTAATATTTGGTTGAAAAGCCTTTGTTGGCAATGACAGCCTTAAGTCTTGAACTCATGGACATCAGCAGATGCTGGTTTTCTCCTTCTGAATGCTCTGCCAGGCCTTTACTGCAGCGGCTTTCAGTTGCTGTTTGTTTGTGGGCCTTTCTGTCTGAAGTTTAGTCTTCAACAAGTGAAATGCTGCTCAATTGGGTTAAGATCAGGTGACTGACTTGGCCATTCAAGAATCTTCCACTTCTTGGGTCGTTGTCCATCTGTATTATGAAACGCCGCCCAATCAGTTTGGCTGCACTCACTTGGATCTGTGCAGACAGTCTGTCTATGAACACCTCAGAATTCATTGGGCTGCTTCTGTTCTGTGTCACGTCATCAATAAACACTAGTGTCCCAGTGCCACTAGCAGCCATGCACGCCCAGACCATCACACTGCCTCCACCGTGTTTTACTGATGATGCAGTGTGCTTTGGATCAGGAGCTTCTCCACGCCTTCTCCATAATTTCTCTTGCCATCATTCTGGTAGAGGTTGATTTTGGTTTCATCTGTCCAAAGAATGTTTTTCTAGAACTGTGCTGCTTTTTTAGATGCTTTTTAGCAAAGTCCAATCTAGCCTTCCTGTTGTTGAGGCTTATGAGTGGCTTGCATCTTGCAGTTTTTTTTCTGTTTTCTCAGCTTAATGATGGCTCCTTTCACCTGCATGGAGAGCTCCTTTGACCGCATGTTGTCTGTTCACAGCAAAATCCTCCAAATGCAAGCACGAGTCCTCTAATCAACTCCAGGCCTTTTATCTGCTTCACTCATAATGACATAACAAGGGAATTGTCCACACCTGCCCATGCAATAGCATGGAAGTCAATTGTCCAATTACTTAGGACCCCATGAAATGAAGGGATTGTGTTTAAAAAATGATTTAGTTTTTCACATTTTTACACAATCTTTTTGTTCAACTCATGGAATAAAAGCTGAAAGTCTGCACTTCAATGGTATCTGAGTTGTTTTATTTAAAATTCACTGTGGTAATGTTCAGAAACTAAATTAAAAGGAATGTGTCTCGGTCCAAAAATCTGACTGTAAAACCAATCATGTTTGACTTTTTAACTTTTTACTGTTTTCTTTATGTGGACATTATAAATACATGAAACAGTTCAAAAGCTTTTTTTAATTGTATTACAACAAAAGAAATTACAACAAGGTTTTCAAGTATAACGGGTATTCCCTTTCCGTTAGCAGCAGCTCGCTTTTGTTAATTATAACTTTAAAAAATCCAACACGGTTGGTGTTATATTACGTCCCTTTCTGTTTGAAGCCGTGTCTCCGCTTTGGTTGTTGTGTCTGGATTTGGTCATTTGTACTGGGATTTGTTGTTGTATCCTGAATGTAAACGTATCTTGCACCCAAAAGCAAAACACAGACACGCTGCCGAGGCCGACTCTAGGATGATGTCATGAAATGGGCGGCACCCACAAAGTAGAGAAAGGCGGAGCCTCAGAGATCGAGTCGTCTTACTTCTACGCGGGAAAATGATCTGTGAAAATAACTCATTTTTTCTTTTAAAAAATCGTTGCTTGTGTGCCAAATGTAATATATTATCATCTATATGGATATAGTTTACTCTAAAAGCTAAGAAAAGCATGATATAGACCCTTTATGTCTGGTTGTGTCACTGATGTCAAACTGATTTTTGGATGAACATGAAATGTCTTGGGGTTTTTTTTACGTTACTATAACTTGGGAGTTACCACAGTTACCGTTTTTTACGTGTCATAAACACGGTTCGGTTTAAATACGCTAACATGGCCATCGTGTAGCGGTGTTGGACTGTGTTTCGACTGTGTTTGTGTTGCATGTGACTAACAAAGTTGGGACTTAATGTAGTCACAGTAGCATTTTTCTCAGAACCTTTCAAACAAGGATAAGGGTTACAGGTATTGTGAATAAGCTAACGCGACTTCGCCCAACAGTAGCCGGGACCGGCTCCAGTGACCCCAAAAAGGATATAGCAGGTATAGAAAGTGGGTGGACAGGCAAACGCAACTAATGTGTAGCTTATTACAAACAAGTCAAAAAGTTAAACTGATGGACTCACCTTTGACTCTTTTGTCTCGCTTAATACGCCTTATAATTTGGTGCACCTCATATATGACATAAAAATAGACCCTTCAGTGACGGTGCGCCTTTGCAATCCCTGTAGTGCAGAAAATATGGTAACCTTAAGGAACTGAAAAACAAAGACAACAGTAAACAAACAACACACCACAGAAAACGATGGTAGAAATCAGGAAATTGTTTTTATGTAATTGATGAGTAAACATCTTTAAACCATATTTATAGAAAAATGAAATCTTTAAAAGGGTAAGATTTATTTTCATTTATTTTTTGTTTTATCTCTTTTTTTAATTGAATATAATTAGTTGTTTTTCCAAAGTCATTGGTCTGCAGTGTTCTCCAGCCAGGGTCTTTAGGAACTCTGTCCTGCATTTTGCCAAACCTTGTGTGCTCAAACACACCGGCCCTGGATGATCGCCATCTTCAGGCTTCTGAGCAACATGGAGAACGTGCAGAACGATGTTCTCCAGGGTCGCATAGTACTGCTTTAATCAGTCAGAGTTCTACCTGAACATCTGGTAGGAGAAGACCTTTGTGCTCATGAGCCAAGTTAGGAATCATTTGGGGTCCTTTTAGTTATTGAGTTTCATCTTCAGCAAACTCTTTTCCTGTGGAACAACATTCTGAAGTCAATTCTGACCTTTTCATGAACCTTTCCAAAGCTTCCTCCTGTTTCTAACATCAGGTGTTGATATTCAGCTCTGGCTGTCACATTTGGAGACAAACAAATTCAAAAAATGAACTTCTGTTTCTCCAAAACGTCAGCGCTTACACCAGGGGTCGGCAACCAGGGGCCACAGTGACAACAATACGCAATTGATCTGTCATCTGCTGGACCTTTCAGGTTGGAAAAAAAAAAGTCGGGTTTGAAAAATCATCTCTTCTCACTTGAAATCATCTTTTTTTCCCCATATGGAGCCGTATGTTGCAGACGTTCATGACTGTTCAGCGGCTGACATTCATGAAGTTAAGAGTTCAGTTTGTTAAATAATGACCCAAAAAAAGGCAGATTTCACCCAGACTTTCTGTCTGTTCGGACAAATGTCAAAATGAAGTTTCAAATAAATACAGCTGATCGTCACTCCATTTACTGGGGTAAAGAAAATGAATAATGGCGCCGTCCAAGTGTGGAAAATATAATAATAATGGATTGGATTTATCTGCGCTTTTCAAGACACCCAAAGCGCTTACATTGTGTCCATTATTCATTCACTCCTCATTCATTCTTGGTGATGGTAACTACTGATGTACCACAGCTGCCCTGGGGCAGACTGACAGAGGCGTGGCTGCCATTTCGCGCCTACGGCCCCTCTGACCATCACCGGGATCATTCATACACATTCACACACCAGTGGAGCCACACTGGAGGCAAGGAGGGTGAAGTGTCTTGCCCAAGGACACAACGACATTTTGGCTGGTGGGAGTGGGGATCGAACCGCCAACCCTTCGATCATTGGACGACCCGCTCAACCACCTGAGCCACTGTTGCCCCATATGTATTACTATAACTAGCAGACTAAGGAAAAAGTAAAAGAACATCTAATCTCCGTCCAATAAAAGCTCCATCACAGAATGAAGTTACTCAGGCTCGGTCTCATAATGTAACAAGAGATGAATCAGTCAAAATCTGCTCATTTTTTAATGTTAATGGTTGTGAAGTTCTTAGAACTATTGATGGTATTTTGTTCTGATGTATTCAATCCTATTGGTGTAGATAAAACAGACCATAAAGCAGTATACAATATTTTTATGAAAGCATTTTTTGAGGTATTTGACCTGCAGTTTGTGAATGAAATACAATTTCAGATACAGTGGGAGGTTTTTTTTTGTTTTGTTTTTTGTTTCAGAGGTGGCATTAGAGTTGGTGATGACAGTTGTTAAGGGGAACATTTGGAATTGGTTCTTCATGTCAGACAGGTTGCTGACCCCTGGTCTACACCATGCAGGAGCATGATCTGAGCGCAGGAAAGTCTCTTTTCTGAATGAAGGTGCAGTCTTTAGGACCAGAGTCTGGTTTCTTTTTCATCCCCGACCATGCAGCCTCTGTTTGACCGAACGTCCACACTATGGGAAGAAGACGCAGGACGGTGGTCTTTGAGCACTGATGTTTAAACCTGCACCTCTAACAACCTGTTCTGCTCCCTCAGCCAAGCTGGACATCGCCTCTGAGGTGATTTCAGAGAACCTGGGAAGGTATTGGCGTAAACTGGGCCGCAAACTGGGCCTGAGCGATGCCAAGCTGGAGTCTATTTCCAAACGGCACCCCACAGACCTGGAGGAAACGGCGTTGGAGCTCCTGAAGGAGTGGAGGAAAAGTCAGAGGGCTGAAGCCCAGACGGAGACGCTGCTGAAAGCTTTGAGGGACTGTCAGTTCAATCTGACTGCTGATAAAGTGCAGGACAGACTGACAACCGAGGGATTCTGATGAAGAGAAACCTGAGCTTTGTTGTACAAAATAAACTCTGGAAACTTGCTGAAATCAACAATAAAGGCTCTAACTTTGTTAAGATGAATAAACTCCAATTCTGAATCTGCACGTGTGCCCTGTGTTGCAGCCATAAACCCAACTTCCTTTCTGAGATAATGGCAAAGATTTACTCATTTATTCTGACTCTGATTTTACAACGTCGATGACTCTTCAATAATGGAAGGAAACCTCACTGGGAGAACAGTTATTTAAAAGTGGCAGTAGTGGTTGTCAGGATGAATATGTAAAAAAAAAACTTTATGTAAACAGCCTTACAGTTTACACTGTAAACTTGGCATCATTTAATGTTTTTATTTACATACACAAACTGTAATTTAAAACTCTTTATTGATAAAACTTACAAATACATTTTGTACATTTGCTGCACTATAATGTTATTTTCATATATTACAGCATATAAATAATTTTAGGGTTAATTTAGCAAATTTTACAGATAAAGATAAAAACAAAGGTTTCACGTATAACTAAAAAAAGCTGCAATCTTTTACAGACTTAGGCTACGTTCACACTGCAGGGCTTAATGCTCAATTCGGATTTTTTGAAAAAATCTGATTTGTTTGCTAGACCGTTCACATTTCCAAGTAAATCCGAACTTTTGTGATCTCCAGTGTGACCGTGACACGACCCAAACGAGACCCGCATGCGCAGAAGCCAGAAGAATACTCAACGGTGAACGACGTCACTCGTTTGCGGAGCAAACGTTAACAATGGATGTCAACAACAGTGTAGAAGAAACTTGTGTCCAAACAAGTACGGTAAACAAGAATGAATGTCAAATTCATCCACATTTTAGTGTACTAAAGTTCAGCCCACTGTTGTTTTTCCACATCCAAAGGGAACATTACTAGAACATTCTAGCACACTGTGTGGTCACATGACTTTGCTAAATTCAAAGTGTTTCCACACATTGGACTGGAATGATTGACTGATCAGTTTTTGCTGACATCACATGTGTGTTGTCTGCTGGAATGTACTTGGTTGTTTTTACATGATAGCAAAATAAATCTGTCATGTAATAATAATAATAATCCATTTTATTTAGAATGCGCTTTACATTTTAGATAAAATCTCAAAGCGCTACGCTATGTCTCATTCCAAATACACTTTGCCTGCAACACTCAACAGACTAATACCCCTAAAACTACCACATTCAGACTTACCACCCTTACCCTTGTACAGGGGAACCACACATGCACTCATCCAATCAAGCGGCACCTGCCCACTTACAAAACACACATTCAACAATCTCACTAACCACTCAATCACAATCGCTCCACCACACTTCAGGCATTCCACAGCACACCCATCCACACCTGCAGCCTTTCCTACTTTCAACTTTCCCACAGCTTGCTCAACTTCCTCTCCCGTAATTAACGCTTCATTCAACTCTCAATACATTCAGTCTACTTTCCCTTCAATACCCACACGCAACCTTCCTTCCACCAAATAGTGATCAGACATACCTCCACTCTCTCCCTTCCTCACACTTACACCCAGCAATCTACTACATGCAACCTTTGAAACCACCACATAATCCATCAGTGCTTTATCAATCACTCTTCCACCACTCTGCCTCACCCACGTATGGATCTCTTTCTTTCTGAACCATGTATTCCCAATCACCATCTCTCTTTCAGTGCACATTCCTATCAGTCTCTCACCATTGTCATTCTTTCCAGGAACACCATGCACGCCAACAACGCCCTCAATTTTCTCATCCCCCACTCTAGCATTCAGATCTCCCATCAGCACTACATTCACATTTGCTCCAAATCCTTGCAAGCACTCATCCAAGTCGTTCCAGAAGGTCGCTCTCTCCTCTTCATTCCTCTCACTGCCAGGACCATATGCACTCACGAACGTCCACAACGCCTTAAGAAATTTCACTTTCACCCACATCAGTCTTGGTGAAACCTCCTTCCATTCAACCACACATCATCTCACCTCACAGCTCACCAGCAAAGCCACACCTTCTCTTGCTCTCCCACTCTCTACACCAGACATTCTCCCACTCACACTTCCAAACACACACTCACCCTTCCCTTTCATCTTTGTCTCACTCAGTGCTAACACGCTCATTCCCCTCCTTCCAAACAGGGATTAGAATATAGTAATATAGTGTATTTAGGTGTTGCCAACATCATCTCCAGTATTAAAGGGTTAGGTTACCAGTAGTCAATATTAGGGCTGCATGATACGAGGGAAACTTGCAATTTGTGATATTAATAATCAATATTGCGATGACAATATAAATTGCTATACATGAACAAATAGCAAAACAACCCAAAACATAATTTATATTTTTCTGCAACAGTTAATTTAAATAAGAGTCAAAATACCTTAAATTATACTCCAAATGACCCTAGTCCAAATGGGAGGCAAGCATTCATTCATTTACTATTCCGTTTTTCCCTTTTGGGGTCACGGGGCTGCCGGAAACCTATCCCGGCCACTTGTGGGCGAAGCCAGGGGACGCCCTGGACAGGTTGTCAGTCTGTCGCAGGCTAGAATGTCCTCAAGCACACACCCACGCACTCTCACATATGGACAATTTAGAGTTGCCAATTGACCTATCAAGCATGTTTTTGGACAGTGGGAGGAAGCCGCAGATCCCAGAGAGAACCCACGCATACACGGGGAGAATATGCAAACTCCACACAGAAAGGACCCCATTGACGTTCTGTCCCAGGTCCCCCAGCCAGGACTTGAACCGGGGAACTTCTTGCTGTGAGGCAAGAGCGCTGACCACTGCGCCACCGTGCAGGCGAGCATCTAAGATAAAAGGGTTCCATCCGATAGGACAAATGTATAAAGGGATTTATTTGATTACTTAAATACTTCAAGCTGTCATAAGATTGTTTTAGCACATTTAAGCTAAAAGTTTATCGCAATTTTTGCCGTCTTTTGCGACATGCGTATTGCACAGCTTGTTATCACGATAACGATAAATTAGCAATTTATTATGAAGGCGTACTCAATAGCATAAAGTTGTGAAAGGAGGTAACTGATATCATTCCTTCTACTGTCTTTGTATACATGAGAATAAAAAGGGATCTCATGGTTGAAGCAAAGCTAATAAATTCTATTTCAGGGGGCAAAACAACAGGAGCATAAATGTCATTTTTTCAAACTCAAACATCTTTATTTATTTGACTTTAGAGACAGCACTAAACCATTTAACGCGTCAGGGCGTGGATGGAAAACTGATCCCAGATCCAGGAATGCGTCCAGGTTTCATGTGTTCCAGGTTCAGGAGCAGTTTCTACAGAGAAAAACACGTCAGCTGGGAAAACCTTTCTCATCATTACCAGACATGTTTAAGTGGCTGTGACTGATGCTACACGTTATCATCTACAACAGTAATCATATGGTCACTGAATGACATGGTCCATTACACATTAAGAAGTTGGGATTGGTAACTTAAAAAAGAAGGCTAATACCACAGTTTTATTTAGTCTTTATAAATAAATATTTCTTTGCGTGTTTGCTGTTTCACTCCTCCAGACTTCCATTACAGCTAACTGGGTTCTCCCTATAACATTGGAACCTTTTCCACATCGTCCTTTTTAGAAGCTAAGATTTGAGGCTTATATTTAGTTAAGTTTTATTGAGAGTAGCTCCATGGCTTAGTGTCAAAATAGGATGAAGAAGAGAATAAAGGATTAACATTAGAATACAGAAGTGGATCCAAGCTTGCTCCTGTTTATTCTACCCTAGTCTTGCTTTGTGCCAGTATTGTTGTGGGGCTTTTATTTTGAAGTGTAAAGGCCCGTACACACCGGGACAAATATTCGCCAGGCGTTATTCTCCAGCGTTTTTCGCCACGTTTTTTGTGTTCACACCCAGGCGATTTTCGCTGACGATGAGCCGAGTGAACATGCAATTTCATTCCCTGACATTAGATGGCCCTTAATGTAAAACAGAAATACTCCTGTACACAAGGTGGCGCTGCGCAACTTTACGCTTCTTAAAGTCGCTTTTCACACAGAAGAAGAGAGCAAGTATTTATGCGCTTGTCAGAATCATACAAAGAAAACATGAATATTTCAAGCACCAGTTGCTCCAACTGGTGCTTTGTTCGGGGATATTTTAGAATGTCCGTCATTATTTCTTTGCGGCAGTGTAGATGCTACTTGGCGTCTATCTTCTTCGCTGGTATGTGTGCTCAGCAAGGCAGTTTTGTGTTTGAGCGCCCCCAAGTTGTGTTTTACTGTAACTTCAGAAGCTCCAGACACGTGTGCAAAAGCGCCATTCTCATTGGTTGAATAGATTTCGACGCGAACCCGAGGCGTTTTTTAAAAAGTGACGTTTTGACGCGTGGCATTTTTTCGCGTCGGTGTGCACACTTACATTGGTGCCCTTTGTTTAGTAACGAGGTGTTTAACGTCGGCGAAAATCGCGGGCGAAATTCGTCCCGGTGTGTACAGGCCTTAACATTTAAAAAGATTTTCTTTGGGAAGGGTAAACTTACAGCAATTATAGAGGCGGTTCAACCTGTCAATATCATTCTTGCTCATCTGGGTGGCCTGGCCAAAGGAAACATTGCTGTCGGGAATGGGCTCCATGGTGGGAAGGTTGTTCTTTGAGAAGGCATACCTGAAAGGTCACAGTGAACACAGAGAATGATGGGAACGACTCAGGGGTAACACTTCATCCTTTGGGCAGGCAAAGCAGGAGCCAAATTTGTAACCTTCAAAGGTGGACTGCTCTACCTCTGCACCACAGCCATCCCAGATATTAATAAAAGACATCAACATACACAAAGGACACAAGCAAGGTGTGTTTTACCTTTCATATTGCATGACAGAGTTGTAGTCATAAGGAGTTCCCTGGTTCAGAGTGTCGATCTTGTAGAAATTGTACTCCATGTCTGCAAGTATATGAGACATTTTGACTGAAATGAAGCCGCTTTCAGCTGTTTTGGTGAAGTTTTTGCTAATCAAGTCAACTTTTTCCATTTCTTACACTTTGTCTTTAACAAGCTAAAATATAATTCATATTTTATTCAGAAGGCAGCTTCACGTCGATAAACTGAACAATATATTCAGACGAGTGGTGGAAAACGTTGATGATCTGACCATCAATGATGTTTTCCCAGTGCACTTTGATGTGGTTATCCCTGTCAGAGCGAGTCTGCTCGTGGTTGAAGCCGAGGGCATGGAGAAGCTCGTGCTGGACAGTGCTATGGTACAGGCAGCCCTGTCTGCTCAGGGACACCGTCTGACCGCCGCCCTGACGACCCACGTAGGAGTAGCAGCTGCCATGCAAGAAAGAACAGCAGGGTGTTATGCCCGATCTATTAAATACAGGACAACTGCAGTGAAGCAACAGAGAATGCAAAAGTTCTGTAGGATGAAGATCAGGGGCATTTTCAATCTGAGCCACATTCCAGTACTGACACAGAAACAACCGAGAAGTACCAAATTATGCAGGTCATTGTAGGACTGTTTTGGGCTGGTGGGAGGAGCTGTGAGATGACTCAACAAAACTGTCAGTAAACGTTGTCTCCAATATTGAACTGGTAGCAAGTTGGGCAGAGTCAGTATGGCCAGGCACCCTTTGGGGTCTGTGTTCTCCATCAGGAATCCATTGGTTTTGTTTATGCGGGTCTGTGGTTTTCCCTTAAAAAGAAAGTTCCATTCATTCAAGGCGATGATCTTTATTTCTTTACTCTTAAATGTGCTTTGGTTTATTCCTCTTTTTTTTTTATAAGAGCCAATTTCAGCCAAGCTCCAGCTGTTGGTTATGGTATATTTCGCACTATAAGTTATTTCGGAGCACAAGTCACAACAGCTAAACAGAAAAGCAAGGCGTAAGGTTGAGTGGTGCTTCTTCTGCATTGCTGTCAGTAACAAATACTGATGAACCACACTGCCTTCTAACTTTGATTAGTGGGAAAAGAACAAAAATATGAGCCTATTTGTGACGGTGTGGCACCGTCAGATGACGAGGGGGGGGGGGGGGGGCACACCGTGTTTTATTGTTGGTGTATTTATTTATTTTATGTATAATATGGATTCCTGTGATGCCACCTGGAGGATAATTTAGAGCCACGCCCAATGGGAGGGGCTCACTATTCAAAGGAGGAGTGAGACGGAGGTGTCAGGTGCTGTGTGGCCCTGCGTAAAGTAACATCTATTCTGAAATAAAGACCGAACCTCCTCACCTTGGCTCCTCTGCATCCTTTCTCGGCGGGACCCCGCCACACTATTTATTTGTTTTAAATCATATATAAGTCACACCTAAGTATAAGTTCTACACCTGGCTAAACAATGCAAAAATAAACTGTAACTTATACTCCAAAAATCCCCTCTAGTGGTGTTCCCCGAGGTTCTGTTTTGGGCCCTATTTCACTCATACTCTATATCACACGTGTCAAACTCAAGGCCAGGGGGCCAAATGTGGCCCGCCATATCATTTTATGTGGCCCGCGAGAGCATAAAAGCTTTTAATTTCTTAGAATTAAAAAAAAAGTGTGTATTTATTCATATCTTGGAGGAATCAGACTTAAAATATCGGATTGGATAACTATACATTAGGACTTAAACACTGTCCATATAACCTAACCTGACAGAATCAAATTTAAAAGAATTTATGCTAGAGTAACAAGCAAACATGTGTTTTCTATGCAACTGTAATTGTCACTTTAAAAAGTTATAGTAAATAAATAATGAGTTATTTTAGTATTTGCATTTATTTTTCATTACATTTAGTTACATGTATAAGTTATATCTGGCCCTTTGAGGACAGCCGCCATGCTGATGTGACCCTCGGTGAAAATGAGTTTGACAGCCCTACTCTATATGATCCCTCTAGGGAGACTCGTCAGCAAATTAATCACGTCATATCATTTATATGCTGATGATATTCAGATTTATCATTTCTTTGTGAGAATAATTACAATAATCTGTTTTACTTACTACATTGTTTAGCCAGTATCAAAGTGCGGTTACATGACAACCATTTGCTTCGAAACTCTCAAAGTACAGAGACATTAATTTTTGCCACAGTCTCTAAAATACCCTCTTCTAAAAGACACCTTGGTTCACTGAGCTTCTCAGTCCGGTCTCAGGAATCTGTCTCGTGACTCCAAGTTGAAGCTCCTTGTAAAAGACACTTTTTATCACCTGAAGAATAAACTTTTACCTCATTCTGACCTTGAGCTCAACGTCCATGCTTTTATCTCTTATTGCATAGACTGCTTTACTTGTTTTAACAAACATTATATCTTAAACGACTCCAATTTGTCCAAAAAATCTGCAGCAAGGCTTTTAACCAACAAGTGAAGTCATGTCACCCCTCTGCTTTTAATGCTACATTGGCTTTTAAACAAATTTTAATATTTTAATTTGAGTTGTTTGCCTTGCAGCCTAATATTTCTGGCCTTTTCACTCCCTACACGTCTGCATCTCCCTTCAGGACAAAGAACAAAACCTTTTAAATGCTCCTAAAACAAATTTTAAAACTAGAGCAGACCTCGCTTTTTAAGCAGTTGCTGCCCAACTCCAGATTGACCTCCTCTGTCTCTGCAACAGATTTACTCCGTCAAGTCATTTAAAACTATTTATTTCATTCTTTTTTCTTTTTTTTTTAGCTCTCTTAACTTTTGTTTTACTTAAAATTTGTGAGTATGTTTTATTGGGTTTACCTGCTTTAAGCAGCTTGTATTATCTCTCTGGTTTTATCTAGTTTTAACATTCAGAAGGACGTGTAAGTTGCTCTCTGGGAAAAAAAAATTACTTACTTCAGTGCTTTGAGTTGACGGCCTGACAGCCACTGCTCAACAAGACCATTAAAATATTAAAAAACTCATGGCTTACCCATTTCTAGACTCAATGCTCAACCACTCGTGATCTCCATTCTGGTAGGGTCTAAAACGAATGCAGGAAACATCTGAGAAAGACTCCAGCCCACGGACGATGATGGCTCTCTCCCTAGAGGCTGGCAGATCAAAAAAGACATTGAGCTGTTTCCATATCCAGCACTGTACCTCCGCTAAACACAAGTGCATAACCAACAGTGTTCGTTCTAAGGTAACTCTCAGTCGTGAGTGGTCTGTCGGTCGGTCTGTCTGTCTGTCTGTTTGTCTGTGATGCAGGTCTTTGCAAGGTCTTTGCAGGTCTTGAGGTTGAATCCTGGCTCCTGGACTTAAGGGCTTCTTTCACCACTCATCCATGTAGCTTCTTTTTCTCTATCAGATGTTTTCAACAGACTGATGAAGAGCCTTGGATGAGTGGTGAAACATTTCAGGAAGGAAGAGTTTGAGTCCAGATGCAATGACGCAACTTCAAGACAACTTTACTGGGATGAATGAGAACCGTCATTGACAGCGTGATAAAACAGTATCTTTGAAAAATGGAGTGTTGTTTGACGCTGAACCAGTAAGACCCATCACTGTGATGCCTGTGGCAGCTTAAGCTTACTGTAGTATTCAGCGATGTAGTATGGAATGTAGACATTCCCGTCAGTGTATTTCAACCAAAGACAGCCTCTGGAGGTGCACGGGTCAGCATTCTTGTCGGCCTCAGAACGGATTGCAATGTCACCTCCAATCAGGAGGGGCTCATCAAGGTCGGGTTCTGCAGGAGCACCACAGGAGAGAGCTGAACAGATTCTGGACTGGATATTTAAATGAGTGAGGGCAACAATATGGTTGACATACTGCGGTCTCTGTTGGCTCTTTCCAGCAGCTCGCCAACAGATGGCTCCCTGGATACACCCTCCTCCACAGCAGCGACCTCTGCACAAGACATTGGGTCCAGATTCTGTGACATCTGGATCACATCTGTACTAACTTTGTTGAATTCATGGGGAGCCTTTGCTGAGAGCATCAAAGTACAGTGAAAAAGGGTTTCTTACCTTCCTTTGTTGAGTCAGGTGTCATGAAAAAAAGAGTAAATTGGATTTCAGCTCAAGGACAGAGTTTATGTCGGCTATGCTAATGTAAAAATACAGAAGCTGAGTCAGATCTTCAGTCGGTGGCACAATCCAGTTTATGAAAATCAGTGTTCTCTTCTCTGAAACATTTGAGCTCCTGCTATTATATTTCATCAGAGTGAAAGCATAAAGACGTTTCCTTCTCTGAGCGATTGTTTTTCTCAGTTGAAAAGCGTCTTCAACACTGAAAGCTAAACCAAGTGGACTGCTTTTTTTTTACTGCTAATTTAAGAGACATGACAGTATTTACAATAAAATAAAAACTTAAAAAACTAAAAAAAAAACTATAAAACTTGAGCATAACTTATACAAATGTTGCATTGTTTTAAAAAATTCCATTGCCAGGTGAAAGAATAAAGCTCTAACTTTGAATTCACAAATAAAAGAGTAGAAATGGGAGCAGTTGTGTTTTCTTAAATGCATTGACTACTTTTTATTTCTAAATCTATGTTTTTGAATGCTGGAGAATATGCCGTGCAATATGTGATAATGTCAGGTGTTTGTTACCTGAGCCCAGGAGGAGGAGACCAACAGCAGGGCCGCAAAAAACCAGGAGAAAAGGATCATGGCTGCAAGGAAGCTGTGCTGACTAAAGATCACAACGCAGAAGAGACTGTCGCAGAGTCTGGAGAAGATGCCGCCTCAGGTGATGCAGCTCACTGGAGAGTAGGGGTCTTCCTGCTTCAGTGGGTTTTATACTGTCACAGAACTCCAAGAATTACTGTACAAAAGGTGTAAAAAAAGTGCCAACACAGCGCTTATCAGGCCTTTATCACAAACGTGGGAGACCTGAGGGACAGTGTTTACACAGGTGTTACTGTGATCCAGCAGGGGAAGGGTTTCGCTCATCTGGCCCTTTCCAGATCAAGTAAAAAAGTATTCAATTTCAAGTTTTCCCGTACCCCACCTTTTAAAGTGAAAACATTAATTTCAAACCTGCTATTATGCTCCTTTAAAACATTTAGTTGTGACACAATAAAAAGAGTTGGTCTGAGTTGCGCAAACAGCTAAGGATTTACGATAGTTTGAAGAATTTAAACACTTGGTTGTGAAAAGGATAAGTGGAGTCCAAGTCCTCAACTGTAGTGGTAGCATGGACTCACGTCTGCAACTAGAATTGATAATTCATGATCAATAACTTGTTCCAAAGGTTTAAAGTCTCTCTCCAACTATATTTATTTGTCTATTTTCACATCATCCTCGGTGGAGTTTATCAGAAATTTACACCTGAGTTGTGGGCGGAACTGTTGGCTCAGAAGTAACCCTCCGTTGATATCCCATCATTCCTTTGTTTACACTCTTTACCACTAGCTTACAGCCCCTCATAAGCCAGCATTAACGCAGTAAAATATTACTTAGCAGTATTGGAACTATCCAGCCGGACAGTTTAGATTCCAGCTCAGACGAGGAAAACAAAGACGTTCTTGGATCTATTTGTCTGCCAGTGAAATTTTTAGAACTAGTGTAGAACAGGGTTCCAGAAATGGAGGTATGTTTCATGGTAGGTCAAGTTGCCATAGCAACTCATGCTCTGAACATAACCTGGTCTGGAGCAGGTTTAGTTGAAGGTTAGTTTGTTTTCAGAGAGGTGAAGCAGCATGCCGTGTCCATTTGAAGATGATTTAGTGGATGAAGAAGCTCAGATAATACTTTTTCCACCGTGAGAGGGAGATAAGAACACATTTGTTGTGAAAAATGTACACTTTTTTACTTTGATCTAACTTAATTATTTGCTTCAGTTAAGATAAGTTAACTAATTAAAAATTATCTTAACCAGAGTAAACAGAGTAAATCAAACCCGTTTCTGAAAGAGAGGTAACTTCTACTCGGAGTCAGTGTCCATGGTTACTTATGCTGTGAACCTAACCTGGTCGGGAGCAGGTTTTATTCTCCAAACTCAAGGTTTCTGCCAGCCCCCTCCCCTTTTTAAAGACAAAGCGGTATTTTTCGCTTTAACCTTCATTGCCCACATTCCAGTCACACAGAGACGGTCTAAGTGACAAGAATGGCTTGTCCTTTTTTGGAGGACCCAATAGACGAGGAGGCTGCATTAATTCATAGAGAATTACCACAACAAGAAAAAAAAGATAAATAAAAAAAGAATCCCACAATGAATAAATTCAAGTCACAATTTATTTGGTCTTCCTTATTTCCAACAAATTGAAAAGCAACAGTAAGAATCCAATATTCATCCAAAACCTTTATAGAATTCACCAATCACAAAACACACCATACCTGTAGCTTGTGTTTTAGGATCTCAATTTCCAGATCTGACTTAAGGATCTGTCGATCTAAGTAGGACATCTCTTAATCAGTTTTCTCTATTTCTTTAATAAGATGACGTCTATATAACTCCTTAGCTGATAACTGAAATACAGTAGTGTGGGGTTAAATCCTGTTCATCAACATGAATTCCATAGAATAACACTCTGGCATTTACGGTACGTCACTGAACTGTGTTCATCCGTGCAGAGGAGTTTGATGGACCTTCCTCCTCCTCCTCCTCATCCTGTGGCGGTTGTTCCTCCACACTCTGGAGGGTGGGGACGGGGGGGGGGGTGTTATAAATATATATATATATATACTACATGAAAAATGGAAATAGGATCAGAAAACTGTGTACTACAAGCAGAAACTGTTCTTTGCTGATTGTTATATTACTTACATGGACTATGGTCTTGCTTGCCGTTTACATCTGAGACTCTGTCTTCACTGGAGGAACTGCCTTTTTTTTCTCCACACCCATGGTGAGCCTCCAGAAATTATATCCATTGAGAATATCTTAGTAAAGGCAGATAACCCACATCACGCACACGCTAATATATCTGCCTTTGGAACCCGACATACCCCGAGTAAGCAAGTTCAGGCGGATTTCAGCCAGAGTTCAGGCTTAAAGTCAGGCTAGTTTAAACATGCTTCCTGGAATACCCCCTGGCTGAAATCTGCCTGAACTTACTTACTCTAAGTATGTCGTTCCAAAAGACCGATATGAGTTGGCGAATACGCCGACTTGGTAACCTCTGTTAATGCATGCACAGCAAGTACATAAAGACATTCTCACGGATCGCAGATTTCTGGAGTCACCATGGATACGCATGGAAAAAAAAAAGAGAGCGCTTAACTCCAGTGAAACGGAGTCGTAGATTTTAATGACAGCGCTTGAAGATTATACGTCCATCAATAAAAAGTAATAATGGTGCATCATCATAAAGAAAGAGTTAAGCTTGAAAGATGAACAAAGTAATATATATAAATATATATATATATAAATACATATTCATATCTCATATATATATATATAGTTATATAAATATATATATATATATACATATATATATATATATATATACATATATATATATATATATATATATATATATATATATATATATTTATTTCTGTCCTGCCTTTTCCAAGTATAGAAATTTATTCATTTTATTAGTTAGTAAAATGACAGTAAATAAAGCAGACATTACAAATAAATTCAATTTTTTCCATCTCTTTAATTTATTTATATGTCTAAGCTTGAGCCTGCTGATATAGTCATTTTTATAACAATAAAATGAATGAAACAGAATGGATTTGCAAACATGAAACAAAATGGATTTGCAACATGAAACATAATGTCTTAAAACATTTTTCTGACTTTAACATAACGCCACAAAGCAGTAGTGGTGCTAAATAATCTGGTAACGCTTCCTTTACAGTACAGTACTTACAGTGTACTTAAGTGTATTTACATGATACCATAGTGTAACTACTGGTACTTGTGGCACTCTCTTTATGAATTTACTGGCACTCTACAGTGTGTTTACATGGTACTTCTCTATGGGACTTTACTGGGCACTTACATGGCACTTTTGTGTGTCTTACTCTGTACTTACATGGTACTTACTGTGTATTTATATGGTACTATTTGGTTCATACCATATACATACTGGTATTTATAATATTCTACTGGTATTTACTACAGCAAAAAGGTAAATCTTTTATGGTACTTACCACACGTCAGAACAAGGTACAAATAAAGTACCTGACCTTTAGGTCTGACTCGTTGCACTGCTTCACAGTATTTACCATGAATTTACCGCAGAAACTACCTTATACACTGAAACTGTAATCAAAGAAAGTCAGCCCTATTTCCACTCAACTATGGTACTTCAGTAGTAAATGCTGGGTATGTTCACTTGAATATTACTTGCATGCAATTCCTTAAGTACACTGAAACTGTAACTGTAAAAGAAAGTCAGCCCTATTTGCACTAACTACATGGTACTTACACTAAATACTGGGTATGTTCACTTGAATATAACTTGGTACTTACCCTTGAAGTACACTGAAACTGTAACTGTAAAAGAAAGTCAGCCCTATTTCCACTCTATTACTTAGTACTTCAGTAGTAAATGCTAAAAGTGTACATCGTGATACCTTCCTCCGCACAGTGTACATACACACTTGGTCTTCTGACCTCACCAAATGAGACAATGCTAACTTGTTGGTCAGGGTAAAGTAACTTCATTGTAAAAATATTATTCTGGCCTGATTACTTCTTGTAACATGAGGCAGTTTCTAAAAGAGAACAAGACAGTAGCGAAAAACAACAATCTTAATATGATACATGTCTGCAGCATACAAAGTGTCACAATGAAATAGAAGTTTACACAAAACAGTACAAAGGAGAATTTAAACACATTATTGGCCTGAGGGTCGTAAGGATTTGTCCATCAAAATTCTTTCAGCAGAGTTTGGTAACGGTGCAGACTTCTTCAGGTTTGTAACTGCAAGAAAATTCACAATATGAGCTCGCTTAACATAAAAGCATAACGACTTTTGATGAAATACAAAATATATTTACTTATTTAATCATTTCTGTAATGAGTTTGATAAATTTCTGTGAATTCTTTTTTGCTTTGACTGAAATGCTTGAAATTAATCAATTATCCTCATTTATGAACATGATAATAAATTATTCACAACTTTATATTTTAGTTACATAAACAAGAAACAACAAAAAGAAATCAAAGAAAAAAAAAATCAAATTCACATAAAAATCTAATTTGTTTAGACAAAGAATGACAAAAGCAATGTTTTAATTGGCAATTGCTAAAGGTGAGATTTCTCTTATAAATATTGTTCGCACCTACAATTTGCATTAGCATGAAAACATTGCAGCAGTGTGTAAAAGAAAAGGAAAATAAATAAATAAATAGCAATCCAAATTCAACACAGTTATTCACAAAAATATGTTTTAATTTTCAAACAGTTACATTCATCAAGTTGCGGTATTATTGTCTTTATCATATTTGAATAAATAAATAAAATAAAATAAAAATCCATAAAGAAAAGAAATGGGAAAAGGCAGTTAAACTCTTCATTAATGGAATAATATGTCCACTTTTGTGATTTAACTTATTTTAGCTTACTCTCCTGTGGATTCGTCTGGAATGTCTTCAATTGCTAAAGGATCTAAAAGCGGTAAAAGACGGAAGTACGTCATCATTATTTTAAATAAACGCCTTTCTTTGATTTTCCCAGAAAGACGCGCGCTCAGTCAAACAAGCACAGAACAACAGACGTTATCATTTAGGCTACGTGCTTGTTTTACAGGTGCTCTCTCTCCTGTAACAACAATGTTTGTAGATTTCGTCACAAACTTTGACAATGTATACATGAAATAACTGAAATTATTGAGTAAGGTAGACATGTTTCCACGTGTCACGCTTCAAACACAGAGATAGCGTGTTTGAAATCACGCAGGTTAGCTTTATAAAGTTTGATCAGTTTATATATTTACATGT
Organism: Oryzias sinensis; assembly: GCA_037389245.1. Lineage (NCBI taxonomy): Eukaryota > Metazoa > Chordata > Actinopteri > Beloniformes > Adrianichthyidae > Oryzias > Oryzias sinensis. The sequence goes on along the minus strand of CM074489.1, from coordinate 3,847,877 downwards.
AATTTATCCAATATTTTAAAAACAAAAACACTGGTTTACCTGCCAGATGAAGAGAAATTAAACTGTTGCGCGCGCCAGGCTCTCCCGGATTATCTGCACGTCCACTTTGGGGGTAGTTGTGCTGCATTCAAGTTGAGCTGAATTTGCAACTTTACTTCTTGCCTCGACCTAGTTAGGCAAAACACACACTCGTGTTTTAGTATTGCACCAAATATTTAGCCTTGTTGTTTTACATATTTTCCTGACATTATATAATATATATTAAAACAAGTTCATTTTTAGAACAATATTTAAAAAAAGTTAAGTTTTGAATTATTTATTATCATGTTTTTAATGAGATAATTGATTAATTGCGCATTACAGATCCAAATTTATCAAACTCATTACAGAAATGATTAAATAAGTAAAATATATTTTGTATATCATCAAAGTCAAGTATGCTTTTTATGTTCAATTTGAGCTCATATTAGAATTTTCTTGCAGTTATAAACCCTGAAGAAGTCCTGCAACTGTTATCAACTTGCTGAAAGAATTTGACTTGACAAAAGCACGACCTCAGGCCAATAATGTGTTTTTTAGAATTCTCCTTTGTACTGTTTTGTACTTAAAACCTATTTCATTGTGATGACACTTTGTATGCTGCAGAGGTGTATCATATTAAAGATTGTTGTTTTTACTGCTGTCTTGTTTCTCTTTAAACTTGCCTCATGTTACAAGAAGTAATCAGGCCAGTATGTTTTTACACGAAGTTACTTTTTACCCTGACCAACAAGTTAGCATTGTCTCATTTGGTGAGGTCAGAAGACCTCAAGTGCGTGTATGTACACCGTACGGAAGGTAATACGCGGTACATACCCAGCATTTACTACCGAGTACTAAGTAATAGATTGGAAATAGGGCTGACTTTCTTTTTGTTACAGTTTCAGTGTACTTAAGGGGTAAGTACCAAGTAATATTCAAGGAATACCCAGTATTTAGTAATGAAAGTACCATGTAGTTGAGTGAAATAGGGCTGACTTTCTTTGCTAGTTACAGTTTCAGTAATTTAAGGGTAAGTACCAAGTATTCAAGTGAACATACCCAGCATTTACTACTGAAAAATTACGTAGTTGAGTGAAATAGCTTGACTTTCTTACAGTTACAAAGTTTCAGTGTAATGGCGGTAAGTACCAAGTAATATTCAAAAGTGAACATACCCAGTATTTAGTAAGTAATGAAAGTACCATGTAATTGAGTGGAAATAGGACTGACTTTCTTTTACAGTTACAGTTTCAGTGTACTTAAGGGGGTAGTTTCTGTGGTAAATTCATGGTAACACCATGAAACATGCAGCTAGTGCAGATTCCAAAGGTCAAGGTACTTTATTTGTACTACTCTTGTTCTTGACATATGGCACCATAAAAGACACACCTTTAACAACAATGTAACACCAGTAAGAATATTATAATACCCAGTATGTACCACATAGGTATGAACCAAATAGTACCATATAAATACACAGTAAGTACCAAGGGTACAGAGTAGACACACAAAAAGTACCATGTGGGTACCCAGTAAAGTCCCATAGAAAGTACCACAAACACTGTAGCACCCAGTAATTCCATGAAAAGTACCATGTAAGTACCCTGAAAGTACCCAGTAGTTACACTATAAGTACCATGTAAATACCACTTAAGTACACTGTAAGTACTGTACTGTAAAAGGAAGCTGCTACTCATAATCTCTCCCTCCCTCTCACTCATGGTGCAGAAAGAATTAAACATAACAGGACAAATAACTCAGAAAAACACAGTAAAACAGCTAAACAACTAAACACATTTGGTCAAAACCAAATGGTATCCCACAATTCATGTGTGCTGATTTAACAGCAGCAAAGTTACACCTACTTAATTGAATTAATTTGAACTACAGAGCATTGTGCTCTGCGTCCTGATTGGCTGTAGACCTTGTCAATCTGCTCTGTGCCATCTCTCCTGTACAGAATCCGTTCAGTTTACTGAAGTTACATAGACCCTCTATCCTGATCAGATCTTTGTGTTTTCATTTTACAACACTGGACTTATTTTTCTATGAAGGTTTTAACTTTGAGAGTTTAAAAGTGTGAAAATGTTCACGTCTGTTCTGAGAAAAGTGTAGAAAGTGTGTAGTGAGGGTTTTACAGCCTTCAAAACATCTGGAACTCTACTTCACAGATTTTATCTGTCAAGGGAAATTGTTGGAATGTCTCCGCAATAAACAATGGATCATTGTATTCAAATATTATGAACCCTTTTCATCTTAAGATCAACAAAGCAATAATGATTTTTTCCAGAGCTCTCGCTCTGCTGGTTTATTCAGAACATGCAGCAGTCCTGGAATGGATGTCAACCCCAAGTTCTTTCATTTTTCTCTGGCTTTATTTGCAAAGTCTTATGGTTGAGAGCTGGTTGGCATCAACCAAGGAGATCTTTTAGACCTTGTTAGTGCTATCTCAGGCTGATCTATACAAACATGTTTTCTGCCATGATCTGGTGAGTGTTCTCGGCATGTTGTCCAACCTCCTGGTCTCCACTGGTGTTCCTTATCACCAGTCAATCATCCCATCTCGAGCCCTTACTTTTAGGACTGACAGTCCTCACACTTTTGACCAGTCCGTTGGTCCAGCGGGTCACAGGTTCATAGTTTTTGTTCCTTTAACCTAGGGGTGTAGGAAAAAATCATTTCTGCGACATATCGCGATGTTTTATTTGGCAATACTTGTATCGATTCAAAATGCTGTCAGGACGATCTTTATTTGATTATTCATAAGCGTCCTTTAACTATTTCTGAACATTAGGGTGCGGAAAATAGATTTGGTGATATGTCGTGAGATTTCGTTTGGTGATACTTGTATTGATTCAAAATGCTGTCAAAAAGAAATGTAATCTCTTATCAGTGTCCTTCAGTGGCTGACTCTTGTTTTCCACCTAAACCCATAACTGCTAGTTGGCAGCAGAGAACACGGAGCCTCAGTGATCAGCTCCACACGCAAAGAATAACTACCAATCTCATCAAAAAGCAGCTTGTTTTGTTGTTATGAGAGATAAACTACTTAGTTTTTACTTGGGATGGGTACAAAACCGAAATTCTGAGCCATGTCGCAAGGTAACATAAAACTAAGATTGCCGCGCTTTAGTGGGTCAGATAAGAATCCAGTGAAGGTGCAGTTGCACTTAGCATCAGCCAAATGCTATCAAGCAAAGCGCACAGTTCTGCAGAACCTCCCAGCAATAGATTGTAGTTCAGCCAACCCGATGGATCAGAGGATGTGTACTGGAAAAAGGCCAGCATCATTCACAATGAACGGTGAAATGCGTGTTTACTTCCGCGTGTGAGAAAGCTGCAGGTCAGACTGGGATGTAAACAAAGCATCTGAGCCACATTAAAGCGCCCTCTATCCCAAGTCATACACTCCTCATCATCATCACACTTTATTGTTTCTGAAAAGAATTAGTGTTTTTTTTTTTTGCCACTTTATTTTTGAAGCACCGCTTGAAGCACCGCTTCAAAAATACTGGAGAAGCTACATTAAGCAATACTGGAAAATAAACAGCACTTACTTATCTAATGATACTCTTAAGAGCCTTATTGGTAAAGGCTCATTCATTTATTTTTTATTATATATTGTGGAAATCAGAGGTAATGGTGGAATCGTTCTCTTTAAGAACAAAGATATTTTAAAAGCATTATGAAATTGTTAAAAGCAACTTATAATTGAGTTACAGTTGTTGCTTAACACTGTGACATTAAATCAAATAAATTCTAATTTTTTTTTTTTTTTTACAATGAAAGCTGTGTTATACTCAGGTTAAGTTTTTTCTTGAAAAACAGAAAATGCGTTCCGGTACAATATCGCTCTAATATGTATTGTATCGGCAGACTCTAGCTGATGCTCACCCCTAGTTTGACCCTTTATTTGTCCCTGGTTATGATTTAGTGCGCCCCTTTGGTGTCTCGATATGCCTATTCTGCCTCTGAGTTTGGCCATCGGGTCACTGATGCTGAACTTGTTTGCCTCCCCTGACGTTCCGTGACATCTATATCCAGAGGGCTTTTTTTCCAGTGGGATCTCCATCTTTGTTACTGAGGAGTTTCATCCTAAGAAGGAACTGCATGAACCGCTGTTTTGAACTGGATCTGTACAAACTCCTTCTTCTGGTTTCAGGTCCCACTGTGCAACTGGTGGAGTTCTCTGAATAGAATCTATTCATTCCTGTGCATGCTTCTAGTTTGGGTTGTCCTGCTCAGAACCTTACAGTTTTATTGCCATCCCCTTCTGAATGGCCTCCAAGACTCTCCAACTAGGCCTTCCTGTGAAACTTCTGATCTTCCCAAGCTACCAGAACTGACCAACACAGTCGTAACCCTTGTGCTATCCTAGGCACTTTACCATTGGGAGTTGGGTCATCTAGACCCACAAGACCTTTTTTCTTCAATGGTTTGTGATCTTCACTGGTGTCCATGGATTGCTACGAAATCTTTTCCACCTTTATCCACCTTTTTGTCATGTGGTAGGAGAACACGCCAATGTAAGGGTGGGGTCATCTAAGATAGCACAAGGGATAAACATGATGAACAAAGGGAAACAGCAGCTCAATGCATATTTCAACCTTAATACTAGTCTGTTCCCTGTCTCTTTGATAAAAACCCTCTGCCCTAAAAAACTCCAAACTGCCCTTATCAGTGTGGGACACACAGCACACGTCCTGCCGCTGCCGGCAAGAGGCCACACGGTCAACGGCTGGAGACTCATTTGAAAAAACACAAAGACGGTTCATTTGCTGTTTTCTTCAAGAATGCACAAAAAACAGCAACATTTCCAGATGCCATGCAGATCGTCATTACAATCACGACCGGTGTAGTAACTTCTGTTTTAGCTTATGACCTTAAACAAAACTGATACAGTTAGTCATAACACTCTGAATTTTAATTTAATCTATTCAACGTTTTTATGTTGAATGGATTAAATTACCTGGGAGAACCTTAAAGAGGAAAATATTTCCATCACTCTCTGGTGGTTTCAGACACTTAGTAGTTTTGAAATTAAAGGTTATGTAAGCTTCAGTCTAAACAACAGAGAACGTTTGGCAACCTAAGACCTCCTGGAAACACTGAACTACGAAATCATGTTGTGACAGAGTTGACAAGAAAACGCACGAAAAGAGAGAACTTGCTGCTATATTTTATTTGGACAAATATGTTTAGTCATGAAGAAATTAGGTTAAGCTCATTAAATAATCAGAAAAATGTTCATATATCAATGCCAAATCTTATTTTGAAAAATTAGAAGAAGGTGATTCAATAAAAACTAAAATATTACTATTATTCTACTCATTGAAAAAAAGATCAGAACAAAAATTCACATTTTAATGGAGGTCAAAGTTTGAACCTCCTGCCTCCTATTAGCTGTTTTTTGCTCCTTGTGGCTGAAATCGCGTCACTGTTTTGTACCTGAAATGTGAAAAGTGTTTAAACCTCAACATAAGAGTTTTAAATTGGCTTAAAAAATTGTTAATGTCAAGTAACATAACTTGAATCACTCAGTTATGTTGAAATTGATATTTAACGTCTATTTATCCAAATGTGTGGAAAAATATATATATATATATATATATATATATATATATATATATATATATATATATATATATATATATATATATATATATATATATATATATATATATATATATATATATACATATATATATATATACAATATCAATAATACACAATAACATACATGCAAAGTCACAGAAAAAATTAGGACTGATATTTTCCACACATTTGGATAAATGTATATAAAAAAAAAAACCTGAAAAAAGTCTGCACGGTGGCGCAGTGGTTAGCGCCTGTTGCCTCACAGCAAGAAGGCCCCCGCTCCAAACATGAAACATCAATGGGGGACCTTTCTGTGTGGAGTTTGCATGTTCTCCCAGTGCATGGCTGCCGGGTTTTCTCCGATCTTCCGGCTTCCTCCCCACCGAACCAAAACATGCTTCATAGGTTGGTTGGCAACCTAAATTGTCCATAAGTGTGAGGTGAGGAGGAGTGAATGGATGTGGTTGAAGATATTTCACTCATGCACAGACTGGCGGACCAGTCCAGGGCATCCCTGCTTCACGCCCAAGTGGTCGTGGGATAGGCTCCGCAACCCCGTGGACTCGAAAGGGAATAAACTATCAAGAAGATGAATGAATATATAAAAAGTATATATTGTCACATCTGTACTGGTTTTCATCTTAAAGGCTGCTTCTATATTGTGTCACTCTGAAAGGATCTGAGTTTCAGAAACCCTCGCAGTACTGACCGTTTTGTAAGTAACAATTCTGTTCAGTGCACATCAGATGAAGACCTTGAATAATTCAAATTGTGTCTAAAGGTTAAATCTGAATGAGAAGCGTGTCCGAACTGAAACGCAGGTGAGTTTCCATGAAAAAAGCTTTGTTTCTATGAAGACGTAGCTCATGTATTTAAAGGAATTAAGATTCAACCAACAACAAATCCCAGTCCAAATGAACAAATACTGAAACCCAACAGCAAATCACGCCGTAGGTATCGTAACCATTTGCCCTGCAATAACTGTTCGGGCTCCTTTCGACTGAGGATAACGTCACACTACGGTAGCCCCACTTGGACAAACTACGTAGCTGCGGAGATCTGCTCGGGTCATTTTCATTTCATGTTTCCTTTTGTAACCTCACGTAACTTCGTAACCTCTTTTTCCTCTTAAGTTGTGTCTGACTATTAATTTTGTGGTGTTTATAGAGAGATTTTGCCACAACCCACATTGTAAAAAGATCTGTGGCTGTTAGAATGAACCTGCTGCTCCACACAAGTGAACCGTGTCTCTGAGCAGAGACACAAATAATCATAACAATAATAAAAGCTTCTTTAAAAGATGTCGGAGCTCTGTTTGTTTACAACGGACCGCATCATTTCTTCTTCTATGGTAGTATCGTCATTTGTCCAGACCAATCATTATCTGACACGTCATCGGACAGACGGACAGCCAATCACATAAGGTGACGTCAGCACTAGTCGAAGACCCCGAACGCTTGTTGCAGGCCAAACGGTTATGGTACCTACAGCGGAACAAACTACAGAGTCCTGAAACACAAAAGCAAATCCGGGTGCAAATGACCAAATATCAAATTACAAAAAACAATCAAGTTACAAATTATGAAAGTGTTTGCATCACTTCAGGTATTAAGGGTATTCCCTTTCCGTTAGCAGCTGCTCATTTTTTCTTCGTGTTGTGTTTTGAGTGTGAACTCAAGAAAAGGGAATAAATACTCTAAATACCAGAAATGATGCAAACACTTTACCTTGCTAAACATTGTTGTAATTTGTACTGTAGTAATACAACTTAAAAAATGCTTTTGGACTGTTTGATGTTTTTTTAAATGTCCACATGAAAAAAACCCGGAAAAAATAACTTTAAAACAGTGTGCCGTGGGAGATGGTCAGGTGTGCCGTGGGATATCACCCTCATTACCTGATCTAAAAACATTTCCCATCTCCAGGATATCAGCTCTGTGTTCATCCAAACAGGCCCTGATAAAACACTGGGTAGTTGGGAATATGAAAGATCATAAAAAACTTTTCTCTTTGTGATATTTGATTCTATTAAAGACATTTTGATAAGAATGACTGTACCGCGATCTAGCCGTAGCTTCAGCTATTTTTTGGAAAAGTCCAGCTCCTTCAACTGTCTCCACCAATCATGCTTGGAAGCTTAATTACACATCATCAGTCTGACCAATCAGAAGTGGTTAAAGTCTTCACTTCCTTGTTCAGATTCTGCTCATAAAGTCTCTCAGTTCTAGCAAAAATACCAGCTAAAGCTCGTCTTTAGCGGTGTAGTTTTCCACAGAATCCGGTGTCAGACCGTGGAACAAGTGAACAAAACAATGAAGCTCAGAGACGCGAGTCGGTCTGCCATCACTACGTCTCCCATGATGCATTGGGTTAAAGTGACAGCGCACAATGAGTCTTCATTGTTAAAAGTCTTGAAACCACAACAAACACACATCAAACAGTTTTTAAATCTTCTAACTGAACTTTTCTTACATCTTTTAGAAAAAGCAGCTTCCAGCTCTTTCTGCCACAATTATCACAAAAATGTATGTGAGATTGCAGAGGGGATGTAGATCAATACAGACTATGAGTTTCTCTTTTTTTTTTTTTTTTTTTAATGCTGGTGTGCTGCGGGATTTTTGTCAAGGTTAAAGTGTGCCGTGGCTCAAAAAATGTTGAAAAACACTGCTTTAAAAAATCAAACACGATTGGTTTTATATGACGTCCCTTTCTGTCAGAGGCCGTGTCTCCGCTTTGGTTGTTGTGTTTCTGGCTTTGTTCATTTGTACCCAGATTGTATTTAGTGCTTTGTTAGTTTGATGGGGGATTTGTTGTAGTAAGCAGCTGTTGTAATGACATGTATGCAACCTTCTCACTCAAACCACCAGCCCAATCTTTGTCTGTTTCAGCGACGCTGCGTTACTCCATAAAACACAAAAACAGGGAACTATGGGGTAAGGATGGGCGGACCGAGCGGTTTCATAAAGCTGCGGCACACAGCTTCCTTAGAGGAATTACATAGCAGTTAAACGCCTTTTGGATTCGTTTTTTTTTTTTTTTTTTTACAGTTAAACCTCAGTTTTACTGTGAGCTTTACAAGAAGTATTATTTTAAGCAACTAAAAGAAAAAAGACAAAAATTGGAAATCTATATTTATATAGCAAACAGAACAATTAGTTGTGAATTAATTGGAGAGAAAAAAAATGAAAAAATAAGAGAAGACATAGAAGTGTGTGTGTGGCTACGGAAATATCAGGAAGAAGGAACATAACTGGAGAAAGCCTGTAAAGTGAAGGTGACAGTGGTGCCTGTGGTAATTGGAGCACTCGGGGCAGTAACCCCCAAGCTGGAGGAGTGGCTGCAACAGATACCTGGAAAGACCTCAGACCTCTCAGTCCAGAATGTGCTAGTGCTAGGAACAGCTAAGATACTGCAGGACCCTCAAGCTCCCAGATATAAATGTTTTTGGGAAAAAGACAATTCTGGGAAATATCGCAATATTTCATTTTGCAATACTTGTATTGATTTCTAATCTCGCAACATTAATAATTTATTAGCAAACGTGTAGTTCAGAGTCTTGCTTTTGAATTCCACTTAAACTCCAGAAGACGACCGGTTTCCATGAAGAAGAAGAAACAAAAAGAAAAAGCAATTTCCAGAAATCAAAACACAAGAAGTAACCGGAAAAGGTAGATAGTCTGGGACATCACTGATTGGACATTGATGACACTTGTCCATCATTTGACATGAAGCGATACTGGATATCATCATCCAGTCAGCGATGTCACATACTTCCTGCCTTTTGGGGTTTTTCATTGGGTTTGTTTTAACATTTCTTTCATGGAAATTACTTACTAACTAATAGTACTGTATAAAGCCAGAAATGATTAATTAAACACAAGATGTCACTTTAGCACAGTTGCCATGCAGAATTGTACCGTGAATGTTTTGTACCCATCTGTAAATAGCAATACGCGTATTGAATACGCACATCATCAGGTTTTGTAAAAGGGGGTGGGAGCAGACAAGATTTCTCTTCAACCCACTCCTTTTCAAGCACACTGTAATGTTTTATGTCTTTTTAAACCACTGTGTTGATTTTTCATTTGTTTTGTGTTTGAAAAGAAAAAAGAAAAAAATTACTTTAGTTTCACTTAATGTATTTTTTTTTACATTTAGTTTTTTTTTAAATTGTCTTTTGTTTTCCAAAATGTAATGCTGTTCTTTTAATATTTGTTTTCTTTTTTACTTGACTTTGAGATCTCTAAAATGTCTGCGTCAAGTGATTTATTGATGTCAATTGTCCTTCAGGGCCACCGTACGGGCCTGCTGTTTGTTGGAATTATTTGGAAGAGTCTGAAGTGGCGTGACTTGAGTCACATTAAAACAGACTCAAAATGCAACAGGTTCCATAAAAAATATTAGTCGTCACAGTTGCAACATTTTCACAGAAAGAAAAAGAAAATTTCTGGTTCAAGCAGCAACGACAACAAGATCTTCTGGGTTTGGAGCTGAAACTAGTCAGTTTTACCATAAACCTTTATGGTTAAAAGTTGAGTTGGGGATTTGCTGCAAACTAAATCGAGGAGGCACACGGCCTGAGAAAAACAGCAAAAACAACCTCCATGACCTTAGCAGAGCTGCAACTAGAGAAATGGCATGATGGCGTTGCAGCTCTCAATGGAAGCACAACCCTCACACTGCAACAGGACTAAATTTTTCACTAACCTCAAATCACTTTCTTATTTAAATTGTAACTTTTTGGAATACTTTTTGTTCCCAACTTGTCAAAGTGTTTTCTATTCTTTTTCTATTGCGAACATTTTTCTTTCAGCACAGAAAAGGGTCTTTTGAATGATGGTTTTGTAACGTTTTCTGATTGATATGACAAAGTCTGGGGGTCTGTGACCTTTAACCCTAAAATAACCATTTGGGTGAGGTTCTTATTGACTAAAACCCACTTCATCATTCCTAAAAAATACACTTTATTTAGGTTTTTGTGGCCATAAACCATTTATTTTTAAACTGTAGCTTACAAATACGTACACTAATTGAATTACAATAGTGTTATATTTTTAAATATACAACAATATTGATTTCTTTCATGCTGACAGCAGCACATACTAGTTCCTTTCATAGTTTAAATACAGTCTGTGTTAAAAAAAAAAGATCCTCCTTGCTGTTGTTTTAATAAAATTTTATCCTTTAAGAACTTTGCTTCTGAACAGAGAGTAGGTATTATTGTGAAGGAGAGAAAAAGAACATTTGCTTTAAATTTATTCTAATAATAAAGGGGTCTCATATTGGATGTAACCATCAGTATACATCTGACATGTGTGTTTTGGAGGATTGGTAAAGCACACAAGGCTTCTATCTTCATTCAGTGTCATGTCAGGAGTGGTTAACAAAACATTTGAATCGGTTAGTTCAAAAGGGGCCCAAGTCCAAGAGGTCTGTTTTTCCAGGAAATTATTTTAATTGCATAGCTTAAAGGGAGGCTACACCAAATAATTAGTACTTTACCCAGATTTAGCACCAGTTCATAGCTCACAAATGCTAGAATATGAAGCACCTCACTTTTATCATTTCAGAGGACTAGCAAACTAAAGTCTCTGGACTTGGGCCCTTCTTGAATTAAACAGAGGGCGCTGCCATATTGGATAACTAGTGTTGCCATCTATAGGATAAAGCTAAACCCATGCAAGAGAGGCCCAAGTCCAGGAATGTTGCAATTTAAATGTCAAGCATAGTCAATACATTACAACGGACTTGGGACTTCTTTACACATAATCAGATAGCTTTTCCCTTGAAGAACATAGAACAAAGAATATCTCTATCTTGAAAAACTGTGGACTTGGGCCCCTTTTGAACTAACCGATTCAATTCATTTTATTAATATAAGATCACCTCGTTAAAAAAAACTTGAATCACATAATTTAACTAACAAGCCCATTATCTATTCAGACCATTAGCATTTCCCTTCAAGGCCAAAGAACCTCAGTGGAGGGTCAAAAGAGCCACATGTGGCTCCGGAGCCTCAGGTTCCAGACCCCTGACCGAGGCGTTTCATTATGTCTTTTTTTTCCTCTTTCTTTTTACACCTGAACGCCCAAAACTGTCAAAACTTCTCCTTCAAAGGAGCCTACAGATCTAGTAATTGTAGAAAGAAAGAAAAAAGTTTTATTTGCTCAACAGGAACGGCATTTAAATGAACCCCTGTGTTTTTATTCTGTATGTGAAGAACAAGAAGACATGTTTGGCTTTTACAGGCATGTTCTTGGTTTTAAATGCACCCTGTTAGAACTATCACAAAAAAAGGCAGTAAATGAATGTAAATGTTTGAGTTTAATGTTGAATCCAAAACAACTGAATGCCTTTTACTTCTCCAAATTGTGGCCAAAGTTGCAGCAGTTGCAGTTTTTTGGCTTTCACAGGACCTTGCAAAATGTTGCAAAAACAGGCTTAGAAGCACGAAAAAAGACATGAAGACATAAGGTTGCATTATTTCTTTGAAAACTGCTACTATCATGTTTGGAAAGAGACTGAATGGTAAATTGGTGATTGCCAAGCTGTTTGATTGGTTAACTAAACGACCAAGAAAGGTGATCCCGAAAGATGAACCTCCAAAACAAGGAATCTCTTGTTCTGTCATCTCAAAAAGCTTGTTTTGTCTTTAGAAATGAAACATTTCCACACAACTTTTCCTCTATTCTGTTTGGTAAGTGAATAAAAAAGGTCAATAACTGCAGATAAAGATGTTCAGTTTTGGGATGCACAGTGCGTAATAGTGGTTAGCACTCATTTGGGGAAATGGTTGGTGATCCAACGTAACTTTTGATGAGTTGTGTGACGCTGTGGAACCTCCTGTGGCGCCCGCTGTGCAGCGACCAAGGCGGCCAAATATTACCAAGAAGCACATTGTCATCCAGTTGTTGGTCACGACTCATTTAATTTTAATTTCCATTGCCGTTTTGCCAAATATGTCAATTTTGATGCACTTGAAGGAAGCACCTCCTCCAAGTGCAAAAACATTTTTTCAATAAATGTTTTTTTTTAAATTGTCGTGTTAGGCATATTCACTAAGGCAAATCCAATTTACACAATTTCCTATTCAATGGAAACACAACTGGAGTTAAAATGGCGCCCAATGAATGAGTCCTTGTAATGTTACAGATCAGAAACAACTTCTACAAAGCAACAACTTTATTTTTTTAAATTATATCCTCTGTAAAATCCAGACATTTCTGACAATCTTTTTATTTTTATTTCATTAAGGAGTATTTGATTTAGAAAAACCAGAAGCTTCAAATAAAAAGAAACGTCAGCCTGGTACAGACCAGTCTCATGTTAAAGCGGTCTGTGGTCTTCCAAAGGTTTGGGTCCACTGCCTTAAAGCCCTCACCGTCACTTTCAGCCAGTCGGTTTGTTTATTGAGTCATGTCTTTCCATATAAGGATAAAGTCAGTTTGCTGTCCTGGCTATATAAGTCAAAGCGGCTGTTCCTCTGTGGTGGTCTGCCGTCACCGTCTGACTCAGCCATGATCCTCCTGACGACAACGCTGAGCGCGCTCCTCCTCTCTGTTCACTGTTTCAACCCTCAGGTGAGCCGGCACCTCACGCCTCTGCATGAGCACCTCCGTGACACCTGCCAGCTGGGATGAAGGTGTTCCTCTGAAAAACAACCTTCTCTCTCTGGTCCTGATTTCACATTTTACACGGAGAGCAAAGTTACAGTTCAGATCTTATTTTTACATCTTCATCCCCTCATGTTTCTGTTTTGACAGATTTATTTCAGAGAACATGTCAGAAGTCATGGTAAGATGTCTTTATGTCTTCAGTCTGTGACCTCAGATGATCCTCTCACCTTTACGGTTTCATGTTGACCAATTCTTTTTTTTCATTTCATCTTTTTTACTGTTAAATTTCCAATAACTCACCAAAATTATACTTTTTCCACTAACCTTCAGTACTTACTCAGTGACTCTCGTCATGTGAAATGATAAATGGAAGCATTGTTCATCTGTGGTTTTATTTTGCCAGGTTGTCCTAACCTGCAGTTTATTTTACAGCTGGCCCCGTTGAAGAGGAGGAGGATCTCAGTATCTCCACTCTGCTGGAAAAGGCCAACGTTAACGTTGGTACGCTCAAGTTCTACCCTGCTGCTTCCTTTTCCATCTCCTTGAGTCAAATCTGCAAAATAACTAAACTTTATTTAATACAGCAAATTGAAACGTGTGAAATACATTTGCAGCTGCAAGAAGAAGAAGAAAGGATGCAACTACTGCCTTGTTTCATCATGCATTGTCCTCAATGGGTTTGCAGGAAAGAACTTGGATGACCCTCTGGTGATGTTTGGAGACATAGCGGTGCCAACAGGGCTGCAGAATGCAGATCCCTGCACAGCAAGAGGCTGCTTGTGGCCTAAGAGCAGTGACGGCAATGTCTATGTGCCTTTCCGCATCTCCGGACAATTCTGTGAGTTCCACCAGGGCTTTCGTTCAATCTCTGAGTTTTAACAAACGATAATATTAAAACCTCAAGACCACAACCTAAAAGCACATAGCCGCTGAACGGCAAGCCTGATTTACTGAAATCTTCATCAATGTGCGTTAAGATAAAGAGTTGTCTGATCAGGCAAGTGATCCGTTTACATTGTTTCACAGTTGAAACAGGGGTAAGTAGCCGGGATGGCAGTGGCTCAGGCGGTCATTGAAGGGTCGGCGGTTAGATCCCCGCTCCCACCAGCCAATTGTCATTGTGTCCTTGGGCAAGACACTTCACCCTCCAGTGTGGCTCCGCTGGTGTGTGCATGTGTATGAATGATCCCGGTGATGGTCAGAGGGGCCGTAGGCGCGAACTGGCAGCCACGCCTCTGTCAGTCTGCCCCAGGGCAGCTGTGGCTACATCAGTAGTTACCATCACCAAGAAGGAATGAGGAGTGAATGATAAAGGACACAATGTAACACCTTGAGCGTCAGGAACAGTGCAGATAAATCTAATCCAAAATCCAATTTAAGAGCAAGAAGGCTGCAAACTGCAATGTCACATATTTCTGGAGCCGGTAAACAAAAGGATAGCTTCTATTTGCAATAAAGTGAATGACGATGGCAAAATAAAACATAAAAACTGTCTAAACTCTCGTAAAAACGCTGAAGCTAAAGCTGAGCAGCAGATGCAGCTTGTAGTGGAAGGATAATTGGAACATCTGGATGTTGAAACACATTTGCTGATTGCAGAACAAAGGACGTCCTCAACAACAAAAAACCTGCTTTCTGAGTTACAGCAAAAGTTTTACTGACCGAAATGAAAAAGTTTCTCCTTTGGCAACCTCTGCATCAATAATAGGTGTGATTTTGGAGAATCTGGGGGCTCCAGGGCACTCCAACAGGGGAGGGAAGCGCAGCACAGGAGGACAGGAGGGCGCTGAGTGACCTTAAACAACAGGTTACTGTTAAAAACGGGCAAATAAGAGAAGCTGATCAAAGATGCTCCTTCAGCGTCTGTGTTCAGTCACACAGCAGTCACACATGCAGCTGTGAGCAGCTCAGAGGGCAAGCAACAACAGCTTGGGTGACCATTTTTCTGTTGTTTTCACTGTCCAGCCAGTAGAGAGCGAGACACCATCCTCCAGGGCCTGCGCTCCTTTGAGGGCTCCACCTGCATTCGCTTTATACCTCATCAGAGTCAGAGGGACTTTGTAGACATTCAGTCTCGATCTGGGTAAGTCAGGGTTCCTGTGGAGAGAAAGGGTTACCATCACGGGACGTTCATACCTCCTTCTTTATAGGTGTTGGTCATTTGTGGGACGCCGTGGCAGCGGCCAGGTGGTGTCACTGATGCGAAACGGCTGCGTGTTCCTGGGTACCATCCAGCACGAGCTCCTCCACGCTCTGGGCTTCAACCACGAGCAGACACGCTCTGACAGGGACTCCCATGTTCGTATCCTCCTGGAGAACGTGATTTCTGGTGGGTCGGGTTTCCTGGCGGTTTTCTGTCTGGAGCAGTGAACTGGAGTCTGACATGACTTTGTGACTCCCCGTGCAGGACAGGAGCACAACTTCCGCAAGATCGAAACAAGGAACCTGGGCACCCCCTATGACTACAACTCCATCATGCACTATGGAAGGTAATGTCTGTATACATGCACTGAAAGAGGCTGTAACTGAAATGTGGCTTTGAGAGCTTCTGTTATCAACGATGACGGAAGCCAGGAGAAAAAGCAGGCCGCTCTCCTTTAAGATAATTGTTCAGTAGTTGTTTCCTAAAATCAGTTTTTTAATGGATTACATGAGAAAAAGGATGACTCTTACATAAGAATGTATTCTTTAGTGTGATACATTGATGTTTCAGAAAGACAGGAGCAGCATAACTGACTGGAAACCACAAGAACCGCTGAGGTCTGAACTTTTGAGTAACTCTAAAGGTGGAGCAATTTTTCCTCCTGAGAGGCTGTTCTGCTCAGGGAATCAAACCTTTACTGCTTTTTTATTTCAAGCATAGTTTACATGTTCATGCACCAACCCCTCTTAACTGTTGAGGCTTTCACTGATAATATTAGCATGAATCCTTTACTCAAACGAAACCAACCCTGAACATCTCCGCAGAAAAAGGGAATGAAAATGTCCTAATGGAAAGGACTTTAATGAAGGGAAGTCTGAGTGTTTAAGACCGCTTTTAAGGTGGAATATCTTCTAATGTTATTCATTTAGAGTTGACAAAATGAAGAACTTCTCTACTTTTATTTTAAACCGGTTTGGTATTGGAACCGCACTCATTTAACTTAAGGAAAGTAGTGCTGCTGAGATTTTGTACATCCTGCTGGTATCACAAAAGAGTTTTCTTCCTCACATCCATGTCTTTAGAAACTTGTGATTTGTCTTTATAAACTGTGGTGACGACTGAGATCCATGTACTTCTGAAAACAACTGTGTACATGAAACACCACAAGAAGAGCTGTCAACATGGAGCCTGATCATAAGTCTGGTTTAGATCAAAGTGATCTTGATGACTTTTTACCTTCCACAGATTCGCTTTCTCTAGAAATAGAGAGCCAACCATCGTTCCGATTCCTGACCCGAACGTCCCGATCGGCAGAGCCACCCAGATGAGCAGCAACGACATCCTCAGGGTGAACCGCCTCTATGAATGCAGTACGTACTTGCTTCATCGCTTCCTCTTTTGCTTTCTGGGTTGGGTTCTCTATCCTGGTGAAACACTGGACTCAGAGCTGCCTCCCTTCAGTTCATGACTCTGTGCTCATTTGAAAGGGAACTAATTCTACTGGAAAGGCCGTGCCACATGGCCGCTACGTACAATCTGCGCATTGTCCTATAATAAAATTTCAGTCTTGCTTAATACATGATATACATTAGGCCTGCACAATGAATTGCAAATTTATCTTTCAAGCTGTGCAATACACATCTCGCAAAACATAGCGAAAACTGCAATAAAAAGTTTCTTTAAATGTGCTAAAACAATCTTATGGCAGCTATTTAATGAATCAAATAAATCCATTTATGCATTTGACCTATCAGATGGACGCCTTTACATTGTTGACCAATCAGATGGAGCTCTTTTATGTTAAATCTTTGCCTCCTATGTAGACGAGGGTCATTTGGAGTATAATTTAGGTTATGTTGACTCTTATTTAAGATGTTGCAGTGAAAAGGAAATTATGATTTGGTTGTTTTTGTCATTTGTTCACGTACTGCATGTTATATCGTCATCGTAGTATTGATCACCAATATCTTATATCGCGTGTTTTTCTCATATCGTGCAGCTCTAATATACATCATTCATAAGTGTTTCTTGCGTTTGTCATTCGCCAATGTGCCAGATGTCTGTTGAGGGTTTCAGCCAACAGGTCTTTATATAAATTTGATTTTAAGCTGTTTAAAATTTGGTTGGTTGAATACTATGCAGTTTATGCTTGTTTTACGTAGTTTATACGCATTTATTAAGTAAATCTCACGCAATCGTGTGTGACTTTTTTAAGATCCAGACGCACGACCGCTCCATGTACGTCTAACGGACCTTTCACGCATGTACCCCAATGTATAACATTTATATCACGTGTACCGCACACGTGTCACGTTAAAATGATGTAATTGACGCAGGAATGACTAATAAATTGCATATAAACAGCGCAATAATAACACACGGTTCATGGCGTATTGTGTGAGGAGTATTTACATCTGCGGATCTTTCACCCCTACAGCAGCCTAAACTAAGTGGGGGTCCGATTAAGGGGTTTAGTTTTCTCGCGGCGCGGTGTCGAGCACTGCGCGGAAGGCGGGTCGCAGGAAGGGGCCGGGTGCAGTGGGTGTACTGCTGACTTAGAACTGGTGCAGACCAGGGGAATCCAACAGAGCAAGGCAAGGGTCCACGGCGGGTGCTGTCCATGGTGCTGAGGGGATGTGTTTTTGCTCTGCGCTCTGAATGTCACAGTGAAGAAAGTTAATGAAGTACAAGTTTACATGTTCGTTGCGTGGCTTTTACGCACTTCTTTGGTGGTCTTAACGTGGTTCCTTTGTGATACATCTGTAAAAATTTAACGTAATAAACCACAAATTTTCTCAAATTTTCCACACATAATTACGTCTGACTAGTTTTCATCCGAACAATATGTGCAAATTGTACTTAGGAGCAGTGTGACATGATTTAGATTCAGACTCAAAGCAGGAACAATCTACTGATTCTGGTCTTTTAAGACTTTCCTTCACTAAGTCTATGGTGTCCAAAAATCGACTTTTCTGTTCACAGATGTGAAGATGTTCTACATCTAAGAATAGAGTTAGGAGCTGTAGAACATGCAAACATTTACAGTGGCTCCATGAACAAGGCTTGTTTAATTTCAATCAATCAATCTTTCATCAACATGTAAGGTGCTTGACGTAAAAGACATATGTGAACATAGGTTAAAACAGCATGAAGTCATAAAACGCAATGAGTAAAAACAACAACAATCAACAGACAAACGTCAAATGGTAGGAAATTCTGTGGCTAACAGTTTAAGATACAAAGAGTACAAATGTACAAATGACACACAATAAAAGCCGTTAAATACCTAAAAGCTAAACGTGTTCAGTAAACAAATGATGTCAATTCTAAGTTAAAAGGATTACTTTTACCTGAGTACTACCACATGACCATCAAAACCAAGACTTAGAAAATTTTGGTACCAAAAATCCATAACAAGGTTTGATGAATTCATACAGACATAAAATCAGTTCATAAATGAAATGTTTTTTTAAATGGAAATTGAAAAGCCTTTCCATCCTCTATTAGCATTAACCTCTTAGGACCTGCCATCCACATTTGTGGACATCACATTTTGGGTTCTATGACCACAGTTGTTAATTCTGCTGTGACTGATGTGTGTAGAGGGTTAGCTCAAATATTAGCAATGGTCTTAAGAGGCAAAAAGAACAAAATAAACACTACATTTAATTGATAAAATGATAAAAAGTATGTACCAAAAAAACAGAAAATCTCTTTTTTTGATATAAGAAAAAAAACAGGAAGCACAGCATCGTTCCATTTGTGTCTAACTTATTATCTCAAAAAAATCTACCTTTGGGTTTTCTCTGAGATGTAAACAGCAGCAAAGTTAGGACCAACACTCAACTGTCTCTAGGCTTTAATGTAAGTTTATTATTAATGTGAAATTGTTCCCTGAAATATAAATGTTTTGCTTTTCCAAGCCACTGTAGTTACTATTCCACCAAAAAAAAAAAAAGAAATCTGAAAGTATTTTAGAAAATGGGTGCTTAGTACCAATTTGAAAAAAACAAACCGGAGGTTAAGGCTCTTCCATGATTTTTATATCCAGAATTTTATATTTGTGTTTTCACAATTCATTTGTGTTTGCATTGTTTTTACTTGTTTGTTGAATCTGTTTTTTTTCTGATTGGTTTTTGTCACCAACAGGAAGCGCAAAGTAAAGACTTGGAGTATGCAGCTCTTCCCTCTGCTTTCAAGACATGCTTTTGCTAGATGTTAGCTTGATTCTGACATTTTTCTGATTTCCTGTCCAATAAAAAGGCCAAACCAGCTGCTCGTCTTTTACTTTGAGCTCAGAAATGTTTGAATCTGCTAACCTGACGCAAGCATGAATAAAGAAGTAACTTTTGACCATTTTCTCTGTTTCTGTTTACTGTCGTCTCTCTAAAACAAGCCCCCACTTTGGATTTCATTCAAACCAGGAGGAAACACATGTTGCAGTTGCTCCAAAGACCACTAGAGGCGGGTTACAGAAGGGAGCAATTCTCCATTACCTCCCGTACAAAAACAATGCTCCACTACAGCTTCTAACTTTATTTTGTCACGATCAGCTGCCATTTTGATGACGTTACATTGGGCGGGATTAACTCCGGTCAATATGCCCCACCCACCTCAGGCTTCAATGTCGCCTGCAAAACGTCAGAGATTATCTGACCAGCGGGATTTATGTCTCTGGTCAGAAGCAACACTGCACCCAAAATCTACAAATGCTTAAGTGAAGTATTTTGATACGTCTGATAACAACTGAAAGACTCTTACAACGTCTGTCTGAACACAGGAAGCGAATGTACAAACAACCTAAAAGTTTAGAAAACTCAGATTTAACTGAAAGCCAAAGAAAAAACAGGTTTTATGCTTTGAGGGCCTCACCCAGTTCAGATTACTGTAAGGGTGTTGAGAACTAAGCAGCAGCCAACAGCAGTCACTCCTCTGATAAGAGCCATGTCTGGCCTTGATCTGGTCAGCACATACAGGGAAGTGGCGCCGTGAGAACACAACACTTGTTAGACATTATAGGACACGCTCTCAATGCACACATTTAGTTGTATTTTCCTGGTCTCAAGGGCTCTGTCAGTAAATTCATTTCATAACTACTGTTAACAAGGAACCTGAGATGACGTCACCTGTTTATTTCCCCTGTTGTGTTTGAGCTCTGAGCTCTTGCAGACCAAAAACAGCAACACAGCTTTTTATTTGAAATATGAAAATTGATCGATCTCGTAATGAAACTGCTGTCACAGCATCACTCCTGAACAGTTTTGGTGAATTTAACACCTACACTTTGTCAGGTACATCCCATTTTTAGAGATTTTGGTATAAGTTATGTAAAAAGAAGTTACCTGGTGCTTCAGTTCGGTAACTGTGTGTAGTGGAAGCAGACCGAAGCGATTCATTTTGCAGTGTTGTGTGTTTCTGCAGGAGGCCATCTGTCCGTTTGTCTTTCCTACCCTCCCCTCCATATTCAGCAACATCTTTGTAAATAAATACACTCACCTGAACTTGTGTCTGCTTGCAATAGACCAACAGTGAAGTTCATTGAATTTCTTGGGGGGGGGGGGGATATTAGTTTCTAGAGGCCAGAAAAATGAGGGTATGTTTGAGGGTGTCATTAATTTTCTATTTGTTAGTTTGAGGCACTGGATTGTTTAAATCCATGTAGTAATGATGAGTAAGAAGAGTTTCAAGGTGCTAATGAGATTTGAACTCAGATACTGGATTCAGAGTGCAGAGTGCTAACCACTACACCATAGAACCCTAATAGCATCAGTTTTTTAACAGGTTTCAAAAAAGTGTAATAAAATGGAAAATATTCTGACCAAGATAAAGATTTATGATTAAAATAAGTGTTATACGTAAAAGAAATGTGTCATATTTTGTACAGTAACAGTGAAGTGCATAGATTATTTCAAAAACATAAAAAAGATTTTCTTTGCTACGAAGGAGGCTTTGGTGGTCTGTAAACAGTAATACATAAACTAGGTGGTCATTTGTTGGTGCAGTCACATCAGTGTTGGGAGACCCAGCAGGAGCAGCAGCAGACATCTTCCATCACCCAACAGTGTCCCCAGTCAAAGTGAGCAGATCCCCACCTGCACTGAGAACGCTGCCTAAAGAAAACTGTTTTCCCTTTTTGAGGTGCCGCTACTGTCTCTTTGAGGCCAACCGAAAGTCTTTCTCCATGACCTCACTGAACTCCTCCCAGGACCGAGGTTCTGCCTCTTCAACAGGGCGGCTGAAAACTGCAGGGACCTGTCAGCCTCCTCAGGAGTCCCACAAGCCAGCCAGGCTTGGTAGAAGTCCTTCTTTAGCTTGATGGCATCCCTTACTTTTGGCGTCCACCACCGGGTTCAGGGATTGCCTTAGGCACCAGAGAGATTGTGACCACAACTCTGAGCAGCAGCAAAGAGTGTCCTGGTGCCAAGTGCATTGATGGACCCCCTTGTGTTTACACATGATATTTGTTATGGACAGACGGAGCACATAAGTCCAACAACAAAACTGCACTCAGATTCAGATCAGGGAGGTTTTTCCTTCCAATCATGGCCTTCCAGGTATCACCGTTGTTGACCATGTGGGCATTGAAGTTCCCCAGTAGGACACTGAAGTGCCCCGTTGAGGTGCTTTCCTTTACCCCTCCAAGAGACACCAAGAAGGCTGAGTACTCTTAACTGCTTTACTAAGGTTAGAGGACGTGACCCACTCATCCACTGGGGCAAACTCCAACACTTGGGAACCGTACTGGGGGTTCACGGGTAGGCCTACACAATCCCGCCTCCTCTCACCATGAGCAACTCCAGAATGGCAGTGAGTCCAACCCATCTGGAGGGACTGTGTTTCACAGCCCAGACTGTGGGTGGAGTTGAGCCCAAGCACAGTCATAGGGGAGGAGTTGAGCCTTCCAGGACTATTTCTCTGAGATGCTATGGAATGCAAGATCTATACATTTATAAATTGAACTCATCTATGTTTGTGATATGTTCAATTTGTTTTGGCACTCACACAACCCTCTGCATTTATCCAGACTTGGGACCGGCACAAGAGAGCACTGCATTGTGTTGCCTTGTGGTTGCATTACATTCATTCACTTGTTATTTCATTCCATCTTGTGAGGGATCGAGCGGCCAAAGAGGACAACAGAAATTTATCAAAAAATTAGAGTTTCAATTTTCTCAAAAAATTTTAAAAGATGAACTAACTGGGCCCTTAAAAGGGGTCAACAGAGACATAATTAACTCAGGCAACAACCTTAACTTTAACTTAAGCATCTAAACCAGGGGTGTCCAGCCCGCCAGATGGTTCAATCCGGCCCAGTCATGAAGAGTAAAAATTATAAGAATTATAAGCACGTTTCTTGTCCATTCCTGTGGCGAGTTATGATTTTTTAAAGAAATAACCGAAATGCGCAATTCTGCCACTAGGAGTAGCAAAGGCTAAGCAAAACAGGTGAAAATGCATTTCTTTGCATGTGCCAAAAGTGAAACCCAATGGCTCTGTGTCTGAATAAGATGTAGTTTGGTTCCCCGCAAGCCCCACTACAGTTACATTGTTATAAGAATGATCAGTAGTGACACCCTAATGACCAAGATGTTCTCAAAAAGAAAAAAAGTGTTGAAGTGAAGTGCTGAGCTTTCCAGGAAAAATGGACAAAGTTTTATTTGTTTACGGAGTTGAAGCGAAACCTGCGTGCTTGTTATGTTATCTACAGGTGGCAGTGCTCAAAGAATATAATATTCAGCATCACTATGATACAATGAGACAATGAGGAAAGTTTCACCATTTGCAGTTAAGAAAAGAGAGGATTTATCAACTAAAAGCTGGACTGAAAAAACAAACGTCTGCATTTACTGCAGCGTGACGTCAGTGATGGAGCAGTGACAGACACCTGATTGCAGACAAGTTAGAGCAAACATCCAAACCATTTTCAGATACTGAACATATTGAAAAATGCTGAAGGCTGCAGAAGTCTTGTTCCCAAAAAGCAGTCGACCTTTGCCAACATGAGTCTGTCAATGATCACGACAACAGATACAACATCTCTGAGGAGACTTGGGCGCCATATTAAGGAATCCAGTCATTTATTGTATTTTCGGTCACTATTAATGAAAGCAGAGATACAGATATTGCACAACTGTGCATATTTCTTAGAGGTGCTGAAGAGACCGTCATAGGGTAGTTTCTTGAGTTGATGGACCCAACAACAGCTGATGACATAGTCATCTCTCTAGTTACTGTGCTGGACGATGTTGGAGTGAACTGGTCACATGATGTCAGTCTGGTCACTGATGGCGCCCATCAAAGGTCAGGAAGAAAGCAGGTGTTGCCACAAAATTCAAGCAGAAACCAGGAAAGGATTTTTGGACATTTCATTGTGTTTTGCTCACATGAATGACAGTAAATATGTTTCTGCACAGGATATGAATCCTGATATTGACGGCTAGCTAAAGTTTGAAGAGAGAAAGGAGGTTAACTCCAAATTCTTGTTATGTTCACAAATGTTTGCAAGTTTAATTTAGTTTAATTATTCATTGATTTGCACATTTACATTTAAGGCAGGTGTTTCATTTCCGTAGCCCCTCTTGAGTTTATTATAAGGATTGCTTCAGTGTCAGATGTAAAATATTCAGTCTGAATAAAATTAAATAAACCAATAAGTGAAATGCATTTCATTTTACATCAATTGGCCTCTGTGAATGAATGTGTAATAATAAGTGATTAGGCTACCATGTTGGCTGAGGCATTTTTTCCAACTTAGTAAAAAAAAAAAAAAAAAACTGTTTTTTTTGCTTTTACGTTACTGGTCCGGCCCACTTGGGATCAGACGCCTTGAATGTGGCCCCCGAACCTAAATGAGTTTGACACCCCTGATCTAAACAGACCAAGTAACAGAAACAAACTGACCTAACCAAAGACACAACAGGGGAACATATATAGTGGCGGATCAGACCACCTGGGAAACATGGGGGGGGGGGACTAACATTTAACATAGACTACACAGATATTTAACAAAGACTATAAGGACAAAACTAAACACAAAACTTGGTCTCTTGGTGGAAAAGAAAGAAGACATCAAAAGTAAAACAAAAGGAATAACCAATAGAGGCAAAACAAATAAACATTAAATAAGTCCATTGGTTTCTCCCCTTGGAGGTTTCTGTAGATGGCACCTGCCCAATTGTCTGACTGGTGTATTTAAAGGCTGTGAAGGCTTGAGCTCCTCCTTTATCAGTCCTCACAGCACAGCTCCAGAACCTCAGCCACACCCGTAGGGACCAGTAGTACCCTCAGCACTGCCAACTCAAAAACAGGTGACATTAATGAAACAAGCCCAAAATAAGTAAACTAAACAAATGTACATGTGCTACAAATAATTATTGAAAACAGAGAGTAAGTGTATATATTTAACTAAAAAATGTGTGCATTTATTTGAGAATAAAGAATCTGAAATAATAAAATTAAAAAGAAAGTGTGCAATGCTGGGAGGAGGTTACCCCCACTTTGTTTGTTGGTGTGGCAGCCTATGCTGCCATCATACATCTGTTATGTCTAACACATGTAATGTCACTTTCCCATCCATTCATTTCATCTATATATTCATCCATTCATATTCACACTTGTATGACACTTTTGAGTCATCAATAACACATAAACATAATATGCAGAAACATTGATAAATTAAAGCCACGAGTGGCTTGTATGGTCCGCAGGCGCAACCCGCCCTTGACGCCCACCTCTAAGCGCCACCCGCCCTCCCTGCCTGCCTCTGCCGCCCTTGCTGCCTGGGTCTAGGTACCACCGCAACTCTTAACACCCACCTTTGACCCAAACCCACATGCTGAACAGCCAGTACTCACATCTAACTCTTCCTTGTCTTTCTGTGAGACTAACTGAGCTGCATGTGACTAAAATTACCAGCATTGGGATCAGCATAATCAACTCACTTAGAAAAACACATTGCTTAAGATGCTAATGTTACATTAGCTGCTTTAGCTTATTGGACTGACATAAACCAGACCACACGTTACAATCAGGTCCGTGGTTTATTCTGTGTTGTCTTAATTTCCGTTCGACCGGACACATACACAACAAACAATAGTTCCACTTCACTTTATCCAGCAGCTAATTATGCTAACAATGCTAGTTATGCTAATGTGGCTAAAAGTGCTAGCATTGCACGCCGTTCAAAATCTACCACTTCTAATTGCAACATTTTTTCCACAGTAGTTCGCCATTGATGCCCGAGAAGACGATCTATAAAAATCCCTAGGAAGAGATTTTGTTTGTATCTGGAAGTAAATGCACTTTTTTTTTTTTAGATTCAAGACTGCCTTTTCCCAATGTCAAAGGTCAACGAAACATCTGTGGTGTTTGTAGACTGGAGCTGGTGGCATGTTTGTGCCATATACCGGAAATCGATTTTGGGAAAACCTCACAAACAAACGTCTTGTTTTAAATTTGACTCAGAATCAGTATCAAACCAGCAGTCTTCATCGTTTTAAACACATTAGGGATACAAATCATATTTGCTCTATAGTCCCTCGCTGCTCCAATGTTCTCTCCAAATTTAGCCTGCTTATGTGTGTATATGTGTGTGAAAGAAAGCTTCAATTGAATTCTGTCTTTAATCTTTTTCATTTGTTTAGTGCAGATCTTACTTCAGAGCAGTAAGTAGAAGCAAGTAGTTGAGGCGCTGTACTGTTTACAAACGCTAGGGGCCAGCACCAATCGCTGTACTGTTTGCAAACGCTAGGGGGCAGCACCGATGTGATCTCCTGAGTTTCCAGCGCTGAAAGCCGAAGGGACTTCCTGTCAGTGCCCCTGTCTAAAGATGGCGGACACTTGCGGCCAAGTGTTGTTGGGATCAGGGCTCACCGTCCTCAGTCATCCTCTTATGTACATTAAAGTTCTCATCCAGGTAAGACAAAAGTCGCTAGTGGACATATTCCAACGATAGTTCCGGTCTCGGCTTTATGAGTATCGTTAAATTCTCTTTAACTAAATGAGAAGAGACCGCCGGTGTCCGATGCAAAAAATGTCTCCCATTCGAATGGCTCGCGCAGCAGAATAAAAGAAAGTATAGGTTTCGGAAAGAACATATGAAGTGGTTGTGATTAAAAATGTAATTTAAAAAATGCCATGACTATCTGCAGGAGCGTTGGCGCCGCTCCCTGGTCCCGTTCCGTCCCCGTGACCTTCTGCTCCGTGCCGCTCGGCGGAGGAGGTTGGTCAGCTCGCGCGGGTGAAGTCCACCACTTCCTCCGAAAAAAACGCTGTAGACGAGAGCCGCTTCAACGCTACCGGCCGCCTCGAGCTCACTGTCATTTCACTTTTTTTAATGTAAAAGTAGAATGTTTTGAAAATCATTTCAAGACTTCCAATCCACGGCGTCCTCGCGCTGAAGCTCCCGTGACTGGAAACGTTCGGAGGACGTGACTCCTCCGCCGTCGACGGTCGAGTCATGACGGGCTTCCGCGCTGAGCTCTGCCGCGACCACCCGGAGGCGGGAAACGGAGGCCCGGGAGAACAGTCCGTTAGCCTCCAACATATTTTTTATCGAACAAATTTTTTTATCGATTTCACGGCTTTTCTCAAATAAATGACCGTTGAAGGTTCCACCGTTACGCGATGACGTCATTTAAGCCCGTGCTCTCCAACCTGCGTCCCCCAAACACACAAAATCTCCTACCAGTATACGCAGGTGGGGACATCAAGCACTGCTCTCTGACAGAAAACTTGATAGAGAAGAACAAAAAAAAACACTTCCATATTTTTAAATGAGTTAGTTAGGCTGCTGGAAAACTTTACTCTTTGATTTCTTTGCTTTGGGTCAAGTCTGCTTATTCCTGGGAATGCATCATCATGTCAGCCCTGAAAGTATCGCTGAAGCTCTTCCATTATGTCATGTCATGCAGGGAGTCATTTCAGTGTCTCCATCCTCATTTCTGAAGCTGAAATCTGCTGCTGCTGCTGGTGGTTCTTTCCTCCATCCATTGTGTGTTTCTCTTTTACACGCTGTCTCTGTGTTCCACACATGAACAGTATTTCTGCATGTCACTTGACTCAGTCAGCCCTTGTGTTGCTGTAGCCTCAATCTACTTCACTTTATTGGTGGATTTAGCTTCATTTTGTCATAACTTCATATACTTGCTGCATATAATGTGTTCCAAATTATTATGCAAATTGTATTTAAGTTTGACAAGAAAAAAAATCTTTGTTCCTCAATTTAAGTCATGGACGATTTTGTGTCTCGGGGCTCTTTGGATCACCGACATCCATCTCAGACACCTGTGATAAATAGTTTGCCAGATAATCTGAAAAGCCTGAAACGGTTTAATGCCTCGGACAAGGAATGAAAACCTTAGATATTTCAGGGAAACATAAGCGTGATCATCATACTATTAAAATATTTGTGGCTGATTCCCAGGTTGGTGCAGATAAAGGCAGAATGAGGAAGGTTTCTGTCAGACAAACACATGGGATTAAGAGAGCAGCTGCTGAAATAACATTACAAAGCAGCAAGCACATATTTGAAGCTGCTGGTGTCTCTGGAGTCCATCAAGGTGTAGGATCCTCCAGAGGCTTGCAGTTCTACGTAGACCTTCTATTCGGCCACCATAAACAAGACTCACAAGCAGAAACGACTGCAGTGGGCCCAGACATACATGAAGACTCATTTCCTAACTGTCTTGTTCACTGAGGAGTGCCGTGCAACCCTGGATGGTCCAGATGAATGGAGTAGTGGTTGGTTGGTGGATCTGCACCATGTCCCAACAAAGCTGCAGTGTCAGCAAGGAGGTGGTGGAGTCATGGTTTGGGCCAGAATCATGGGGAGAGAGCTTGTTGGCCCCTTTAGGGTCCCTGAAGGTGTGAAACTGACCTCTGAAAACTGGGGGGTGTTTCTGAATGAGGACTTTCTTCTGTGGTCCAAGAACAGCGTGCTTAATGTAACAAACGGTATTCCTCACACTGCAAGGAATACCTCTGCATCGTTGGCTGCTATGGGCATAAAAGGTGGTCCCCGTCCTCCTCTGACATCCACACTATTGACAACCTTTGGAGCATCCTCAAGTAAAATATTTCTGAGGGTGGGAGGCAGTTCACACCCAAACAGCAGCTCTGGGAGGCTATTCTGACATCCTGTAAAGAAATTCAAGCAGAAGCTCCCCAAAAACTCACAAGTTCAATGGATGCAAGAGAATACAAAATAAATGTACATTACATCACATTATCAACAAGAGTGTAAAAGTGAAATATATATAAATGTTGTGAAAGGTGCTTTACAAGTAAAATAGGCCTGTCATCACTGCTTCATTGTAAAGACTACAATGGAGGGAAATGAACAGACACAAACCACAAGATTAGCATGTAGAAGCGTGACACGATTCCTGTTTGTGTTACCAGGTTGGACATGAGCCTCTGCCTCCCACCCTGGGTCGAAACCTGTTTGGCAGACAGGCTCAGCATCTTCCCGGACTCTTTTCTTATGGTGAGTCCAAGTGTCTTGTGTTTGATGTTATTAGGACTTAAATTAGTGACCCCCACCCTGTATGTGTTGTTTCTTTCTTTGCTCTAACATGCCTGATTGACATACAGACCTGAAGGGAGCCAACACATTATAGAGGCTGGGTTCACCCCCCTCTACAAACTTCAGTTATATGTAATTATTCATTATACTTGCAGGATTGTGTATTTACTGGGACACATTTTTAAACTGCTTCTGTTCACACAAGAAAAACCGTGAATAGGATTCCTCTGGGGACGTTCTAGCCTAGAGGCTGCTCCATTTTTACTGTTTGGTCGATATACAAACATATTTGATAATCCCTACGTAAAAAGATCCAGATAATCAGAAGTACATTTTTTAATGGACCAAACAAAAATGAAAGCTTCTATTTTTAAAGAAAAGCTCTGCAACGAGTGGCTGAAGCCGTGCAGAGGACTGTGGGCTGTAGCCTGCAGACCACCACCGAGATCTATGAAACCAGATCCAGGAAACGAGCCTCGCCCATCCTAACAGATCCCACTCACCCCCTCTGTTCTCCCCGTGCCCCTCAGGCAGGAGGCTGCAGGACCACCAGATTGAGGAACAGTTCTTCCCAGAAGCAGTTAGACTGCTGAACTCTGGAAGATCATTGTAAAAAAATAAAAAAAATAAACCTCTGCTAATTTCTGTGCAATAATCATGTGACTGTGCAATACTGTGATACATTCTCCACTGTGCAAAACTCAATATGAATCATAATGTATCATATTGATATAGCTCTTACTTCCTGTCTTTCTTACTGTAAGCGGCTAGCCCGGGACCAGAGACACAAATGTTTTATCCCTATTCTCCAGCTAAACTCAAACAAGACCAAAGTTATTATTTTTGGCCCACAGAAACAAAGAGAAAGTGTCAGCAGCTACCTTCATTCTCTGTCTCTTAAACCCTCAAATCAAGTCAAAAATCTAGGGGTAATCATGGACTCTGACCTGAACTTTAACAGCCATATCAAGTCAGTAACATCAGCAGCATTTTACCATCTGAAAAACATTGCCAAAATCAAAAACATGGTGTCAAAGCCAGACCTGGAGATACTTATTCATGCATTTGTCTCCAGTAGGTTAGACTACTGTAACGGCCTGCTCACCGGCCTCTCCAAACCAGCTGTAAAACAGCTTCAGTACATCCAGAATGCTGCTGCTCGAGTCCTGACCAGAACCAGGAAGTATGATCACATTAGTCCTGTGCTCAGGTCTTTGCACTGGCTCCCTGTACCTCAAAGAATAGACTTCAAAGCAGCTCTGCTTGTGTACAAGTCTCTCCATGGCCGCGCACCAAAGTACATCTCTGACATGTTAGTGCCATATGAACCATCTCGTACTCTGAAGACCTCAGGGGCCGGCCTCCTGTTGATTCCCAGAGTCAGAACTAAACAAGGGGAATCAGCGTTTCAATATTCTGCAGCTAAAATCTGGAACAGCCTCCCTGAAGGTGTAAGACAGGCCTCTTCTGTGTTCATGTTCAAATCTAGACTTAAAACATTTCTGTTTAGCCGTGTATATGACTGAAAGGTCCTATCTGCACTTTTCTTTCCTTTCCTTCCTTTATTTTTAAATCAATTTTCACATTTTTTCTTTTCTTTTAAAGTAAATTTTATGTTGATTTTTTTCTATGATGTATTGTGATTTCAACGCATTTTTCTGTTTTGTGAAGCACCTTGAATTACTTTGTGTACGAATTGTGCTACATAAATAAACTTTGCTTTGCCTGTGATGAAATGACAATAAAAAATCCTGAATCATCTTAAATTTTGTGTTTGAAGATTTCCCACCATAGAAAGACAGCAACTACTGTTGTGCTGACAGACTGGGTGGAGTAGGTATCACACATCTAGGTGTGGGACTTTAACTTTAGATAGCTTGCACTTATCTACTTGCTTTCTCAGCATGTATTTGCAGTCCCCGGCTCCGCCCAAAACTCTGTTGTTGTTTTTTTACCGTCAGTTTCCAGTTGACCTACATTCATTGTGAGGTCAAGGGGTCGGTGCTTTAGCACAGTTCTGCGAGGCGGCTCAGTCACCCACAGGGGCAGCAGACTGACGGTTTCCAAAAAACCTCAAAATTCATATTTGGCTCCAGTTCAAAGTCATCACTGCTGGTTTGTTTTCTTATCTCAGGAGTCTGGCTCCAATATGTCTAAGTCCACATCATGGAAAATTGGAGTGATCCATATGACTGACGTTTACAATGGTTTTGCAAAAATGTTCAAGTATTTCCCAAATAAGTTTCAACCCATATGTCAAAGACTATACAACTTAGGTTTAATTGAATGTATTTTCCATAAATGATTTATTCATTCATTCATCCATCTTCTAAACCAGTGTTGGTCCCTTTCTGGGTCACGGGGCTGCTGGAGCCTATCCCACCAACCCGTGGGCGCAAGCAGGGGACACCCTTGACAGGTCGCCAGTCTGTCACGGGGCCACAATCATACACCCATGCACTCTCACACTCACACCTAGGGACCATTTAGAGTGAGCAATTAACCTATGAAGCATGTTTTTGGACGGCTGGACGAAGCCGGAGTCCCCGGAGAGAATCCACGCATACACGGGGAGAACATGCAAACTCCACACAGAAAGGTCACCCATTGGTGTTCTGGTCCAGGTCCCCCAGCCGGGACTTGAACCGGGCCCTTCTTCCTGTGAGACAAGAGCGCGAACCACTGCCCCACAGTGCATAAACTATTGATACCTTTTTAAATTTGTGTAACTTTTATTTTCCTTTTGTGTTTCAGCAAAACATATCGTAAAGATCGACGGGAAAGTCGGTCTCTTCAAAGGACTTGTTCCAAGGCTCTGTGCCAGCACCATTGGCACATTTGTGCACAGCAAAGTTGTTGAGGTACCCTTATTGTGTTACTTGTTCTGTTGTAGTGTAATGACCTAGACTTCCTTACTGCCTTTTAGTTCTCTCCCACTTGGATGGACGTAATGGTTACAGGGTTCATGGCTTTTACATTAATGTAAAGCCTCAGTCACAACAGCCCTTACAGGTGGATACGAGCAAATCTGTACACTGGTGGGCTGCACGGTATATCCAGGTGGTAGACCGCTCAGTGAGCCTGAAGGAAAATGTTCATGCACATTTTTTCTACGGCCATCCTGGCAGGTCCTAGAGAACAACCTAAATCATGTAAGGGTGAAGGAAGTGAGATGCAGGCATGTTGTGTAGAGTTTTCACTTTTGTTACCTCCTCATTTCCTGCAGACTGCACAAGCTGCCTGTTAGGACTCTTCATGTAATAAGTGTGCGATCCTTGTGTGCAGCCTGACTGTTGTGCTACGTACACACCAGCCAAAACGGGAACTCTTGAACTGGCTTTCAACGGTGTTCACTGTGGACTGTCTCTACACGATACTAGTGCATGTTGGAAGCAGCTTGGTGTGAAAGGTCAAAGTGGTGTAAATCTGGTGAATCTGGCTGCAGGCTTTTCTTTTCTGTTCCAATATATGAAAAATTGAGTTCCTACCAGAGACAAACGGCAATTATTAATTTCTCCTTCATGATCAATTTTTAAGTGATTGGTACTTCTGTGTTTTGAAAAGAACGCCGCCCACCTTTAGCTGCCAAATCCAATTCCCTGGTGGGTCAAAGTTAAACTGGTTTAACTTTCAACGTGTGTTCAAAGGCCGTGTGCTTTGTAGGTAGATCCCAAAAACGGACTCAAAATCTTGTGTAGGGAAGTGTGAATGCGAGAGTTTTGAACAGGGAAACCGAAGAGGCACATATTGGCACTTCTGCATAGACTTTTCATTGGAAGTGGTGACTTGAATGCCTGTTGCCAAGGCTGGTGTGAACGTAGCTTTAGAAAATAGGAGTTTGCACAGTCGGGGTGTAGGTTGTGTGGGCCTCAACCAAAAGCAACCTATGCGCTCTTACACAGCCCATGTGTGCAGCATTTGCAGGGGGGGTTAGGAAGGGGCCAGTACTCTGACCTTTTTAGTAGTAGAGAATCCTCCACACGTCAAAAGTGTGTGCAACTTGCATAAGCCTCATCCTTCTCTATACAATTACCACACGCACAATTGTACATCCCATTTTCCTGCCATCCCTTAAGGTGGCAGTATGAGCCTCAAGGGGACTGCAAAACACCTTAAGATGCAGCCCTCCTTTCTATGACCCTCTACTGGCCCACACAACCCAAAAACCTGCAGCAGGTCAACCTCCTTCAGGGAGCGTGTAGCTAAGGCTGTAAACATTGAGCTGAAGAGCCAGCTAGTTTTTTTTTCAGTCTGATAATAGTTCAGTAGTCTGTACTGAGTTCTTTTGACTTTTTTATTTATTTCTCGTTTCACAGAAATATCCGGACCAGGATAAATCTCAGGTGAGGATATATTTTGTTTTACTTTAAGATCAAATTAACTGTTCCTTAACCTGCTGACACTGGATCTTTAGTACAGAATTAAGGTACATCCACACTGAGGCTCTGGTGTCGATGTACCTTGAATTATCATACCGCTTCACCTGTTTATATAATGAAAGTAAACCATCTGATTCTGACGTGGAGAAAAGCGGCTTTGCACCAATGTGCAACACGTTAGGACCTAAACTTGTAACATATCAATGTCATACTAAGATATCTTTCAAGATTGGAGTCAATCCGTGGGGATTGTGTCAATTGTGTAAATGGTGAAGGGGTTGTGGTAGTTTGAAGAGCTTTTCATATTTGCTGTTACCGGCGCCATTTCTGCCTTTATTCAGGACCAATTTCAGAAACAGCGTAAATGGCGTATACTTATGTAGCGCTTTTCTACCTTGCTCGATGGCCCAAAGCCCTTTCCAGTCACCGTCCCATTCACACACACACACACACACACACACACACACACACACACACACACACATTCACACGCTCCTGCTGAACACTGACGCCAACATTCCACCGGGACCTTTAAAAGACCAAACCTCATGTGTTTTCAGAGTTGGGGTGGGGAACCATATGTCTCCTAAAACCCTTTAATCGAGCCCCCCAAAAAATGTCAAACAAAATATTATTTAAGAAAAAACACACAAGGACAATAAATATATTTTCTGTTATTTTTTGATTTGATTTGAAATGGTTTATTTCAAGCAATTAAGTAGAAATAATACACAAAAGCAATATAATCTTCAGTTATTCATTCATACAGTAACTAATCAAACTTAGGATAATTAGACATATTAATAAATATTGCCTGAAAGGGAGTGGAAGGAAGCGAACTTATATAATCCCACCCCGTTATACTATAACCATTTTATTACATGATTTATCAATATCCAGTTCCTGGTTTTTAATCAGACAGAATTAAAAATCATATGGTATCGATAAGGCACATGACAAAGATGATTTACTTAATTATTATGTAAAAAAATAACTTTTAGAAATCAACATGGCAAATGCAGATCAGTCATCTAAAATATATGCAGATTATGTTACTTATAAAAGTCATTCATATGATTATAACATAATACTATATCAGTGATATTTTAGGATATTTTTCCGGATTACGTTTAGAGTCGCTAAACACAACAGAAGTCCTGACGTGTGATGACAGGTAGACGAATGGCTCATTGAAAAAGAGAAGTCGATGCTGAATGTTGCTCTTTTCTTCATTCATAGTAGCTTGAAGTGTTTAATGAATCAAATAAACGATGACCAGGAGATGTGTTGGGGTTAAAATGATGGATTAGTTCATTCATGTTTTGTTCATGTATCGGTAGTCATATTGTCATCGAAATATTGATCATTGATACCGCACATGGCAGGTTTTCCTCATATCGTGCAGCCCTGTTGAGGATCCATGACTATATATGCATTTTTAATTGATTTCATATTCATATAAAATATGCAGCTATTTATATTTTTTTGTTCTTCTGGCCCTTTCTATTGTACATCCTGTTGCCATTCCAGAATATAAATGTCCTCATTGTGGGAGTCAGAAATGTCCTTAAATATATAATATCCTTAAAACTAATGTCTGTGATGTCCAGGGTGTTGGTGAAAAACATGTGTCTGCGGAGGACTCCATGGAGCATGTTGTTAAAGAGGTAAGATGGAAACTGCTGTGATCATCAAAACAGCATCACGTCACTTAGAGATGAACCTCTAAAATGAAAAATTGATTCATGATATTTGCATCTTTTTGTCTCAATTGGATCCCTTCAGGAAGAAACGGTCAAATGCAGATGTTGTGATTGTAATTGATAAAACAACTAAAACTACGGCAAGGAACATTCATAGGTGTGTTATTGCTTACAGCTGGGCCAGATGAAGCATGTATGCAACGACAAAAGGAGGTCCCATTGACTGTATATGAGAGCTGGACTGAATGACTCCTCCCCCCTTGCGTTCCAAACAGGAAGTAACCTTTGGTTCCAAGAAGCCAAATCCCATAAACTTCTATAGAGAAACAAACAGCTGTTCCTCAGTCATTCTATTGGTCAGAATAACCATTCCTGATCAGATACCTTCTTAAACATGTTCATGATAATCCTCATTTTTGTAGTGATACAATTCCTTTATCCCACGTTTTTCAAGCTATAAACTGACCAATTAGATGCCTCAGTAGAAGCATATGGGGCCCGCTGGCCCCCACCTTGAATGTTCAAAACCTTTGACACATTCTCAATACCCCTTCCTTTCAGTAGAAGGGATATGGACTTCTAACAAGCTCGCTTCTGATTGGCGACAGTAGTTGCCATAGAAACGTTAACCGATTGGGACCAGTCAATGTTTACTTACGTCGTCTGGCTCCAACATGGCAAAGTCCGTATCATGGAAAAATGGCAACTGAATTGGCCTAATTTCGCTGGAGCAGGAGGTAAGGGGGAAGTCGCACTCGCTCGTTCCAGTTTTCCTAAACAGTCAATGGGAGACCCCACATGTTTGGGCTGAGTCAGTTTATTCAAAGTGAAGTTAAACTATTTAACATGGTAGTCGATGGAAAAATCCCTCCATCTGAAACCACCTCTAGTGTTTTCTCTGCCAGATTTGTGAATTTATGATACTCACTACGGAACTGCCCCGTTGGCTTGGTTTCTTCTCATCTAGAGTTCTCGTTCATAATAGATGCTCCATGTTTTCCCTTCTGTCCTAACACTTCAATGTTGGTCTTTTCTTCAGACGACCAAGGAGATGATCGCCCGATCATGTGCTACGGTCATCACACATCCATTCCACGGTGTGTTAAGGCTTCTGATTGTGAAATGTTCAGTTGTTAGATGAGTGATGAAGCATGTTTACATGCCACCTTCTCTTGTCTTCTAGTCATCACTTTGCGATGTATGGTTCAGTTTATTGGAAGGGAGACAAAATATAGGTATGGCTTCCGTCTTTTATGCTATAAAAAGACATTTTTCAAAAATACATTGACATTTTTCTGTTTTTAGTGGTGTGTTTGATTCCATCGTCACAATCTACAGAGAAGAAGGCATCTTGGGATTCTTTGCGTAAGTAGACTGAATAAAGGATATGATGTATTTTGGATCTTCAGCCCCTTTTAGCTTTAAAATCTTGACTGGCATTCTGGCAACTAAGACAGTTTTAAAAAATCACTGGAGCAAAGAGTTCCAATGGTTTCTAGTTGTTTGAACTTTTCCTAATTCAGCCGCCAAAGCCATGAAGCCCCCTGGGATGCATTTACTTTAGTGATCATCATTCCCAGTTCCCTGGTTTTAGCAGATCAATGTGTAACGCTTTCTCCCCAGGGGTTTGATCCCTCGTCTACTGGGAGATGTCCTTTCTCTGTGGATTTGTAACATGCTGGCTCATCTAATCAACACCTACACCATCGACGACTCGGTACGTCCCCTCTGTCAATCTGTTCCATGCTTTTGAAAAGGGTAAGAATCTAACCCTTGTCATGAGGGCTTACTTGCAGGAATGGTCCTACTAGCCTTTAGAAGGTATGCTTGATGTGAGTCATGTCTGATCTACTTATGTCATCAGCCTGAAATCCCAGTCATCATTTTTGTGACTTCTACTGCTGATAATATGTTGTTGACCAGTGCTTGCGGAAACTGGCTGTTCTCTAGCTCTAGCAAGTATTGCTCCTGCGCAGTATCTTGGCTGTTCCTAGCACTGTACTTTTCTGGACTGAGAGGTCTGAAGTCTTTCCAGGTACCTGTTGTAGCCACTCCTCCAGCTTGGGGGTTACTGCCCCGAGTGCTCCAATTACCACAGGCACCACTGTCACCTTCACTTTCCAGGCTTTCTCCAGTTCTTCTCTGAGTCCCTGGTATTTCTCCAGTTTCTCATGTTCCTTCTTCCTGATGTTCCCATCGCTTGGCACTGCCACATCCACCACAACGGCTTTCCTCTGTTCTTTATCCACCACTACAATGTCTGGTTGGTTCTCCATTACGATTCTATCAGTCTGGATCTGGAAGTCCCACAGAATCTGTGCCCTCTCATTCTCTACCACCTTCGGAGATGTTTCCCATTTTGACCTTGGGGTTTCCAGTCCATATTCTGCACACATGTTCCTGTATATTATTTCAGCCACTTGATTGTGGCGCTCCATGTATGCTTTCCCTGCCAGCATCTTACACCCTGCAGTTATGTGCTGGATTGTTTCAGGCGCCTCTTTGCACAGCCTACACATTGGGTCTTGTCTGGTGTGGTGGATCTGAGCCTCTATGGCTCTGGTGCTCAGGGCTTGTTCCTGAGCTGCCAGGATGAGCGCTTCAGTGCTGTCCTGCACAGAGACAGCTTTGTAGTGCGTATTATTATTATTATTTTTGTAGTAATACATAATTAGAACCATGAGGCATTTCATTATGAAAACAGAAAGCTGCGACAATCGCCTTTCATGCTCTGCTATTAACCACATAATGGGGGGAGCATAATATTTCCGAAGTGCAGCTGGCTTAACCGCATCTGAGCGAACCGCGGCCCCTTTTCCGCGAGCAGGGCTCCAGAAGTGCATGCTTCAGCACAACACTGATGCCTTAGTGGGCTTGGATCCCCGGGTGGGAACCGCAAAGCCAGCAGCAGGACGGCTGGGTGGGACCGAATCGAGGAGGCACGGGGGCGACCCGGGCCTCAGACACTCCTGCGGGCTGGAGTGGTCTTGGGGACTTGGCGCGCCGCGTGGCAGGTAGCGACTTTCAGCGTATGCAGTGATGTATGTCTCAGAGGATGTTTGATTGGCTGCTCTGCATGTCAATCAAGTCATGTACTACTCGGTGAGGATTTTGATTTGCTGACGGATTTCTAATAAAGTATATTTTTATTTGTATATTTATATTTGATGGCCTGCGATCTACTTTCGACATAATGAGCACCCCTACACTAGATGATACCAAGTTAATAATAATAATGGATTGGATTTATTATCCAATAAATCCAATCCATTGTTAATAATAATAATGGATTGGATTTATTATCCAATAAATCCAATCCATTGGATTTTTCGCTTTTCCAGATGCTCAACGCGCTTACATTCTGTCCATTATTCATTCACTTCTCATTCATACTTGGTGACGGTAAGATATGGTTGTAGCCACAGCTGCCCTGGGGCAGACTGACAGAGGCGTGGCTGCCATTTCGCGCCTACGGCCCCTCTGACCATCACCGGGATCATACATACACATTCACACACCAGTGGAGCCACACTGGAGGCAAGGAGGGTGAAGTGTCTTGCCCAAGGACACAACGACATTTTGGGCTATTGGGAGCGGGGATCGAACCGCCGACCCTTCGATCATTGGACGACCCGCTCAACCACCTGAGCCACTGTCGCCCTGTTAAGTTAAGAAAATGTCTTCAGTCATTCCCGCTGTATGATTAAAAAGGAATCTGTTAGTAAGAGCTAATTAAATGAATTGGTTGAAATGTCAGCTGTGTCACTGATCATAACAAACCGTTGGCTTTAAAACCTCACGCCATCTAACTCAGGGTTGAATCTGTCTGAATAAGTAAATCTTCCTTTGTTTTCATCTAATATCAACAGTTCCTTTAGGCTTTCAAACATTTCTTCCTCATTTATGAAAATGTTTTGTCACAGTTGCCCAAGTACTCTACAGACCCCTAAAGATTCAAAAATGTCTTCCATTAGTCTGAGATGACGGGAGCTGAGGTCTCAGTGAGAATTCCTCTGCAGTCGACATGACGGCAGATGCTGATTGATCGGTTCGTTTTGGAGCCTTGAAAATCTGTCTGTGGTCCATCCTGTGGGCTGCAAACCCTTGAAACAACTCCGTGCTTCAAGGGTTTTGACAGTCTTTTCCTGGTTTCTGTTCATTTGCAGATGAATCACAAAGGAGAAATAAAGAACTGCTCTCAAGCTGCGACTGGGGTGAGCAGAACAACATTAGATCTGCCCCGCTGTCTTCCCCTGGTGGAGTCTGATCCGTCTTCCTTTGTCTTTCTTCCAGTTCCTTGCGAGTATGCTTACGTACCCATTTGTCCTGGTGTCCAACCTCATGGCCATCAATAACTGCGGGTGAGTTTTGCAATGGCTGGCCGCGCTGCAGCTCGCTGTTGCGTCATGGCTCTGACGTTTGTGCTGTGCTAACAGACTCGCTGGAGGCCTGCCTCCCTATGCATCAATTTATCCCAGCTGGGTGGACTGCTGGAGGCACCTGAGCCGAGAGGTAAGTCTGGAAAAGTAAACGCCCATCACATGACCACAGCCTACAGGCAGTTCCTGTGGCAACGTAAAGCAGTTTGCTTCATAAAGCTGAGAGAATCTTTCGGATAAACTAACCGGTAAACCGTGCACATACAGTGCTAAATGCTGGACTCGTAGCTTCTGTTTGCAGGCGGGGGAGGGTGCTTTGTTACGGTGTGCATCGGAACGCAGTCCGTCACGCTGTTCTGCGGACCGCAGTCCGTCACACTTTTCTGCGTGAGCGGGCTGCCGTACTCAGAAGTGTCTCCCGGGAGATTTCTATCTCCAGACAGAGGACGGACTTTGGGGCGGGCGGGAGCAGCTTTGGAATGAACAGTCCTGAGTAACCGTGCAAACAATCATGTGAATTTGTGTTACTAGTCGGGTTCAGACAAAATAAAGGTTGATGTTATTCCAGTTTTGCTTCATCCACGGCTAAATGTTGTTAGCATGTATTAACCTAATCTTAACCCTTCTTCCGGGTCAGTTTGGCCAAATATGAAGCACTGGGCGTACGGACTAAAAAAAACTATACGCAAACACGCACTTAATAATAATCATAATAATAAAAGCCCGTTTAGAAGATCATCTTGCTCTATGTCCGACCCTTGTTTACAACTGACTCCTAATTTCTTCTTCTGAGGTTGTTTGGGGGGGCCTGCAACTAATAATGACGTCCTACTATTTGATTGACTGTAGGGTTGTCCGATGACATGTAACATAGTGATTGGTATGGATAAATCACGGTACGACCATTCCAAAGCCGCCTCCGCCCGCACCAAAGGGAAGGACTGCGGTCCGAAGCCTCTTCCGGAGCGGACACCGTAACAAAGTATCCTCCCCCGCCTGCAAACAGTAGCTTCCCCAACAGCCACAGCTCGTTTTCTCCATATCCTGTGACTGAAGTCTACACATGCTTGGAGATCCTCTCTCAGAAAGCTTTAATGAATGTGTTGATGAAGCATGGTCCCCCTCTGCTATGAAGCTTTTTGTCTGTTCATTCAAATTTTTAGGGGTCACATGTTCTCTTTTTTTCATTGCAGGGCAACATGGGCAGAGGCAATAGCTTATTTTTCCGGAAACTTCCAGCAGGCAAGATGTATGCAATTGAACAGAAGAGGTTTTTTTAAAGCTAAACAAAGTTGAGCTGATAACGGAGGAGGTTCACGCCTAAGCTTTGGGTTGGACAGCTGGTTCTTCATCTCTTCTTTTGGTATGCTCTCATTTTACGCTGAAACATAAACTGATACACTAACGCTGTAGAGGGGGCAGACGTCGGGGTTTTTACAGATCACATGGACCCCCTCCCCCTCTAGCCCTGCTCTTATAGACATGGTGATGTGACTTTGTCGTCATGATTGAGTGAACCATCTACTGTCTGTTTCTGGACATGTGTATCATTACAAAAGTTCTTCTGTTAGATGATTTTCTTGTTGATTGTTTGGCTGGTTGTTGACGGTTTAGCTCTCTGTTGGGAGTTTCTGTGATGAAGGGGTGTTTTTGATGAAGATGAATATGTGAATATGCAGGGCTCGGTGGGGACATGTATTGCCATTCTGACTCGAATAAAACTAAATTTTTATGGTTTTGTCTTTAAGATGTCATATTTTATCCTGAAGGCCATGGAAATGTTTGACCTCATTTCTGTTAGAGCAAATCATATTTAATTAAATGATATAGAAAAACCCAGAATCCAGATCTATGCCCTATATACAGTCACATTGGAGAAAAACATGTTTTTTACTGAAGGTGTATTCAGAGTTGACACGTTTGGTTTGCTTAAAGTGAGCAGAGTTCATTTCCCCCAATAATCTGGAACGTATTCGCAATCTGAACGCACCCAAGCAGACCCTGGTCCGGGACCAGGAACCGCTCTCTGACCCATGTTTCGAGGTAGTCTCGGTTAGTTTCCACAGTCTGAATAGGCTCTGTGTTCAGAGCAGAACGACTGGAACAAAACGGCCATTATGGGATGCAAACAGAGTAGGAAAGAAGCAACCCTGACGATGAGACACAGAATCTTATTGCAATACAAATTGCTTCTTACACTGTTTTCCTGTCAACCTTTATGTCATAAACACTCATGTACCTTCATAGCGGACATCTCCTCGGTAACCGCCCTGCAGCATGCTTCCACTGTACCAAAGAAAAAAGTGTTGGACCTGACATTGATACAGACGTTCAAAATTGATCAGCAAAATACAAAGTTTGGTTGC
This sequence comes from Oryzias sinensis, assembly GCA_037389245.1. NCBI lineage: Eukaryota > Metazoa > Chordata > Actinopteri > Beloniformes > Adrianichthyidae > Oryzias > Oryzias sinensis. Next base: position 3,806,147 of record CM074489.1, on the reverse strand, counting down.
TTTGCCCAGCCCTAGAAAATTCCTGGTCAATGACTGAAGGGATTTTCATTCAATTGGTTCTGTTTGAAAAATGTCCGATCGTCTGAATACAGACCAAGCTCATAGTTCATCCGGACCAAATTAAGCGGACTGTCTGGAACAATGGACTCTTCAGTCTGAATATACACTAAGATTCTGGATGGAAAAAGCTGAGTGAGTTTTGTCTGTAATGTTCATTATGAAAACAGTACAACTGAAAGACAGAATGGAAAAAAAATCCAGGAAATCGCATTGATTTTTTTAAGAGAACCTATTTCTAGAATGGAATTTAAAAAAAGTACACATAAGTAAATGGCGTATACTTATACAGCGCTTTACTAGCTTCCTTGAAGACCCAAAGCACTTTACAAAACCAACCTGTGATCTTCTGATTAGAAGCCGATTCCTCTACCCCTGCATCACGGCTGCCCCAATAAGTAAGGGGATGTTGTGAAAAACTGGATGTCGTCAAAGTATTTGTGTCAGTTAACAGATTTAGGGGATTGGGAGGTAATAGTATTGTTGAGACGCACCTGATTTAGTTTTCCACATAATGGTTTCACTGCTCAGTGTGTATGATATTGGAGCCAAAACTAAAAAATTCTAATAGAAATAACATTTTCAGTGTGGCACCAATGTCAACATTCTGTGGGTGTAAAAAGCGGATTTTACCACCAAGTCATTTATTCCAAGTTCATCATTCAAACAGCCATGAACACACGATGCCGCATTAGGGACGAGCAGCACCACCCGACCATAGCGCCTTTAGGTTGGTAGTGGGCAGTTAGATGTTGACTTGTCTCAGTGTCATCAGAAGATTTGCATGAAGACAAAGATCTACTGTCAGAGTTTGGGACAGACCCAGGAGTGGAGCCATGACCAGTGACAGACCATGACCAGAACCTAAAGACCTCTGACCTCAGACATGGTTTAGCAAACGCCACACAGCTGCAGGCCCCGATACCAGATGTGAGGGGCAATAGGAAGTCCACAAACACCCTTCACAACTCCAACTCCACCACTTTGACTAGAATGACTGACGACCGTTGCAGGTGACTACTGACACCAAGACACTGCTGTGAACATTTCCGGTACAGACCATGTGACCGGGACGATGCAGCAAGAGTCTACTGTCCTGTTCACTGGTGTCAGGTCACCTCTCACAGAAATGAAGAAATGATGTTCATCAGCGTTGCTGGAGATACGCTAAAGTCAACATGGTCCCCAGGGTTGGCTTTGGTGGAGGAGGAGCAACAGTCTGGACAGACATCACCAGTCACAGCAAATCCCATTTGGTGGCAGTTGGGAGTTTGTATCCCCCTCACATGATTCAAAACGCATCTTAATACCTGATCCATGAATCGATACACAAAAGATTCCATTAACTGTGTTGCTACAAATCACTCAACTTCTTTTACCTAAATGGATTTAGATATTTTTCATTTGGCATCTAGAACTGTAAATGAAAATGCTTTTTAACAGAGAAACTTTTGTTGCTTACTGGTACTTTTCATAATAACCCTTAAGAACCCAGACCCACATTTCCTTAAAAATAGAATTCTGTATATTTTACCACAAAGCCAGTGGACCACAGAATCCATTTCTCATATTTCTCTGTTGCACTGATGTCACCATGGGTTCCTATGGGTTAAACAAAAACTAAATGTCTACATAACCGCTTCAAATCTCAAAACCTGCATTTTGAGTCTTTTATACTGTTTTGTTCTTTGGGTTAATATGTTTGTCATATTAATTTATACCGGTATTGTTTGTGTTGCTGTGACAAAAAAGTGTTACATGTTTAGTGAACACAACACTCGTCGCCTTCACCCACTTGTAATTACCCTGACTTGGTAGAAACAAGCTTGTGGTTGGATGTCTTTGTTTGCATGACATGTCCATAAAAAGCAAAGACAGGAAGAGAAAACCTTCAAAGTTTGCCCGAAACCATTTGTTCCCTATCTTCTTGATACGTCCCGATTGATTTTATACATTTTTACCAACCCAATCTTGTTTGTTTCAGTTGGATACCGCTGTGACTCATAACAAGAATGATTTTTTCAATTCATACCAGTATCTTTTGCATCCCTAATTACTAAGGAAGAACCAGCTGAAGCTGAGCCTGGATGATGGTGCCCCACCCCCAAGTGAAACATGTAGAACATGTACTACTTGTGGAAGAGTGGAGCGTGGAACATCATGAGGCGGGTGAGGCGCATGAGATGTTGCTATCATAACAGCAAGTGGTGCTGCAATGACAGAACCATGACAATGGACATGGTCTATTTTTGGTATTTGGGAATATTTTTATTATTGTCTTAATTTTTTAAGGTAATTTAAACCAATCTAATGAAAATTGTGTTTCTTTTTCTTCATTATTAGTAATATCAAAGGGAACTTTTACATATTTCATTAAAGTCAGACCAAAAAGGACAAGCAGTTGTGGAAATAACAATATCCTTAACTTTTTGTGAGTAGTGTAAAGTCTTTAAAAGTCAAGCATTGTTGTTTCCTGGATTCTTTGGGTTGGGGTTATCATATTCTTTCGGTCATGATCTAGAGCTCGTGTTCATGAAGAGTGAACTAAAGATCAAACCGTAAATTGAGAGCTTCACTTTCTGAGTCCGCTTCCTCTTCACCGTGACAGGCTGGTACAACGGCTGTGTAACGGCTTCTGCTCTGGTCATACAGAGCCTGAACAGCCCTCAGCAAGGCTCTCTGGACCCCATCCTCCCATAGCACCCTCCAGAGGACACCACGGGGGATGCAGTCAAATGCCCTCTCCAAGTCCTCAAAACACATGGACTGGATGAGCAAACTCCCACAAACCCTCCAGCACCCTATGGAGCAGGGGGCTACAACACGTCGCTGACGAGCTACCGGTAGCTCACCAATGTGTCAATAGCATAATCATTTATTATATTAACTATAATAAATACCTCTGCAGAAACAGGTTACGTGCCACAGTATTTTAAATATTCAGTTGTTAAACCTCTTCTGAAAAAGCCCAGTTTAGATCCTAGCAACCTGGCCAACTATAGACCGATATCAAACCTTCCCTTTCTTTAAAAAACCTAGAAAGAGTTGTAGTTAGGCAGCTTTACCGCCACCTTCAGGACAAAGTCACTGAAGATATTCAGCCAGGGTTCAGACCTCACCACAGCACGGAAACTGCACTAGTTAGAGTATCTAATGACTTGTTATTGGCCTCAGAAAAGGACTACTTTCTATTCTGGTCCTGTTAGACCTCAGTGCAGCCTTTGACACTATCGACCACAGTATTTTACTCCAAAGATTAGAGCATGACATAGGGATCAGAGGATCTGCCCTCCAGTGGTTTAAATGTAAATGGACATTCCTCTTGTTGCACTCAAGTTAGCTACAGAGTCCCACAGGGCTCAGTTTTAGGACCCATCCTGTTCATGCTTTACATGCTGCCCTTAGGAAACATATTTAGAAAACACAGCATTCATTTTTCATTGTTATGCCGACGATACGCAGTTGTATTTATCCATGAAACCTGACCAGAATGACAATATAGAGACATCAAGACCTGGATGACTATTACCTCCTCTTGAACCCAGAAAAAACTGAGGTCATTATACTTGGTCCTAAAAACCTCAGAGATGCTCTGTCTGCTCAGATAGTCTCCCTAGATGGCATAAGTATAGCCCCCAATTCCACAGTTAGAAACCTTGGGGTTTTATTTGACCAGGATTTATCATTTAAGGGTCACATATCTCAGGCGTGTAGAACTGCCTTTTTTCACCTGCGGAATATTGCTAATGTAGCCGGCCTCACATGGTTCGGTGTCGATAGATATAAATGAAATGATGGCGCTCAGTCACACACGTCTGTTCACTCCACAGGTCTCTTTATTATCAATCTTGCACAGCAGAACACATGCCCCCTACAGTCCCACTACCGTAACTGCAATAGTAAATGCATGAACATGAGACACTGCATGGGCTGCTACACATGTCCCCTCCTCCAAAAGAAACGTCCCGTTTCTAAACAAAACAGAGGAGTAACATGTTACCACAAAACACAGTGGGATACTTTCCTCATTCTTTCCTGTGCTCACCTCCTGAACCAGCCTACAAGTTTTTTTTTTTTTTTTTTTTTTTAATGAAACAGACACACCTGCCATAACACATCACAACTGAACAAAATCATGAAACCATGATGGGGGCTTCAACCGCCGTCCACAGCGGGAATACCCAGGAACCGCCATTGAATTGTCCTCTGGTACAGTGTTCGAAGCATCTCTTTCAGGGAGTCCCTCCTCTCTTGGCTGAAGAGGACCTCCAGGATCCCTGTGAATGGGTGAAGTTGAGTGAGTGGTGCCATTGGATGTAGCAGGCATTGGCAAAGTATAAGGCTTTAGTCTGTCATGATGAACCACAAGAGCCTTGTCCAGGGGGTCATACGGGTTCATAATACGGTAGGTAAGAGCAACTTCCCCACCTGAAGTCAACACTTGTTCCACTCTGTAAGGGCCTTTCCAATGGGGAGCTAACTTTGTGCGGCTTTCAACTGGATTGCTGAGCCACACTAGAGCACCCACTACGAAGGGACGGTGACGGACATCCTCGTCATGATAAAGTTTTTGCTTTTCGTGCGCCTCTGCTGCATGAAGTCTGGCAGCACTGAAAGCGGCGCTCAGACGAGCCACCAATGCAGAGGCATATGCCGGGAGGGACCCAGCACTTTGAGAGTCCAACAAGCTGCTCGGGACCAACACATCCGCTGGAACGCGGGCCTCTCGACCATGCATCAGGTAATATGGACTGAAACGAGTACTGGAGTGTTTTGTGGTGTTGTAAGCAAAACACACCACTTTCAAAAACTCATCCCGCTCACCCCCATGGGACAGCAACATTTTTGCCAACTGATCAATTAGTGTCCTGTTATGACGCTCCACCATGCCATCAGATTTTGGATGGTAAGCTGTGGTACGGGTCTTCTTTATTCCCATCCACTGACACAAGAACTTAATCACCTCAGCCTCAAATTGTCGCCCTTGGTCGCTGTGAAGAACCTCTGGTATTCCATGCACCAGCACATAACCCTCAAACAAACAGCGAGCCACCGTCTGCGCAGTCTGATTAGGTAGAGCATAGAGATTCACAAATTTTGTGAAATAATCTTCCACCACTAGAACATACCTGTTGCCCCTAGAGGTCACCGGAAGCTCTAAAATATCTGCAAGGGTCGGCTAACTGGCAAGCCCCCCATGGGCGCCTTAGGCTTGGGAGCAGGCGACCTGCGTGTTTGGCATGCCCTGCACTGCTCACACCACTGTCTTATGTCCCGCAGCATGAAAGGCCAGTAATAATTCTGCCTCGCCTTTTCCCAAACTCTCTCAGCCGAAAAGTGAGCAGCTGCAGGTCCACCATGTAACCGCTCCAGCAGGTCAGGGACTATCACTGAGGGAACCACTATCTGAACACGCTGCTCGCTGCCTGGGGATGACAGAACCGTGCGACACAACAGCCCATTCACTATGGATAAGCGACTAAATTCAGTCCACAGCTTCCTTAGTCCAATGGATGACCCTCTCCTGCGCACTGGGGGTGGACCCGTCCGACCCTGGTCCAACCAAGTCACCACCACACTAATGTCAGCATCTTCCCTCTGCAACTGCTGCAGCTCCGCATCATCGACACTCAGCGAAGGTAGGAGGAGCTCCTGTTCAGCCGTGGAAACACAGGCTGAAACATTCACCTCATCCAAAACAGGGCGTAGGGACAGTGCATCAGCGTTCCTATGTTTCACCCCTTCTTTGTGACTGATCGTCCAGTTGAATGGGTCCAGTTCTAAAATCCAGCGACCACGACGTCCTGAGGGATCATTATCAAGAGACATCTTTCTGAGCCCAAGTAGGGGGCGATGATCTGTGATGATCATGAAAGCCGAAAGTCCCACATAGTGTTTAAACTCACGAACTGCCCATACTATAGCCCACAGCTCCCTGTCAAAAGTGGACCACCGTTTTTGAGTGTGCGTTAGAGCTTGACTGGCATACGCCACCACACGTTCCAAACCTTCCACCTCCTGAGCTAACACAGCTCCAACAGAATGGTTAGACGCGTCTGTATATATTTTGAAAGGTAAAGAAAAATCAGGTAAAGTCACTACCGGTTCAGAGGTAAGTGCCTTCTTCAGGTAGGTGAAGGATGCTTCACACTCAGCCGTCCACTCAAAGGGGACATTCTTACCCGCCAGGTGATTCAATGGGGCGGCATGATCCGAAAAGTTCCTCACGAATCGTCTGTAATATGAGCATAAACCCACAAAGGCTCTCACCTCGGACGGTGTGCGGGGAGTTGGCCAGCTTTTCACTTTGTCAGTGTTTCGTGGGTCTGGCTGAAGCCCCTCCCTGGAAACAACATGACCTAAGAAAACCACATTATCTCTGGCAAAATGGCACTTTTGAGAGTTAAGCTTCAACCCTGCATCCTTAATTCTCGTTAGAACCACTTCCAAGTGGTGCATGTGATCCTCAAAAGAGCGGCTGTAAATCAGAATATCATCCAAATACACCATGCAAATATGCCATGGCAAGCCTCGGAGCACGAGCTCCATCATCCGCTGAAATGTGGCAGGTGAATTACTTAGACCCATGGGCATAGCCCGCCACTGATAGAGCCCCCTGCCTGTCGTAAAAGCTGTCTTCTCACGATCTTCCTCAGCTACTTCTACCTGCCAGTAACCGTTCGAAAAATCCAGCGTGCTAAACCACATGGAACCGGACAGAGCATCTAGGCTGTCATCCACTCTTGGCAGCGGGTGCGAGTCTTTGATCGTGACTGAATTTAAACGGCGATAATCAATGCAAAAACGCCACTGGCCTCCCTTTTTCTTCACCAGCACCACAGGGGAAGCTCAGGGGCTGCAGCTCTCTTCAACCAACCCATCAGCTAGCAGGTTTGACACTTGCCGTTCAATTTCAGCTTGTTTATTTGGCGCAACCCTGTATGCACGCTGTTTAATGGGAGGATGGTCACCCGTGCAAATATGATGTTTGACCAACGTGCAGCGACCCAGATCTTTGCCGGAGGAACAGAAAAGAGAGCAAAATCTCCCTAGAAGGGCAGAAAGTTTAGCTCTCTGCTCTTCAGTAATTGGGGAGTCTTCCAGAGTGAATGACATGTTTGCTTGAGCCTGAATACCATTTACTTCGGGGACGGACAGAAAGGGTCCAACCTCAGTTGGAGTTAATGCATACAACTCACCCAAATGTAGTCCCCGTTTTAACTCGACCGTATTACCCGTGGGGTTAAGGACTCGTGCCACAGAAGCTCCCTCTTTGACTGCTGTCACTGAATGCGCGACCACCAGTCCAACTTTCTCCGAAATATTGGGCTCCAAGTAACCATCAAAGTTCATAGTTGCTAGACTTGTGCCTGTTGAAGAGGAAACCGTTACAGGGACCAGAGCTTCACTCAGTGGTGGAATCATCACCATGTTGGCCAGAGACACATTACAACACTCAGGGACCATTTCTTGACCTCGCAACAGAGGAACACGCACATCCCATAGCTGAAGCTGACCCCGCCTGAGGTCTAGTAATGCATGGTGCTTGACCAGGAAGTCCATTCCAAGCAGCACAGCCTGTGTAGATTCACGAAGCACATAAAATGTGTGTTCCCAACACATAGAGCCTAACCGAAATGTAATAGACATAGTGCCCAGGGTGTCTAACATTTGTCCATTAACTGCCCGTGAAAACACAAAATTTTTCTTCAGGGGTCGGTTCTTCAATGAAGGGACTGACATGCGAAACTCTTCACTTATGAGTGACACTGAAGCGCCTGAATCAATTAAGATGGGAACCTCAGTACCTTCAACCACCCCTCTCACATAAGAAACAGGGCAGTTAGCTGAATCAATCTCATTCACCGTCTTATTGTCCTCCTGATGCATGTCGTCTGAAGAAGAACACGGGGTCTGTGTACTGACTCCCACCTTAGAAACATCCCTGCGATGTTCGCTGTCATCACGAGGTCTCTGAGGCAGAAAACGCACTCCTCGTTTTCTGGGAGTCGAATCATGAGAGGCTCCCCATCCTGGACTGGGGCTCCGCGCTCTCCACCATCTTGAGTCGGAAGGCGATGAGTACCGTTGGCGCCTGGGAGCTTCGTAGTCCCATTGTGAGCGAGGTGGCTCTCTGTCCGGAAAGCGGCCCCGATGACTTTCAGGAGTTGGCCTGGGCTGGCAGCCCCTCTCTTCACATGCACAGCGGGACACGGATGGAGGAAAACCTCTCGACGCATCCCTCAGTCTCCTGTTTTCATCCGACAGTTCCTTCATTTCCATCCTCATGTGAAACACGTCCTCTGTCAGTTTGTCTATTGCTTTATGCAGGCCCTCAGCAGTAGACACAGACTGTACTTGCAGCTGACCCCCAGCGCAGGAAGCGCGGCCATATGGAGCTGCACAGTCTCTCTGCAGAGCCTCTCTGGCATTCTCACACCTCTCTGCGATCGTCAAGGCCTCCTCCAAATCAGTGGCACCCTGCTCCAAACACTTGGCTTTAAGCGCGGGATCCAGACCAGCGAGGAAACGCCGGAATTTCTCTTCTCGTTGTGCCACGTCTCCGTACAGCGGGAACGCCGCCATGACGAGCCGACTCACATCCGCGGCGAACACCTGCAGGCTCTCTCCAGCCGCCCGGGTCCGCGCTGCCAGGCTGGTCTTGAAGCGCTCCAGCGCCTGCCGCTGACCGAACGCCTCTTCCAGCTTCTCCTTTGTGGCCTCATAGTCCGACTTCACAAAGTCCGGGAGGCTGTCCCACAGCAGAAATGCGGCTCCGCTGAGACGGGTGGGCAAAATGCGCGCGAGCTCACCTCCACGAGGTCCGCCGGCTCCCGCCGTTGCACCGACAGCCACCTCCAGCTGTCTGATCCAGCTCTGGAAAGTCTGTCCATCATCTCCAGCAAATGGAGCAGGCAGATAAATTTGAAAGTCCCCGCGGGGAAAATGCCTGCCGGCGTGTCCCGCGCCTGGTTTAAACGGGTCCTCGTCTCCGACCCACATGGTTGGTAAGCTAGCTCCAGGAAAAAAAATTCGCCAATGCTGTACAAGCCGTGACGTTAATCCTCTGCAGCGCACGGTCCAGAGTCACTCGACAAAAATAAAATAAAACCACCGCTGCCACCAATGTAGCCGGCCTCACAGGGTTCGGTGTCGATAGATATAAATGAAATGATGGCGCTCAGTCACACACGTCTGTTCACTCCACAGGTCTCTTTATTATCAATCTTGCACAGCAGAACACATGCCCCCTACAGTCCCACTACCGTAACTGCAATAGTAAATGCATGAACATGAGACACTGCATGGGCTGCTACACTAAGATCAGAAATATACTTTCTAAGAGTGATGCTGAAAAACTCATCCATGTGTTTGTTACGTCTAGGCTGGATCATTGTAACTCTTTGTTAGCAGCGTGTCCTAAGAGTTCCTTAAGAAGTCTCCAGCTTGTTCAGAACGCAGCAGCTAGATTGTTAGCAGGAACTAGCAGAAGAGATCACATCACTCCTGTGTTAGTTTCACTTCACTGGATCCCAGTCGATTCTAGAATCAAGTTCAAAATCCTCCTGTTAACCTATAAGGCCTTACATGGTATGGCCCTGTCCTATATTAAAGACCTCATAGTGCCTTACCAACCAAACAGAACACTTTGCTAGCAAAATGCAGGACTGCTTGTGGTTCCTAGAATTAGTAAAAGTACAGTTGGAGGTAGAGCGTTTAGCCACCAAGCCCCTGTTTTATGGAATAAGCTCCCAGCTCATGTAAGAGAGGCCGACTCAGTTTCTACATTCAAAGTTAGACTTAAAACATTCCTCTTTGGACAGGCTTATTGTTAGACTAGCTAATAATCAGAGAATATTGGACCAGAATTATGCCTTTTTATGGTCATTTTACTGTTTCTGCTCAGCCTGGTGTCATTGTTTACAGACCTTTCCAATTTCTGCGTTGCTCTTTGGAAAGGTGACAGACTAGCGTAGCGTCATTGGGTGAAGTTACCTAAAGTTGTCATAATTTTGTTTGAATATTTAATGTTTTTTCCAGGAAGAAGATGCGAGAAAGTAGAATAAAATGGACGTCATGAATACATCCTACCAGCTGGTGGCGGTAATCCTCCGTTCAGCTGGTTGACGCTAATTAAACGCAAACAGAAGAAGAAGGAGCGTCCCTTTATTATTGTTACCTCAGGAGCGATGTTATCCTCGGTGAACAGCGTTTCTGTCTCTGCTGAAAATGGAAACGAAGGTTTGTTACGCAGTTTTACCGCCACTTTCAGACTTTTGGTAGAGTTTTGAGGAACGACACTGACGTTCACCGCTAAACCTTTAAAGCTAATCTAGCACAGCCAGTGGTAGCTAGCTGTCCTGTTAGGCTGCTGTCTCCTTTTGTTTCAGCAGGAATCCTCAGGAGGGACTGTCCACTGAGCGGCTGTAAACGAGCCTACAAAGATAGCATTTCGCTCCAGAACCACATCAAGGAGCACGAAATCCCGGCCGAGTCTGTGAACGGTAAGCCGTCCAATAAAACATACTAGTAGTAGTAGCACACATTCTGTCAGCTGTCCTGTGCTACAACACGCAAAACATTCACCGTAGCATTCAGTGACGTGCGGTGAAGTTAATGGCTGGTGAGGCACTGACGTCATCAGTCAGATTTACAAATACATGAACCATAATGAGTAACTTATTCACCATTTGATTGACAACAGTTAACATGTTTTGTTTAAAATATCATTTCAACATGTTTTTTTCATATACAAACTGCAGCATAGAAAAAGACACAAACGTTATTATTGTCTTACCTTTACTTAAATAAAGTCCATACACCGCTCCTTCTGAAGAAAATGACTTGCCGCTTGCTATCACTTCTTCTAGTATTTTTTAGCGTCATAATCTCAGGGCTCACCGGCGCCCCCTAACATGAGGCACGAGAAATACTGGCCTCACCCGGCGGCTTTTTTGCCGGCGTTTAGCGCTCAGCACAGGAAACACGTCCCTCACATACAGTTATTTATAAAAACAAACACTGTACATCAAATACATCTGCTAAATTATGTAAACTCAGCTCATATAGTACAAGTAATTGAACCGACATACAGAGAGACAGCAGTACCGTCTGACTGCATAGGTATTGCGCAATCCAAGGTGAGGCTCAGCGGGCTGGTGCCTCATCGCACGTCACTTCTCAGTATTTGAACGGCAAATGCGGAAATTCAGCGAAATTGAAAAGAAAAAACACCCAAAAATGGTACATTTAAATGGAAGCACAAATTACTGATTAAATATAATAATTGAATTTATTTTTTCCTCTTTTCTTCCCATAATGACAGGTGAGGCACAGCCTCACCTGCCTCTCCTGACTGCACGTCACTGGTAGCATTGTAGTATTTTAGCCAAAAACTGTGTTTTAAATGTATTTATTTTTAACAAACCATCAAGGTTTGTACCTTCATAAGTCAGTGGACTCATAAATAATCGTCAAAACGCTCATAATATCAATTGTTTTTTTTTTCTTTTCTTTTTTTATTTATTTATGCAGAACAAAAGTGACATACAGCAGAAGAACAATAAACTGTACATCGAATGTTCAAAATAAACGCCAGGGGATATACAAGCAAAAAAATAAACTTATATTAAATTATACAGCTGGGCAAGGTGATACGTTTTAATAGCTTTTTTGTTTGTACTGGGGGAAATGGAATGTAAGTAACATTTAACTTGGGCTAGTAAATCAAGAAAATTAGGAGCTTTATTGCTGAATTTAGATTTGTGAATATAATACTTGGTTAATAAAATCATAAGATTTATTAAATAAAATTGAGATAAAAATGTCTTATCATAATTAACGTAACCAAATAAGATGTTTTTCCATGTTAAATTAAAATGTGGATAAATTTGAGATTTTATCAAGTTTGTCAATTTGTCCCATATTTTTTCAGTGTACTTGCAGGTCCAAAAAATATGCACTAACGTTTCCTCAGACTGAGAACAGAAAGAACAGTTTTTATCAATATCCCTTTTTAGCCTTTGCATATACTGATTTGTTGGATAAAACCTATGAATGATCTTGAACGACACCTCTTTCACTTTGTTGTTTATAAGATATTTGTTTGGCAGAAGCCAAACCTTTTCCCAACACATTTGACCATGAAGTGAAGTCCAGAAAGTTATGGCCGGGGATTCCATTTTTAGCTCCTGCTGGAACAGTCTTCGGATGGCTTTGTTTTGATTTTTCAAAGCAGAGAAGCAGAGTTTTCCGACAGCAGTGTCCGTCACATGAAGCTGTGGTTGGGGGGCAGATGGAGTAGGAGTTCCTTTATAAAGATAGGTGAGGTTGAGGGAAACGGCATCAAAAACCACCGAAAAGTCCTTCATAGAAACAGGGATCTGGTAGAACTGAAGGAATTCGATGTAAGTGTAAAGTTGACCTTGTTGATTGAATAATTGACTAACTAGTCTGATATTATTATCAAACCACTGTTGGATAAAGATAGATTTGTTTTTGTAAAGAATATATCTATTGTTCCAAATGTAAAACCTGTGAGGAGAAAAATTATGTTTATAAATCATGGACCAAGCAAGTAACATCTGTTTATGAAATGAAGACAGTTTGATGGGCACTTTGTCGGGCTTCTAGGTGCAGAGCAGTAAAAAGTCGAGGCCACCAACCTGGGAGAAAATATAATTGGGGATGAAGTTCCACAGAGAGTTCGGATTTTTCAAAAACTTTCTTATCCAATTAATTTTAAAAGTCATATTTAAGGTACTGAAGTCCAGAAAGTTCAGACCCCCACTAGTATAATCATTCATTAGAACAGATTTCCTTATATGATGAGTTAGGTTTTTCCAGACAAAGTCGCATAGCAGTTTATCAACAGTTTTGCTAACGATGTTACTGACATATAGAGACTGTTACTGACATATAGAGACTGAGCGGCATAAATGACTCTGGAGAGCCCTTCAGCCTTGGAGAGGAGAATTCGACCTTTAATGGAAAGGTCACGTAAAAGCCAGAGGTTAAACCTCTTTTTCATTTTATCAATAATTGGAAAAAAGTTAGTATTACCTCTATCATTTTCAGTTTTTGATATTATTATACCAAGATATGTGACTGATGTCTTTACAGGAATATTAAAGAGTGAATCTGAATCACAAGATTTAATTGGGAGGAGTTCACATTTTTTCAGACTTAATGAAAGACCGGATGCTTTGGAAAAGAACTTAATTATATTTATTGCTAGTGGAATTTGTGAGCTGTCTTTAAGAAAGAGAGTCGTATCATCGGCGAGCTGACTTACGACAATAGATCTACCAGCGATGGAGATCCCTTGTAATGGACTGGATTTAATGTGGTCACAGAGAAGCTGAGCTACAAGAAGAAATAGATATGGAGATATGGGACAACCCTGTCTAATCCCACGTTTTATATCAAACCTAGGTGATGAACCATGTTTCAGTTTAATAGAGCAGGTGGCATTATTGTAAAGAGTTTTAATGACTTTGCAGAAGTAGTCACCAAAACCAAATTTTTGTAAGGAGCGATACAGAAAGTTATGTTCTACTGTATCAAAAGCCTTAAAAAAGTCCAGAAATAGCATAAAAGAGTCATCTGCAATTAGATAAGAGTAATCGAGTATATCCAAAACTAAACGAATGTTGTTTGTGATATGTCTGTTGGGTAAAAAGCCTGATTGGGATTCATCTATTACTGAGTTAAGAACAGATTTAATTCTTTTAGCAAAAACTAAAGCTAAAATTTTATAATCATTATTAAGAAGACAGATGGGTCTCCAATTATCAATATAGAGTAAATCTTTGTGAGGTTTTGGGATAAGGGTAATAAGACCTTGGGTCATACTCCAGGGTAGGGTGTCATTAGAAATACTTTCGTTGTAAACTTCCAGTAAAAAGGGCGCCATCTGTTGGTAGAATAAAGTATAAAATTCAGAAGTGAATCCATCAGTTCCTGGAGATTTATTTGGTTTTAACACCTTTATGCAGTCACAGATTTCTCCAAGACTTATTGGATCATCACAAAGTTCTTTTTCAGAGTCTTTAATTGTTCTGGTATTGTTTAAAGAATTCAGAAAGATATCAGCTTCTATTTCAGAATATTGTGATGAATACAGATTCTTAAAAAATGATGAACAATAGTTGGAAATTATTTTAGCATCAGTAGAATTTACGTCATTAATTTTTAACTCGTTAATAGTGTTTATTTGTCCTTGATGCTTCTCCATTTTAAAAAAATAAGAGGAGTTTTGTTCTCCTTGCTCAAGCCATTGTTTTCTGGATCTAATGAAAGCTCCTTCTGCTTTTCTTTTATAAACTTGATCCAAGTCTTCCTGTAGTTTGATCATTTGTAGTTTTTGCTCAATTGACAAGCTGTCTGGAGGTTTTTGTGATAGTACTGAGATGCCTGTGATTAAGTCATGCTCTTGTTGCTTTCTTAGTTTAGCTAAGTTGCCACCAAATGTTCTTAAAAACTTGGCTGATTCATATTTAAACAACTCCCAATTAACTGAGAAAGAGTTCTCCAATTTGGCTTTATTAAAAAATGTTGAAAGAAGATCGTTAATTTTTGTTTGCACTTCTGTAATTTTGAGCAGCGAGTTGTTTAATTTCCAATAATAAGATTTACTGATATTTTGAGAGGGATACATAACAATATCTATACGGACAGCTTGATGGTCACTAAGTGGACACGGTAAGACATTGACATTTACATTATCTTGTAAATCACTAGAAATTAACCAAAAGTCTAATCGAGAGAGGGCTGTTCTAGATTTATTACTCCATGTAAAAGATGGTATATTGGGATGTTTGAGTCTCCAGATATCCACCAGTTTAAACTGTTCCATAAAAGATTCGAAAAATACATTTTTGCGATTATGATTCAAGGGCGGCCACCGATCAATTTGAGGGTTTAAAGTCAGATTAAAATCTCCCCCTACAATAATTGCAGAGTTTGGAAATTTCTGAAGCCATTTTTTCAATGTACTCTCAATTATAAGAAATAGTTGTTTATTTTCTGTGTTCGAGTTGTAGCAGTATATATTGAAAATAATTATGATATTATTATTGTAATTAATAACTTGCCCAACAAAGTGCCCTTTAGAATCAGATTCTGTATGCAGAACATTCCCGTTATATTTATGTTTTAAGGTTAAAACCCCTGCTGATTTTTCAGAGTGATGAGAAAACCATAAGTCATTCCCCCACTGTGTTTTCCAGAAATTTACATCCGAACAAACAGAATGAGATTCCTGACAAAATAAAAGATCTGTATTCAGCTGCTTAAGAAATAAAAATATAGCTTTTCGTTTGACATTACTTCTTAACCCCCTGGCGTTGAGGGAAACAATAGACAATGAAATATTTAGAACAAGAAAAAATACTCTCAAACACTAAGAAAAAGAAACGTATTTTCTGAGCTTAACCTGCACATTAGTAAATGTGTCAAACAAAATAGCTCAACAATATTTTGTGAATACTGAAGGTATTCAAAACATTCCCGAAAGAGGAAAAACTGAAAAAACTGAACTAAGCCCACATCAAAATATTCAGGTTTTGTGTTTCCAAGTGGGCCTCGGTAAATTAGAAGTTCAGTCAGAACCATCCTGTTTTAGTGAGTTGGCAACAATGTCAGAGTATCACATAACCACCAGTGACCTGATTACTTGACTTCTTGACCGTTGATGAAGGCTCTGCTCCCCACAAAGTAAGCTCGTTTTCCTTCCTCTCTGGCTTTTTGGATGAGGGGCCACACTTTCAACCGGGCTTCTCTGACAGCTGTGGAAAGATCCTCGGCAAAGCGGAGCTTTTTCTCTCGTAGAAAGCAGCTGTTTTTAGCGGCTCTCCATACTGCATCTCTGTAGGATCTTTGGGAGAACCGGATGATGATGGCTCTGGGGCGTGTGCTGCTTGGATTGGGTTTCCCAAGGCGATGTGTAACATCAATGGCAGAAAAAACCTGCTGCAAGTCTTCTACAACGATGCTCTGACATATCTCAGTGACCTTGGCTTTCACATCTTCATCTGGGCTTTCAGTGACACCAAAGAGTTTCAGGTTCCACCTCCTTGAATATGACTCCAGTTCCAGAACCTGAAGAGCTGCCACGGTTTTCTCTTCATTCTTCAAACGTTGGTCAACATCTTTCAAAGACTTTTGTGTGTCTTTTATTTCGTTGCATGCAAATTCTAAGCTTTTCCTTATGCCTTCAATCTTCAGCGTGTTTTCATCTATCTTCTTTGAGTTTTCATTTATTAGCCTTTCCAATGAATCTGCACGCATTTCCAATGAGTCGGCTCGCTTGTTTATCAGCTCAGATAAAACAGCAATGACTTCATTTGAATCAGAAGAGCTTTGTCCAGCTGCCAGCAAAGCTTTTTTTGCAGCTGGGGGCTTACTTGGAGTTTTAGGAAGAGGAGGGAAAGCTTCCATGTCCGAAGTTGGTGACGATTTGGCGTAGTCATGACACGAGGTGGTCTTCGGTACTGCAGCTTTTAGGCTTTTTTGCATTCTCTTTCTTTCTCGACTGAACATCAAGATAAAAAATCAAAAGATCCTTCTCTTCCAGAAAAATTTTGAGCTGTTTTCTTGGTCTTTAGGATGAAATAGATGTTATGTCCGATAACTTTTGCAGGAGCTCAGAAGGTACGCACCTACGCAGACGCCATCTTGGCCGAACCTCTCATAATATCAATTAGATTTTAACGTTGTCAAATAAATGACGTCATATCCGCCATGAAAAAAAAAGGGTAGCATGGTGTTGGAATTGCTTTTCAGGGAATTACATAGTGCCACACTATTTAGTTTTTTAGTAGTTAGGGGGTTGAGGTGGGGTTTCAGACAGAGCTACTCTGGACCAGACAGGAGTTCAAGAACAAAAATGATGGAATTCCACTTTTTTTTATACATTTAGCTTTCCTCGTGGAAAAAAAATGCTTAACAGATATAGTTGGTTACATAGATCAGTTTTTTTCAACCAGTGTGCCGCGGCACAATGGTGTGGGAGATAGTCAAGTGTGCCGTGGGAAATTGCCCTCATTAACTGATTTAACAACATTTCCCATCTCCAGGAAATCAGCTCTGTGTTCATCCAAACAGGTCCTGATAAAACACTGAGCAACAGACTATGAGTTTCTGCTTTTTTATTTTTATTTTTGGGATGCTGGTGTGCCGCGGGATTTTTGTCAAGGTTAAAGTGTGCCGTGGCTCAAAAAAGGTTGAAAAACACTGACATAGATGTTAATGTTGTGCCTTGTCAGGTATCAAAATCTGAGCCCGGGAACTGACATGGGTAAAATAATTAATATTACGTTCCCTCGAAATAATTAATTTGTGTGAACGAAACAATTATTCACGTGATTAGTCATTCATAAACATGGATGTTAGCCATACTTAGATTCACAGCAGATACCTTCACATTTCTGTCTGTATGTGTCTCATTACATTGCATGGAAGACACTGAGGATGTTTAGAGATCAGATTTATTTATTTTAAAAAGCTCTACAAAAGCATCTGTAATCACGTTTCCACGTCTGCGTTCATTCACATCCTGGTACGCTCTCCGTCCTGCTGCAAAAGCCGCTTTCTGCTGCTACTTCTGTGTCTCTGTGACCCACATTCGTTCAAGAGGGGGAAAAATAAAAACAATAATGATCAATTTATTAATATTTCGATGAAAATAAGCCTAAAAATTTAATATTTAGGATGCCCAAGCTTGCTGCTTCCCCAACATACTCTTTAGCAGTCACTTAACATCTGAAGGGTACATGCTACGTATCCCATCATGCATCACACATATCCCATAATGCATCTC
Source organism: Oryzias sinensis (assembly GCA_037389245.1). Classification (NCBI taxonomy): domain Eukaryota; kingdom Metazoa; phylum Chordata; class Actinopteri; order Beloniformes; family Adrianichthyidae; genus Oryzias; species Oryzias sinensis. The sequence continues at coordinate 3,788,269 of CM074489.1, read as the reverse complement.
AATGTGTCCCTGTAACTGTGGTGCATTCAAAGAAAATAGGATAAATGTATATCAGAATATTATTCCGTTCCCACGCATTAATTATTCCGAAATATTATTTTGTGTGAACGCTTTATTTATTTATTTTACCCATGTCAGATCCCGGGCTCCGTAAAAAGCTGTTAGAACAGTTGAATTAAAAAAAACTCTTGATAGATCTAAGGGTTTTTTTTTTTTTTAGTAAATGTTTATATAAAATAAGAACATATCTTTTCCAATGTAAAGCTGGGTAAATGAGCTTTGCTGCTACATGAACAGAGGGCAAGACATTTGTTTTATGCGGCAGAAGCAAAGGTTTGTGAAACAACTGTGGACTTTGTGCTGCAGAAAAGATTCCCTTCCTACCTGCTAACTACTAAAAAACTATCATGTGACGTGGTTTTGAAAGTTAACTTGAACTCCATGCTCACGTTTTTAAGGGCTTTTATCATTAACTGTTTTGAACATTCAAGTGTATTATAATGTTCTCTCCTCGCTATAAACTACCCTAAAGCGGTATTTTGAGTACCAAAAACCAATTTCACAGTGAAAAAAACGAAAACGAGCATTTTACGACTATTTCTGAATCTACTGTGTTTGAAAACGATGTTTTGTTTAAAAATCACATTTATTTAAAAACACTTTTTTCAGAATTCAGACACAACCATGAAAACTGACTCGAATCAAAGCGTCAACATGCAGATTATTTTTTCAAAGTTACCTTTGCTGAAACCCTCCATCCATCCAGTGACTAAAACAGGAACAGCGTTCCATTCAGAGTTCCAGTAAACCTGGTGTTTGTCCTGGACGCTTGACCCTCAGTAGTTCCCAAACACAGCAGTGTGTTTGCCAGCCATGGTGGCTGTGTTTGATGACGTAGCAATCACCCCCCCCCCGCGATGCGCGGGGCGCCCCCATGGGGCAAAGAGCCGCTGTGGGATGGGGAGGCAGCCAGCTGGGGCCTCCTAAATCTATATTTTTCCTATTTTCATTTAGACAGTAATAAGAATAGACATGGAAGTAGCAGCAGAAAGCAGGTCCTGCAGTAGATGCTGAAGCTCCTCGTCTACTGAATGATGTAATGAACCCAGACATGGAGAAGAGATTACCGATGCTTTTATAGAGCTCTTTAAACATCCTCAGTGTCTTCCATGCATTGTAATGAGACACAGACATAAATGTGAAGGTATCTGCTGTAAATCCAAGTATGGATTACATCCGTGTTTCTGAATGACTTATCATTGGTTTGTGTTTATGCACATAATTAGGATTTCATGGAAACAGCATCCCTGTGTCAACATTTGTAGTATTTGGATCACGTTTGTGCAGACGTGTGATGGAAACTAAGATAAGCTGGGGTTTTACTAAATGGACATGGAACACAAAAACAGTTTCAAAGGCAAATGAATTAAGCAAATGGTCAAGAACTTCAAAGGCCCGGGCTGACGAAGGCTTAAACCCTCCATACCCGCTCTCTGGCTCACTAGCACTCCTCAGATGACGTTCAGCTTCCTGAAAGACGTGTGAAGCGCCTGCTGCTCATGTATGTGACGCCTGCGTGTCCTGACAGGTAAGGTGCTGCTGTGCTCCATGGTGGGCTGCAGCGCCTCCTTCCCCAGCATGCAGAAACTGATGGAGCACACGAGGCTTCACCACAAACCCAACATCTACTTCCAGTAAGTCCTGCCTCCCTCACATCTTCTGTGTTTTTGTGCACTCTTGAAGAACACATTTCTGTTATCAAAGGTGTGAGAGCTGCCGCACAAAGTTGCGCTCGTATCGTAATCTTTTGGGTCACCTGCACACCTGCTCCAAGGTGCCTCGGGGTAAACCAAAAGCTGCAGAGCCCGCTGCTCCGATGGTCAAGCCTGCTGAGCAGCCGTCCCCTCAGCTGGAGCCCCTATCTTCACCCCAGTTGACCCCCTTTGAAAGCACAACGCCGGACAGATGTGTCCCTGCTGCCTTCCTGCCAGGTCCCACTGACCCCCCCATGCTAGACCCTCCGATCTTGCCTCTCCAAGAAATCTCTCCTCCAAATCACCCCCCCACACAGCTCCGGGAAACGACCTCTCCGGTCCCGAGTGAATCTTATAGCCTTCCCCCAACTCTGAAGCCCGTCACCCCTAAAGCGGCGGTGGATCCTCCTGATTTACAGAGTCAAGTCCAGATGCAGACCTGGACCTCGGAGGCCATTCATCCCGTCTCCCTACCCGCGGTGTCCTCTCACGGGTCCCCAGCCGTCTGGAGAAAGAGTCAAGGTGAGGCTCTGCTGCCCAAACAGCCGGTCTGCTTACAGCTCATCCTTTCTCATTTCACTTTAATGTTCGACAGTTGTGGGCAAAAGTTTTGGGAAATACATAAATATTGGAAATTGGAAAAGCTGCTCTTTACATTTTTACAATAGCAATTTGTTATGTGAAGGGTGATCAGATGAACTGCTTAGTCCTTCTTTGCCATGAAAATGACCTTAATCCCCAACAAAACTTTCCTCTGCATGTCATTGCTGTCATTAAAAGACCCGCTGAGATGATTTCAGCCGACGTTTGGTTAAGTCAGGTGAGAATGTTGACGAGCACAAGGCTGGAGATCATTATGCTGGTCGTATTATGAGATCGATATGCTACCACCAGTCCAGCAGTAAAGCATCCTGAGACCATTCATGTGTGGGGCTGCTTCTCCTCCAAGGGAGGGGGCTCACTCACCATTTTGCCCCAAAACACAGCCACGGTACCAGAACCCCCCCCAACAGCAACTTCTTCCAACAATCCAACAACAGTTTGATGACCAACAAAGCATTTTCCACCATGATGGAGCACCGTGCCATAAGGCTAAAGTGATAACTAAGATGCTCGGGGATCAGAACATGGACATTTTGGGTCCATGGCCTGGAAACTCCCCAGATCTTAATCCCATTGAGAACTTGTGGTCAATTCTCAAGAGGCGGGTGGACAAACAAAAACCCACTAATTCTGGCAAACTGCAAGCAGTGATTGTGACAGAATGGGTTGCTATCATTTAGGATTTGGCCCAGAAGTAAATTGAGAGCACGCCCAGTCGAATTGCAGAGATCCTGAAAAGAAGGGCCAACACTGCGAATACTGAGTCTATGCACAAATGTCATGTAATTGTCGATAAAAGCCTTTGAAATGAATGAAGTGCTTGTAATTATATTTCAGTAGATCATAGAAGCAACTGAAAGAAAGATCTAAAATCAGCTTAGCATCAAACTTCTATTTTTGTCATCATCAAGCATCTGTAAAAGATGTTCTTCAGCATCTGCTCATGCTCACAGGCCTCTTCTGATGTCGTGTCCTTAGGTCTGGGCTGCAGCCGGCGTGTTCTCTGGGAGCACACCAGAGGGTGCTACACCTGCGTACAATGTGGCCACAGAGCAACCAACCGAAAGGAAATGAGCGAACACATCAGCAGCAACCACAGCGGGAGCAGAGCAGCTGAGAACAGGACGACCCCGCCCGTCCTTCACGCCGTTTCAGCTCCTCCCAAACGGCCAGAAGAAGCCGGCGGCAGCGACGCTGGAAAGTGATTGGCTGTTCCACGGCCATGTTGCTCTGTGATCCTCTGATTAAAAATGTCCTTTTTCCTTCTGGACTGTGTGTCGGCTCCATTTCTGTGGGATCACAACACTTCATGCTCGGCCAAAGGTTTCCTCACATGTGGACGCCAGGGGCCGGTTCCTGAAAGCACGCTGTGACATTTGTCGGCATCCTCTGTTACAGTTCCAAAACCAAAGGTAACCTTCAGGGTATGTAAGTAACCATAGCAACAGAGTTGCACGGCATGCCCTTTTGACCACAATCCTGGCTAAGTAGCAGCACAGAGGGGGGGCAAGGCCATGTATGGATGAGATGATTTGTCCCGATGGTTATTTATAAAGAGTTACTGTTTAAAGAAAGAATCTTCCCTTTTCAAGCAGTTAATTAATCTCACTTTGACAAACGTCCCATTTAATGAACAGATAAATAAATAGTCCAAATTAAACAAACCCTCTACATTAAAAATGGATTCCTGTCAAGCATTCTATGTATAATTACAAATATGTCTGAGTAAGAGTATTTATAGTGGCGTCCTTTACATGTGGATGTATTTCATTTTTCCACGTGTGTCACAGGGCACTGAAACGGCATTGACTCACCTTTCTACAACTCTGGACACAAACGTCAGCATGGAAGGAAAGACTTCCACAGTGGGGGGGGGCTTGTCCTTTATGTGTGAGACTTGATATTTTCATGTATTCATGTTCATATCTTTTCAGTTTACCCCCAGAAACAAAGTTTTTCATAACCATTTTCCTCCAACTATGGTGGTTTCTGAAGGGTCTTTTTTTTTTTTTGTTGAACCTATGAAACATTTTTATTTCTGGGTCACCTAATGGATGCATTGATGTCAGCCACTTTTCCATCAAAGCTCCATTAACAACCATGTGATCTGTACATCTGTCATCAGTGTGCAGGACACAACGGAATGTCCTGTCTGTGATCTGTCAGTGTTAGAGCTACAAATCTCAGTCATTTTTTTCCCCTCTAACTGGTTAACACATGATTACCCACCTCCTCACAAATGTTGAGGTCGAAAGGGCGGGGCCTATACATGATGCCACAATCTTCTTTCTGCAGGGTAAGCTTAGCAGCGCAGCATGTTTGTCTTTGTTTGTTTTACATTGGAATCACTACAGGACCCTACACAGGTTATGTGCTGGGGGGACCCTCGTCTGATGTGTATGAGGACTCCCTAACCAGAACCAGAACCTGGACCACAAACCAGAATCAACCAGAGCAAAGGAGGGCAGTGACGGTTGGCATCCGGAGGTTTCCAGTGTCTACGTCAGTCCTGGGGGGTCTGTGACATCACACTGGCCTCCACAACACAGACATGGGTGCTCCCCCCCATGTCCGGATGAAGAAGGCCAAGAGGAAGACCCCTGTCATGTGGCCGATCACACAGAAGGCAGAAGACACACAGACTTGGTTTCAGTTAAGGAAAGATGTTCACAAAAACATTTAGAAAGCGTCTTCAGAGATTTACCACGTAACAGATGGATCTTCACATACATTACATACAAACATTTAGTCAAGTCAAGTCAACTTTATTTATAAAGCGCTTTTAAAACAGCAGAAGCTGACCAAAGTGCTTAACAATGCAGAGTAAAAACAAAATAACAAACTAAAACAAACAGAATAAAATCAATAAAAATTGATACATTAAATAAAAATACATAAAACCAATAAAAATAAATTTATAAAAACATCAACTCATTTAAGAGTTTTTCAGATTAGATTACAGTCTATATCAGGGGTGGCGAACAAGTTTGACACCAAGAGCCGAATTTTTTCACTGTGAGAGTTAAAGAGCCACACCACACACTGACCTGCCAAGACGCACACACACACACACGCAATTAAAGCCGTATTATTGTCCATAACACACTCCTTTCCCTACAACAGAACAGCAAATACTGTACTGGTTTTTATTTTAAGGAAAGTGTCCACCCTCAATACACACATCAATGCAGCTTAGCCAGAGTTAACACAGAGACTACGCTGGAGGTCAGATACCCCCTCCACACACACAGGCACCTCTCTCTCATTTCATACACACACACACTCTCTCTTCATCTCACTCTTTTCTCTGCCTCTCTCTGACACACAACTACTCAGTGACGGGCAGTAAGGTTGATGCTGGTGAGAATGTGACTCCTCTGAAGTCAGATTTATGATGATAAAACTGAATATTTCATTGTTTATCCAACAGCATTTAACTGGTAATTCTTTGTGTCTCAACATTCCTCTTTCAATGATACTTACACCAACAAATACACAAACATCTGGACAGAGCATCCTTCTGGTGTCTGAGTCATTCATATTCACAGTAAAAACATTAAATATATTACATTTCAGTTGTGTGCAACTTAAATTAATTTTGACATTCATTAGAATATCTTGCTTTTATATGTTTTTTTAATTTAAAATTGTATGACTGACATTTGCATCAAAGCAAATAATTTCTTAAATATTAAAACATTGCAATGAATCAGTTTATACTAAGGAGTAATATTCCAACAAGTGCTGAGTTACAATTTAACAGACTGCGTCATTCACGTCCTCTCCTCTATGCTCACAGTAGGAACCCGGTAACTTCGACACACACTTATTCAGCCAAACGGCATGGATCTCAACTCTGCTAACAGCTACCTGGCTCATGGTTTTACACTGAAAATCCCCTCCCCCCTTCCCATGAGTCTTAGGGGCTGAAGGCGGGGCTAAGCCCCAGGCCAGTTGATCAGCTCCTTTACGTGAGTGTCGGTCAGAACGGACCGATGTCTGTTCTCCAAATTATAACAGGGCCTTCTTTCGAAGAGATTTTAGCTCATTTATCTCCGGTTCTCTCGCTGCCTCACAAGCGGGGATCTCATCAGTCAGTCTCTGCATTAAAGGATCCATGAGAAAAGTGATCTGCGGTCGTTTCTGTCCAGTTGCGCAAGCAGCGTCACGTTCTGCGCTTCATTCATTCTGATTGCAGCTGTCTGCTGTGAGCTCCGCAAAGAAGGAAAGTGGGAGGACTGCCGTTTGAATGAGCAATTTGAAAAGCTTCAACTTGTTAATAAAGGAGACAATTTTTGTCAGATCAGGAAGTTTTTCATTTTTTCCGGGACACGTTTTGTTCCTTTCTGCCATGACCAATGTTACTGCTCCCAAAAGCTCATAACGATAAACATCGTGACTTGCCATTCTGTTCAGTAAAGAGTAAGAATCTTCCCGTTCTTCCAGAAACACCCTGTGTTAATCTGTATACTCTGAATTTCACCATTTTGACCATGAGGGGAAACGGTCTGCACACATATCAATCTTTATGTATGTGTTCCGGCAGTGGGCGTAACCCGCGCAAATGATTGGCAGTCACGTATGTGTCGGGAGCAGAATCAAACACACACACACTGCCAAATTACTTTTATTATTAATTATTTATTTTTAATACCCTCTGATGGTTTGAGTGTGGTTTAAGAGTTAAAAAATTATGAAATGAGGCACAGGATATGGAAAATATGACGAGACGCAAAGAGCCGCACGCTCATTGGCCAAGAGCCGCATGCGGCTCGAGAGCCGCGTGTTCGCCACCCCTGGTCTATATCATGAATAGTTGGTACATAAAAAAGCATGCATGGTGTATGAGCACTGACAGCTGTTAATACATTCTGGAAGTCTTTGAGGGACACCAATTCTGTTTATTTGGAATTAAATTCTATTTAAAAAAGGTTACATGTTTCTATTAGCTATACGGACTGACAGAATGGAATAAAAATGACTTCACAGCGCTACATAGCTTCAGTCATTCTATATTTGAATATGACCTTTGTGTAGAATGTTTGACTTTCATTTTCTTCTGGCTCCAGAAGGATTACATCTTAACAAGAACCCAACATATTTCTAATTCATCGTACAATATGACTTTACCCTTATAGGAAACTGTTCATAATGACAAAATGGAGTAATAATGACATTTTGAAACTCACCCTCTACTCTGTCAGTAATTTCTGCCAAACCGACCCACTTTCATTGTTGCAGCAGTGATGCTTTTTTTTTCACCAAAATGGACTTGGTTTCTCTGTTAATCAGTAATAAAACCTCCATCTCTGCCTCTGTGGTGCAACAAAAACGGGGAGCAACATCAGAGCCATCCAGCCATCCAGTTTAAATCCAGATTCCAGCTCAGACGTTCATGCATCTGTTTGACTGACAGTGGAGGCATCAGAATGGAGCAGAGCAGGGAGACTGTGGCCTCCTGTAGTAGCTTCTTTGACACACCCACAAGCTTTTTCAATCAGCCTCTTTTCATTTGATTCACAAAGATATGAACAAAGAAATACTCAGAATTACAATTTCACCCTTATCGTTGTAACCCTTGTTCTATCCTAGGCACTTTACCATTGGGAGTTGGGTCATCTAGACCCACTAGACAGAGCTCTGAACCTTGTTTCTTCAATGATTTGTGATCTTCACTGGTGTCCATGGATTACATTACATCTTTCCACCTTTATCCACCTTTGTCATGGTAGGGAGAACACGTCAATGGAAGGGGGGGGTCATCTAAGATAGCACAAGGGTTAAATATATGTTATCCATCATAATGCCACAAGAACATGTTGAAAACACCTAGAATACAATTTCTAATGGAGCAGGGGTTTACTACTGAAAAGTTGAAGTACGAGTAAACTTGATATTGTTCTGTATTCCTTTTTTAGAGGAAGTAAACCAACTAATCTGCTAAATGTCATGGGACATGTCTATATTTGCAGTGTGGGGGTGTCAGAGATTTCGTTGATTGAGACCCAACCCATGCTCCAGGCAACTACCCTTCCACCCCGTGGGAGGTCGATAAGAGAGCAACTCAGGGGCCCCACACCTATCCCTATGAGGAGGACACCCAAGAGGGGTTGGGGTCCTTGAGGAGCATAATAAACATTACCCTACCAGGCTCGCCCACAGTTGGAATTTTGGAGGGGGCTAAAGCTCAAGGACAAGGACCAAAACCCGCTCCACAGGGATACGGACACCCCCTTTTACTTTGCTACTTAAGGGGAACAGCAACGTGTCTATGACCTCAGTTCCCACATTAGCAACGCTAGTGCTACGACTGTTAGCATTGCAGTGTTTACCAGATGGTTTGGTGTTTTAGACCAAACATGAAGTTAGAAACTTAGGTTGTTATGTTAGTAAGTGGTTTTTTTAAAGGTAAGTCGTCGTAAACATGAGATTGCATGTCTATTTGAATCTGTGAATATCACATAATTCTCAGTTGTACTATTGTAGGGAAAAATGCTGGAAAGTAAAAGGGCTGAAAGCAGGCCAGTCTTTTTATAACTGCAGCCGACGACCAGACCGTAGCATGTAAGGTCCCACTGCATCACATCCCGCTTTGTCACAACATCTCACACCACGTCATGCCATGCCATACTGTGCCACGTCACCTCTCACAACGCCACACTGAATCAGGTCCTGGTTATTTTTAGCTTCTTGTGATTCTGCTGATCCATGACTGGATCATTGATAGGGCTCCTCGTCACGTCTGTGGTCTCAGAGGAGGGAATTTCTGCTTTTCTGTCTGAGGAGGCTCACTGGGGCTCTTGTGTTTGTCTTCAGTGTCTGCTCAATGATTTTTTTGCAGGATATTTAATATATTTGCAGGATATTTAAGACTCTGGTTTAGGATTCATCATTATGTATAATCTGTTATCTCTTTTGTTTGTGTCATGATCCGAAAACGAGACAGACCCAGATGCTGTAACCCGGAAGGAGGAGCCTGGTAAGTGGTTAGGTGAGTAAAAAAGATTTGTTTTTTCGATCCGATGTGGGTTTAGAAGTTGGCGTGGCTGGAGGCTCTGACGAAGTGGAGACCGAGACGAGACCGGAGGTCTAGGTGTGGGTCGGAGTTCGTGGCGTGACTGGAGGTCTTGGTGAGTGGTGTGGCTGGAGTTCTTGATGAGCGGCATGGCTGCAGAAGTAGAAGGAGTGAATTCCTCAGTGGATCCAGGAGGATAGCTGCTGCTCGAGGTAGCGTCTGACTCAGGTGACTCGTGATATGAAGTTCCTGAGGCAACAACAAAACAAGGTTAGCGAGAGAACAAGGCAAGGGGGCCAGCCGTTAGTCTTAGAATGACTAGGCACCATCAGGGTTAACGAACTGGCGTTGAATGCTGGAGCTGGGTCTCCTTAAGTAGAGCAGATGGTTGATGAGATGAGTAGTACAGCTGGTGAGTCAGGAGCAGAGCAGAGCTGGGACAGGAAGGGGAACTGACAGAGGCACCATGACCGTTTGTTTGCTAATATTTATTTGTAATGCTTGAGATGAGCAGTAGTCATTTTTAGGTTCATCAAAGACAAAAGTTCCTGTCACAAACCTTAATCCTACACCGCCCATCCCTGAAAATCAGTCAATAAAAAATGCATTTTACAATAAAGGAAATTTTGGGAAATGTAAAAATCCCAAAACAGAATAATGATAACATGTCGTATCAGAATATTTACCACCTGTAAATTTGCAATGTAGGAAAAACTTTATTAAATATTTCTAGTTTAAGCGTTGGTTGATTGCTTTTGATGAAATGACGTTTATTTATGACGTATTTATTTATGAAATATATAACATTCTGATAAAGGAACCTGAAATCATGCGTACGTCGGACCCAACAGAAGTCACGGGCTCCTGCTCATTCTTTTTGATCAGGCAACTGTAAGCTTGCAAACAGATTCTAACCGGAACCAAGGCTTTTTTCTTCGAAGGGTTTTTTTTTTTTGCTTCCTTACTCTGAAGCAAAAGAGGAAGCGATGCAGCTGAGACTTGACAGTTCCTCATTTCAGAACGTTAACGTAGGCTGCTGTGCTGCTGGAAATGTGTCTGCTGCTCATCTAGAGTCCATGTCGAGAAGAACCACCACGTTGGAGTAGGAGCTGAATCAAAACTCACAAGCCTTTTATTATGGAAGAGGTGAGTACTGAAGACGAGCTGCTGAATCCGTTTTGAGAAGAAGGCCTCACTTTGCTTCTGTTCCAAATAACACTCTTGATTGATGCGAGAGGTCAAACACACTGCAGGGGAACGCCCATCACTCGGGAGCCTTCCTTTTCTTTTCCGAAGATAAACCACTGGAGTTTTCCAGCTTCATGTTTGTGGACGGTTGTGTGATTAAGATCAGGCTACGAACACAAACATATTACTGAGCGTTTGTCACACAGCATCTGTAGATCTGGAGCCAAACGGCTGCTCTGGTTTACTGTGTAGCACAAAAGCAGAGCGGGGAACTTTGTTCAAAACATTTGTAAAACATGCTGCTCATGTGACCACAATCCTTTTCTCTTCACGCTGCCCTGTGGTTTGTTTATGCAGTGAAGTTTCCATCCAAAAGTGAACTTTAGTGTTTAGCATCGCAGCTTGTTTGAGCAAAGACCAAGAAAGGAAGTAGCATCCAAAAGGGGAAGACGTCAAACCGGGCGCCGGAACATAGCAGAATCCTGGTACTTTACAAAAACATCTGATGTATGGATGACACACAGAACTCATTCTTAGCGCTGCATGGGGTCAGGCATCTCAAAATGTTGTCGTCTGTGATTATTGCCCTAACAGACCTGCAGATTTAGGTTGACAAAGGATGTCTAGGATGACACTTCCAACAGTTGCATCCTCTGAAACCATGAGCTTAAGAAGATGCATTTTCCCCCTCTGGCATAAGAACGGCGGCGGTAAATCATTTAAAGGAAAATAACAGCTCCTCCACTGGTTTCCCATTTGATGAAGTATCTCTACTAAAAAAGGAAGTTCAGCAGCAACAATGAGAATAGCAACTGTCCTCAGGAGCCCGGCCCTTTGAATGCAAAACTGAAACCTAAAACCAGAAATAATAATAACTTAGGAGAATAACTAGAAATGTATACATAGAACGTTTGAATTTAATCTGAGAAGAAAGAAATCCATTTTTTTCCTTACAAAGAGAAAGAAAAGAAAAAAGGGGAGGGGCTTAAATGATGCCTTTCATAATCATCACTTACCAAACACCCTCTTAATGAAAAGGTCCCCTATAAGAATATAAGGAATATTTTGAAGCTTTTTCTCTGTTACAGGCACGTTTTCACTTTATCTTTGCAGAACTGACCTGTTGTCATGGAAACATCGTAGTGTTTAAAACGTTTTGGTTGAGCCGTTCCACAAAACAAACCTCCAGAACACACTAGTCTGTTGATGAAGACTCTTGGATCAGTCAGTCGTGACAGCTGATGCGAAGAAAAGTCCTCTTCATTGTCACCTGCTCTCATGAAATTCACAAACAGGAATCACATCTGTGCAGCTTGTGTGTTTTTGTTGTGTTGTGCCAATGCATTTCTGATCTGAAGTTGGGAAATGTCTGGTAAGGAATGGCCTTTGTGCTAAATTACATGCCAAATGTATTTTATGATGAAACTAGGTTTCATTTTTTTTATTTGTTCAGCCTCTTAGTATAAAGTGAAGTGACTCAGTTCAGTGTTAGGCTGTTTACGTTACTATAGTGCAGGTCAATAGTTGGCTTAAGACCACAGGAAACACTGCTAATAAACTGCAAAGGTCTGTGGGCTGAGCTGAAGAGTTGAGTTGGGCTTTTAGTATTTAGCAGACGTCCTGTGTGAACTTTTTAACACATTTTGGAGCACCGTAGATACTTGGAACTCTATAACTTTTCTATGCATATCAGAGTGCAGCTGCCGCCTGATGTTGTGCAGGTTTTTTTTTTTTTTGCAGTAATTTAAATTTAATAGGAGAAAGAAAACGAATGACATCGCATAGAATGCCCACCCTCCTCAGAGGTCTCATGAGGAGCATAGAAGCAGGAGAAGTGCCAACCTCCTCACTAAGTGAGAAGAATCAATATCGCATCGTGGAAGTTCTGCTGAGCTCAGAGATGGAACTGCAATGTAAGGAGGAACCCACATCTTAATAGAACGAGTGTGAGGAGTCTAAACTGGACTCATGCATGACGTTTATGAATTACTCCTGCAGCAAATGCAATACATAGAACTGCTGTTCAGGTCCTAATGTCACACCTGCAATAACTGAGAAGACCGAATTCCGGACTTCAGACACAGGCAGAAAATGTTCAACATCTTTAGGTAGAACTAAAACAGGAAGGAAACCGCAAGAAGTAGCAGAACCTTTAAAAAAAAGTATGCAAAAAATATGTGTAGAGAATTTAAGAGCAGAAAGTGAAGACAGGATGACGTGTCAGGTGGAACAACAAAGGCCCGGACAGGAGGATGTGAAGCAGTGTGATAACATGGAGAGGGAACCATGAGCAGAATTTAACTGAACCTAAAAAGGAAATGAAATAAACGAGCAGCTGAGACAACAGCAGAGCAAATGCACATCTAAAATTAGAAATACTAAAGAAAGTTTAAAAAATTTAGAATTTTAGTTAGTAAATGTTTTTGCAAACCAAATAAAAAGAACAAAATCAGGAAAACAAAATGTCTTTGGATAAATTGCTTGCTATATGCACGAGACCCTGACCATAATTCATGACTCTAGAAGAAGTCATCTTAGTCGTCAACAATAAACTGTTATCCGGGCTGCTGCCAGATGACATGGTATCATTTATTTAATACTTCTTCTTTGTTTTTGTGTACGCAGCTCAGATGTAGCTCAGACTGGAAGACATCATTTATTAAAAGGAACGATTTAAAAAAAAACATATAAACAGCAGACTTCCTCTCAAAGAGATCCTGAAACCTTTGGCTCTGTTGAAAAAATGTTGAGTAAATGGGTTTTCTGCAATGATGACCATGAGTTAGAATGGGTCAGAACACTGGCAAAAGATGGATGGCAAGTAAGAGGGTGAGTTGATGGTGTCAGCCACAGGGGATGCAGATATGAGTGTGTGCTGCTCACTTCCTGCTCTTCCTGAAGGTGACGGGAAAGGGAGAGGGAACTGAATCCTGAAATGGCAGTCTCTGTAAAGAGAGTTGAAGTAAATCTGGCTGACTGATGGTTTCTGAGGAAGTGGAGAATCCGCTAAATAGAAAATCCTACTTTTGTCTCAGAGAACTTGCCTGAGATGATGCAGAGTCCGAAATGTGGAGTTCGGAATTCTTCACAGCACTGATTTGGGCCATGGACAACAAACAGAACATTTCATTTCCCTGCTGTCATCACAGCTTTATCTGTTAGGTTTGTTGCGGCTCGTACTCACACTAGGATTAAAGGTTTCCAGAGTCCAGGGGCTTGTGCTGCGGCACATCTCCAAAGCGGGCCAAGGCCCAGCACTTGGAGACCGGGCCAGCACCGAGGCATCTGCCAGAGGAGCTGGACTTTGGGCCCAGATGGACTCTGGCACAGTCCTGAGACTGGAGGATAGTCTTGGGCTGGATCTTGGTTGGTATTGTGGACTTGACCTGGACATACACTGACCAAAAATATAAATGCAACACTTTTGTTATTGCTCCTGTTTTTTATGGTATGAACTCAAAGATGTGAAACATTTTCCACATACACAAAATAACCAGTTCTCTGAAATATTGTTCACAAATCTGTCTAAATCTGTGATAGTGAGCACTTCTCCTCTGCCAAGACAATCCATCCCACCTCACAGGTGTGCCATATCAAGATGCTGATTAGACAGCATGATTATTGCACAGGTGTGCCTTAGACTGGCCAAAAGAAAGTTTGCATGGCAGTTTACATGCAGCAAAATCACATCACCATAGGACAGAAGCTTTTATTTTCTCATGATGGATGACATATCTAAGGAAAATAAAGATTAAAATTGCATTTCTGAGGTATTTTTTTTTTTTTCAAAATCAGGAGCAGTTGGAAAAAAAGCTCTCTTTACTGACGCAGAAACTTGAATGGGCTGACCAAAGTCTCTGCTCCATTCTGATGCATCCACCGACAGACAAACAGATCTGTATGTGTCCTTGTTTTCCTTGTCTGAACTGGAATCTGAATCAGTCAGACTGTGGGTCTCTCCCAGATTAAGTGGAGGGATCGGAAAGGAGGATGGGGGGAGGGGGGTCTAATTTATAAAATATTTTTAAAAAATCAGTCATACCGTGACATTCTCTAACCTAGATTCCAATATAGCTACAGTATATAAAATTCTGCATTTTTGTTAATTTCTGAGTAAAAATGCCAAATAAAGATAGGGAACACAGAACGATGACATCACCGAGGGGAAACTTGGTTTAGAAGACGACTTTGATGGGGAAGTATATCGTCAAGCGGCAAAACGCCAGAGAGACGGACAAAAAAAGGTCAAAGCCATCTGGTGCTATTCGGAAAAACAAGAAAATCTGCCACAATGACGTCAACGACCAAAACCTTTTTTTTTTTGGTCGATGACTTAAACTAAAGTAGACCTAAATGTTGCAGCTGATATCATTTTTAATTTGCTTTTATTTTCTTTTATAACTTTTGCTCTACCTTTACTTGTAACATCAGTGGTAACCCTTAGCACGTCATGACTCATGTGTCTGCTGTTACACTACAGCTTTATTGTCACGCTTGTGAAACACGCTAGTATATTAATAGTAAGAGGTTAATAGTATATTAATAGTAAATAGTTAATAGTATATTAATAGTATATTAATAGTAAGAGGTTAATAGTATATTAATAGTTAATGGTTAGTAGTATATTAATAGTATATTAATAGTAAATAGCTAATAGTTTATTAATAGTTAATAGTATAGTATGTGTTCCATACAAATGTACTGGCTCTCAGACACTCACAAGTTGCACACGTGTGTGCGCTAAAGTTGCGGCCCAGCCTGAGCTAGAACCTGCCTTCAGTGGCCCCCAGGTAAATTGAGTTAAAGACCCCTGTTTTAGACAATAAAAACTCAACATTATATACATGTTTATAAGTTTAATTTTAACAACACAAAGTTTATTTGTTTTCTTTTGTCTAAATTTAAAAATGTAACTTTAACAAAAACAAATTATTAGTTTTTGGCTGATTAAATTGTTTCAGATTAGTTAAATGTGTCAGTTGACATCTTAACCTTAATCCTGGTTCTTTTATTTTGTTATTATATTTAAACTTAACAGTGACTGAAATTGAATTTATCCTTTAATCCAGACATTATTAGAAATCAGTTCTTTCTTTGATAAAGATGATTTGGATCAAATGCTGGAATTTCTGGCTGTTAATGATTCCTTTGTTCTCCAACACAAACATGAAGGAAACTAAACTGTTTATCTCTGATTTCATCAAGAAGATTTACAAACAGATATTTGTATTTGCTGTTCTGCTTGACAGTTAACAGCAGCACAGAGAGAGAGGCCGTCACATGAACCCAATGCATCATGGGAGTCATAGTGAAAAGTCAAGAACTCCTCCATATTTCCCTCCCCTCAGGTTAAGAGTTGACTACTGTAACTCCCTTCTTCCTGGACTTCCACAAAAGAACCTCCATAAGCTTCAACTGGTTCAAAACTCAGCTGCTCAAATAAAGCCCCGAACCTCCTCCATTCATCAGATTACAGCCGTCTTACAGCAGCTTCATTGGTTACCAGTGTCTTACCACACCACTTACAAAATCCTCCTTTTAACCTTCAAAGCCCTCCTCAACCTCGCCCCTCCGTGTCCTCCAGAGCTCCAGACTGTTGCTCCTCCCACTCGCTGCCTCAGATCCTCTTCCTCCGTTCTACTGGCTGCTCCATGACCACGTCTCATTTCCATTCAGCAGCTCTGGAACTCCCTCCCCTCTGATCTAGGAAATAGGGACTCACTTTTAACGTCTTAAAACTTGCCCTTTTCATTGTTATACATTCACCACATGACGTTTCAACTGCTGTTTTAACTGATGATTTAGTTGTGTTATTGTTGAGTTATTGTTGTGTCTTTATGCTCTTATGTATCGTTTGTACTGTAAGACAACTTTGAGTGTCAAGAAAGGCGCCATATAAATAAAGTGTATTATTGTTAAAAGCAGTGGCACCGATGCCGGACAGACTCTCGTCCCTGTGCTTCGTTGTCTGATTTACTTTTACACGGTCTGACACCGGATCCCACGGTAAGCTACTAGGGGAGCACGGAGGATCCGGGATCCGTACAGATCAGTAGCCCCAAACTAGAGCTGAGGAGGATATGGTTGGGCAGGCAGGAAGGCAAAACACTTGGTGTGAGGAGGGCTGGAAAGTAGCATGAAGACTGAAAACTTTCTGACAAAGAGAATGGAGACATGGCTGACAAAGAGACTGAGAAGAGCAGGTGCAACAAATTAACTTGATGACCAGGTGGAGGGAACCTCCACATTTTGGTTTCATTTGACCACATGACTTTCTCCCAATCCTCCTCTGGATCATAGATGGTCTCTAGAGAACTGGACATGTGCTGGTTTAAGCAGGAGGACCTCTGGAGTTCTACAGGATTTGAAGCCATCGCTGCATAGTAACCTCTGTTCCTGTTGTCCCAGCTCTCGTCAGGTCATTGACCCGTTTGTTCTGGACTCTTTTCACCATTCTCCAGATCTTTCACAAAGCTCCAGGCAGAGGGAGATTGTCAGAGACCTTTATATTTCTTCCATTTTTTAAGAATTGCTCCCTTTTTATCTCTAAGCTGTTTGTTTATTGTAGACTGGTTCATCCCAGTCTGGTTCAGGTCTACAGTCTTGTCCCTGGTGTCCTTTGACAGCTCTTTGGTCATGGTGGACAGGTTACAGTCTTTTCAATGTTCTTGAGCCCTGACAGGCAACCCTGGCTCAGTCTGGGGGGGGGGGGGGTCCAGAAAGGAGCCATAACATAAAAACTGGATACCAGGAAGTTGAGGAACGTAGAAGAACGTGTATCATGTAAAGCAAAAGGAAATTACTGTGCTGGTTTAAACAAAAAGACAAAACACAGGGATCGGAACCTTGGCCAAACATAAAATAAGTCAGGGAGACCGTCGGAGTCAGCAGCTCCCTGCCAAGGCTGCCGAGCAAGGTCTAACTGTTAAAAAGGAAGAAACAAAGCCCACAAATAAAGACTACCAAGGGCCAACCCCAAACTACAAAAACAAAACCTAGCAGTACAAGACTGCTGAGAACCAAGAGGGGAAAAAGAGAACCAAACCAGCACAGCTCAAAACCCAGCCACTCCTCAGCCTCCTGCTCTGCTCTCTTTAAATTCCTGCCTGTTTGAGGCCTCCTCTGTCTTAAATACGTGGCAGGTGCTGATCAAGACCATTGGCCACACCTGCCAGGTGAGCAGAATGACAGGGGATGCAGCAAAGCAGCAGCAGCAGCAGCAGCAGCAGCAGCAGCAAGACATAACAGTCCTAAAAGAGAACAGTTGCTACTGTACTTATGAAATGGTGGAAGTGGTGTTCATAGTCCACTTATATCCACTGAACTATAAATTCCCACAATCCAAAGGTCTGTGAACAGTTTGACCACCTCACTGTGAATGGTCAGCTCTAGATCTGGAGTTTTCTTCAGCTTTATTAAGGTTTTTCATTTTTGGTGTGGTTGTCATAACACCTCACCACCAGTGACTAAACTTCTTTTGTGACATCTCAGTATAATTACTAATCAGCCCCATAATGTCAGAATTGATTGAGTTTATGGGATGTTGGTTAAGACATTGGTGTTTGTAGAGCCTATACAGAGCTGGACTCTAGATGCGTCCCTGGAGAACTCTTGTGTTCAGGAGTATGTTGGGGATGTAGTTTCACACCATAACATCCTGAGGTCTTTTTTGTCAAAATGCTTTCAATTCCCAAAGAGAGAGATCGTTTCTAGCCAAAGACTGTAGTTTGTTCTTCAGCTGCCTGGAGTTAATGAATTTGAACGCCAATAAAACTTCCACACACGGGATCTTCATGTACGTGGTGCCGTTTTTTGAGTGAGGGATGGCAGTGTGCAGAGCTATTGTATGAAACTGGTGTGGGTTCACGCTAGGTGAGAACTGATGTGTGTCTGTGCTTTTATGGTAGTCAGTAATCACCAACCCTGCAATGGTGGTGGTTTTAGCTTGGATTATGATGGCAGATTCAGGCAGGTGGGGACTGTGGTACGCTGCTGTTAACTGTTGAAAGTAAAAACCACAGCAAGATGATGTGTGTGTGTATTTTGACCTTGGAGTAACAAATTGCATTAAGCAAATAAGAAATTGAAAAAAAGATTTAAAACCTGAAAGACCGTTTCTTATTTGTAACTGCAGCCCAGTAGCAGAAATAAGCGAACAGTTTCGCCTTTCAGGCAGGTAGACTCTGCAGTATTTTACTCCGGTTACTCCCCTAGGGCGGTAGTTAATTAACTCACCTGGTCCAGGTGTGCAGCCGTTCATTCTCTTCCATACCGCAAGCGCTGCATTCGTCGCCCCTAAAAAAAAAAGATCTCATGGAATTGTACGGAGCCTGATGCCAAACGAAAAGATTGTGAATGCCAACTTAAAGAATGTGAAAATTAAAGTACATGAAAATAAATATATTCTGCTGCATGAGTTTGCCTGACTGAAAGTCCAACTATTCTTGCATTCTAATGTGTTAATTCCTCTCTTTGTCATTGCAGGGCACGAAAAAGGACCCAGCCCAGCACACAGAGAAAGCCCTCTTGGGTAAGGCCGGCTGGGTGAAGAAGGCTCACGGAAGAGTTTTGACCAGCTATAAAGACCGATACATTCAATTGGAGAAGACAGACGTTGGGGTTTATGAAAATGAGGTACACTTCTTCTAACAGCTGTTTTTTTTTATAAAACCAAAGAGTGTGTTCTGATACAGACCATGTAATCAAAAGGTTGATTGATAAAAAAACAAACAGACATGAAACAATGACTCTGGTTGTCTCACTGTCTTGCCAAGAAGAAGCTAAATGACTTTAACTGTTACCTTTGTTTGAAATAGAAGTTCTTAAATGGATTTCATGCCGTGTGCTGCAGGACCTGCAGAACTGCCTAGAGAGGCTTGACCTGGAAAACTACGATCAGTGTCATGAACTGAAGAGCCCATTCAAAAAGAAGCACAGACTGATTCTCATAAGATCTTCAAAGTGTGGAAATAAGGTGAGTTTTGAGATGCTTCACAAGCGCAACCTGTGGAAATGCAGCAGCAACATGAAAAATCAAGCTTCTCAGTTTCTTCCATATGACTATAAATCAAGTATAACCTTTAGTCTCATTTGTCTAGAATTATAACCACAGTTCAGTGAACTGTCCTAAATAAAATAAAATAAAAAGTGCTGACCTAACATTGAAAGTTCTATGTATGCCTGTGTGGATCATTCCCAGCACTGCTCATCTTTGTTTTCCTTTTGTTTTAATGGCAAGGGCGGTAACTGTTTTATTTCTAAGAAAAGTTAGATTTGCTGTTACCAAATTAAACTCAACCAATAAGCTTCAGCATAAGAAAGCTAAAAAACAGAGTAGACGCGGCTACTCAGATGGACCAACCAGTTTCTTTAAGGCCGTGTCACACAGCCACTTTGTACATTTTGCTCATATTGTATGGATGAAAACTGGTCATACGTCAATATATGTGGAAAAAGTGAGAAAAGTTCACAGATGTATCACGAATAAACCACTTTAAAACTACTAAAGAAGCATGACTCAACCATGCAAAGAACACTTCAATCAACGTAGAACAAGAACTGTGCGTGATTATTGTGCGGTTTATAGGCAATTTATTAGTGATTCATGCGTCACGTATGTAATTTTAAAGTACAAAGTGCGCCGTATACATGATATAAAAGTTATAAATCGGTGTTACATACGTGCAAACTCCATTAGACATACGTGGAATGGTCGTGGAAAACCACATATTTGTGGCATATGCTTCTTGCCAAAATCATGCACAATTGTGTAAAATTTAAACATTAGTTGCATATAAACTACGTAAAATACGCTTACAATGCATAAATCTCAACTGACCAAAATTTTGCACTGCTCAAGCTGACATTTGCGCACATCGACGAATGAATAATGCGAGAAAGACTTATGAATTACGTATATCATGCATGTATCATGAAAGACCGAAAATGCATACGTGGACATTTCACAAAATGTACGTAGTGGCTGTGTGATACAACCTTAATTTCTTTCAAGATGCCCATTGATCTAAAGGAGTCAGTTGCCAGACAAGACGGTCAGCAAAGTGTTTTTTTTCTTTCTTCATAAATATAAAGTTATTATAGATTGCCCACCAAAAAAAAGAGAAAAGATTCTTGAAAGTTGTTACAAAAACACCTTTTAGAAGCCCTACACTGATGACATGATTACAAGATACAAGATGACAATAATGTAGATAAAGATGTGAGCTATTTCACCATGTACAGATCCAGGAAGCACTTTCGTCAGACACACTAAAAGAACATAATTATGTAGATCTAACAGCCCTACCAGAATCTTCAGCTCTGCTGTAACAGTATTTAGGTGACATGCAATACAGTGTCATATCTATACTTGAGGCTTAACTTCACACTTTGTGGAAAACACAGGTTATAAAATGGCATTTTCAGACTTAATCTTTAATTATTCCTCAATAGAAAAAAAATGAATGAAACAAAAGGATTCAGATCTGCTGATCCTGTATTGCTTAAACAACAAAAATGGAAGACGTCTCTTTTATGGATCCCCAGAAAGCGATGGGAGCAAAGTAAGAGACGTTTCAGATGAGTTCAGATGAAAAGCTCATGCAAGTTAACAGTTGGTCCTTTTACTCTTATATTTCAGAACACGCCAATAGTGATTAAAGATGAAAGGTCACTTAAAAAATTAATGCGCTAATGTGTCTATAATAATAAATCCCAATTAATGAAATCGTTTGAAACCTAATTATAAGCATATTAAGAGCATATATTTGTTGGATTCCTCAACTCCGTCACACATAAAAGCTGACAGAATTGATGTCGACAGATTTGACAAAATGGCAGAAAAAAATACGGCAGTTAGCTAGCTAGATTATTGGCCATTGCAATATGTCGCCATTATCTCAAAAATGTAATTTATGTTAGAGAGAGGGCTTTGACATGTTCCAGCTGTTACCACAGGAAATGGACCTTTTCTTAATCTAAAACATCAAAAGATGTCAATCTTAGCAGACCATGTGTGGTTTTGCTGCATTCACCACAGCTAGAACTGAAAACAGCTCCTGAGAGATTTAACTGACTGGGTTTTTATCGTTATTAAATACGTTATTATTGAACTTTAACACAGTTTTCAAAAGCAGAGGACACACATTTGAAAAGAGGATTTCTATAAAAAATCTTTGTTTTATTGAAATACATTTTTTATTATTATTAATAATTATTTTATTTAATCTTTATTGTTTTATTCATTTTAAACCCTCATCTTTAATTTGATATAAATGTTTTATTAATTATTGAGGTTTTTAATGTTTTTCCATGCCGGTGACTATGACGAACCGACTGCAGAGGACAAGAGAAATAACATGGAGGGTCTAAAACTACTTATGTATTTAACCTCTTCAGACTAATATTTGAGTTAATCCTTTACACATGTGGTCACAGGGTTCTAGTAAAGCAGAATGAACTACTGTGCTCACATAACACAACATGTGATGTCCACGCCACTGGACGTCCAGGGGCCTCATTCATAAACGTTGCGTACGCACAAAAGAAGGCGTACGCCACTCTCTACGCAATAATTGATATTTATAAAAAGCAAACTTGACGGGAAAATGTGCGGTGCTTCACGCAAGCTCTGACCCAGGCGTACGCACAAAAACGGGTGAAATGAGAAACGGCGACACCGTCGGCAGATGGAAGAAACACGTGAAAGTGAAAATGACAATACTGCCTCTCATAAAGAACATGAAGACTTCACAAAGCAAGTCTTACAATTAACAGCTACACCAACACCCGTTTGATCGATCAGCAGTGAAACAAACAAAAAAGATCAAACGAAAATTACAACAGAAATTCAAATGAACACATATTTGCAAAAAGAAAAGTGAAATATGTTCTACAATATTGGCATGTAGTGCAATTCATCCTCATAAATAATATAGTTAACAGAATGAAATAATGTACAAAACTGATATTCTCGTTAATGTGTCCATCTGGTGGAGCAGATACAGGTGCAATTAGACAGACAGACAGACAGACAGACAGACAGACAGACAGACAGACAGACGTATTAATTGTCCACTGGGGAAAGTTGTTTTCATAGTAAAACATTTCTTCATTAGCTATGGAGTTATGGTATTCATGCATATGCCTTTAGTTTGTTTTATTTTTGATAAAACCATGTATGTCTGAACCATTCATAAAGCAACAACAAATTACATTTGCGCTGATCAATTTTCTATTTCCACGTGGATTATTACCGACATCTGTAGCGTGTCAGATGCAATTAAATGGAGGGAAATAAAATGCCCCATCACGATGCGTAATGACGCACAATGGCTGATCTTGCTCTCTTAGAAGATGTGGCAAATGGAAGAATTCGGAGTCAAAGCACCTTTAGACAGCAAGAAAACTTGTTGGAAAACGAGGACGAGTGGCTTATGAGCCGGTTCCGACTTCTTCAAGCTGTCCTGTTGGACCTCTGCGGGCTTTTGGGGGTGTGTCACCCGGTGCATCTGGCGCGTCGGTGTTCCCCCTGCGCCTCAGTCACCACTCCACTTAAAAGGGATTCCCCAATAATAGCCGCCAGTCTCTCATCAAGAGGGGTCAGCTCCGGTGTCCCCTGATTGATGCGCTATCAACCAGAGAAAAGGGTCCAACTGTACAGCTGAAAACGTTTCTTACATGCTTTTCTGTCTCGCTACACGGCACACACTCAGCGCTGCTGTGAGGTCATCCTAAAGCTCCCTTGTAGTTCCTTAACAGAATTCTCTTAAAATAATGACGTGACACCACAACATTGAGACACAGGAACTCCTTGAAATGTGATCGGATGAATGCAGACTCATTAAAACAACCAATGTGATCCACATTGCTTCTCACAGTTTTCCAGACTATTAGTCATAAGCACTTCTCAGTGTACCTTCATACAGTTACTAGCATCCTCTGAGTTAAAGCTCACACGGCTCGTCTCCTAGCCAGTAACCGCCTTGCAGCACGCCTGGGTCGCACCAAAGTAACAAGTAAAAAGTCTTGTTCCCGACGTTTAAAACTGCTCATTGAAATAATAGTTTTGATAAGTTAAATGTTGTGATAACAGTTGTAAAGTGCAGCACGTCCGTCTTTTTCTAGTTACTTTGCCCCGCCTTCGTAGTTTGTAATTCCTAGCTAATGACTGACGAGATCTTTAGTCACATGGTTTTGTTTACAACAGGGGTTCTCAAAGTGCGGCCCGTGGGAAGATTTTTTTGTGGCCCTTAATAAAAGAGAGGCAGAGCAGGTTCCTTTAAAGAAAAACGTGTTGGCGAGAAGAAAAGGTGCTTTCAAGCGAAGTGGACAAATGCTTTGTCGTACCTCATGGATAAAGTCATGTGCCTTATTTGCAAGCAGGTAAATGAAATGCTCAAATAATTCAAAATAAATCGTTACTTTGTTACAAATCATAAAAACGATGACAAATTTACCGGCGAGGAGCGCAGCAATATGCTTCAACAACAATAACGCGGCTATGCTGCACAGCAGATAAGGTTTACAAAAATCCAGTGAAGCTGTGTAGGAAGCTAGTAGCTTGGACAGCAACCTCCAGGAAAACATCTGGAGGGCCTGGTTAACTGCACAAATGACACTTGGTCATTAAAGTTATTAAAAACAACTTTTTATGTTTATCCATTTTTTTCCCCCAAAATTGGCCCCCAGTCTACAATAACTTTGAGAACCCCTGGTTTACAAGCTCCATAACAGGATGGTCTGCTTGATACCAGTCTGAATAAAGAACAAACGCAAGGTTTGGGACTCGATCTGGAACTAGCAGTCTGGGTGCAGAAAAAAAGGATTTTCCAAGTCTGAATACACCTTTTATTAGGGTTCAATAAAACACAGACTAACCACAGTAAATTCTTCCTAAATAAGGCAAAAAGAAAATCAAGTGTGCAAAATTGGGAGCAATATCTTCCAATTCCGTCGCTGCCACTGATTACAACCACATTTCATAGAATCTGGAAACGTTTTCGATTTTAAATGCTACCAGTGTCCAATGCTAGCTACTTAGCTAACAGGACAACGAACTTGGGGAGGAAAAAAATGACATTTCACCTCTACAGCCACATCATTAATAAATAACTTACCTTTAGGTTTGCCAGTTTTCCTTAACCAGTTTCTTTTTGCTGCATTTTTCTGCACAACTGGGATAGCTGTTTTTTTTTCCTCAATGCCTTTGCTATTGGGACTAAATGGTTGCTGTCAATCATTCCCACCACACCTGTGGGCGTGGCCAGCCCGCCACATCACAAACTATGTGACAGAACTTTCCAAAGACCTAATAAAGCAAAAAATCATCAGCCGCAGCTTATTGTTGCTGTATATTTTTGTTTACACCCAACGTTTATTAATCATTAATTCTGTAAGGGGTTTAATAAACTCAGAGACTAGCTACAGGTACATGCAGCTTTGTGGCCGCTTGGGGGCCCTAGGCAGTCGCCTAGTTTGCCTATAGCAAGAAACAGCCCTGTCACCTTGAATTAAACCTAGAAAGTCTGGACTTCAGTTTGATTGTAGTCATTTGATGTTAAATCCAATATGGTGGCATGCAAAACCCAAATCAGGAAGACTGTGTCCCTGTCCAAATATTCTGGGCCTTCATACCTCTATACTCAAGTCCCAACCAAGTCACTGTGGGTTTCATTGTCCTAACCCAGCTGACGTGTTGCTGTGTCAGATTGTGTTTTTTTTTTTACGTGTTACTAACAAGGTCATGGTAATGTTTGTTTTAGCGGTATCTGCCTTACCCCTCAGGAAACTGTAACCCTAAACCCATGACCCTTATAAATTTAGCTATTTAATATTAACCTCACCCGAGGGTCAGATGGGGCCTGGAGCCCTGCTCCTGGGATGGCTGTATGGAGGGTGTGCTGACTTCCTCCTGATGGAAGGTGGGGTCTTATCTTTTATAACAGGTGCTCCTTTAATGCGTAAAATACCGTGCAAAAGGCAAGATGGCTTTGCTGCCATGTGCATTTGAGCTCTGTCCTAACAGCAACTCGCCACCAGCTAGATAGCAGAAGTTAAAATCAGGAAGAACTCTTGTTTTTTTAAAAGGAGCACAAAACTTTCACTTTGACTCCTGGTCTTTTATTTCAGCATGTAAATGTGGATATTGTTCTGTTAAGCAAAGTGAAAGTAGACATTTGTTCAAAGGGTTCCTCAAACGTTCTACAGTATGGTAGTATGGTTCCTTTTTTTGAACAATAATTCTTTTTTTAAGTTATAATTAGGATTTTTCCCCCCAAAAAAAGATATTTTATAGCATAAAACTGCCTAAAATGGATCTCAGAAATTCTTTGTTTGAACTACTAGATCCTTAATTTGGCTTTTTTGCCCTCACTTGTGGTTCTGTGCTAAGTTGGAGAGCACGATGTCAAAATATTCCTGCCTAATGCGTTCTCTCGTGGTGATAAACCCTTAAAATGTTAGCAGAAGCAGCCCCATTAAGAGCCTGTTTAGGCGCCATGTTGCAGTAAGTCTGCTCAGGTTTTGACACCACAGCTGTGAACAAGTTCTGTACTGTTGGGGAAAAAGTGTAACAGACACAAAACACCACATAATCATCCTCACTTGATGAGACCTTTGAAGTACAGCTTTATCCAGGTCCACGACGTCAAGCTCCAGGCTCAGTCTGTAGAGGAGAAGGAGGCTTGGATTAAAGCCCTCAGTGATGGAATCAGTCGTGCAAAAAACAAAGCCTTCGACGAGGTAAAGCGTTTTTGTTTTTGCTCCACATTTAACTGCCAGAGATTTCATGAATGAAATTCTTCCTGTCTAAACCCAGTGATATCTTTGCAGGTGAAAGTTGAAAGTACTAATTTAGAGCATGTTACTCGAACAAGGCCTAAAGGGAACCGGAACAGGAGG
Source organism: Oryzias sinensis (assembly GCA_037389245.1). Classification (NCBI taxonomy): domain Eukaryota; kingdom Metazoa; phylum Chordata; class Actinopteri; order Beloniformes; family Adrianichthyidae; genus Oryzias; species Oryzias sinensis. Next base: position 3,761,809 of record CM074489.1, on the reverse strand, counting down.
CCACCAACCAGGATCCACATGAAAGAGGTTTGTAAGACTAGAGTAGGCTTTTAGACTTCAATTTCAAAGCCAGAAATTGATCTAAAATAATAAGTGTCGTAAAGGTTTCAGAATATTTTTAGAATGTAAATGAAAAGGATGACCTCTATGAGCAGTGAACCTCAGTATGCCGAGAGCAGCCATGTATACCTAACGCTACATCTGAACCCATTTTGCCCTTTAGGTGGCCATTGGATCTTCTGATGGTCTCCTGCGGTTAGATCTCGGCCTTGAGGATGCCGTCATGCCTAATGGGACCCAGAGTACCCCTGCTAGTTGGACAGAGACTTTAAAAGAAGAGGAAGAGGAGGGTGAGCCAGAGGCCAGTGTTCAGAAGAAAACAATTGAACCTTCCATTCTACCTACCGATGCAGAGGAAGATACTTTAGCAGAAGATAAGTCTATTCATGAAAGTCCAGAGAAAAAGGTTTGTTTGTTTGTGGCATTATTGTTCCATGTACATATATTTATGGACTTTTAAGTTTGATTGATTTCTATGCAAATTATTTGTTGTTCTTCAAGGTTCAGTCTCAGCCAAATGAAGCCACATCTCGTGCCTCACCTGATGGAGAAGCTGTAAGTGATCAGATACCTGCTGCCAAGATGCACCCAGGACCGCCACCAACCCCACCAAACAAACCCAGCAATACCCTGAGGAACCTTGTAGTCACGCTACAGCCCCAACGTGGTTCTTCCCTTCCTTCACCTTCTCTCGCAAAGGAAAAGCTCCCCGATCATCCCAGTGAACCTGAGTACCAGGTGGACCCCACATCTACAACAGAGTCACACCAAGGGAAGGGTTGTGAAACGGACACAAGACGAGCTGAGGAGACGGATGGGAAAGGCCAGCTGGCTTCTGTCAAAGGAGTGGAATGGGGCAACTTGTGTGACATCCAAGATTCTACCGAGTCACAAAGCAAGAGCAACAGTCCTCTTTTAACTTGCAAACAAAACCACGAGAAATCTGTCCAGCAGAAAAAACCCCAGTTCGCTCATTCTAACAAGACTCCAACGTGTTCAGCCTCTGATCACCCAACCAGGCCTCTTCAAGCCCCAAAGCCTCCACCCAAAGTTCCTTCAGAGGTCCTGTCTTTAGCTGAGCCACCCTCCAACGGCCTCAGTCAAAGTCCACAGCTCTGGAAGAAAACAACTGGAGAAGAAAAGTCACTTTCAGGTTCTGCACTCAACAGTAGCCACCAAGATGTGAGGGTCCAGAAGCCTGCCTTCAAAACTAAGATGAAACCAGAGGGCATTCCTGATCAGAGCTCTTCTGCTTTGAAGGTTAGATCAGCCTCTTATGAAAACATGCTTTCCAATTCCTTCATCACTTCTCAGATGACCCATTCTAACGCAGCTGAGTGTGCACCACCTCCTGGAGATGAGTTCACAGACCTCCAGGCTAAAGTTGCTCTTGAAATGGAAAACACCAGAAAGCTTCTTAACCTGGCTAAGGAAGGAGGTTATGAGGAGAGCTCAGCGGAGGAGCTACTGTCTCAGGCCATGGAGAAACTGAGGAAGGCTGACAATGTCCTCCAAGAGATCAAAAAGCAGAAAGTTCAGAACAGGCCAAGCAACAGACTGAGCTGGTGAAGATTACTGAAGAACCATTCAGTTCACACAGACTGGACACTTTCAACAAGCGCCTTAGACTGTAGATCAATGTCTGCAGATTGAGTAAAGAGGAAAGACTTGGTTCAAAAAGATTCTGTGTTATGACTAACCCAGATGTGTGCTGTCTATGATTTTCATTCATGGTAGGAAAACAAGTAGTCAGGCTGGACTTGCTTCTGTCATATATTAAAAATATATATAAATAAGTAGTAGTGTAATTGAATATTTTGGATAAACAAAAGTCCAGTTGACTATTTCTTCCCTTTTTTTACCTTAACAGATATGTTTTTCTGGAAGCTTTTCTCAGAACACCTGTAATGAGTTTACTTTAAAAAGTCAGACTTTTAAAGGGCCTAAATCATGCAAAAATCAATCTTTAAATGTATTATAATGTTCATTCCTCACTATAAACAACCCCGAGTGGTATTTTGATCCGTTCACGCATTTCTGAGTACCCTAAAAACCTGCTCTCTGAGCACCAGCCCAGAATAATTAGGGTCCTCTCATTGTGACATCACAAAGTGGGGAACCGCCCCTTCCAGGAAGAGTCTGCACTGCCAGCACCGCCTCCCAGGCTAACACCCACTTTCTTGGTGGAGCTAGCGATAGTCAGCTAAACACTTCTCTGGTATTACGCACATCTATCTTGCAAAAGTTTGGATGTTGTCTGTTTTCACGGGTGTAACGCAGACACGCTGCTGAGGCCGACTCTAGGTTGACATCATGGGCAGCACCCACAAGGAGGGAAAGGCGGAGCCTCAGAGAGATGAATATCGAGGAAAATAAGCTGGGAAAATAACTCATTTTTCATAAAAAAATGTTCTTTGGTGTGCCAAAAAAAGTATATTTTAACATATACATGATTAAATAAATAAAAGAAATAAGAAATAAGAGAAAAGAATGGTATAGGCCCTTTAAAGCAGATTTTTTTACCTTGATTCACTAAGCTTTACTAGCAAGTACTGCATTCTCTGAGTTGATCTTATGAAGGATAAAGGATGATGCTTCTGTCTTTCACTATTTTAAGAAATAAAGGATTTTTTAGGCAGTTATCTTAGTTTCTAGCTGAAACTACCGTTATGCTGTGCTTTTGAAAGGCAGAGGAAAAAAGCTTTGTGTCTAAGGCTTGCTATTGGTTTCCACTGGTCTGCAGTGCATCTCATTGCATCGAAAACAATGAAATGGAACTTTCAATAATCAATCAGGATGCTTTATCACCTCTCGCCCATGTTCATGCCTGATATGCGTCTCACCCGACCGCAGGCTTTATGTAGGAGTTCTAGTTCCAGTCTGTGGTGGTAAAAAGCTGAAGATCCAGGAAAGAGGTCTCGATTTCAAAATAAAACTTCTGTTTAATTCAAAAATAAAACTTTATAAAATTGAATTTTATATTTCAGGGGATGTGCACAAAGATATCAGACATACCGCAGAGACATCGCCATCAAGCTTAGCTTTGGAAGTGGAAAGCACAACATCATTTATAACCCAAAACGTGGTATTTCTCTTCATAAGGACTTGGTGAGGAAGGGAGGCCATGGGGCCTGACTGTAAAGTTTTCAATGAGCGAAGAGAATGGGACGAAGAACATACAGGGGTGGCAGGACAAACCCCTCCTCTGGGGGACGTGGCAGAGACAATATACTAATTCCCTACGCGATGCAAGCGATGCACTGCAGACAGACCCCGTTAGTGTGGGCAGAAGGTCTTTATGAAAAATGGAACCATTTGTTGTCTTTCTACTGGGTTTCTCTGCAAACCATTGTTCACGCTTAGTTGGAAAGAATCCACCTTATGATTTTCCTAAAAATGAAGTATTATCTATGTTTCTATAAGCAATTATTAAAATTAAAAAGTGAGAGTCAAATAAACAATGCTTCGATTGGTTGTAAAATAAACACAAAAATTTACTCTTATTTATGAATTTTACACTTTTCACTGTTTCTTTGCCTACTGCCAAGACTATTGATTAGTGTGTGATTTTTTTTATATAATTTGTAATTTTGCTGCAGAACTATGTATTTAATCGCATGGTCAATATCATAGGAAGGGTGTAGCACAGATCAGGTATTCTAAAGTCTATTTTTCAGATAAATGACTTAACCAGTCCCTCTTGTTCTCAACAGGTTGGTTTTCCTGTTATTTTTGCTCAATTGTTGAAAGTGTATGTTGTATGCTCCCAGCATATTTGGTCATTTTCATGATTCACATGTGCTGATGCTCATAATCAGATAAACATAATCTTCCAAATTACAAAAATAAACATCAAACTTGTTTTCTTTTCTTTTTTATCTTTTTCTCTTAATTCCAAGGTATAAACTTTCACATAAAAAACCTTTTTCTTCTTAAACATTCCTCTTTCAATTTTTCTGAGCCTCCTTCCTCTCTAAACTCTGCTCTCTGGAGGCCCCCCTCCCAACCCACGAAAAGAAGCGGGTTCTCAAGAGCTGACGAAAGTGAGAACAGCCCCTTCCAGGAAGAGTCTGTGCTGCCAGCTCCGCCCATATTAGCCACACACGAACTTTCTCTATGGGCGCTTAGCGCTTGGTGCTTAAAGCTCTCTTTTCATATACATTATCCATCTTTACAAAAGTTCGATGTTGTTTTCAGAAACACAGACATGTCTGACTTCTGGGAAGGAAAATAGCTAACTCAAATTTCATTAAGAAATCGTTCTAATAGTGTGCCAAAGAAATTACCATATATGGGTATAGTTTACTCTGAATGAATAGCTTGGTAATGGGACTTTAAGTCTCAAAAATAGGATAAGAAATACTGAAAAGATCCACGATTTACTGATATCACAACAAGCAGAAAACTCACACAAAAATATGTTTTCACTGATGCTCAGGTGGTTTGGCAGAGAATGTAACGCTGGATTACTTCCAGCTTTGAAGTCTCCATCAAAAAGTCTAAGTTTAAACCAGCCGTAAATATGTGACAGATAATGAAGATTCAGTCAAATAAAGTTTTGACCTGCTGACGATGTTTGGAACTGAGGAAACTTGGGAAAAGGGAGATAGGGTGAATTAGGAAGGGCAGCATTTTAAAAACGTAAGCACAGATAATGTTCTACTCTGTTAAAAATAAACTTTGGCCCCCTCCAGACCGGTCCGTGAAAATATAGTCTGACAGCGGTTCGTGGTTGGGGACCTCTGATAGATAAAGAAATAAATAGCTATTGGTCAGAAAAACATTCTTACTCTGACACTTTTTATTAACATCTTCTTGATAACCCTCTATTTTTTAATGATATTTTTTCTCTGCCGCAAGTTATTCATATCTGCTAAACTAACCAATCAACAGCCCATGGTTCCCGCTGACCCACCCGAAATGTTTGACAAATTTTCCTGAGCCCCCTGCCAGTTGAAGGGGTGTGGACTTTAAACAAGCTCACTTCTGGTAGGCCACAGTAGTTGTGATAGAAACATTGACTCAGAGCAACTCGGACCAATCAGTCGTCTGCTACAACATGGGCAATATCAGCACTGCAAAGAGATGGCGATCGAATTGGCTTACATTTGCTGTAAGGCATTTTCTACGGGTGACTTCACACGCGCTCTGTCCACTTCTCATATAGTCACTGGGAGCAACCCCGCCCCCCATTATCCACCCCGTTGCTGAGAGCACCCCGTTTATACTCTCCTTAGCCATAACCCTCAAACGGGTTAAACTCACATTACTGGTGGAATAAAAATGGCGAGAAATATCTAAGCTATCCAACTGTACAGTTCTGATCCAGGTTCCAGATCAGAGGAGGAAAACAAAGACTTACATGAATCTATTTGTCTGCAAAAGAATGGAATGGAGCAGTGAACTTGTGGCTCCTCCTGGTTTTTTCTATGTCACAAATACACTCTTTTTCGAAACAGCAATTTGTTATCTGACCTTAATTTACAACAATTTGATTAAAGAAACACTCAGAAATGCAAGTTTGAGTTTAATTTTTTTTTTACATCCTCATTCAGAAAAATGCCACAATAAAGGTTAAAAGAACATTGAAACTAAAAACTGTCCTCACAATAAGTCTTTAACTCATTACATTTCTCTGTACCCATGTTTTTAGGACAGCTTAGTCACTATTTCCAAAATCCACAGCTTTCTCCATCTCTATCAATCCATTTCTTTTCTGTTCTTCCTTCCCCTCAGGTAAAGATTCTGGGTGTCATCCCACAGCCTGACTTTCGTCCCAACTTCATATTAATAACATCACCCGCTCTACATTATCTCCTAATATATCTCGCTTCCCTTGTCTCAATTCTCATACAACTGCTGTACTGTTCATAGTCTAAGTCACTTCGATCGACACAATACCCTCCTGTTTGGCTTCTGCCCAATAAAACACTCAAAAACTGCAGCTTCTAAAGCCCGTGATCATCACCAGGGACCCCATTATCTCCACCACATCACACCACCTTCTGGGAATACAGGTGATTTTTGGCTTAGTTTCCCAAAAAAAAAGGGATTATCATGATTCGCCAAAACTTTCAAGACTCCATAACCTGCTCCACCCCACATTTCTGACATTCTTCACATTTCCACTCAGATCTCTCCGCCCACTTCGCCCAACTCCATGTCCCACCTGTCTGCCTTGCCACCTCATGGGGGCAGAGCTAGCCGCCTGACCCCAGCTATGGAATCTCTTTCCTTCCAGATTTAAGAATAGCTTACACTGCCACCGTTCAAATCCAAACTCAAGACTTATTCTTCAAACAATCATACAGCATCCATTCAGTTAACACAACCCCATTTCTCTGTTTTTCTATCCTGTTTTTATGTCTATGCTTACTGCAGTTTAACTCTTGATCATTTCTTAATGATGTTTCATCTTGTTTTTATTTTAACCTGTACAGCAACCTTGGGTGACCTGAAAGGTGCTTGAAATGAAATTTATTATTATTATTATTATTATTATTATTTATTATTATTATTATTACTTGTCGGAGAGTTATGACTCCTTGGAACTCAGTCAGTTCCATTTTGAGCCAATACCCATTTCTGTTCTGGTTGGCTGTGGCTTCTACTGGAGGGTTCTGCCTCCTCGCCTATGGCTTTATATAAACTCTACACTGTAGAGTGCATAACACACCTGCTGCACACACTTTTAGTTGATTGGCTTTAGCTTCATTTAAGTGTATATGTTCTATTGCTTAGTGTTGAAGTATCTTATCACTTTTCTGCTTTTTGATTTGAAATTTGATTTAAAATAGTTTATTTCAAGCAATCAAATAAGAATAATACACAACAACAACAGCCATTCTTCTGGAAACAGAGTTTATAGTTCTCTTCGCTGTTATGTCTGCAGACATTAGATATAGGTCCTTTTCCTTCTTCAGCTGATATCAGCGGCGCTGAAAGTTGAGGTCAAGTTGTCTGCAGGTCAGAACTTTGCTAAAAATATGGGTCACTTCAGACTTTAGAGAAAGTGATGAATCCAGGCGTAATATTTCTTGAAATTATTTGGCTCTTTGATTTATTACTGCATGTTGGTTCAGACGACCGTGATCAAACACTTCTCAAAGTCCTTCGTGGTGTTCACAACCTGAACCTTGGACCGGTCCGGTGGACCGAGTGGTTTGACGTAAATCCTGTAGCCTTTAACCCAAGTGTTCTCAATCTGCTAACGCTTCTTTAGAAGCCTGGCATGTTTGGCGATTTCAGCATTCCTTCTGGTCAGATGGTCGCTAGCCTGTGTTTTTCCGTCTGGTTTATCCGTCTCCTTTCTCCTGGGGAGCAGATAGCAGGTCTCCATGGTACTTAGATCCAGGGAAATCCCTTCAGACATGAGAAATGATTCCACTTTCAAAGACTCTCCATCTCTCCCCGTTTCCGAAGAACTGCTAGCAATGCTAGTGCTGTTAGCATTAGCAATGCTAACTCCAGCTGCATTTAGCTTTGCCCGAGGTTTGACCGGTACTCCAGTGAAAATGACATTATTCATCCTAGCTTGTTGTTCCACATTGTCCAGTCTTTTCTCCAGAATGTTGACCCGGTTATCTTTTTGCTTATTTTTAACTCTGAATCTTCGGAAGTCTTCCATTAGCTCCATGAGAGGAGTTAGCTTAGCGGGCACTTGTTCCATGAATTGATACAACGAAGCTTGGATATCATCAAGAATCTTTTTAAGGTCTTCGTAGTCCTGGTTTTTCTTAGGGGCCATGGTCAGCTCTCTTTTTTTTGCAGAAAATCAACTATTAAGTCACTTGAAGATAGTTGTTTAACCACACACGTCCATGCTGTAACCCAGAACCGAATATATATATATATATATAATTAGTGTTGTTTGTCATTCTGGCTTTTTGAGTTATTTTGGTTGTTGTTTGTTCCCACCTGAAGTAGCACCTTTTACTAGTAAAGTACAGTTCCTTTACTAACCTTTGCCTGATCTGTCTTCCATCTGAGCAACTTCAAATGTTCACCCACACTGAAGGACAAAAAAATCCCATTGGAGAACAATAGAAATTAGGCTTTTGCTGTTGCTGCTCAGAATATGCAAAATTCATTTTCTTTCAATGTTCATAATCCCAAGACTTTAGAGGCCTCTGATTCTCTGGTGTGAAACAATATTTCATTCAATCTTCTTTTTGTTTGACTTGCTGTATTGTTTTTTAAAATGATCTGAATTATTCAACTTTGGTGCAATATATGATCTCAAATTTGCAAAAAATTGTATACATTGTTTTCTTATTTTTGACCGATTTAAATGAACGCTTCTCCTTCTAACAGGGATTTAAAAGAATGTTTGTCTTTTTCTAAAGATGAGGAACCCAGCAGCATCTTTAGAGGATGGCAGGACCACCCAGGTCAAGAATGACAAAAGGAAGAAGAGATCATCTTTTCCGTCTGGTTTATCCGTCTCCTTTCTCCTGTCGAGCAGATGGCAGGTCTCCATGGTACTTAGATCCAGGGAAATCCCTTCAGACAGACAGAAAGGAATGAGATTAACACTCAAGAGCTAGCATGACACTAATTAAGGGTTAAATGGCAAAATAGCTTAAAAAACTGGAAGAATGTTTGTAACTAAGACCAGCAAAATGACTCATTTCTTGCCCTAACTGTGGCAGACCTTGTGCTAAAGATTGTGGTCACCTCATTTACTTCCCGTTTCCTGCTTCTGCTGCTGTACACCACAGCAGCACTTCCTATGACCATCGAGGGTCGCTGGCATATACTGTATCTGTATAAGTATCTGCTCTCTAGTCAGGTTTTTTACCTTCTTGGATACAAATTAAGGCTACTGGATGGTGAGCTACCCAAAAAACATGTGAAGATGTGAGGGAAAAGGAACTGAATTCCACCACAGTAACCTTAAAAAAAATATTTAAAAAACACGCCTTGTTGGAACTCTGGATAAAAATCTACTTTGGAACCCTGAACCCACCACAGCTGAACGTCTCTTTTAAAGATTCTCTTTGTAGCTTTTGCTTTTTCAGTATTTCTGTTCATTTATTTTCTCTCAATATAATTACAAATATGTTTTTAATAGGGGTGTAACATTTTGTTTTAACGATTCATTGCATATCATAATTTGTGGTCGCTGATTTCAAAGCAAAAAGATTAACAATAATAATAATAATACATTTTATTTCAAGCGCCTTTCAGGTCACCCAAGGTCGCTGTACAAGGTTAAAAATAAGAAAAACAGAATAAAACATCATTAAGAAATGATCAGAGTAAACATGAATAAACATAGAGACATAAAAACAGGATGAAAACAGGATAAAAAAACAGACAAGTGAGGTTGGGTTAACTGAATGGATTAACTGTATGATTGTTTGAAGAGATGAATCTTGAGTTTGGATTTGAACAGTGGCAGTGAGTCGATATTGCGTAGATCTGGAGGAAGAGAATTTCATAGCTGGGGGGTGGAGCGACTGAAAGCTCCGGCCCCCATGGTGGGACGATGGGCAGGTGGGATATGGAGTAGGAGAGAGGAAGATTGATCATATTTTGCTTTTACATAAATCCTGATTCATTGTGTATTTATTTTTAACACAGGTACATTTTCTCGCTAAAGTTTCTCATTATGAATGATTTGATCCGATTCACTGACCTAAATGGATCCAGGACATCTTTAGCTAAAACACCAACCAGTGTGACTCAGAGATAAATACTTGGTACTGAACAGTGCAGGTGGCATTTGCCAGATTCGTTGGATGTCTTGCTAGATAATCAAGTGTAAATTAAACATGTGTACAAACAAACAAGTAAACAAGAATAAATGACGAATCCACACATTGTGGTCACATATCTGGTATTTTTCCAATATCTGTTTGATCAATTTCTTTCATTTTGAAACAATTTTGTATTGGTGTAAGATTTAATTTGACTCTACCAACTTGCCTCAGACAGATTGATCTGACTGGATCATAGGAAATATGTAACCCGGATCAGTTCCCCCACTTACATCAACAGATTTGGAACACCTGGGCGCTCTTATTTCCCAATTCATTATTTCCAGTTCCCTATATTAACGTCTGGGTCACATAGTAACTTCCTGTCATCCAAGCTCAGGCTGTTGCTGATCTGCTGTGGCTGGCTGCATCTCTTATAGCTGTCTGCTATTTAACCCTTGTGCTATCCTAGATGACCCCCCCCCCCCCTTACATTAACGTGTTCTTCCTACCATGACAAAGGTGGATAAAGGTGGTAAGATTTCATGTAATCCATGGACACCAGTGAAGATCACAAATCATTGAAGAAAAAAGGTTCAGAGCTCTGTCTAGTGGGTCTAGATGACCCAACTCCCAATGTTAAAGTGCCTAGGATAGCACAAGGGTTAAACTTTAAACCACACTTTGGTGCAACATCTCACTGGATCCACCACACTTTGAACAAACTACTCTTCAGTGAGTCTATGTGCAATTGAGTCACACACATAGCAGCAAACAACAGTCCTGCCAAGGCTCCCCGTTTCACAGAAATGCCAAGCTAGTGTGGCTACATGCAGATTTTTGATCCCTCAGTTCTATCCCTGATTGGAACCACTTTTGATCTGCACCATACAGCAATGGTGGATGGTAAGCTACCCACGAACTAACAATGAGAACTTGATTAACGAACCTAAAAAGGAACTTTGACAAAGATGCCATACCCAAAGGAAAAAGGAACTTTGCAAACCAACGACTGAAAAATATCCTTGTGGATTCCTGGACTCCATTCTCCACTGTCTCAACTTATTGTTTTATTTGTTTTCTTTGTGTTTTAATACAGTCAATTGATTCCTTTATTCCTGTGTTGGGTTTTCTATCCACACACTCTGGGCTCCATGAGTCGAATAAGTCTTCTGTAGGTCAGAGCAAGCGTTACAAAGAGGTGAGCTAGCTAGGAGCCAGAGTGTGTGGATATTGTTTTTGTTTTCCAACACCATGGATTACATAACTCAATCCGGTTTTGACGTATCCCTTTCGGATGTAATCTCGGGCACCACAAACAACATATGATGAGGTGCTTGATTGGTTGCGTATGGAAAATTGAACCATAGATTTTATGTTAACGATCCCAACAGTTCATTTGATAAAAACCTGGTCGCAGAGTTTACAGACAGCCGCATTTCCTGCCTTAAAACCATTGCTGTCATACACTTACACTTCGACTACTGCTAACCTCGTGTGCCACGTGACCTCGTTAGCCTCAGAATGCGCCGCCGCAGTGGACAGCAGCAGTCACCCCCCTGATTACCTGATCAAACTAAAAAAACTCGCAGACCGGAGCAGCTTTGAAGAGGTTCTAAGAACAGTGATGACCCAGATCGGCCAGCACCTAGATGCAGCAGCTATAACTCTCAAAAGCTACTCCAGAACCACACTCAGTACTGACAACGATGAGGACGAAGAGGATGAGGAGGAAGAAGATGATGGTGCATCAGCCCGGTCAATACCAGCATCCTCCCCACCTTTACCCAGTCAGCTAAATGCTGGTCTGCTGGGGCCACATCCTCGTCAAAGCAGAACATCCCAATGCAACTCTTTGACAACAAATCAGTTAAAGCCACCAGCAGTATAGAAAATAGTTGTTGAGCCTGTGGTCAAAAACGCAGACCTCGCAGCCACTTCGTTGAGTCTTCGCTCCTTCTCTGGAAAACTCCAAAGCCAAGTAATGAAGTGGACTATGAATCCTGGCGATCTCAAATAAATTTTCTCCTTGCAGATCCTAGCCGTTCAGCACTCAGTGTCACTCGGAGAATCATAGCCTGATGTCACCTGCTGCTGACGTGGTGAAAGGTCTGAACCCAGACGTGTTTCCGTGTGAGTGAGGTCACTGTCAAAATCATTAGAAATACAAATGATCAACACAAATAATTAAACACCACATTCACATTCGCATTCACAGGGAACATTCACATTTTGTTTCAGTTGAGCCTCTGCTTTACTTGACAGGGTTGCCACACCCTTTTCTGAAATGGAGACCATCACATGTGATCCAGTTTGCTTCCAGACATCCTGCTTTTTGTCCTTCCTTTCTTTTACTGGCTTTAGGACCTCATCGCCAACTTTGAATATAAAGGATTTCCCATTCCGTTTTTTTCCTGGTCTTATATTCCTTCTTTTGTGCGTTTTTTATGTCCTGTTAAATCTGAGAAAATATATATACGTATTTAATGGCTATTATAAACATTGCATTTTAGATGCCTAGATGCATATATTTCTATTTTACCTTTACCTTTGCATGCAAATCAGCAAGATCTGCAATCTTGGCCTCCAGGTGCTCTTCAGTTTCCTCTACCACAACATCTTTGTCATCCCCCTCATCTTGTGTGACGTTTAGCACACGTGCTGTGTGACGGTGTCGCTGATTGGCTGGGGGTGTGAGGAGCTGTAAGCTAGCAGGAGAGAGTATAAATACAGGCATGATGGGAAATGAGCGCAAGCTTACTCCGTGCCTATTGGGGCAGGGTCTTGTTTTGGTGATGCAACCCAGCTCAGCATCAGCTACCTGAAGATACAACTGAAAACTAAGAAGCATTCAAAAAATCTTAAAAGAAACAGAAAATAGACATGTATTTGATTCAATGAATAAAATACACATATATAAACTGAACCTTTACATATCACAACTTTACATCAAAGTTAAAGGTAAACGTTTAGACTTTTTCTTACACTATGCTGTCTTTTTTATATATTTATATATAACAGAAAAGCCTAAGAGTCTCCAAACAGAATTTCTAAGACTTCAGTTACAGCATTTTACAATCTTTTATAACAATTCCTCAGTTTATAAATTAATGTTGTTTGCTATTTGATGACATACAACTCATAACTTAACATTTACGTCAGTGGTTGAACATGAAATTGCATAATTTAAACAAAAAAATCTGTGATTGCTTCATGTTGAAAGTCCTTACAGCGTTTCTGTCGCCCCCTTGTGGTTACATGTAGAACAACAAATAATTTGCATTGAAGTTGAAGGAGCAATTGGTAATTAAAAATTCTAAATATGTTTTAATAATATTTAAACTTCAGCTTAATTCGTAGCCTACATTATTATCAAGTTTGTTTAAAATTAGGGTTGAGCTCGTTGATGCCATTATTATGGCTGATTAAGCTGAATTATTTTAAATAATTGAAATAATAAATAGTGTGTTTTTATGTAAAAGTATTCCATTGATTGCATCTGAATACTGATGCAGAGTGTTGGGAACCCGAAGGTGGAGAAGATCTTTATTCTGTATCAGCTGAGTCATGTTGAACAGGATTGTTTGCACTTTGTGACTCAATTAAAAAAGTGTCAAAAACCTGAAGTAAAAAAGTGTTTCCTCTGCTGTACCACATGGGGGCTGCGTCTTCAGACCGCTTTCCTGGACTGCTCCTGTCCAGCTTTCTTCTGCAAATTCAGTCTTTGTTTCAGAGTGCGATTCCCTCACTCCCTTGAACACACAAATCAAAACGACGTTTCTCTACAAAAACACACGATGGAGCTGCGAGGCTAAGCACTTTACTTTCTGACAGTCACATCCCATCAAGGACGGACATTTTTCAGACTGTCTGGGAGAAAAACCGCCAAATATGAAGTTGAAATGAACGTGGAAGCACAGCAGCAGAACAACACCTTCACCTGGAACCTGGTTTTCGTGAGGGGCTGAATCTGAGGACATAGAAAAGAAGAGAATAAACGCGTGTGCTTTATGTTGTCTGATTTGATTCTATCAAACAAAAAGTCTTTTGTTTTAAGTCTCTGAAATAACAAAGTCTCTGTATAAATAAAAACTACACATTATTAAAACTTAAAAAAAAGGCTACTAAAACGTCAGTTTCCTCCATGACTTTTTAAAAAATGCAAGAAAAACAAAAAATAGAAAAAAATAGACATTTAGTCAACGAAAAAAAGGGGGGGTTGTCATGTGACCAGTTTATTGCAATGATGACATATGATGACATATGATGGTTGACATATATGTTTGACATATGATGACATGATGTTTGACATGTGACGACATATGATGAAATATGATGACATAATGTTTTGTTGATAGTTAGGTGCAGTAACTGGCTTTGATCTTGGATTAGGCAGCGATGATGTCATCAGAGAAAAGTTGATATATATAGACCCTAAAACTGACAGACACCTTGCAGGTTTTCTGTGAAGTACAAAGACCCTCTTTTTGCAAACAAGATATTTCTTTGTGAGCTTTATCACCTCACCCTGAAAATTTATTTTGCTCAGTCTTGTACTTGAAATCGGAAAAATCATGACTGAGAATTCATTTGAAGTGCAAGAAAACTTCATTCTTCGTAGCCATGAAGGTGTCTATATTGTAGAAAAGTTTCTTGGTGAAGGAACTTTTGGAAAAGTGGCAAAATGCACAAATCTATCAACAAACAAAGAGGTGGCCATTAAAATCATCAAAAAAGGTTTTAATCACACAGCACAAGACGAAATAAAAGCCATGATTGAGATTTCCAAAATTGATGCTCATAAATACAACTTGGTCAAGTGTGTCGACTGGTTCCACTACAAAAGCCATGTTTGCATGGTTTTTGAAATGTTGGATCAAAGCCTTTTTGACTTCATGAAAGATCGTAGATCCCGTCCCCTGTTTGTGCAGGAAATCAGAGACATTGCTTGGCAGCTGCTAATTTCCCTGAAAGGCCTGAAGAGCATCAACTTGGTCCACTGTGACATAAAACTAGACAACATCATGCTGGTGAACCAAGCTTCAGAGCCTTTCAGGGTCAAACTGATTGATTTTGGGTTGACAAAAAAAACTACAGACATGCGTACAGGAACCAGAATGCAAAACATTTGTTTCAGGGCACCTGAAGTCATCCTGGGCCTGCCCTTGGATGAACGTCTGGATATGTGGACAGTTGGCTACGTCCTCGCCCTGCTTTACGCGGGCTTTTACATCCTTCCACGGGACTCTGAATACGACATCATCAGAGCCATGGTGGAGATGCAGGGAGTGCCAGACAATGAACATCTAGACCAAGGGTTGTACACCAACAAGTTTTTCACCAAGACTGAAGAGAACTCCAAAGTTGTCTGGAAGCTGGATACACCTGAACAGCAGTCCAAAAAAACAGGGGGACAAGTCAAAGACGAAGTGGACTGCTGGTCCTTTGACGAGCTCAAATATGTCTACTGTGATGAGACAAAGATGGAAGAAGTGGAACAGTTGATTGACCTTCTTAAGCAGATGCTGGAGGTGGATCCAAACAAACGCATCTCTCCAAATGATGCTTTAAGACATCCATTCTTTAAATTGGAGATGAAGAAGCCCAGCACCACCAAATCTCAAGAGTCTGCAGCAGCAGAGGTCCACCAACAGCCAGAAGCAAAGGAGGTCTCAAGTGTTCCTCAGAGACCAGCAGCTATTTCCCAGGAAAGATCCAGCAACAAGAACATGACAAGCTTGGTCCAGCAGCAAAAAGCTGAAAAAAGAAAGGCTCCGGCTGTCTCAAGAAAAAGGAAAAACAGTGACCATCAGAGCCAGGACCGCGAAACGAGTTGGCAAATGGAGGCAGCAGTTAAAAAGAAAAAGAAATCTTAGAAGATTTTCTTACAAGCATCAGGAACACCATCTTAACGAACCTGGTGCAACCCCCACCCCCAAAATAAAAAATAAAAAAAGGTGGCGGGTACGCCTACAGATTGTAAAATGTAGAGGCGTGCCCCACAGACTCTACATCCTAAAGTTCCTTCAACAATTCGGCCACTGACTGCCAGGTCTGTACCTCCAAACCCAAGAAGAAAATCTTCCCCCTAAAAGTTTCTCTACACTCTGTGGAAAAATCCCCAAAATGAGCTTCAAAAACAGGGGCAGCACGTTGGTCTGTTGGTTAACATCGTTGGCTGACAGGACCGCGTCTGCGTGGGTTTTCTCCGAGCGCTTCGGTCCCCCCCACTCTTACAAATATATTAGTAAATATTTAGTGAACTTTATAACAAGAATAAATCAATCATAAAAATAAAATCATTCAATTTGATCCAATAAAATAAATGATCAGTCACCAAATTTATAGGGGAAATAAGTCAAACAAATCCTGGCAGTCCTGTGGGTTTTCTCCGAGGACTTCGGTTTCCCCACAGAAATTGTTAGTAATTGGCTAGTGACTGATGAATTCCCCTCCCTGAATCGCCACCTTATCGTGGTGGAGGGGTTTGTGTGCCTGAATGACCCCAGGAGTGGTTTTGCTGGAAGCATTTGCCCTGTTGGGCTGTTTCATGGTAAACTGCTCCTGGGGGACGGGCCAGACTAAGGGTGATTCAAACAAAAAAACATTTTATTACAGGATTGAATTATTCCTTCCAACAAGATTTATCTGGGCCACAGCCTGGAGCCAGAACTGGAGGAGGGACTCATGAAGTAGTTTGTAATGGCTGATACTTCCACCATGTTTTATTTGGGGCTCAGGCCAAATGAGCTCCATGGCTTCACCTTTGATTCTGTCTGTAACTTTGATGGACAGAACTGCTTTGGGCAGCCAGCCACAGAGGTTTGACTTCGGAGCCTCAGAATGGCATCTAGACTGGTATGGAGTGAGTGGTGCTCGGAGAGTGGGTCCTTTTCACAGCAGAAACAAACTCAGACCAGGAGCTATGCATGAAACAGAGTGTTGTAAAAGAAACAGTTGTGAATTTTCCTACAGCAAGGGTGAATTCGGCAGGCATCTATTAAGAAACAAGAGCACAGAAAATGTTCCTCTGTGCTGAAAAAAATACACAATGAATCAGGATTTATGTAAAAATAAAATAGGATAAATAATTTTGCCCTGAAAGATGATCTGAAACTTGGTTGAGTTCTCAGTGTCATGATGGTTTTCTATGAAAAAAGCTGTAATGTTGCTTTTATTGAATTATCTACAAATCAGTAAAAACCTCTACAAATCAACAATTTTGTTTCATTGAATCTTCATCATCTGTTAAAAAAAGAAAACTAATGTTTTTAGATTTTTTTTTATTACAGGCTAAAAAGGCAAAACAAAGTAAACTGCAGCAAATTAAGATTAATTTACTTACCAAGAAACATGCTGAGGAAAATTTAAGGTGCATTTGTGGGAAACAATAAGTCGTTAAATTTGGTTAAAAACAAAATTTCATTGAAGTATTGAGATTTTTTACATAATATTTTACTGCTTTCAAATCTCTAATTCTAAGTGATTCGAGTTCTGGAGTAATGCAGAATATGGACTTAAGCGTTCCTGGAACCTGGTTCATCACTAAGAATTTCTTCAGGTTCTTTTCTACTGCAACACACTCCTTTGGTGTCCAGGATCTTTTGACTGTTGTTTTGTCTTTTTATTTGAACATAGAAGGAACTAGACAGAAATTTCTCTTCCTTAAACTTTCATTCTTTAGATGCCTGAAGAATGTAGGAGAAGTGGAATGGTATCCATGTTTAAGAATAAGGGACATGTGCAGAGTTGTGTCAACTACAGAGGAATAAAGCTGATGAGCCATACAATGATGTTATGGGAAATAATAGTTAAAGCTGGACTGAGAGGGGGGCACTATGGAGCAGGCAAAGGAGTAGGTAGTATAGAAGACGAGCTCTGCTAAAGACAAGTTAAAGCTTATTTTTTCAGACAATGCCAGAAAAAAAAATCAGAACTCTACCTGTCGTCATCTTAATCTCTAAGAATATTTTATATTAATGAGTTGAAATAAAAGAAAATGCCAAAAAATATTCCGGAGCGGCCCCAACTAAGAGACCATAAAACATTGATTGTGATAGTTCACCACCCAACAGTACCACACCACAACCTGGAGACCAAATTAACTCGTTTCTGAAAGCTGAAATTCTCTTCCTGCTGAAAGCAGGAATAAAAGGCCCCGTTTACAGATGACTTTGAAGCCATCAGGGCGGAACTGTTAGCTTTGAAGACCAAGCAGACTAGCAGCACTGCTATAACCCACTCTGAGGTGGAAACAATGAAAACAATGATGACGCATATAACACGCTCCTTCATCTCAGTCAGAGGATGTAGTGTCCCTTCAAACCAAGGTTGAAAAACTCTAATCAGAAGTCAACAACCTGCGAGGATAATGTCTAGACTTGGAGCGACAAATCATCACATCATAACATCCACATACTTAATATTCCAGCTCACAGACAGCAGTGTCTAAACTTCTTAAAGAAGTGCTAAATATGGATAAAGTTATCCTGATAGACCGATCTCATCAAGGATTACAAACAAGAAGCCAGAACGACAAACCCCGAGTCATTTTTGCAAACTTTCATTACCATCAGGACTGTGTTGACATTCTCTGCCGTGCCAGAGAGTGCGGACTGCTACGCTGGAAAGGAAAAGGGGAGTGGCACAAACAATACTTTGCAATGAGAGGTGCTCAATGCAGCGCTAAATTAGACTGTGATTGATTGATTGTATGAGAGTCAGATGTGTGGCATCCAGGAAGTGCACGCTGGGGTTCATGGGAGATCATTTCATGGCTGCATAGCAACCCGCCTGTCAGTGACACATCCACCGCGATTCGTCCGGTCGCTCAGTCATCTTCAACAACTGCTGATGCTGATGCTGCGCCTAACTCATCTCTCGCTTACGCATCGGTACAGAGAATGCAGCTTTTGAGCAATGCGTGGGGTTTCTTTTGCAGTGTGATCTCTTTTAGCACCAACAATCCAGCCTTTATCCTACTGAAGATGCTAAAGTGTCACTGGTGTACTCCCTCGTGACCAGAAAAGCGCGAGAGTGAATAGCTGGACTGGAGGACCGCTGTCCTTCCACTCATATGCTGCATTCATACAGCTGCACTGGGAGGTGTTAAACCACCCACTGGATGGAGAAAGACCCCAGTGAACTGTTATACAGGATCAAGCAGGGTCGGCAGACCGCAGCCGCCTACTCATTACGATTCCGGACTCTGGTGGTGTATTCAGACTGGACAAACGGCTCGCTGGTGACGGCTTACCATCAGGGACTCACTACAGAGCTGCAGCGCGAACTGACATGCCGCAATGAGGGATTATCCTTGGATCAAATCATAGCTCTGACCATCAAACTAGATAACCTGCTAAGAACCCGGCGGCCACACATCCAACCTCAGCGAACGCCATTCCCATATCACTGTTTCTCCCAGGGGCCGCTGGGTCCAATCACAAGCCCATGCACATTGGCTCTCCATGGGAGAGAGCGAGGCGTTTCCGGGATAACCTCTGGCTCTACTGCGGTCAGCCTGGCCACATTCGCAACACCTGTCCCAATCGCCACCCACGACGCCTATACTAAACCGGTTAGTGAATCTATGCTCACCTTTACCCTCCTGGTTACCCTACAGTTTGAAACTGCCAGATTCGGTTCCTGACCTTGGACATCACAGCCATCTCATCAAATCGCCATCATGAGTTGCTCAGCCTGTTTGCCATCGAGTCCCTCATTTTTCCGTTATCCTTGGTCTGCCTTGGCTGGAGAGGCACGATCCAAGCACAAACTGGTCAGAGCACAGACTCATATTAACCTTGGATCATTGCCAACAACACAGCCTTCAGACCACAATAAAGTCTGAAAGGTAGCCTCTATCAAGGCCTATCCCAGCCAACACCCGCGCAGAGTTTAGCGCGACAGGAGAGTTCGAGGGATTGCCGGCTCAATACGAAGACCTGTGGTAGGCCTTCAACAAAAAGCCAGCCACAGTCAGTCCACCAACTGTGCCGTTGACCTTCTGCCTTTCTCAGCCTGAGTCAGAGGCCATGCAGGCCTACATCCGAAAGGAGTTAGCAAAGAGCTTTATTTGACTGTCAACATCCCCAACCTCAGCCGGCTTCTTCTTTGTCTAAAAGAAAGATGGTGGTCTAAGGCAGTTTATCTACTATCGAAGCCTTAATGAGGAGACTGTTAAATACCGTTATCCCCTGCCTTTGGTTCCCGCAGCTCTGGAGCAGCTTAGCATAGCTCGCTTTTTCACAAAGCTGGATCTGAGGAGTACCTACAACCTCATCCACATTTGAGCAGGGGATAAATGTAAAACCGCCTTTTCAACGACCACATAACACAATGAGTACCTGGGAATGCCCTTTGGTCAAAGCAACGCCCCCTCTATGTTCCAGGCTTTCGTAACTTCCGGAACATGCTGCAACGCTTCATTTTCGTCTACATCGACAACATCTTGATCTACTCGGACAGGTTGAAGGAGCATGTAGCACATTTTCATCCTCTCCTTTGTCAACTTAATGTGCACGACAAATGAGAGAAGTGTGAGTTCCACAAGACCTCTGTCTCTTTTCTTGGTTATGGGATCAGTGCGGGGTGTGTGGCAACAGACCAGGGCAAGGTGAAGGCGATACTCAGTGGATCTAGTTGACCATAGTGAAGGAGCTGCCTCAGATTCGCCTATTTTTACCGCCGTTAAATTGGTGGCTTTAGCACAGTGGAGGCTTCTCTTACGGCTCTACTGAAGCGCTGTCCCAAATGCCTGCTCTGGACTCTGGCAGCCACAGAAGTATTCCAGACGCCTCACAGCGCTTTACCCAGGCGCCCATCCAATTATCACCAGGACCCAACCCTGCAATTTATCGTGGAAGTGGACGCCTCCAACACAGGGCTCAGAGGCGTGCTCTCACAATGTAATGGCCAGCTAGTCAAGATGTACCCGTCCACCTATTTTTCCTGGAAACACTGTAGAACTGAACTATGACGTGGGCGACTGGGTAGTGCTGGCCATGAAAAAGGCATTCTCTGAGTGAATACACTGGCTAGAAGGGTCAGCTCAACACTTCCTGGTTCTTACTGACCAAATGAATCTGGAATACATAAAGTCCGCCAAACGGTTGAACCCACAGCAGGCACGTTGTTCCCTGTTCTTCTCACGCTTTTGTTTTTCAGATCACATATCGCCGGGCTCCGAGAACGGAAAGGCCGATGCACTGTCTCGTCAGTACGACTCTTTGGCAGAAGAAACAGTTGACCCAAAACCAGTCTTGCCATCGTCATTGATCCTAGCTCCTGTACAGTGGGACATAATGACAGAGTTGACGGAACATAACGCCGCGGAGGCTCCGCCGCCTTCCTTTCCGTTCCTCCGACTCATCGGCAACAGGTTCTCTACCTCATGCATGACTTGGCTGCAGCCGGACACCCAGGTTTGTCCAGCACACAATCGTTGACTACTAACTCTTTTTAGTCGCACATGCTGCAGGCGGACATGGCCCAGTATGTAACTAGATGTGCACCCTGCCAAATGGTTTAGTTTTCTTGACAGCTTCCGGCCGGCCTCCTCCATCCACTGCCCATACCACAGCGTCCTTGGTCCACCATCCTCTCTGTCATTGATCGCTTTTCTAAATCATGGCAGCTGATCCCTTTGCCCAAGCTGCCCACAGCTCTTGAAACAGCGGAACAACTGATCAACCACATGTTATCAACCACCTTTTTTGTTTACTCTGTTCACATAATTAGGTTAACAGTTTTCCTATTCAAACCTGTCACAGCTGGACCAGAGGTTTTGATGTCATCTGTGCTGTAATTAATATTTACAGTCCATGTTAATTGAGGATAAAAACTTCTCTTAACGGCAGCCAGCACCTTGCCACGTCAGAGTCTTACCCCCTGCACTGTGGGGACAGCGATCCACTCCCCTACCATTGCATGAGAAAGACCTCAGAGGTTTCAGAAAATGTATTTTACTCTGCTGTAAATATGCATAAACAACTCTTTCTTTGCATCAGAAATAGCAATATGACCTCCATGTTGGACACATCAATCTTGAGTTCTCAAAAGGTCATTCCATTTGTTTACTGTTATCACACAAAAGAGATGGATGCAGACAGGAACATTTCATCCAACCTTCCTCAGGGAGGAGAAGTCAGAACTGATCTCAGTGTTTCTGCAGGAAAACCTGATCCAGACTTGGGGCCTGTGTGGATCAGTAAAAACTGATTCATTGTGGCGACCCTGAAGGAATATGCTGAAAGGTGAAAAACACCATGAACTTGAATGCAGAACATGGCATAAGAAAATTTACGTTTACATAAACCTTTGTGTGTTTTCAAAGTGACTCTGCATACTTTCTTGCAGACGTTTAGTTCTCTAAACACCAACCTGTGGTCAGGATGGCGTCCCATGCTTTACCTGTTAAATAAATTAACCTCAAATTAACCTATGGTCAAATGAAGACAACAACAAAACAATGAAGATCAGATAAAAACAAGCAAACAGAAATGCAAACAAAACATATATAAACATGCAGATAAATTGACATGTTAAAAATAGTCTGATTTTGTTGTTTTGCTTTAAGAAGGGAAAAGTCACAGGATTACGTGACACCCCCCCCCCGATCCCTCCTCCTGCTTCTATTCCTGTGGCATGTAAGAGGTTTACTCGAGCTTCAGCCTCAGATTTCCTGTCTCCACACTCTTTCAGGCATCTGTGTTCCTTAGCTCCATCACTCCCCAGACTAACAAGATTACTGGAAAGAGGGGAGCAACACAGAGCCCAGGTCCCTCCGCAGACTCGTGGGGGGGCCGGAGGAATGGCACGGGGTCCGGAGAGGAGCTGCTGTGGTCACAACAACCCCTTCATCCTTCTGTACGACTGACGGTTGCCTGGCGGTGTGGAGGACACCATGACAAGGCACTGGTGTCGAGCTCAGGTGAGACACGCCTGCTCAGGTTCTACTCGGCATTTCAGATGAACTCCCCCAAACCCAAAGAAGATGTGAATAATCGGAGCTTACACCTTTCCACCTACAAGCTCCAAATAGCTCTGACTGCTGCTGAAGATGAATGTAGATCTGATCTTCCTTCAGCCAAACTCAGTTTGTCCACTCCAGAACCTTCTCCTGGTTCTGTTGGAACCAGTGACAGGTGGACATGGCCTTGTGTTTTGTCCAAGTGCGTCCCACGCACAGCCTCCGAGCAGAAGAGTGCGAGTTTTCCTCCAGTCTCTTCTGATAATGTGCTGCATTCAACCGCAGCATTGTTCCAGAGCTTTGCTGAGGCTGTCACTCACCGCTCCCTCATGCAAAGAACAGTTATCATATGACAGTTCATTTCCCTTTACAATGTGGTGATGTTAGGATCCAAAAACTGTCATCGGATAAAATCAAAATGAACTTCTTCTATTTTTAGCGTCAAAGCAGACACTGAAAATGTGGGTGAATTGAATTAAGGATCTAGGAAATCTACAAATGTGAGTAAAACGTCGTCCTTATCTGGGAATTCTGCATCCCAACAACGACGACTGTAAACCATTCCTAAAAATAACGTAGAAATTTCAAATTAAATGTAAATCCAATTTAAATTAGCATCAGATTTCATTCTACTTTAATAGTGACCTCACCCCTCAGAGATGGTCCAGTCCATGAGGCTCTATTGTTACTTCAGTCAGTTAGTTTGGCAGAGATGCTCACCACCGTGAGACACATGATTGTGAGAGTGTGTGTGTGTGGGGGGGGGGTCAGTGTTTGTTGGGATCAGCAGTTAACATTAAGCCAGATTCACTCAACACCTAAAGTGTCTGTATTCCTCAAACCCCACCATGACCACAGCGCAGCAGGAGGAACCACAGCATGGACTCCTGTGCATGAGTGGATGTGATTTCTGTGAGCACCAGCAGAGGCGCTGGTCGCTGAAAGCTGCTCTGCTCCAAACCTGAGACAGGCTGTCTTCAGGAAGCCCAGCAGGACCCGTGAACTTGGACTGCAGCCCTCTGTCATTGCACAATCCTGCTGAAGCAGACACGGAGCGCTCTCAGACATTTGCAGCCGCGCTTTTCTGTCCTTTGTTCTCTGAGGCACGTTCTCCTCTTCCTCCGCTCTCACAAGGCAACAGCAATTATCTGAGAGTGAACGGGCCCCCTGGAATTCTGTTGACTGGACCGCCAGCAGAAGCACGTGATGACCGCAGGGACCATGTGGTCTGCAGCCCACCAACCGTCCACAGAGATGTTCCAGGAACGAGAGCAGAAGACTTCATTCACATCCACTCCACAAACCGCTTTAGTCCACAAGAACACGTCATTCATAAAACACAGAAATCCACAACAGCAGTCGTTCAATGCAACACTGTGGGCTGTTAAACTTTAATAGGAGCATCAGGTTGAAGTCACTGAAACAGGGTGGCCCCCGCAGTAGCATCTGTCTGTTTGCTCAGCTGCTTGACCATCTAAAGAAAAAGAAGATGGTTGCCATGGTGAATAGATAGAATGCTCTGGTCTGATAATCCAGCATCTTCCAGAGAGATCCAAGATTTTTCCAAAATATGTATTGTTATTTGCAGAGACTTTCCCGTATTTTGAAGTAAATTTGAGATAAACCTACTAATCTGAGATTGACTTGAATGGCTCGGCAGACGACAGACAGATTAATCTGTAAAACAGCGACGTAAACTTCACCACAGTATGCAACAGGAGGGATGAAGAGGAGGTTTGTCGAGGAAGAAGTACTAAAGTCCTTCAACTTCATGTCTGGAGAAAAAGAAAAAAAAACCTGGTGGCTTCAGCAGAAGAGAACTAAAATGAAGTAAACTGCAAAGATATGCAACAATAAAAGGAACATAATGATTTTCAAAAGAAACAACAGACAACCAAAGTTTATGGCGACCCTCCATGCATTCAGATTCTCAAACATGAGCCTCAATCTCATTTGGATGAGCATGCAGCAAATTTGATGTCGGTCAAAACAAAGGTGTTGGACGGGAATTTGCTGGGAACTGAATCAAGTTTGGTGCAAAAGTAGCTTTAGTAAGCAGTGAAGTGTGTCCAGTGTGTCTGTGAGGCAGAAACTGCAGCTGCAGCACGATAGACTGCAGACAAACAGATTCACACTGTTTCCAAGTCTGATCACAATTCTGCTGTCAGTTTTGTAAAGCTCAGAAAGTAATCCATCACTCTACATTTTAGCATAAAGTCTTTATGTGAAATTGATCTGAATTGTGAAAACTAAGCTCTTCCTCTGCTGAACTCAGAGCACCGTACAAACCGATGGCGCAGTGACAAATTGCACTTCCTTTAAACAGATCTTTATATCTAGAGGAATTCATGCACAGGCTGCACGCTGGCGCGGTGGTTAGCGCCCTCACCTCCCAGCGAGAAGGATCTGGTTCAAATGTCATGGAATATGTGTACGTAAACTTGTTTTTTAGAATGATTGTCATGTTTCATTGTGTTTTTGTGTGTCAGTTGTGTTTACGTACAGCATATCACTTCTGTATATCGGCTTAACATTGAAACTGGACGCCGCTACCACACAAATCCCGTTTGGTGTGAACGTAACTTTATGCTTACAATGGAATATGCGCACAGATATTTCTAGAGTAGAACCGATTCATAATTACTACAAGCTTTTTGGATATATTTTTTCATTTTGCAAATAAATTCTTTCTATTTATTACATGTTAGACCCATTTAAAAGTTATTTCTTTCCACATATCATTTATTTTCTATGTACTGTAGGGAGATTCCTACGGCAGTGTCTGATCAAAACCCAGTTGGAGATGCAAAGTTCAATCCTTTAAAAAATACAACACTGTTTTGTGTTTATGTTACTTGTATGCTACATATAAATGAGCTGCCTTTTGTCATGAGCAAACACAGAAATATAAAGAAAATAAGAAATTGTTAACTTCTAAAAAGGGTCATACTGATACTTTTAACCCTTGTGCTATCTTTAACATTGGGAGTTGGGTCATCTAGACCCACTAGACAGTGCTCTGAACCTTTTTTCTTCAATGATTTGTGATCTTCACTGGTGTCCATGGATTACATGAAATCTTTCCACCTTTATCCACCTTTGTCAACACGTCAAAGTAAGGGTGGGGCCACCTAAGATAGCACAAGGGTTAAGCAAAAAGGTTCCGCCTCTTGAGTGACCACATTCAGCTCAAAGCATTCACACTAATTTAGAGTCATTATTGATTCAGAAAATTGTTCATGTTTTGGTAGTGACTGTGTGTTTTGTGTAGAAACAACCATGTTGGCTGAGTTTGATTTGAAAGTGCGTGGTTGTGTAGCATCATTGTTGCTGTTGTGTGTCTGCATTTTTGTATTTGAACTCATTTTTATCTGTGTCTCTTGTTATGGTTCTGCATTTATTTGTGTTAGATTTTTTGCCTTTTAGCTGCGTTTGTCTGCGTCTGCTCTCCGTTTGGATAGTTTTCCACTATGTGTGAGTTGGTCTGGATGATGTTGCTCTTCAGTTGTGTTCTGTCTCTTGAAGCGTCTGCTTCCAGACTGCCGTCTCTGCCCGTCACAGGCTCAGCTGGCTTGGTTGTAGTTGTGGACGTTAGCTGTGATGCTGTCCGTCCGATTCAGACTAATCCTTCCAGCGGCGGGGGAGTCTGCTCTCACTGGGTTTGTAGCTCCAAGCCTCTTAGATGAGCGCGCCCCGGGCCGACCTTGCTTCTTTGACAGTTTGCAGCTCGGCGCCGTTTTTTGTCAGATAACATTTTCTGTATTGAAAACCTGTCTGCTGACCTCAGTCACACACATCAGCACAAAAGCTTGCACGAGTGTCCCCTAAAGACTTTCATCCGTTAGCGTTCATGTTTTCCTGATGGACTGCTGCAGACTTACCACATGAGGGGATGGTGCTTTTTGAACATTTCTGCAGGACATGATGTCACGCTGCACTTCTGAAATGAAGAAAACCTGCGTTCAAAATGTGTGATTGGCTTTAAAATCGTCACTGAAAATATTCTGCTATAATGCATTGGTGTATGTCAGTGTTATTCCAGGAGGTTGAGGTCTTCTCCTTCTGGAAGGCTGCAGCTGGTGTTTTAGACGTAGCAGATCCTGATGAAAAAACTCACGGACTTCTCGAGGACTAACAGAGTGGGAAGGCATTTTTCAGGGCAGCCGCACAGATAACACAGGATCCAAAGTGCTGCTGGAGGGTGAAGGTCATCCTGAGGGCTGAGCTGCGATGGGATTATGTACACTGACCCAGATCTGATCGGACTGTCACACATCCTCAGCTCTCCGCAGTCAATGTTTCAGGTCTGGAGACCAGACCAAATCAGAGTCCACCATCTCATTGTTCCTGAACTCAACAGATGTGTCCAGAGAGAAGGGAGGACATTTGTCAGGCTGTGATCAAAGAGCTTTAGGCTGACTCAGGATGAGCAGCGGCTGACTCAAAAACCAGACCTGCAGCCCCCCCAGTGGTCAGACCTGGTGGACGCTTCTTCAGTGGAGAACTTGGATGCAGGTTCACATGTTGTCCCTGAGAGCATTTTCAAAGTTCTGGGTTGTTTCTATGGAAACAGATGTGTGTGGGGGCGGGGCAGCTGTGGCCAGACCTGCAGGGGTCAAGGAAGGCAGCAAAACTTCATCCTTAGAACTCGGATTGAAACAACTGTTGCCTAATCCCATTGTGCTGCGTGCAGCCCTGGGGAGAGGGGGAGGGAGGGGAGGGACGCACAGATGGGACAGACTGTCCAAGTTGACCTGATCCTCCCCCCCTCCCTTCGCAGTCTCTATCCCTAATCTGAGCAAAACAGGGGGAGGGATGAAGCGCCACCGCTCCCTCTCTTCTGGCAGCGCCTGACAGCGAAGGACTGTCCCCCACCAGGCTGGACTGAGAGCGGCTGAACTGGGGCTCATGCTGGGGGGGCTCGGCTGTGGGAAGCCTTCATTTAATCCAGCCTGAGGAGGACCACTGTGGACCACTGGGAGTGCTGCTGCGAGGATGGCGTGTTTGCTCCAACTCTGAGACAAAAGCTGAAGGTTCATGGCCAAATGTAGGGGCGTGCTGGCCGAGGAGAAGCACTGCGGGGGGGGCGGCATGTCCGCCACGCAGGAGATGAGCCGCACCAGTGTCTACAGCTACTTCCTGAACATGGTGGCCTATCAGGTGAGAGCTTTAGGTCAGAGACTCACTGATTTTTGTGGAAATGTGTGTGTACGGGGGGGGGGGGGGGGGATGCTTCAAGTTTTTGGAGGAAGAAAAAGAAAAACTTGCTGTGTTTGTTCAGCAGAGCGGAAGATGTCTGCTGGTTGTTTAGAGATGCTCCGAGAAGCTTCAGATGTTCCGTTTATTGGTGTCATACATGACACTTTTTGTGGTGCTGTACTCCAAAACACACGGAGTTCATTACACAAACTCAGTGTGTCACTCTAAAGCATGTGTTAGTTTCAGACACACAGCATTCCTTGGCGATGACTGAAATACTTGTTCTACAAACTGAACTGACTCCAGTACTGTCAATCACTTGTGTCACACTAACACATTCACCGTGTGACTCACACGGTGAATGTGTTAGTGTGACCTGTTATGTGTTAGTGTCACCTGTTGTGTTGCTCTTAAACACTGTAAAATACGGAGCCCGTGACCTGACATGGTTAAAAAAAAAAATTCCGTCGTTCCCACGAATTAATTATTCACGTGATGAGTCACTCATAAACGCGAACGTGAGCAATACTTGGATTTACAACAGATACCTTCACATTTCTGTTATTAAGATAACTGGTTTAGAGCAATAATAAACGATATTTTCCATTGCATCATTGGTGCTTCCATTGACTATAGCGAGGTGATTTTTACTTCGGGCGGCTGGCTGGACGACAGACACAGAGCCGCTGTCTGCCGCCGGAGCGGCATAGCTCGCCCCGCTGCCGGCCGCACGTTCTTTAAGTTTTACAAAGAAAGTAACGCAGAAGTCCTGTGGTGAAAGGACAAGTACCAGACAATGTGTTTGAAAACGTAGTGATTAGTTTTATACTACAAGTACTCCGTCATGTATAGCAGTAACTTACACAACAATACTCTCATCCACTTGAGTTACTTAACAACACTTGTTGTGTTTCTATCAAACACTTGAACAGCAACTCATTCTTGTTACTCTCAAAGCTAATCATACTTGTGCCTATGATCAACCACACAATCAGATTATCATCATTAAGAGCTGTTGTGTTAAGTATTTAGTGATGACGACACTGCTGTGTTTTTCTATTATCCTAACATTTATATCACCGGTGGTTTCATTGTTGTTTTGTGACCGATACATTGAATGAATGAGAACTGGAGCGAGTGTGACGTCATCTACAGAAAATGGCGCCAAGTTGGAACCAGAAATCGTCAGTAGGTAGTGTTTGGTCTGGGCTTCTAAGGCTTGAGACAATACGGAGTGAGCTGGTAGGAAGGCCAAGCCCCTTCCTCTAAAATAAGACTCAATAGAATCTGTCAATCGAACGTTCAGCGAGAAACCATCTACTTTTGTTAAGGCATCTGATAACTCAGTTTATGACTTGAATATTTTGGGATGAAGAAAAAAATTTCCAGAAAAAAAGAGGATTATCAAAAAAAGGTATCAGATCAAGAATGGTTATTCTGACCAATAGAATTACAGAGTAACAGTCGTTTATTTCTCCATAGAAGTCTATGTGATTTTGGCTTTTTGGAGCCAGCGGGTACGTTGGAACGTTTGGGGGGGGGGGGAGGTCACGCAGTCCAGTTCTCTTTTACAGTCAGTGGACCAACATGGGATGTAGGTTACAGATTAAAAAATCCTGTTTTTTCGCTTCAACTGAGTGACAGTTTATAATGGCGTTCCATGGCTGCCATTAATTGAACGAGCGCAAAGATAACTGAGTGAGTGGATTCAGCAGCTGAGTGAGCGAACCTTACAACGATGCTAAAAATGCTAAACGAGCGACCCCGCATTTTACAACTGCACTGTTGCTCGCTGCGCGGTCACTGCACGCTCGCTGAGTTGCGAGAAGTGTTCAAGGGGTGCGTTTGTCACTTGGTGACGGTAGCCTTTCTGGTTGATCTGATAGGCCGAAATTTGCAGGTCAAATCCGGTGACGCAGCGTGGCGGGACTTTCATTTTTTAGAGGCTTTACTGGAAGAAAAACAGTGGATGTAACGCGGATTAAAATGTTAACAAATGGCCATAAAGAACAAGGAAAGAAAGGGCAGCCGTTTTCTTTGTGCTGTAAGTTTTTTCTCATGTGAAAATCAGTCAATAAGTACAGGAAGCATGTATTAGCATGCGGTTAACCTTACAAATCCAGCAGCTGTAAGGTTCGCTCACTCAGCTCAGTTAACTTTGCGCTCGTTCAAACAATGGCAGCCATGAAACGCCAAAGTTTCTGATATTTTACATGTGGCGAGAAAGTCTTGACACTACCTGATCTGTACACGGAACTCCATCGGTTTCATTGCATGACCCCGCATGCGCAAACCATACGTCGCTTCCTTTCTTCGCCAAATCTGACAATTGACAGAAGACATCACAATTCCAATCGTTCCTCTCAAGTCTCACAAGCATGAACATTTTGAAGATCACAAAATTAAACCAAACATGCAGACAACTAAAAATTTGTAATGATGCCCAAACATTGTACAATAAAGACAATTCGTTCAATCAGCGGATGGCAGGATCCTTGGTCTCGGTCAGAGACTGAGAGCCTTCAAACTTGGTCAGAGTTTGAAGGCTTGAACATAACACTGCAGAAGTCTATGTTTATCTTGTTTACAATGCATGAAAGAAACGGATGATGTTTAGAGATCAGGTTTATTTATTATGAAGAGTTCTACAAAAACATCAGTCATGACGTCTCCATGTCTGGGTTCATGAGATCATTCAGAGATTCTCCCGGTACCGGCAGCTTCACTAACTGTCTGTCTGTATGACAGCCTCTTCCACTGTGTTCCTACGTCTCTGTGACACAATTTGAATGTTCACTGTCCCGCTTAATCCAAGAGGGGAAAATAAAAACAAAAATATTTTATTACTGTCTCTATCAAAAAAAGACAAATATCACCAAGTCAAGGAGGCCCGAGCAGGCTTCCTTCTCATCCAGCAGCTCTCTATCTGAGAGCCGCTGTGGGTGCGACGGGCTGGCGACCTGTCCAGGATGTATCCCGCCTTTGCCCAGCAGTAGTCGGGATGGGCTCCGGCCACAGCGGGTTAGCAAAAAAGCTGGAAGTTCAGGACAAAAATGCTGGTATTGGATGTGTATGCTACCCACTGTTTGATTCACTGAAAGCGACACATGCCCAAAGCTGAGTGCCTGATTGGTAGATGCAACGCGACTTCAAATATTTGAACTCTGGCCATGCCGCTCAAATCGCATCGCAGGACATCAGATCGCATCTGTAGTTAACATCTCAATCCCGTTCGGTGTGATTGCATCTTTAGGGATGAATTTGCTGGTCAGATGTGGACACGGGAACACAATCCCAAAATCAGAACGCGCCAAGGTTCTGAAAACATTAAATGTCATGTTTATGGCTCTGCTGGACTGTTCCTTGATGAAAATCTGACTCAAACTTTGTGAGTTTGACAAAAACAATACAAAGTAGTGACAGATTACCACTCATGGAAATCCCATGTCTGTCATCCATCACAAGCCTTCGGTCATGCAGGGACTGAAAGCAGTGCTTGGTTTGGGATCCCTGATTCCAAACCTACCCAAAGGACACTGGATGTCAGTTTCCTGTGCAGATTGTGGAGAGTGGAGAGAGAAATGGGCTTCAAACACAATTTTTCAGTCCTCAACTGCCATAAAAGGCTCCACCCCAACCACTGGGAGTAATGAGAGGTTTGGAGGCTTTCCCAAGGATACTTGGACACACCAGAGCAAGCAGAGTAGGACTCTTTGATCCTATGATCTGAGGTTGGCTGCCTTATCTCTACGCACATTCAAAAACAACATCTCCTTCAGTCAACAGAGATGCAGCCATGTGATTTGTCAACTCTCCTGTCAGTCACTCCCAGTTCTTTCCTCAGCCAATCACATCATCCTCCAACCCTAAGTGCACCCTTCTCCCGTCTCCCTTCTCCTCCTGACTGCAGACACAGTTAATTTTCCTTCTTATTTGATCCAAAAGGACTCAAAGGCTGCATTTGGGCTGTTTTGAGGTCTTAGTGAATGTTGTATGTTTACGCTGGTTAATCCCCTCCCATCCTGCAGCAGTTTCCCTTGTGGACAGGATAATCCTGCATTACGGGCCTTAAAGTAGGACATGACACAGACACCTGTCTGTCCGTGGCTCAGAGAATTAATTCAGCAAAACTTTGCTATTTAGAGTTTTGGGTTTGTTGCACTAAAATATAGAAAACAAAAAAGAATAAATGTGTATTCCACCATGTGCCAATCAAACCAGCCCTCAGAAAGAAGGGCATTGTTTTTTTGAAAATTCACTTTTTCTTTCACTGGTTTTTTTTATCAAACTTGTGGGTAACCAAAATGATGGGATGGAGAGGAACAGACTGTGTGACAGAATGTGACAAAAATGGAAACCAATTGTAATTAATATGACAGCACTAAACTTATCAGTCTCTAACTTCTCCAGAAGCTCCAAGATATGAGGCAGGATAAGAAGAACCTTTTTGGTTCAGACATTTCTAAGTATTTTCTTTGTGTCATCGCTGCCTTCTCCTCCAACAGTGACAGCAGATGTTCTTCATGTGCATCTTTTCTACCATCCCCCAGAAATATCCATATTACACAGCATATTCATCCATGACAAACATAATGGATTCATGGAACATGTCATTGTGACTGATTACCATGAAGACTGGTTAGAAAATCAGCTGCTTAATGTTACCTGTACAGGTGAAAGTCCCACTCTAGTCATCTTTGGTGTTGGAGCTGTCCAGCCGAACATTTTTGATCCAGATTCCAGCTCAGAGGCCAGGGAATGTGTATGTGTATGTGTGTTTTACACTCAGTGTGTGTTATAGTATCTATATGTGTGCATTTTTGTTTATGTGTGCGTGTTTTGTTTTGGTGATGTGTTTATAATTGTTAAATGTGTTTTGTGGCCTCTACCTGTTTGTGCTTGTGTTTTGGCTAATTTTGGTCCATGTGTGTGCGATTATAATATGTGTGCTTATTTGTTTGTGGGTTGCGAGTGAGGGCATGTGTGTGTCATAATGAGTGTCTATGAGTGTTATAGTCTGTGTGTGTTTTGATGTGCGTGTGTCTACAGTGTCTATTTGTTGTATAGTGTATATGCCTTCTGGTATTTGGTTGTCTCTTCAAAATGTGTGTGTATATTCAGGGCTCCAGACTAACTTTTTTCACTAGGAGCACTGTCGCCCCCAACTGAAAATATTAGGGGCACAACCAGAAAATTTAGGGGCGCATTCCGTAAATAAACATACTAACCAAATCTACTAATTTCCACTGTATTACGAATAAATACTTTAATAATAGATGCAGAAATTACAATGTGCTGTTTCAAATTCAGTGTCATATTTTATTCTGCCCTTTTGGGAGCCGGTTTAGCTCGTGCTGGTTTGCGGCGCCTTCCGTCCGTGAAACCTGGGTTCGAATCCGGGCTGCTCCCTGTTCCTTTCTCTACTTCTGTGCCGGTCCCAAGCCCGGTTGCTTTGAGAAGGTTGCGTCAGGAAGGGCATCCGTCATAAAAAATTGCCAAGTTTACCAGGCGACTTGTTCGCTGTGCCGACCCCTGATGGGAAAAGCCGAAAGAGTAAGAAGATTTTATTCTGCCCTTTTGAAGATGCAACAACAAGGTAAACTGACAGCAGCATCGCTGTCATGACAGTACAAACAGTAAACAAAATACCATACATTTAGAATAAAAAAAAGTTTTTAGTAACAAGTGATTACCGTAGTAACCTTTCGGTCATTTCACAGTTTCAAACAATACTTAAATGTATGTAAACATTAGGGGATGGAAATTCATGTTGGCGACACCAAATAGGTGCAGGCAAGATGCACAATAATTTGATGAATGCTCCGCTGCACAGATCACCTGGTGTGAGACGTATATTTTTGTTTTTGCTCTAACATCATCTGTCAATCAAAACAAAAATATCACCAGAAAGGGGCGGAAGCAAGACCCCAACCTGAGCAAACACAGCTGGAAATTTAGTACTGAACTGACTGAAAGCTGCCCTACAGACTACAAAACAATGCATTATGGGAAATGTGTCCTGATGGGTTTTTGTAGTTCAGTGTTCAATTAAAATAATTTGAAATACCAATTGATTGAAAAAAGGCTACATACATTACAAAACATTAAAATAATTATAAAAGATGTAATATGATAGATCATACTTAGGGGGGGAGGCACATTAAAACTAAACTTGAATGTTAAGGACTACAACTTCCTGTTCTCCAGTCTCGCTTTAGCTTCATCTTCATGCACCCCCCCCCCCCAGGTCACCCCAACTATCCAGGCACGGCGCTGGTTCATCTTAAACACGTCTATCACGTCTATTGGTCTATCGTTGCATTTTCCCCACGTTTCTAAATGTGTCCAAGACTAAATCGTGTTGTCGCTCACACGTGTTTAATGTTAGAGCCCCAGTAGCTGTCACGCATGTAGGTGTGAGACATTTATGCTCCTCAGCTGACCATCTCCCACTGGAGCAGTGTGCTGCCGTAACAGCCGTGCATGAAAACCGTGGTTTGGTCCGCGAGTTTGAGACCCCTGCTGTACACTCTGGCACTGGTACACTAGCCGCAGGTCGAAAGAACAAATCAATAGTTTGCTTGCTCATAGCTCAGACACACATGTCAGGTTGTGATGATATTTGTCTCCGTTTCCTTCCCACAGATGTTTACGCGGGCGCGAATATCTCTAGGCCCCTCCCCCTCCACGCATTTAGCCACTTACAGTGGCTTTCCCTATTCTTCTCACACGCATTGGCCGCTTCACAGACAGACATCACTCAATGAAACGCGAGCGTGTGCTCGTGTGTGCTCGCGTCTCATGAGTATGTGTGTTTGCGTGCGTGCTCGCGTCTCATTGATTATTTCATTGATCATTGACGTGCCCCTTCCACGTTTAATGTTTAAAAAATACGGAGGGTGGGGGAGGCAAATGGTGGCACATGTGCGACTGGATGTAATATTCAGTCGCACACTCTCAAATTTTGGTCGCAGACTGCGACCATTTGGTCGCAGTCTGGAGCCCTGTAATATTTTGTTTTGTCTGTGTGATTTTTATGATGCTTGTGTATATTTGTTCATAGATTTTGTGTGTGTGTTTGGTAATGTGTATGTCTGTGTATCAGATAATATCTGTGAGTTTTATAGTGCATGTGTTTCTGTTTTAACATGGGTGGTACGGTGTGTGTGTTTATTTTTGTGTGGTTATAATGATTAAGTTATTGCATGTTTGTGTTATAATGTATTTATCTATAAGTGTTATAGTGTGTGCGTTTAATGTGTGTGTCTATTTGTCTATTTGTTCTATGACGTGTATGCCTAGTGTGTGTTCAAGATGTGTACATGTGTATGTATTATTTTGTATATGTGCTAGTTATGATGTATGTGTGTATTTGTTCATGATGTTTCTGTTATGTGTCATTGTGTGTTAATCTGTGTGTTGTAATACTGTATGCATGTTGTGTGTTATGTTGTGTGTGTTTCATATTGTTTGCATTTTTTTTGTGTCTCCATGTGTTGGTGTGTTTGCGTGTGTGTGTTCGTTATGGTGCTAAATAAACTCACCAGCAGTACTTTATGTAACCACAAGGGGGCAGAATTCTGTGCTCTCATGTCCCGAAATGCAGTCGTGCAAAGACGGCATCCCAAACAGATCAGAGTTGGTTGAGGTTCCAACAACCACCCTGGATGGTGGAAGAAGGAGAGGAGGAAGGTGTGTTCTTCAGCAGAGAGAGGAAAGGACAGACAGAAATGAAGGACTTAGAGGAAAAACTTTGAATGTAGAGACTTTGACTGAAGACTAGAGTTGATGGACAGAAGAAAAGTTGATCTTTAGAGTGATCTTCACATGGAAAGAGAGCAAAGCGTATAGATCAGGAGCAGCTTAAAGATGTTTGATCATGGAGTGGAAAGAGGGAAAATCCTGAAGGAGGAGTTTGATGAAAATGTTCTGGATGGGGTCAAATGGGTGATGAGACTGAAAGTGGAATTTGGTGTGATCGGCTAAAGTGATTAGGGAAAATGGGAGGAAAGAACTTGACGTTTCACCCGTAAAGCAGAACGCAGGTCAGGAGACTTGGTGGTGAAGTTCAGGAGTTTTTTTGAGAGGAAGAGGTTAGCCAAGAAGAAGTGGGACCCTGAGAAGACAGAATACGGCAAACAGGAGAACAGTGGGGGGGAGAGTAAAGAAGCCCTGTTTGCCTCCCAGTAAGCCTTCTAGGGGGCTTCAGAAGGAACCACAGCACAGAGACCTCACTGCTGACTCTCCCCCCTTCATCTCTCCTCAGATATGCTGCTGCTGTGGACCCGCCCCTTGCTCGCTCTGCTGTGCCTTCTGCCCCCCGGTCAAGTCCTCCACCAGCACGCGGGTCATGTACACGCTCTTCCATATCCTGAGCTGCGCCGTCTCCTGTCTGATGCTGTCGCGCACCGTCTCTGAGCTGGTCAGGGAAAATGTGAGTGCAACATTCCACAAGGGGCCGTCACTGATGCAAAGAGGAATTGGCTTGTATGGTGTTTACAAAGTTCCAGACGTCCCGCATACTCTTGTCCTCAAGGTTTCCTCTCAATCTTTCTGCTCTGTTCCAATGTGGCCTCTTAAAATAAATTCAATTTTTAATATAACTTTATTGTTGGCTTCACTATAAGAACTCCTGTTTTTATAACTGAAAAACATTATTCTTTTTTAAAATTTAACCCTCAAGCATTTTGGAATTTGCCTAAGATGCACGACCTGCATGAACACATAAATGCGTTAAAAAAGATAAAAGAAGAAACATAAAGCATAAGAACACACTGCAGTCTATCTTGAAGAGTTTGTAGCAGTTACTGCAGAGGGAGGGGGTAAAATCTTTCTCTTAAATGTGTTTCCTGGCTTATGGGATTTAGAAGATTCAGTGATGAACCTCCGTTATGAGGTGGCCCAATCCATCTGTCCATCCATCCATCCATCCATCCATCCATCCATCCATCCATCCATCCATCCATCCATCCAACTCCATCCATCCATCCGCCCATCCATCCATCCATCCATCCATCCATCCATCCGTCTCATTCATCCACTATCCATCCATCCATCCATCCATCCATCCACCCATCCATCCATCCTCTTCATCCATCCACCCATCCACCCATCCATCCACATCCATCCATCCATCCATCCACCCATCCATCCACCCACCATCCACCCATCCACTCCATCCATCCATCCATCCACCCATCCACTCCATCCATCCATCCGCCCATCCATCCATCCATCCATCCATCCATCCATCCATCCATCCATCCATCCATCCATCCATCCATCCATTCATCCATCCTTCATCCATCCACCCATCCACCCATCCATCCATCCACCCATCCACCCATCCATCCATCCATCCATCCACCCATCCACCCCATCCACCCATCCCACCCATCCATCCATCCATCCATCCATCC
The DNA here is from genome assembly GCA_037389245.1 of Oryzias sinensis. Taxonomy (NCBI): domain Eukaryota; kingdom Metazoa; phylum Chordata; class Actinopteri; order Beloniformes; family Adrianichthyidae; genus Oryzias; species Oryzias sinensis. The sequence goes on along the minus strand of CM074489.1, from coordinate 3,724,460 downwards.
ACCCATCCATCCATCCACCCATCCACCATCCACCCATCCATCCATCCATCCACCCATCCACCCATCCATCCATCCATTCATCCATCCATCCATCCATCCGTCCGTCCATCCATCCATCCATCCATCCATCCATCCATCCATCCAACGCATCCACCCATCCATCCATCTCTTCATCCAATCCACCCATCCATCCATCCATCCATCCACCTATCCACTCATCCACCCATCTGCATCCACCCATCCACCCATCTACCTATCTATCCATCTACCTTATCTACCCATCTACCCATCCATCTACTTCATCCATTCATCTCATCCATTCACCCATCTACTCATTCATCCATTCACTCATTCACTTCATTCACTTCATCCATCTACCCATCCACTCATCTACCTATCCACTCATCCACTTCATTCACCTCCATCCATCCATCTACTCATCTACTCCATCCACCATCCATCCACGAGCCCACCCATATCCATCCATCTACTCCATCCACCCATCCACCCATCCATCCATCCATCTTTTATCCATCCATCCATCCATCTTCTAAATCTGCTGAACTTTTGGGGTCATGGGGTTGCTGAAGCCAATCCTAGCTACTATTGGTGGATGAAGGTGGGGTACACGTGTATAGGTTGTCAGTCCATCACAGAGCCACAGAACCACACCCACACACACACCAATGTAACAATTTAGAGTCTTTATCCTAGCAGGGCTGCACGGTGGCGTAGTGGTTAGGCGTCTTGCCTCACAGCAAGTCCCTGGTGCAAGTCCTGGCGGGGGACCTGAAACAGAGCACCAATGGGGGACCTTTCTGTGTGAAGTTTGCATGTTCTCCCATGCATTTGGTTCTCTCCGGCTTCCTCCCACTGTCCAAAAACATGCTTCATAGGTTGATTGGTCACTCTAAATTGTCTATAGGTGTGAATGTGAATGTGAGTGTGCATGGGTGTGTGATATGTGTGACCCTGCGACAGACTGGCAACCTTTGCTCAAAAGTGGCCGTGGATAGGCTCCGGCAGCCCCGTGACCCCGAAAGGGATAAATGGAAGAAGATGAATGAATGAATGAATCTCAGCAGTTATGTTTCTGACTGTGCAGAAAGCTACATGCATCAGGAGAACATGCAAACTCTATACAGAAAGGTCCCAGTTGGGATTTGAACCAGTGTTTCACTTTGAGGTGAGAGTGCTAATCACTACACCACGATGGAGTTCAATTATTTAATTTTTCCCATACTCCCCGCATCTCTCTCATCACATGGTCCCTGCCTCTGAATACTCTCTTTTTCTTACCCCCCCACACCCACACCCACACACACACACACATACACACTCACTGGTAATCCAGGGTTTTTTATTGGCAAAGCACTTAACAGTCCTGACAGGAACCATGGTGCTCATTCAACGGTCTGTCTTACACCCCCCCATTTCTCCCTATGAGATCCCAATCGCACACTCCAGTCTGTGCTAGAAAATCAGTCCTGGGGGGCTTCTGCTCTGGGAGACCACGGCTGAGATGTCACGGCTAAAGGCAAAGGCAGGAGCTGAAGAAGGATCAAGTAGTGATGAGATCTGCTGAGGGGGGCACAAGGTCCTCTGGCTTGCATTTAATCACAGAAAGTTCACAGTCGGATTTGTCTTGGTGATACAGGCGCTCAAAATTGGTTAGCTGAAGAAAAGCTAATAAACTATCCTTAAATGGGCGACTGCAAAAGCCGCAGGACTTTATTATCCTTTTTGCTGCTTTCTTTGTTCCGCCTGTCATTCCTGGCCAATGACTGAAGATACTTTTTGTCTTATGGTTTTGTTTACGTCTTGGTCCAGGACATGGCAATTCAGTTGAAAGGTAGTCTATATATGAACCAAAACCCAAGGTTCAGGACTTGATCTGGAACAAATTGCGAGGACTGGGTCTAGGCCAACGGATTCTTCCAGTCTGAATATACCCTGCATCTGGGGTCTTGTTCATGAGTGAGGGAAGATCAGAGCGTGAAATCAACAGGCAGATCGTGCACCATCTGTCGCCATGCAGTCGTCACCGGTTTTGGACCTGTCACTTGTTCCATTGTTGTGAAGTGAGAGCTGAGCCTGACAGCAAAAGCTTTCTCAGTTTACAGGTCAATCTTCATTTCAGTACTACCTGCGCTATAGTGTCTAGGTCATGACCGAAAGAACGCAGGTCCTCAACAATACAAACCGGCTGAAACATGCTTCCTCCATAGGTGGATGGAAGCTCCTTTAGAGACAGGTGGAGGAGCTTGGTCACCCGTGAGAGTTGAGAGTAGCAACTGCTCCTCCACATCCAGAGGAGTCAGTTGGAGTGTGGCCAGGCATCTGGCCTAGATGCTCTGAACGCCTCCCTGGGGCTGTTTCGCATGTCCCACTGACAGAGGCAAAGGAAGACCCACGGCTGGCGCTGGTTGGCCTGGAACGCCGGGTGCCCCAGAGGAGCTGGAGGAAGAGGGCGGACGAGGGGAAGTCTGGGCATCTTTGCTTGTGACTGCTGCCTAGGAACCCGGGATGATGGATGATGGATGGATGATGGATGGATGGATGGATGGATGGATGGATGGAGGGATGGATGGATGGATGGAGGAGGAGGGAGGGAGGGAGGGATGGATGGAGGGAGGGAGAGGAGGGATGGATGGATGGATGGAGGGAGGGAGGGAGGGTGGGAGGGAGGAGGAGGGAGGAGGGATGATGGATGGATGGAGGAGGGAGGGAGGGAGGGGATGGATGGAGGGAGGGAGGAGGAGGGATGATGGATGGATGGAGGAGGGAGGGAGGTTGGGAGGAGGAGGAGGAGGGAGGGATGGATGGAGGGATTGATTGATGGATGGAGTGGGAGGAGGAGGAGAGGAGGGAGGGAGGGATGGAGGATGGATGGATGGATGGATGGCATGCACACACAGACACACGTACACTCACACAGATCTACAGACAAACTCAAGTTACAACCTTAGAACCTGTGACTGGTCCGCCAATCAGAATCTTTTTCCTGCTAGCACCCAATCAGCACATTACTTCTGGCTAGCTAATTAGATTCCAACATTTTTCATTCATCAATTGAAACTAACGGTCCTTCCCTCCTCTGAGTTATTTTTGTTATGTCTATCATTTATTATAATACCATGATGTGAAGTGAGCTAACCAATCATTAGAGACAACAGAGAGTCCAGAATACAATCCTCACGCCCTGTCCCCCTATTTCAAGGAAAATATTATCTTTTGGTGGAAACAGACTAATTTAACAAAGGAGATGTCTCTGTCAAGGCCTGGTTTGCTCTGGCCATAACTACTTATGGGATCAACATGAATCAGCTGATTCGAAAAGAAAAGCTGCTTTGCACCGGTAAGCAACATTACTTATATTAAATGTTGCATACCATACCAATAACTCCATTATTTATTTACTATAACTTTTAAAGTGACAATTACAGTTTCTTATACCATGGTCCAGGTGACACTGATTCCGATTGGCTGCTGTGTGCATTAAAAATGAAATACCACAGTGATATACCACGCCTGTGTTAGTAGTTCGCCACAAAGCATAAATCTTCTATAAACAAACTTTTTGCGTCATTATCTGACAAACAACCGCCTAGAGGTGAACTTTCTGTGATTTGATGCTTACGTAACTCCATCGACTATCAGATATATATATAGAGATATATATATATATATGCTATATACTGTGGCAGACATCGCCATCATTGACTGCAGCTGGTGCGGTCCAAGTAACAAAGAAAACATAAAACTGATCAAGAAGAATATGTATTATAGTGCAACATTTTACAAAAAAAGGCTGCACACAGAGACCAGCAGCTGGTGTTCAAACAACAATAAAAGGATGTAATCACATCCTCCAGTGCATGCCTGTCTCCACTGGCTTCATCTTCATAACCTGTCTTTTCAAGCCTCTGCAGATAAATCACAGATTTTTGTGACTCTAAAACAGAGTCAAACTAACCTGTCTAACATCTAAACCCAGCTCACGTTCCGTATTAGTGGGTGAACAACCCAAAGCTTGGTGAATTCTGCTTCACAATGATAGGAAGAGTCCATATCAAAGGATCAAAAAGCGTCGCCGCTGTGAACGCTTGACCGCCACGCAGCCAGTTATCCTGTGGTAACTTTTCTTCTGACACCCCCGCTTAAAACCCAGAAAGTCAGAAGAATTTATTTATCGAGGTTATCCATCAAGAGAACCAAAGTTCTCGGTTGTTTCTCCAGTAGAGTAGAAAAATGGATGACAGAGGCTTCAAGCTGCTGGACAGTCAAATGTCCCTTTATTGTTCAGGTACTTTGTTCCACAGAGAAGTCTTCCTCACCCTTTGGAGTCATCCTCTCAGGTCTGTCTTTGTACTGCTTAAGAACCAGTGTTCGTGTTTCAGGTGCCTTTCAACGTGGGTGTGACCAGGCGCATGGAGGGGGCTACTGTGAGATGCTGGTGGGCTACTCGGCGGTGTACAGGGTCTGCTTCGGCACATCCTGCTTCTATTTGATGATGGCCATCTTCCTCGTCGACGTGAAGTCCACTCAGGACTTCAGAGCCCTATTCACAACGTGGTCGTCCTGCGACTGCTCACACATGACAGCTTCACAGTCACATCCTCATCGCTTATAATCCGTCCAACACGCTGCTGGGGAAAGTGCTTACCCCACGGGTCGGGGGCTATTTAAAGCTCCCCCGTCACACTTTCCTCCGCAGCTGATCAGTACTATAGTCGGATTAGGATCTAACTCACCAGACCGCTGCTCCTCTCTGCTGGGTCTCTGTGAAAGCTGCAGCCTCTGGAGGCTTCTAGTGTCTAATTGATGAACCGGAGTCCTGTTGTGGTCAGATGTTGAGCCATGCTGGGTGTAGACGGGAAGGACCCCCCACCCCCACCCCTGACTCCCAGTACAGACTTGTTTCTCAGTCAGAGTTTCAGTAGAAAAACCTGACAGCAGATTTTATTGTTGATGAGCATAAGAAGAGCTGCGGCTGAGCTCAGAGCACGGTGTCTGTGGGCGTTTGCACACAAACATCTGAAGATTTGCACGTTCTCTTCTGCAGCTTCTGGTTCCTGAAGTTCATCATGCTGCTGGGCATGTGCACGGCCGCCTTCTTCATCCCCACCGAGTCCTTCCTGCACGGTAACAGGAGCTCCCCTAGAGGGCAGCAGCCCCATGCATGGTTCAAGGTCAGTCTCTCCACCTTGTGACTCTTCTAAATGAACCTGTCCTATCCTGCCTCTCACAGCTTCTGCATTATGTTGGTGTGGTGGGGGGCTTTGCCTTCATCCTGATCCAACTAATCCTCATCACAGCTTTTGCACACACGTGGAACAAGAACTGGTGAGTGGGGCGGGGCTTGATGAAAGACGACTAGGACTGGAATCATGTTCCAGTTCTGAGCTGCACTTGTTCTTATCTTTTTTCTTAGATTTCTTTAGTTTATGCATTTTGACTCTGTTTTCTTTCTGCTGGTTTATGGAATTGTTTCTGATTTATTTGTTTTTTATGTTGCTGTTCAGTTTTTTTTTGTTTTTTGCCTTTTGAGTTTTTTTGGTAATTTTTTTTTGTTTTTAAGGCTTTCTGTCTCACATTTGTTTTTTTGTTTTTACATATATTTTTTCACGCTTTTCGAGACACCTGAGCTCCCCTCACCTGTCTAGGCTGAATGATGCTGCAGCAAAGATCCACGTGGAGGAAGAATCAAAGTTTCCTTCCGTGTGCCTGAGTTTTTAAAGAAAGAAACATAGTTAGATGTGGGCCAGAACTTTACCCTCGTGAACTTTAACCCTGATCCAAGTTCACTGAGTGACCAGCTAAGCAGCATGTGTGTTCAGTTGTGGATCTGCCTTCTCAAAAAGGCGCTGAAGGGGTTCCTGCTGTCCTTTACTAGCTGATGCAGATCATAACAATTGATTAATGCTTCACCAAAACTGCTTGCTAACCAAACCTCTGATGTCTCAGGCTGACTGGAGCGCAGAGAACAAGCGCTGGTACCTTGGCTGGTGATGTGTGCCACCCTCTTCTACACGATTGCAACCATGGCCTCTACTTCATAAGGCTTCACACGATCCCATCGCCTGCCACTTCAACAAGGTCCTGCTGTGGGTCAACCTGGGGCTCTGCGGCCTCATGTCCTTCATCGCTGTTACACCATGCGTGAAGCAGAGTGAGTCTGTGTTTTAGCACGCACACCTGCACCGCTGCAGACCAACACAGGAAGTAGTGGGGACGATGAGCTAGGAAATAAAACATTCTGGAAAACAAGAGGATATAGACAGACATCAATAATGTCTGTTTGTGTGAGGCTGGATAGAAGGTGTCTCTCTTTGGAATGTCAGAGACACTAGAGCAGGGAAGATGTTTCTCCTACTTTGGTGATGTGTCTCATCCTCTCCTCCAACGGGGACAGCAGATGTTTGAGGCACACTTGTAAAGTAGTATTTCTGAAAACACGACACAAACAATGACAAAAATCCTCCAATATTCTTCACGTGCATCTTCTCTACCATCTCTTAAAAACATCCATATTAAAAAGGGGGGCATGTCTGCATGTGTGTTATGGTATATTTCTCATGGCATGGGTGTGGAGATGTGTGGAGATGTGTATTCGTGCAAGTATGATATGTGTGTACTTCTTCCAGGTGTGTGTGTGTGTTTTCATTGTATAAGTGTATATTATGGGATTTGTATTTCTTCCTAGCGTGCGTGTTCTTTTCATTGGATGTGTGTGTGTTATGGTGTGTATTTCTTTGTGTGTGTGTTTTTGTGTTAATAGTGTGTGTGTGTGTTATGGTGTGTATTTCTTTGTGTGTGTTTTTGTGTTAATAGTGTGTGTGTGTTATGGTGTGTATTTCTTTATGGTGCTGTGTGTGTGTGTTATGGTGTGTATTTCTTTATGGTGCGTGTGTGTGTTATGGTGTATTTCTTGTGTGTGTGTGTGTGTGTGTGTGTGTGGTGTGTGTGTGTGTGTGTGTGTGTGTGTGTGTGTGTGTGTGTGTGTGTGTGTGTGTGTGTGTGTGTGTGTGTGTGTGTGTGTGTGTGTGTGTGTGTGTGTGTACAAGGGAGTGAATTTCTTCCAGGCATGTGTTTGTCATGATGTGTATTTCTTTATGGTGCGCGTGTGTTATGGTGTGTATTGTGTGTGTGTGTGTGTGTGTGTGTGTGTGTGTGTGTGTGTGTGTGTGTGTGTGTGTGTGTGTGTGTGTGTTATGGAGTGAATTTCTTCCAGGCATGTGTTTGTCATGATGTGTATTTCTTTATGGTGCGCATGTGTTATGGTGTGTATTTCTTCGCGTGTGTTATGGTGTGTATTTCTTCCAGGCATGTGTGTGTCATGGTGTGTATTTCTTTATGGTACGTGTGTGTGTCATGGTGTACTTTAGTGAGTGTGTTTTCTGACTGTAGTCTTCCTCTGCAGAACAGCCCTGTTCTGGTCTCTCCAGGCCTCCATCATCAGCTGTTATGTCATGTATTTGACTTTTTCTGCTCTCTCCAGTCGTCCTCCAGAAAAAGGTATGTTAACCAATTCTCCCTGGAGCAGATGCACACGCGACGCGACACACGCCACTGTGTATGTGAAAAACGCTATCAAAGCCATGGCTCGGGTCCAGGAGTGAGCATGAACACGCTCAGAAAGTGTTTGTGGTTCTGGGAAAGGGCAAAGACAGTTTTTCTGATCTGCAGTGAAAATGAGAGGCCCCTTCCCCATCTGTAAATCAGATAATAGCAGAGAAACCTCCTTGCACTTGTGATATTACTTTGTTGCTGCCTGTACAGGCTAACAAAATACAGTAAGTTCGCACACAAGCCAACACGCACAAACCTTCCTCTGATTGCTGTGACTCACCTGCTCACACATCCACAGGTGGTGTGCTCAGACATGCTGTCCGCAAAGCTGGTGGCCTGCCGTTGGAACACACAAAGAGGTGTTCTTTCTGTGCATTCCTGACAAAATGACGGCTCAGCGATGTCAGAACGTGTTCCCTTAAAGACTGCTATGGCTTCAAAACAGATCTCCTTACAGTGTTTGAAACAAAAACATCGCACAAACACGACAACGGCACTATTTGGTCCGCAGCCAGGAGACATAGACACTGTAAACCTATGAGTTGGGAATGGACATGTGAGTCTGAGCTACTGCTGAAACAGTCCTTAGATGTGAAAAAAAGCAACATCCAAAACAAGGTTGATTACAAAAAGTCTGGGTTATGTTCTAACAGGCATGTGACTGAGTTCATTTAAAACCTGCAAACCCAGACCAGTGGTGCAAAAAAGTATTTTGTTAGCCACTAATTGTGCAAGTTCTCCCACTTAAAAACATGAGAGAGGTCTGTAATTTTCATCATAGGTAAACCTCAACTATGAGAGACAAAATGAAATAAAAATCCAGAAAATCACATTTTCTGATTTTCAAAGAATTTATTAGCAAATTATGGTGGAAGCTAAGCACTTGGTCAATAACAAAATTTTACTCAATACTTTTTTAGATAGCTTTGTTGACAATGACAGCAGTCAAACATTTTCTGTAAGTCTTCACAAGGTTTTCCAAATTGTTGCTGGTATTTTGGCCCATTCCTCCATGCAGATCTTCTCTAGAGCAGTGATGCTTGGGGCTGAACTTTCTGGGCAACATACAGACTTTCAACTCCTCCAAAGATTTTCATGGGGGTTGAGATCTGGGAAACTGGCTAGGCCACTCCAGGACCTAGGTTACTCTTTACAAAGCCCCTCTTTTGTTACCCAGGCAACAGTGTGTGTTTGGGATCGTTGTCAGGCTGAAAGACCCAACCACGTTTCATCTTTGGGATGCCCTTGCTGATAAAAGGAGGTTCTCAGTCAACTCTGGGGTCTGCTGCATGTCTCCATGTCGGTGTGATGGAAGCATCGATGTGGGGGGAGCATTTGTGGGCAGAGGAAACATCTAGTTTCAGCCATCTCATCCTTCCTACACACACACACACACACACACACACACACACACACACACACACACACACACACACACACACTGGCCTACAGAGTGATCTCCTCGTCAGCAGAGGAGAACAGAACCTCCACCAAGCTGGACTAAAGCTCTGCAGCACAGCTGCTTCTCTGACATCCATCTAAAACTGTTGGGTCATCTTGACCCCCCTCTCCTATTTCTGCCGCCGAGACTTTCAAATGTGACTCGTCTGTGAAGAAATGCCTCTATGGATAAGCTCTTGTGAGGAGCATGGCTGCATCTTTGGCAAACATGTGATGTTCTCTCTGTCTCAGTGCTTCATCAGGGCAGGAACATGACTGTCTGTTACCCCAACGTGGGACAGGATGGCATCCAGAACGAAGGCAACGCTGTGGCCGTCATCGGAGCCTTCATCATGTACTGCTGCGTCCTGTTTGCTTGGTGAGGAGATCCCCATCCCACACCACGCAGCCAGAGAAACCCCCCCTTCAACTGTCCCGCTCGTCTCTCCCTGCAGCAACGAGGCCTCCTACCTGGCTGAGGTGTTCGGGCCCTTCTGGATGATAAAGGTTTACCAGATACGAGTTCCAGAAGGCCACCTGCTGCTTCTGCTGCCCCGAGGAAGACACAGGTTTGTAGCCACTCAGCTATTCTGAAGAGACAACCAAAACACCACAGAAGAAGAAGCAGGAGGAGGTCAGAGTGAGGATGGATGGTGTTTCTGCCGTAGGCAGCAGAGCATCTGCTGACACTGAAGGGAGGGAGCATTGTGATTCACCAGGTCCTCCACGAGAATGAGCAGCCAGGGCTCATATATGTAGATTTATGCTGCGTCACACCAAACCCGATTCACACATCAAATTTGTGGTTCGTCACTTTCTTCTGACGCTCATAGGTTCTATCACACTGCATGGTCACATGTCTCTTTACAATGCAGAAAGCAAGTTTCACACATTGACTGGATGATGATCAGTTTGTCCCATCACACATCTGTTGTCGGCCATGATGCACTTGATTGTTTTTATACTTTAGCTAAATAAAACTACCATGTCTCAATGGCTAACTCAATTGTAGATTTCTTTAAAAAAGGTTTTTAATGGTATGGATTTGATTAATATCATCTCGTGACAGCCTCGGGATCTGGTTAGATTGTTGAAATAGAAATCGATTCATCGAGTATTCGTTTCACCCATAGAGCAAATGGTGCACGCACAGCTGTGCCGGTGATTTGCCAGTGACTGTAATGTCACTGGAAACAACACTCTGATAGTTTAATTTCCTCATTTCTAACATTTTACTTGCGACTTCGTCCCGGAATAAAATGATGATGAGTGGTGTTTATAGTTTCTGCTTAATTAACGTTTCTAGCGTTTATTTTTAACATGAATGACATCTGTATCCTACTCTTGCTGTGTCTGCATCGGGCACAGAAAGTAAACCCAACAGTATAATGAGCTGAAAAGTTTGATAATCATAAAACTCAAAAGCAGCAAACAAGCCGTTAGCTTGATACCCATACGAAGAACCCTGACGGTTATATCTTTATTGAACTTAAACATTTGGAGTAAATCAAACCTTGGTGTCAAAAATATGTGACAAATATGTATGTGACGGTAAGGACCATGAGTAGCTCGTTCAGCCGAAGACTGCTGCACCCCCATCTTATCTTATCTTATCTTATCTTATCTTATCTTATCTTATCTTATCTTATCTTATCTTTTATCTTATCTTATCTTATCTTATCTATCTTATCTTATCTTATCTTATCTTATCTTATCTTATCTTTTCTCTCTTCTGCTCTTCTGTGTTTCAGCTGAGGAGGAGTTTGTTGTTGACGACGAAGACAAAGGCTGTCAGAAGGTCATTCATAATGAGACACAGAAAGTGGCCTACAGTTACTTCTTCTTTTCATTTTGTGTCTTTTTCTGGCTCGCTCTACGCCATGATGACTCCTTACTAATTGGTTCAGGTGAGCTGGTCCTACTCTCCTGGTTTCACTTCATGTTTCTGGATTCCAGTCGCTATCGCCACTGCACTTCCGTCATCCCTGCTTCCAGCTACGAGTCTGCAGTCCTGGAGACCACCTTCACACACGGCAGCTGGTCCACCTTCTGCGTAAAGATGACTTCCTGTTGGGCCTGCGTGGTTCTGTACCTCTGGCTGCTGCTGGGTCCTCTGTGCAGCTGTCAAAACGAGTCCAGACCCAGACGATCCCGTATCAAACGTCGCCCACCGTCCTCCCGCCACGTTAGCGTCACCGTCTGACGCTGAGGGGAATCGGGAAGCTAACCATGCGAAGAGAGGGCTCTGAGCCCCATGAGGTGGTGGGTCAAAGACACCCGGCGGTGTGAGGACGGCAGCAGAACTGGTCCTGAAGGGACCAGTCTCCTGGAAAAGGAGAGGACTGCGGTTTTGAAGTATTCAGGAGTTGGTTCTGAATCCTGTACCAGGAGAACACGTCTGATTGTTTACTGTTTCATTTTATTTTTGCTGAATGTAGACATAGGAGGGGCTTTGTGTTGATATGATGCTGCAGATCAGCACCTTTATTTAATACCTTCCAGCATCAACAACCTTCAAGCTGCCGGAAATTCTGGATAAAAAAGCTTAGAAAACATCACCCAAGCTTAGAACTTACATTCATCCCTGTCCTGTCTTCGCTTACGAAAAATTTTGTACCTTCAGGGGGTGGGGGGGGGGGTTCATTCTGCGATGAAGTAAGCAGCAGAAACGGGGACAAAGGTCAGGAAGCTGAGGTTCCCGCCTGTCTCAGAGGAGCGCTGGGGTCATCCTCTGAGACCCACACATCAACATTTAGACAGAAAACACTTCAAAGGAAGAATCTAAAGTGTTTTTTTCTGCATTTTGACTGTAGACTGATTCTAAGGAAAAATGCGCCCGTGAGAGACCTCCAACAGGAACAGAAATGATGGACTTTCTCTGAATGCAGAAATGAAGTCTGCTGCTGGAAAGTCGGTTCTAGATGAGCTGTCATTGCTCTTTTGTGTGTTCATGATGCTTATTGTTGCCTTCCCCACAAAAGAAACTGAGCAGTGATAACGTTTCCTGTTTTACATCAAATGTTTTTAAAGCTGCTCCATCATAAAGGTGTTTGCACTTCTCTGGTGTTTCTGCTCATTTTTCCCACATTTCAGAGCAAACGCAAACGTTGATTGACACCATTACTGATGGTATCCTTGACCTCCACCCATTTCCTAAACTCACTTAATCCCTTTTGGGGCCAGGAGGTTGCTGGAGCCTATTCCAGCTGTTTCCAACCACACATAAAAATTTACCTCAGGTAATATGTGAGGGATGTTTGTGGACTGTGGGAGGAAACCTGACGAAACCGTCTTGGTTTTTAGGAGAGAGAGCTGACCACTGGATCAGGTGAGGTCAGCCAGTCTACAAGGGGGTCTTTAACACGAAGAGGCATTTGGGACCATTTCTGTCCAATCAAAACCCAGTTGGAGCCGCAAAGTCTTACTCTTTAAAAAATACAACACTGCTATGTGTTTGTTACTTTTATGCTACATATAAATGAGCTGACTTTTGTCATGAGCAAACACAGAAATATAAAGAAAATAAGAAATGTTTAAGTTGTAAAAGGGGTCATATTGATACTTTTAACCCTTGTGCTATCCTAGGTACTTTAACATTGGGATTTGGGTCATCTAGACCCACTAGACAGTGCTCTGAACCTTTTTTCTTCAATGATTTGTGATCTTCACTGGTGTCCATGGATTACATGACATCTTTCCACCTTTATTCACCTTTGTCTTGGTAGGGAGAACACGTTAATGCAAGGGTGGGGTCATATAGGATGGCACAAGGGTTAAAAGCATCATGTGATCGTCCTGCTGCAGCAGCTGTTCTCACATGAAAATCTATCCAATGCAAGCCGGTCTTTTCTCTGTTGTATCTTAAGTTTTATCCTCTTTGCTGTTAACCTGAATATGTGCTCTAGCTCCAATCATACACGTTCTTACAGAAGTCTAATATTTGCTCAACGCTTGTCAGAAATCTCATGCTCACTGGTTGTTTACACAAAGCCTCTTGATAGAGTGCAATACCAGCAGTGAACTTCACACTGTTCATGTTGCTGTTATAGAAGCACCTCGGTTCATCAATCATATCTTTGACTAACAAAAATTAAATCAGTGCTTTTTATAATTAATGTGTGTGTGTGTCACACAGTTCCATGTGTTTTGTGTTATGTGACATTAAATAATGTCAGATAATTTTAAATTAAACTGAATTAAATTGAAGTGAAAGTTAGATATTAATTACACGCTGATATGCCACCAATCTTATGTTAGACTGAATATGTAGACATCATTTTTTTTACCCGGACCGTAACTTCAAGAAATGTTTTGAAAAGATGCCACTTCCGCAGTGTTATGTTCAAGCCTTCAAACCTTGGACCTTTTTACATTTTAGTTGAAGACCCCTGGTGTAAAGGAAAGAGCGAATGAGGCCATGTATGTAAAGCATATCATTTTGTCACGCAAAGGTGAACTGGAACCTATGCTCAGGTGAGTGTTTGTGTATGTAGTACTCTGTAGTGTATGATAGAATGTAAAAAAGGCAGAGTGCCTGGTCACCCCCACATCAAGACCCCCGCCAAAAACATCATCTTCACTGAAGTGGGTCTTCGAACATCCAAGTGCCATGGTCATTTAGGAAAAAATAAAACCTTTTCTACAATTTATGGCCTAAATTACCTCTCTGATGCAAAGTATGACATCATAAAAAACACATTAATGTGCCTTTTGGAGAAGATGACATCACAAAGTATGATGTCATCAAGCCAAAAGTTTGATATTATTACTTTGATTATTCATCATGATTATACATCATCATGTTGCATCATTATTCATCATGATTATACATCATCATGTTGCATCATTATACATCATGATTGTACATCATGATTATAAATCATCATTATACATCATGATTGTACATCATGATTATAAATCATCATTATGCATCATAATTATACAGCATGAGGTCATATTTTATCATCACATAGTAGGAAATCATGAATCCAAAACATTCATAAATAGAGGTACAACAACACAGAAAACAATTTTAACACTTTTGAGAAGAGGCGCGACAAGCGAGACCAAGCGAACCAACACAAAGTTCCAGAGATCTGAGCATTTGAACTAATTAAAAGATAATCACCATGAATTCAAAACCAGTTTCAAATGCACCAGCCCGCTATTTTACGCCAAAATCTACCGCCATTTCAGCAAAGCCAGCTTCTGTCTGCGGCCAACCTGAATGGCAACCAGAGTTCCCAAAGAATTCACCTGATGTTACCAAACCCTTCGCACATGCTCGACGGAGAAAACAGCCTAGAGAGATCTGCACAGGTGTGGAAGAGAAAGGAACCTCTGACTGTCCTTCTGAAGTCGTCCAGAAACCTGTTCCAACTGTTTGGCAAAAGAGCTTTGCTCAAGTTGTTACAGAAAAACAGAGTCTACAGCCTCCTGTGGTGTTTATGACGCTTAAGTCACGCAGACCAGTAACAGTCGACAGATCATTAAACGGGAAAAAGAGGGACAGGATTCCTGGTGTCTTTAAAAGACACAGCTGAGTGTGGTGGTTGAAGAACCACCAACACCAGCCCATTCAGGAACACCTGTAAAGGAAAATGAAGCCTCCTCTGTCCAGGCACAATCTGCAGACAAAAAGACTTCAACACCTCAGGAAGAAACTCACAACCTCTGTAATCCCTGCTGAGAACACCAACCTGCAGCCTGCAGAGATCTCTCCAACTATGGTGATAATAAAAGAAACATCTCTTGGCAGAAAGGCCCAAAATATGCCAACAGTTTGGGAAAGAAGCTTTGTAGATGTTCTGTCTGGAAAGAAGGAACTGGCTCCAAAACCTAGACCAGTCTCTGCTGTCCTTTGTATTGAACAAAGACCTGCTACAGAAGAAGGGAGAGCAGATTCCCACAAGTCAGCCCTTTCAGAGACTGGATCACCTTCTGCCATGGAAACAACTGAGAGTGAAAGACCAGCAGCAACTTTTCTGAAGGAGGACACAAACAGCCCAGTGCCAAACAATGGGACTGTCAAAGACATAGAAAAGCCATTCTTACCTTCCAGGCTGAAAAATAAACAGAATGCTGATGACCAAGACAAGTGCAGAGCAGCCCAAAGTGTCGGTTCCAACACCTGTACAACCTCAGATTCCCTCATTCTGTCAGACAAGCATGATGATGATTTCTGAAACAGAGTTTTATGGAATTCTGACACAGAAAGAGGAAAACGCTGCTGCACTTCAACAGGAGAATTCTGCCCTCAAGGTGGAAGTCATGCGTCTCAACAAACTCCTTCAGCAGAAAAATACGGTTCTTTCAGATACTACTGGGAGCGTGGACCAAATTGGAGAAGAGTTAAGCCACTGGAGAACCCTAGTAGAACAATAAAGTTCTTGATCCAGATGCAGCAACAAAAGAGTGAAACTGAAGCTGCATTGGCCTAATCTCTCAGAGACTGTTAAAGGAGAAGGAGGAGGAACACTTTAAAGAAACCACAACTTTAAAGTACAATGTAGAACAGCTCAAACATAAGCTCCAGGTTGAACAGTCTCTCATGGAAAAGGAGAAAATGTTGATCTACAAAGGACTATGAAAGACTCGGGAAAATTCAGAACTCACCAAAAAAATCCACCAACTGGAAAATCCAGGAGACCTTCAAAGAAACTGCAGAGCAGGAAAGACTGCAATGGCAGAAAGAAAAGTCCTCCTTTCTCCAAGAAATGACTCAATTAAAAGCCTTGTCCGGGAAAAGGAAGTCAAAATGAGAAAGTCTGAAGAGGACCACAAAAAGACGCCACCAACTACATCAGGAGATGTACAAGCCAAAAGAAAAGAATCAGGAAAAATCAAGCCTCACCAGCAAACTGAGGAACCTGGAAACATCTCTGTTGACAGAGAAGGCAAAGACCAATGAGCCGAAAAACAGCAGGCAGAGGACAAACACAAGTGGGACGAAGAAAAGTCCTCCCTTCTCCAAGAAATCTCTCAGCTAAAAGAGGTTATCCAGAGAAAGGAGGACAGACTCAACCACTGCCAAGAACTGCAGGAGGGGGTGAAAGATGTCAAAGAAAAACCAAAGAAAAAATCACACCGAGGTTTTCTGAGTTTTTTCAAAAGGTCTAAAAGAAAGGAGTAAGAACCCACCACACCGTGTAGGATTTAGAATTTAGGTTGTGGTGTTTAGGTTTGACAAGTTCAAATCACACAAAAAAAATTAGGAACACACCACATCGTGTAGGATTTAGAATTTAGGTTGTGGTGTGTAGATTTCAGAAATTCTAAACTACAAAAAAGTTACTTTTGTTTTTATTTATGTTTAATCTGCTTGGGTTTTCTCATGGTGCTCAGGTTCACCCTTAAAAAAATCTTTATCATTATTCAGTGTTGTGTTGTGTATTTGTTTTCTAAGAAAGAAAAAACCACTAAAAGTTTAGTTATTGGTTGTTGTTTTATGTTTAATCTGCTTGAATTTCTCCCTGTGCCTAGGTTCAAACAAATCTCATTATTTATCAATGTTTGCATATTATGTCCATGTACACAGACTCAAAAGTGTCATTTACGTGTGAATATGAATGTTTGAACAAATGGATTTATACATGGATGAAATGAATGGATGGGAAAGTGACATTACATGTGTTAGATGTAACAGATGGAATGAAATTATATGAATGAGTGAATGAATGTAATGCAACCACAAGGCAACACAATGCAGTGCTTTGTGCCGGTCCTAAGTCCGGATAAATGCAGAGGGGTTGTGTGAGTGCCAAAACAAATTGAACATATCACAAACATAGATGAGTTCAATTTATAAATGTATAGATCTTACATTCCTTAGCATCTCAGAGAAATAGTCCTGGAAGGCTCAACTCCTCCCCTATGACTGTGCTTGGGCTCAACTCCACCCACAGTCTGGGGCTGTGAAACACAGTCCCTCCAGATGGGTTGGACTCACTGCCATTCTGGAGTTGCTCATGGTGAGAGGGGGCGGGCTGGTGTAGGCCTACCCGTGAACCCCCAGTACGGTTCCCAAGTGTCGGAGTTTGCACCAGTGGATGAGTGCGTCACGTCCTCTAACCTTAGTAAAGCAGTTAAGAGTACTCAGCCTTATTGGTGTCTCTTGGAGGGGTAAAGGAAAGCACCTCAACGGGGCACTCCAGTGTCCTTCTGGGGAACTTCAATGCCCACATGGTCAACAACGGTGATACCTGGAAGGCCATGATTGGAAGGAAAGGCCTCCCTGATCTGAATCTGAGTGCAGTTTTGTTGTTGGACTTATGTGCTCCGTCTGTCCATAACAAATATCATGTGTAAACAATAGGGGGTCCATCAATGCACTTGGCACCAGGACACTCTTTGCTGCTGCTCAGAGTTGTGATCACAAGCTCTCTGGTGCCTATGGCAATCCCTGAACCCGGTGGTGGACGGCAAAAGTAAGGGATGCCATCAAGCTAAAGAAGGACTTCTACCAAGCCTGGTTGGCTTATGGGACTCCTGAGGAGGCTGACAGGTCCCTGCAGTTTTCAGCTGCCCTGTTGAAGAGGCAGAACCTCGGTCCTGGGAGGAGTTCAGTGAGGAGTTCAGTGAGGTCATGGAGACAGACCATCGGTTGGCCTCAAAGAGACAGTAGCGGCACCTCAAAAAGGGAAAACAGTTTTCTTTAGGCATCGTTTTCAGCAGTGACGTGCGGTCAGGTGAGGCAAGTAAGGCTCAGCCTCACCTGTCGTAATCGTGATAAAATAGAAAAAGGTAAATTAAGTAAATATTATTTTCCACTGATCTGTGTTAAAAATACATTTTCAATCAACTCAAGACGTTTTCCACAGTTTCTGAGGTTAAAATCGCAGAATTTGAGTGTTGCGCGATCACAGACGGAGTGGAAACTCCGGGTGAGGCTTGGGAGTGCTGTTCCTCATGTCTGACGACAGGACTGAATGTTATACAGAGACGTGCACTGAAAACTATGCTGTAGACCCGCAGAAAAGACTTTAGGTGAGGCAAGCCTCACCAGCAGGGGGCAGATGTGAGATGACAGCTGCTTTGTAGCTACAATGGTGCCGTAGAAACAGACTTTAGGAGGTCTTTCTCCATTGAGAAGGAGAAACTCATAGAAAATAAAGGAAAATATCAGCGCAATGGCTCAAAAGTAAGGCCAAACATGTTTTTCAATGTTTGTTTTTTTTAAATAACATGGGAGTAAGTAGGAAAAAAATGTAAGTAAAATCTTTTATTTTATTTTTATGATCATTTTCACAGACAACATTTGATAACTGATTAAAGCTCCAGAATTTGAAGTTGGAAAAATACCAAAAATAGTTACTGAGGGTCAAATGTGTGCTGAACACGTCTGTATACTTTGATTTGTCTACAGTACATATGAATAATTTATACACAAGAAGAGTGTTCTATCCATGTCTGTGACAGAAATATTTTCAGTTGGACAAATATGTTCTTTATGTATTTTATAAGCTGTTAGCTGCTGTTGGATGGATGCTGAAATATTAGGTCTTTCATTTTAAATCTGACTCCAGAAGATTCAGTGCCTCACCAGCCATCAACCTCACTGCACGTCACTGGTTCTCAGTGCAGGTGGGGAGCTGCAGACTTTGACTGGGGACACTGTTGGGTGATGGAAGATATCTGCTGCTGCTCCTGCTGGGTCTCCC
Source organism: Oryzias sinensis (assembly GCA_037389245.1). Lineage (NCBI taxonomy): Eukaryota > Metazoa > Chordata > Actinopteri > Beloniformes > Adrianichthyidae > Oryzias > Oryzias sinensis. The sequence continues at coordinate 3,705,789 of CM074489.1, read as the reverse complement.
AACACTGATGTGACTGCACCAACAAATGACTTCCTAGTTCACGTATTACTGTTTACAGACCACCAAAGCCTCCTTCGTGTTTCAGTCTAAATTGCGTTGCTCTGTCAAAAACCAGTTCTGGACGTTTATATGACGTACAAACTATGTTGACTATTTTGACGTCTAATATTAACCTCACTTCAACGTCAACTGCAGGTCAACATTGAAATGTCAGGTTGATAATTCTATCAGACTTATATGGATGTGCAGATCACGTCCATACTGTGTCCATTTGGCGAAAACCAGTTCTGAAAGTCTATACAAAATGCATAATCTTCCACTATTAGACATTTAATAATACTTCACCTCAACGTCAATTTCAGGTCAACATTTGAACATTAGATAGACATTGTAATCAGAAGTTGAATGGACTTTAGTTTTCTGGCCTCTAGCAAAGAAAAAAAATGTTATGCTTTCGGAATTAATTCCCTGCACTTTACTTTTAATGTTCAAAATATGACACTATTATTTTTTATAAATAAAATTTATTTTAATCATAAAGCATATTTAAACCTGTAAAAATATGAGTGTACATAGGGTTCTATGGTGTAGTGGTTAGCACTCTGGACTCTGAGTACAGTAGTCTGAGTTCAAATCTCAGTAGAACCTTGAAACTCTCTCTAATCATCGATCTAAACATTCTGGTGCCTCACATTGACATATCAAAAATAACTGACACCCTTCTTATTTCTGACCTCTAGCAACTAATTTTTTTTTGCACATCACTGTTAGTGTACAAAATATCCCACATTATTTTTTAGATATGACATTTTTTTAATCATAAATCTTTTATCTTGGTCAGCATATTTTCCGATTCATTACAGTTTTTCTTATCAAAGTGAAAGTAGAACCTAAAAACAATCAAAATAGAACCTAAAAACTCCCCTTGCACATACATGGATCTAAACCAGGGCTGCCTAAAACCAGGACTTGAGGGCCAGCATCATGCTGGTTTTCTAGAAATCCTGCCATGTCTACAGTTGATTACATGGATCAGGTGTATTTAGCCAATAAGGAGCCTCAATGCCAGGACGGATGGAAAACATGTTGGACAGCAGGCCTCAAGGCCTTGAATTGGACACCCCTGATATAAACAATCCAGCACCTCAAACCCAACCTACCCTCCCTACATATAATTGTAACATGAATCTAAATAATCCTGTGCCACAAATTAAAAATGACATACACCCCCAAACATACCATCTCTTTTCTGGCCTCTAGCAACGACTTTTGTTCCCCCCAAAAAAAACAATATTCTTTTAGAGAATGAAATATCCCACATTATTTTCTAGATATCTAGATAGTTCATTACAATTTTTTTAACAAAACAATTAAAGATCTTGTGAGGTTCTATGGTGTAGTGGTTAGCACTCTGGACTCAATCCAGTAGTCTGAGTTCAAATCTCAGTAGAACCTTGAAACCCCAACCAACTCTCATTAACCATCAATCTAACATGGATCTGAACAATCCAGCATCTCAAACTATCATTAAAATAACAGACATGGTCATACAAAAACTTAAATTTTCTGGCCTCTAGCGACAAAACTATTATTATTTTTTTCAAAAAACATTTATACACTTCTGTTAGTGTACAAAATATGCCACATTAATTTGTAGTATAATACTTATTTTATTCATAAATATTTTGTGTTCGGCAGCATATTTTCCATTTTGATAATGGAGCAGCAGCATCACTGACTGCAAGGACCGTTTTGTTTTCGCAGTTGAAAAGATTTCTGCATCTTTGAGAGAAAATGTTATTCTGCGAGGCTTTACAATATAATGCATCAAAAATCAGATGTTTGTAAATCTGAATCAAGCTTTATGAGATCTATATTGAAGTCTCCACAGATTATTAATTGTTTCTATTGGTTTAGATGACTTAACATATCTTCTAAATTGTCCCTAAAAGTCTCCATTTTTGATCCTGGTTTCCTACATACACATCCAACGATCATATTTTTGTTTTTTTGTAACTCTATTTCCACAGCAACACTTTCCATTTAATCATCAATAGCAGAAGTCATGCATTCTACCGGTTTCCATTTTAAACCGCTGTCGATATAAAGGGCACCCCCTCCCCTCCAATCCTATTTGTTCTGCTATTGAAATACAAATTGTAGCCTTCAAATTTCAAATCATTCTTCATCCCTTCATTTATCCATGTCTCTGACAGTGCAATTACTTTAAATTTTCCTTTACATGAGTCCAAAAAATATTTAATTTTGTTAAAATTTCTTCCAGTTCAATCCTTAGATCCCTTTGTCTAATGATAGCCTTTAGCTCCTGGATCTCTTTGTCCATGAAACCTGTCAGTGTTTTCTGATTTTTTACCACTTCACTGATGTCCCTTGACATGTAGTCCAGAGATTCCTTCATATCTGCAATTTCAGGAGCTAACTTGGTATTACTGGACATCTTGCTCCGAGTCCCAGTATAGGATGAAATGCGCTACACGGTTGTTCTCTTCTTTCTGGACACAATAACTGGTAATTGTCAAAATTATCCAGTAGAATAAAGTGGATTAATGTGGCACAAATATCAAAATCTCGATTTTTGATGGATGTCACCATATCTTTGTGATTTTTGATGGATTGATGAGAAAAACAGTGGCAGCCATCTTTTCAAATATTGTTTATTTTATTTTCCTATAATGTACAGATTCATTTATGTGGAAATACACTTTGTGTGAAGGGATCAGAAAAGTATTTATGTATTTAATTGAGTTCAGAAAATTATTTTGATTCAGGCGAGTTATGCAGTCAGTCATTTATTCTTCACTAACCACTCTCGCTAAGACAGCACGTCTGAACAATTGGTCTGAAACCAAACAGAAAACGCCACTCTGATTGGCCACTCTGACACCAGACAACGCATGCATTTGGGGCATGCGTGTTTCAGGTTTTGTACACAATACGACCGTGGGTCGACATGGAAATGACGTCTTTACAACGTAACTTTGCACAGTAGGTATGGCCTGTCCTGTAGCGTGTCCTCTGTTGTTCACATGGCTGTGTCAGATCACTGAGGTATAGTTTTTAGCATCACCAGTTTTACTCGACAGGAAGTTCCAGTGAGAACTGTGAGGAATCGATACATAACTTCTGATGTGGCTGCTCATTTTATCAATATTGTACACTAAGTTCCCGCTCAGATTTTATCTGCATCATGTGACTAAAAAAAAATTTAATGATAGATTGCAGACAGCCAATGATGCTGTAGCTCCACTTAAAACAAAAACTGAAAAAATTAAATCTACAGCACCGTGGAGAAATGAAAGAATCAGAGCCATAAAACTTGAATGCATGGTGAGCAGAGAGGAAGGGGACAAAAACAAACAAAAATTTACTGTACATCAAGAGATTTTTAATGAACAACCAAAGATGTTCAAAAATAAAATAAAACAAGCTGGTCACAGCTTGCTAATACTGCGACACTTGGTCGAGTTTTCTCCCAGTTAAACCACCTGTCTCTTATACCTAGTCCCCATATCACTATTAAAAACATCTTATGACTTCAAGTGTGAGCTATGAATCACAGGAAATTACTTTCTTTAGACAGGTTTTTTCCCTGCTGCCTTTAAAACGGCAGTGGTGAAGCCTGTTCTGAATACGAGTAATTTAGATTCTAGCCTCCTTGATAACTATCAACCAGTAACCAACATACAATTTCTAAGTAAAACCATAGAAGAAACAGTTTTTGTCCAACTAAATGATTTTTGAAATAGAAACGCTATCCAGTAAAAGTGTCAGTCGATTTTAGGGCCAATAACAGTACATAAACCCTTCCTTGTTAAAGCAGTAAATTATGAGGTTTTTACTGCTAAGGTTTAGCTGGTGCTGGTTTGCGGCGCCTTCCGTCTGTGAAACCAGGATTTGACTCCAGGCTGCTCCCTGTTCCCTTCTCTTTTTCTTTGCTGGTCCCAAGCCCGGTTGCTTTGAGAGGGTTGTGTCAGGAGGGGCATCCGGCGTAAAACATTGCCAATTTAGCATGCGACTCGTTCGCTGTGGCGACCCCTGATGGGAAAAGCCGAAAGAGAAACAACATGTGGTTTTACTGCTATCTCACAGATTAATGATTGTTTACAAGTATGGATACATGCTCCTCAAAGCCCTATCAAGTCAATTGTGGGGTCCCCTTTGGATTGATATAAGGCCCACTACTTTTTAATTTTGTTACCGTTGTAGCCACATTAGTTTGGTTTTCGTTTTGTTCTGTGAATTATTTTCTGTGTCAGAGTGAGACCTCAGTGTTTTTTGTGGATCTTCTTTTGCAGGCAAGATTACGGGATTTGATAGGTGGGTTTCTTTCTGTTTTGGCCATGGTTCACCCTGAAACATTTTTGCTTCACCTCTTTAAGTTATTGTTTACTTAGAATCTTTCTTGTAAATGAATTAGTTTCTGTAAGGGATTCTGTGGTTTTTGGTCATGTTCTGAGTTTACCTCAGTCACACTGTTTCCTGCTCCATCATGATCCACAGCTGTTGTCATTTTAGCTAATTGCCCTCAGCCTATTTAAGAGTCTGGTTTTGTTCGTCCTTATCAGGTCATCTGCTGTTTTCTACTTTGCCACCTTTTTGTTGCTCCCAGGGTTTTGTCACGGTTCACTTTGTTTATTAAATGTTTCTGTCACCAAGTCAGGGGGGGGTATTCCAGAAGGCATGTTTAACCTACCCTGACTCTAACCCTGAACTCTGGCTGAAATCCGCCTGAACTTGCTTATTCTGCGTATGTGGGTTCCGAAACACCAGATGAGTTGGCGTAATTACGCTCGACTTGGTAGCCCTGGGTTAATGCGGGTGCATGCCAAGTACATAAAGACATTCTCAATGGATCGCTGATTTCCAGAGTCACTATGGAAACACAGCGAGCGCTGTACTTCAGCAAGACGGAGTTGGAGATCCTAATGACGGCCTATGAGGAATTGAAGCCCATCGTTACCAAAAAAAAAAGCAATACAGCTTCATCAACGAAAGAGATTGTCTGCTTGGCAAAGAAAGAGTGAACGTGTGAGTATGATTGTATTCCCATTGTCATAGTGATGCAAACTGCTTATGGGGGGGTAAGATATATTTGTAATCATCTCCTCTTAAGGTGTGTGTGCGCGTGTGTGTGGGAGATACAAGACTAATATATGATTTGTGCTTCCTCTGTTTAGCAGCTGTAATACGTCTAAAACGAGAAGGACCCTGACCCAAGTAAAGATGAAACATTCTCCAAAAAAGTAATATTTTAATATCAAGATGCCAACGTACAGAATTGTCATGAAATACAATATTCCATGTAATGTGGTTGTGTAGCCAACAGAAAAAAGGCTGAGGACCGTCAAACAGGCGGGGGTCCATCCCGGCTGAGGAGCTGGCACTGTCCCTCAATAAAGGGCGACCAGTCGTGGATGGGATTCCAGGGGGCAGTTCATCAGACTCTGCCACAAACACAAGTGGCTTAGTAAAATGTAGGTATATCACATTATAAGTCATGAGGTATTGATGATTTCACTCTGCAGCAGTGTTGAATACATCAAATCTACACTCACCATTTAACAAAGACATTTAGAAAGCATATTCCAGTCATTACTTCTGTGTGTCATGCATTTCTATTGTATATATTATTCTACATTACTGCATATAATGTATAATTTACTGTATACTGATTCTCCTTTATTAGGTGTTTGAGAATATAGAGTATCTGACTGTTTTTATTGTATTGCAGATGCCGATGGTCAGTTCGTATTACTGGAGCCTCCTTCATCACCACACTGTCATAATTGTGAGAATTAATGCCTTTAGATCCTTCGTTGTCTGTTTGGTAGATCAAGCATCTTTACATAATTACACTGCAGGATGAAGATGAAGAGACTGCATTTGCAGTGACAGAAATTCACAAAGACCCATCGAGGTATGTGATGGCCCACCACTTTTTTTATTTTATAATGTTTTAAATGACATCCATATTGTCATTGCAATTTCAGAGTATTGCTGGGGATGCTACTGCAGATGAGGGTCAGTGTAGCTCCACCATGAACCTTGGCAGTGTAAGAACATTTCTGCAGATACAATTTATCATGTTCATATTTGGTTTGTATTGCAAATGTCAAAAGACTTTCTTTGTAGTTGCCTGCCAAAGAGCTTTATAAGGTCTATCTCCAGAGGCAAATTAGGAAACGTGACCTTGAAATTGAATTGCTGGAGCATCAGCTGAAGGTGAGACACGTATATGAATATTTAATCTGTTTGTTAAATGGACTATTAAGCAATAAAGTCACTTTTTTCATTACAGCAAATGAAGAAATAGAACTGTCAGACTTTTGAGTCATGCTTTTTATTGGATGTAATGTGGGCTGATCATGTCCCTGCCATCTCTTTGGTCAGCATGGTCCAATGGGGCATCCACTGGGCCGTCTTCAAGAGTTGGGGGGGGGGGGGGGCCCCTCTCACCTCTCATGGTGGCGATGTTGTGAAGAACGGCACATGCAGCTGTAATGTCACATGCCCTCTCTGGTGTGACCCTGAGCCCACGTAGGCACCGTAATCATGCTTTCAGGTCATCTCCACCCTGGTCCGTGTTCTGCTGTGGGCCAGGTAATTATGCCTGTGATCCAGGCTGAGGTACAGGGTAGGGGGTAATCAGGAATGGCAGGCAAGGATACCCCCCCCCCCCTGTCCCCCTGTAAGTAGCCATTGTAATGTCCTATAACGGCAGTTATATTGTTTAATTTAAATGCATGACATTGTATAAGGAATGTAAAGCAATTTGTACCCTGGTGGAATTTGGGGCACAAGGATGACTCTCTGAATATACTAGCATTATGAACAGAAATGGGCCATTTGGCTTCTATGTTCATGATGAGGTGGATCATGGCATCACATATTACCTAGATAGTGGGAATGGTAATCAGAATGATTTCAAGTATGATAGAAAATCTGATACAACTGCCTTATATTGTCACCTGCACATTGATGCTATGCATGGACTTCCTATTAACATAATCTCCTTCATTGACTGAAGGAGATTTAATAGGAATGTGAGTTCCATCCATATAGCCAATCACATTTGGGAACCCTAAAATAGGAGGATATATGATGAGACAAATTGTTATGATTGTGACTGTAAACATTATGGATATATTGAAGAAGCAGTGTGTAACTGTGTCAAATAAAATTGACAGACAAACCTGCTATTCTGTGGAATTCCTCTTTAATGACCCTCAGTGGTTTATGGCCAGGGAACTGCCCGACACACAGTTGCCTTTCCCTCATGTTCTGCATCACCCACGCTGTACAAAAAATTCCCAATTTTTTTCCCAATGCTATGCATAAAATTTTCTCTGTCCTCGGCGCTGCTCCCCGATGTGTCACATTCCATATGAACGGCAGCTACAAAGGATTCCTTAAAGGAGTCTCTAGAAAAACGATAACACCCCAGTAAATAATTCAAAATGACTAACCCTTGTGCTATCCTAGGCACTTTACCATTGAGAGTTGGGTCATCTAGACCCACTAGACAGTGCGCTGAACCTTTTTTCTTCAATGATTTGTGATCTTCACTGGTGTCCATGGATTACATGAAATCTTTCCACCTTTATCATGGTAGGAAGAACATGACAATGTTAGGGTGGGGTCATCTAATACAGCACAAGGGTTAAACATCGATACGTGGCCTTGGCTGGCGTTTACAAATATTTTCAACCTCTCCCTGCAGCTCTCCACAGTCCCCACCTGCCTCAAATCCACAACCATTGTTCCTGTGCCCAAAAAACCTGCTGTCACAACACTCAATGACTACCGTCCGGTTGCCCTCACCCCGGTGATAATGGAATGTTTTGAGAGGATTGTCTTAGAACACATCAAAGATAACATCCCCACAAACATCAGTTTGCTTACCGGGCAAATAGATCTGCAGAGGACGCCATCTCCACCACACTCCACACAGCCCTGACCCGCCTGGAGCAGCCAAACGCCTACGTCAGGATGCTTTTTGTGGACTTCAGTACTGCATTCAATACTGTGATCCCCCACAAACTGGTACACAAACTCTTCAATCTCGGACTCTCATCCACGCTCTGTTCATGGATTATGGACTTCCTGACCAACAGGCCTCAGACTGTCAGGATGTGGAGCCTGACATCTGACACCATAATCCTGAGCACAGGCACACCACAGGGCTGTGTGCTCAGTCCAGCCCTCTTCACACTTTTCACTCAGGACTGTTCTCCCATCCACTCCTCCAACACTATAGTGACATTTGCAGATAACACTATAGTGGTGGGCCTCATTACAGACAATGAGACCTGGTACAGGCAGGAGATCAAACACTTGGAGTGGTGTTCAGCCAGCAGTCTGGTCCTCAATCCCACCAAAACCAAGGAGGTCATTATAGACTTCAGGAGGACCAGGAGAACAACTCAGCGCCCATTCCACATCAGAGGTGAGGAGGTGGAACAGACCGACTCCGTCAGGTTTCTTGGCTTACACATCTCCAAGAACCTGACATGGACACTGAACACCTCCAAACTGGTGACAAGGGCCCATCAGAGGCTGTTCTTCCTGAGGAATCTGAGGAAGGCTGGTCTGGCTCCGGGACTTCTCAGGAAGTTCTACAGGAGCACTGTGGAGAGCATCCTCTGCCAGGGCTGTACAGTGTGGTACAGCAGAGGAGAGGAGAGACCTGTCCCGGGTGGTGAAGACAGTGCAGAGGATTGTGGGAGCCAAGCTCCCAGACCTGGACGTTGTCTATAAAGAGCGTCTACAGAGAAGAGCACGGGCCATCAGCATGGAGTAGCCACCCTGGACAATCCCTGTTTGTGCTGCTGCAATCGGGCAAACGGTACCGGGTTTTAAAGACAAGGACAAATAGACTGAGACGCAGCTTCTTCCCCAGAGCTGTAGTCTCCATCACCCCCCCGCTTTCCATCTCCCACTGACTTAAATCTTATCCATCACAGACACCCCTCAGTACAACACACAACTATATGTGCAATAAAACAGTTTAATTTATGACATTTTTTATTTCAAACTTCCTAACATTTTTTACAGATTTTTTATATTCTTACAGTTTTCTTTTATTTATTCTTGATGTTTACTTCTTTTTGACTGAGTGCCAACGGAATTTCGCTGTAGAAATATACTGACAATTAAAATCTTTGAATCTTTGAATCTTATCATCCTTTCACCGCTGAAAAAACTCAGTGCTATCTTCACCTCTTCGTCCACCAAATGATCTTCAAATGGGCACACCATGCTACGTCACCTCTAAGGCCAACAATCATCAACTTAACCCTTGTGCTATCCTAGGCACTTTACCATTGGGAGTTGGGTCATCTAGACCCACTAGACAGTGCGCTGTCTGAACCTTTTTTCTTCAATGATTTGTGATCTTCACTGGTGTCCATGGATTACATGAAATCTTTCAACCTTTATCCGCCTTTGTCATGGTAGGGAGAACACGTCAACGGAAGGTTGGGGTGTATAGGATAGCACAAGGGTTAAACTGCGCCAGATCAGGTTATGTTCAGAGAATGAATTTCTATGGCAACTAAGCATACACTGAAACATACCTCCATATTTGGAACTGAAAGTTGAGGTATCCGCTTCCTTATCTTCAAACTTACCGTGGTAACTAGCATAACCTGCTTTTTGGAATACCCCCCTGCATTTTTGGGTTCTCCACCACCAGTTTCTGACAGTTACGTTTCATAGAGCTAGTCTTTAGGTGTGTTTATTAATTGTGGTTGTCTTTTATGCTGTTACTCTAGATCTCCCCTATACACTCTCATCTTGTCATATATGGAGGTATTTTTAGAGGCACTTTTAAAGTTTTTTTTTTGGTGTGCCCAACTTGTTTTTCTGATGTGCTGCCTGTTCCCCTTACACAGGAATTTTCCAGTTTGGAAATGCAACTTTGATAGAAAAATTTGTACGATGTACATTCTTCCAGGAGATGTTTAATTTGTGGAAAAAGCTAATGAGGGCGATTGGATCCTCCTTTCATCGATTTTTCTTAGTGATGTCAGAAGTTCCCGTGCGTGCGTGTGCACGTGCGTGCGCTTATGTGGCTTCGGACCCTCAGGTTGCAGACCCCTGGTCTAGAACGAGAAACTAAGTCTGCTTTGTCATGTTTCATATGCCAGACTGAAAAAACGCAAATTCCGAACATTTTGGTTTTATTTCTTGGCCACACAGTGATACAATACAAATACACACACAACAACACAAACAGTGGAGGAACAGGATGCATGTTCTTGTTTTTCAGGTGAACCTGAGCATCCACTATAAGATTTTTTTTTCGAAAACTAAACTCTTTTTTCTTCCGTCTCTGCTGGTTCTTGGTCAGACTTTTGATTATTCAACAGTTTTATGTCCTCAGAAACCTCAAACTCCAGAACCTTGTGGCATGAAGGTCCATCCCCTTTCTGCCAGTTGCATGCCCCCCACTCCCCTCAAAGCTGCAGGGGTCCTCTGCTGCTGCACAGCCCCTCCAGGGTCCACAAGAGCTCATCCTCCCTGGGTCGGTAAGGCACCACATAGCTGTCCTCCTCCAGCAGGATGCGATTTAGCGTGCGCTCATAGTTAATGTGGCGCCGTGCCATGAAGACGTACTGCCTCCCACCCTCCAGGTGGGGGCAGTCACACACATTTGGGACCCAGAGAAACTCCCGGTGCTCCAGGCGGAAGCGGTTCCTGTAGGTGTGGATGATCTGGACGTCATAGCGCGTCTCCTCTCCGCTTTGCACCTTCTCAAGAACTTTTCCGCGAAACACTGAAAGAGAACGGAGCAGCAGGTCAGTCTGTGTCACCGTGAAATGCAGGAGCGGAAAACAACCAAAGTTCTCACCAAAGTCCTTCTGGCAGTACTGCCTGCGGCGCTCCCGCCGACCTCTGACACGCAAACACTTTCCACAGCGTCCTGCAGGTGGAGCAAAAGCACAGGATGAAGCACACATGGGGCGAGAGAGTGTCTAACGTGGTGATGGTCAGCACCGCTGATCCAACACGCAGAACACAAACTGTCTGTGGGGAGCAGGGGCAGGGGGGGCACCAGTTCATGCAGGTGTAATAAAATGACAGCACGTCTTTACAAACTTATTTCTTTAGTATTTTGTCATTCTCTCATTATAGAAAAAAAAAATTAATCCAACACTTTCTACTTCATGAATTAATATAATGTGGGCAAACACAGGTGGGGCCAACATAGAAACTGTGGACAAACCCATCTGGGACCCACAATTTCCAGTCTAATACTACAGTCAATGAATGATCCGCTTCAAGCTTTGTTACCCTCCTTTTGATGGGTGACATCAAAATATATTCTAAGATAAAGGAAATTGGACTAAAGGTAAACCCATATTATCACTAACACATATGAACACGACCTTGATGCAGATTTTGTTTTTCTACATCACCCTGGTTGGACAGCTTCTGATAACTTCTGCTGGAATTCAGAGGCCCAAACTGTGTCAAGGTTATCAAGGCAACATGGCACAATGAAGGAGGTGGCGCCGGGGGGAGTGGGGGTGGGGAGGTGGAGGGAGGCCGCTGATAACACAGCGGTACACAGAGACATCACTGAAAGTGACGGATGACACATTTTCTGAGTTCTGAGTTCAAATGAAATTTTCATGCAAGTAAACATTTGGACCTTTCTTTTGACATTTCAGGAAACAACAATAGTTACTGATTAAAATTGAGATTAATGTGAAAAAAGACGTTCATTTTTCTGTAGTTAATTAATCGCGATTAACACAATAATTCTACCCTCCTAATTAGTGTTCATTCCCCACCATAAACAACCCCAAAGTGGTTTTTGATCCATTCATACATTTCTGAGTATTCATCTAAAAAACTAAATCATTATAAATCTGCATTACATCTATTATACAAATAAAAAAAGAGAGTCCTGATCATACAGATCAGCAGTCGGTAAAGCGGAGTTTCATCTGTAAAATGAGGAGCTCAGAGACACGTTTGGGTTTAGATGACCGCTACTTTTAATACCCAGAAATCCATTTGTCACCTTACGTCATGAACCTGTCATGCGCAGAACACCAAAGCGGAAGGAAAACAGTGTTCCATATGCCCCCTCCTCCAGATGAAACGCCCCGTTTCAACATAAAACAACGATGAAAATAGTCGTTGAACGTTGAAAAAAGCCAAAAAGTGCTCCTCCTCAGACATCAGACAGATGAAGAGATCCTGTCTTTGGTGGGGGAAGAAAGGATGGAAAGGTCAGATGGTGAAAAGCTGCAGGGACACCAATGTCTTTATCAACCGGCTGCAGAGATCTTGCAAACCACCAATCAATGAAAAAGTCGTAAATCTACGACTTTAAATCTCATAATTTTACCTTCTTTTTTTTTGGCGGGCCTAAATCTCTGTCGTATCCTTTCATACATGTGTCTGTATGATTTATGATGTTGCTATTATTGTTTTAAGTATTGACTCTATTAACATGTTTGAAACAAATGTTCATAAGTAAATAAAATTAATTTACTCTGAAAAGCTTAGAAAAGCAGGATAAAGGCCCTTTAAAAGCAGCAACTTGTTTGACGTTTCTGATCTGGATAAGATGAACAGACGGAAGATGCATTTGCTACTGAATATTTACTGGCTTCTTGCTAATTTTCTCTTCTTGCCTTCCATCTCTCCACTGTAGTCTTTGGGATGAGTAATCAGTCTCCAGTCAAATGCATAGTTTGTCCCTGGTGGAGGTGTTGGCAGCACAAAGGCATTTAGCCACTCCCTCCCCCAAACGCTCACTTTAAAAATGCAGTGCTTTGGGAGGACTTCAGCCTCCCAAAAAACATATTCTTCTAAATGTTTTCTGACTTTCACAGCCTCTCGTTTGGACTTTTTAGGAACTCATCACACCATATTTTCTGCAGCATTTCTTCAGAACCCGTCTTGTGGGAGGAGCTACCAAAAGCTGCCATGAAACAAAAGGTTGGGTCAAACCATCCTGGGGAGGCTTTTCCAGAATACAGTATGTCCACCAACAACATTTTCATGTTTCACTCAAGTCTGAGCCCCTCAAAACAAGTTTCAACATACAATATTATTTCAAACCCAGCAACACACTGAGACCCCCCAGAACAAAACACTGAGGGAGAGAAGAGCAATGAGATTGGGAGTACTCTGGTCAGTAAACTGGAGACACAACCCCCCCACTTAAAGATGTCTGTGCAGTTTGAATCTTCATGTCCAACTGTTCTTCACAGAACCAGCTCTTTGTCTGCTTATTATTATGAATGTATGAATGCGACCCCCCCTCCCCGTGAGACCCCCCCCCATATCTGCCTTATTGCTATTCTGAGGATGATCAGTGTGGATAAAGAGGTGAGTGGGGGAGGACCTACTTCCAGGTGACGGCAGCAAAGGAACGTTCCTGATGCTCTCCTCTCGCTCCAGTCGAGCGATGGGCTGGTGGGGGCGGCTGTGGGGGCGCTCCACGTTCTTTAAAACTAAAACAGAACACGAGTATTCATCTTTAAAGATCCACTTCCATGAAAATCATGTTTTTTTAGGCATTTTTCTGATACTGAAGGACATAAATAAAGAAAATTAAGATTAAAATGACATTTTTGAGGATTTCTTGATTCAAACCATTTGAAAAAGATTGTGTTTGTTGCGTTGAAACTACTCTGGGCGGGCCTCAAGCTCGCTGCTCCGCTCCATTCTGATGCATCCGCCTGCAGACAAACAGATCCGTGTACGTCTCTGTTTTCCTCGTCTGAACTGGGATCTGGATCGAAACTGTACAGCTGGAATGCTCCAGTATTGCTCCCCGTTTTTGTTTTAGCGGTAATGTTAGGGTGCGGTTGGGAGGGGCTGTAAGCTAGCAGGAGAGAATAGAAACAGATGGAAGTAGAGGTGGGCTCACTGAGTCCCACAAACAACTCAAAGGTGGATTTCTAATGAACTACTGCGGCCCTGCAGAAAATATGTCCAAGAAAACGACACCGGTTTTTAGATTTTGGCTAAAAACGGCATCGGCAGAATTTAAAGACCACTGGGAACACTTTGAAAACAGATCAAAAGAGGATCAGAATGGAACTTTGACAGTTCAAGGATGCAGAACTCTGTTTGATGAAGTGAAAGGACAATGTCCTCCTTATCTGTCCAGAGGGAGAGAGGAGACCTGGGTTCACAATCAGCAGGTTTTAGGTTTCACTTCAGGATGAATCAGAATCAGATGAGTGGAAACACTGATAAAAACTTTCTCTTTGGTTCTGTAGCCAGAATGACAGAGTGGATGAACCAGAATTGGTTTCAAGTCACTTTTGTTCTCTTCAGTTCTCTGAACTCTACCTTTAGTTTAATCTTCATGGGAAACTTCAACTTCTCTCTTTAATCCCATTCTAATGGGACAGTTTCAAAAGATTTTTCCTGGAATCCGTAACTATATAAAATCCTATTAACATCCTTTTTAACACACTCTGCATTTTCAGCTCGCCTTAATTAGATCTGTGGTCCAAAAGTCTACCCTCTAACCACAAGTTTTTGCAAATCCAGATATAAATCTATTTATTAAGTAGCCTCTGTCCCTCATGGACAAGGTAGCCACAGTAAAAATGAAAATTTTACCTAGATTTTGCCTAATTATCTCTTCTTGATGATACCCACACAACCGCCACAGTGGTTCAATATATTAGACTCAGCTATATCAAGCTTTTTATGGAACAATAAACCTGCAAGAATTAGTCGAAAAACGTTAAAATCTGCAAAAGGTTGTGGAGGCTTAGAATGACCTAATTTCCACAACAACTATTTTCTTGCCAATAGATTACAACAAAAAACAATCCAGAATCTAATGCATGGCTAGATTTAGAACAGGCATTATGTGGGAAGATCAACATGTCAGATCTACCATTTATTAGCCAAGCAGTTGTGCCATCCTATGACCCCCCCCCCCTCACATTGACGTGTTCTCCTTACCATGACAAAGGTGGATAAAGGTGGAAAGATTTCATGTAATCCATGGACACCAGTGAAGATCACAAATCATTGAAGAAAAAAG
This sequence comes from Oryzias sinensis, assembly GCA_037389245.1. Classification (NCBI taxonomy): domain Eukaryota; kingdom Metazoa; phylum Chordata; class Actinopteri; order Beloniformes; family Adrianichthyidae; genus Oryzias; species Oryzias sinensis. Next base: position 3,690,737 of record CM074489.1, on the reverse strand, counting down.
GTTCAGTGCACTGTCTAGTGGGTCTAGATGACCCAACTCCCAACGTTAAAGTGCCTAGGATAGCACAAGGGTTACAGTGTCAAAATCCTCACTTTTATCCTGCAAAATGACACCCATCTGGAACAACCCAGACATCCTTATAGACAAAAAAGTGTTACACTTCCCAGCTTGGCAAGTAGGGGGCGTGACACTACTAGAGCATTTAATTATTGATAGAAGATTCATAACCTCCCTGGAACTTGAAGACAAACATGGATGAATTAACTTCTTGGAATATCAGCAACTTAAATATATAATTACTAAAACGTTTTAATACAAAGACAACGACCTAAAACTACCAGAACCAGTTACCTCTCTGATTAATTTCTCAAATAATAAAACTCTCTACCAAAATATACAAACTCTTGTGCAATCTAGATAATAATATTTCACTTCTGCTAACAAATGCAGATTTGAGCATCAGCACAGATGAAAGCTTCTGGTCAGAACTCTGTCTAAACACCTTCAAACTGACAAAAAGTCCAAATCTGCAGCTAATCCAATTCAAAACTCTTCACAGAATTTACTACATTGGACAGAGGATGTTCAAGATGGGTCTCAGTAACTCAGACATTTGTGAGCACTGTGACAGTAATCTACCCGACAGCTACACACTGTGGTTCTGCACACCTGTCCAGGCTCTCTGGCAGCAGGTATGTGCCGATCTATCAGTCTGGCTTAACCCTTGTGCTATCCTAGGCACTTTAACATTGGGAGTTGGGTCATCTAGACCCACTAGACAGTGCTCTGAACCTTTTCTCTTCAATGATTTGTGATCTTCACTGGTGTCCATGGATAACATGAAATCTTTCCACCTTTATCCACCTTTGTCATGGTAAGGAGAACACGCCAATGAAAGGGGGGGGGGGCATCTAAGATAGCACAAGGGTTAAGGTTCAATCACAACTTCACCGTCACTTTGTGTGCTTGGTGACATGAGTGCCATTGATGTAGAAGGAGGATTAGTATCTATCATTTTCATAACTCTTTGTATTGCTAAAAAAACTATTGAACTACTTGAACTACTAGTTCAAGTAACTTTGAAAGAATTCAGTCTCTCTGGTCTCCCATACCTAACTCCATGACTTAGGGGGTGGGGGGCCTGGTCGTCACTGCAGATTGACTGTGATTTGAACAGAAATTATCTTTAGGGAGCTTCATTAAGGTTTTCGAGCACATCGTGGCTCTGAACAGGTTCTGCTGAGGGCTACAGGCCATAAATCGTCATTATATTTTTAACACGCATGACCTAATCTGTCTCCTGTCTTCTAACAGATGTCTCCTAAGAAAGGTCCAAGACTTTTAAGTGTAGCAAGTTTCCAAAAAAAAAAAGAAACTTATGGAGTTGATGTAGGATGGAGATGTTGACACTAAGTTAATCCAACTCCTTCGTACCACACTGTCTACGGCGCGGAGGGCACAATAGGTCAAACGCCTTTGTGTGTGAAATGATGGTTTGGTCAGCATCTGTCAGACAATCAGGTTTGAGTTTACTGTAGCTTTCCTTTGAGTGAAGACGAGGTGACAGACCTCTGCTAAAGCTGAACTTCACAGTGAAGTTCCCCACACCCCGCTGTGCCAGTGAACGATACAGGAAGTCATTCCTGCCATCAGCCATTAGACTCCACAATTCATCTGGCAGACTTGGATGTACATGAGAATTCTAGAGTTACAGACTGTACAGTTATTCTATTATTATTTTATTCAATTTTTTCCTCTTTTCTTCCCTGTATATTTTGTGTCTGTGTCTGTCTTTATCCCCCTATCCCCTTAGTGCTGCTACTGCAACTAAATTTCCCTTCGCGGAATTAATAAGGTTGTTCTTGAATCTTGAAGGAAGCCTAAACTCTACATCCTTCTCCACGAGCACACAAAAGAAGCTTCTTACTCGGGTGAGGTCGGCCTGTGCTCAGAAGAGGCCTGCTGGTGGCAGAAGCACTGGGTGTAGTGGAAGGCGGATTCCTTTGAAAGAAGCTGGTAGTGTGGAGAGCCTGGCGTAACGAGCTCTTCCCCCCATGGAAGAGGGCATAGAGGTCTGGTGGAAGCCAGTACTCATACTCAATCCCCGAATTTCTGTCCATGGCAAGAACCTGAACACAGCAGAAAGACAAGAGGGCCTGAGTCCAATCCTGGAAGACCCAGAGTCAATGGAATTTGAGTTTTATGCAGAAACTCCGGCTTTCATTGAAAGTCCAAAAGCATTCTAAGAGGGTGATAAGGACATGTATGGATTTCTGAGAAGCTGACCATCAGGTGCAGGTCCTCCTGGGTGGGTCCTGGAACCTCAAAACTCTCCCAGGTGTCTGCTGAGCGCTTGTAGAGCAGCTTGGTTCCCGCTATGCTGTACTCACCAGGAACACTGATCTTCCAGTTCCCATTGATCACAAACTGGGAGTGTTTGTTCTGTAGAGCTGAGTAGGGAAAGAAAGAAATGAGCCTTATTTAGACTTGTTTTTTAAAACAAACTCACTTGTCATTCAAAAGAAATGAAGCCCTCCTAACTGTTTTACTGTATAATGGGAGGAGCCTGTCTGCTGCAGGGGATTGCCTTGACACAATATTCAAACAAGCATTTTCACCCCCCTACATGTCCAAAATAACTGGGGCTTAAGTTACTTTGATATGAATAGATGCCCTCATGGTGCTTTGAGAACACAATAGGGTCAAGAAACCAGAAGGGAAGGCAACCCTGCTGTCTCTGGGGAGATATATATAAGCATGTATTTCAGTATGAGACCGGCCAGTTATTACCCAGATAGTCCCTGCTGTTGTCTGTGACACGGATGTGCGTGGCTCCAGCTGGAATCATGGCCACCTGGTTGTACCCGAACGGGCCACCTGAAAAACAGAAATTATGTTTAGTTTGGACTTTTTCATTTTATTTTTTGGGGTCTACTAGCAGGCCTACGTGGGCAACGTCACAGTATTCAGTCCTGCTGATTGGACAGAAGTTTCAGGAAGTCACATGCAGCCTTGTCCAGGTTGACGCGGAGCTCCTTTTGATCCTTCTCAGTTAAAAACAGAGCTGACTGTAATGAACGCCATGGAGGATTTAGCAGAAAATCTCCCACTGATCTCCTTGACTTCCTTCATCAGAAAAATCTGATTGAATCATGTAGCAGCCGTACAGATTTGTGTGTTTGGCGCTGACCATCCCGGTGTCCGCTACATCTGGCGAGCAGACATTTTCAGCTCTAAAGCGAATTCAAATCTACGCAGAAACACATCTGGACAGACTGGGCTCTCAGCACTGGCCTGGATGGAATAGAAAAGGACGTCTTGATAGAACTGAAGACCATAATCTACATGACAGAGTGATGGAACTGTTTTTGAGGAGAGAGAAGAGGATGAATTTTGTCTTAAAATAATCCGATTTTTTGATGAGTGAAATGATAAATATCATAATAAATAATATTCCAAATGTATTCGGTTGTTTTCAATGTTTTTTGCTGGCTGTAGTTGCATAATGAGATTTGTTTACTGTTTTGTTTATTCAGTTTATTTAGAGGCATTTATTGTGGCTACAGGAATTTTCAATATGCAATACAAAGCTGGTTGCTGCATCATTAAATGGTTCATGAGGTGTTTAGGGATTCAGACGTAGCACGACTGACGGCCCAGTCGTGTAATGCACGGTCCGCCACCGCTATGAACTGATCCAAATACATGACTCTCCATACAGACATGTGAATAGATTCTCTGTGTTGATGTTTGCTGGTTTTAGCCCCTTTGAAGTGCATGTGTGTTATCTGCAGTGACTCCATTCTGACAGGCATGTGTGCACATGACGCGTTTTTTCTGTAATCATGTGTTCTCCGTACTTACTGGTTCTCTGTTCTCTATACAGTATATTTTCAGGTATATTGGCAGGTGTTCTCTGCAGTAATGCACACGTGTTTCCAGCACTGACACACACATGTGACATTCTCCATACCGGCCTCCAGCCTGTTGCTCTTGTAAAGGCTGCGGTGCTGCATGCAGGTGCTGTTGTGGCCCCCACACACCATGCAGGCATCATCCTCCTGACCTGAACCCAGGATGGAGTCGCAGCCCGGCTTCTAGGAGAGAGCAGGCAAACTGAATCAGTGAATTCTGCTTCGGTGGATGATACACGCCTACGGCTACTTTAACCTTCAGTCTACCTGTTGTCACTTCACATCACATCACAGAGGAGGCAGCTAAAGAACTCTCGTCTTTAAAAAACATCACACCCAGGCTGAGAGCCCCATGCACTGATAAGCGGGCGATAACTCACCAGACAGCGTCCGCTCACACACATGACGCCCGCTTCATCGCTGCATGGCGTGCCATCAAGCACATGGCCAAAGTTGTAGTAGAAGTTGTGTCCCAGAGCCATGCAGCTGAGCTCGCAGGGGTTTGAGCCTGCAGAAAGAATCAGTCCCAATAATCTGTGTCTGTCCCCAAAAATCCTGTATGTGAGGTTCAGAACAAACATGTCTTATAAGCTTTACTGTATGTTTCTGAAGTCCCTTTGCAATCACACTAAAGTCAACTCCACCAGAGTTCCCTTGCAAGTCAACAGAGCTTCTCAAGAGCTTCAGGTGAGCTTTTACACCTGTCATAGCAAGAGGACCATGAGGAGAAACCAGCTCTTGATCTGTCCAAAACCAAACCTGTATTAGGCCAAGACCAAAGCTACCAATGATGGGCCTTCAGAGATAACAAATGCCTCAACAGAGCAGCTCTCCTGTGAGAATGTACAAGTTAAAAAGTTAAAGGTGATCTGACCTCCATGAAAAGTAGTCCATTTGAAGGAGTTTCCTGCCACCAATGGTCTTTGGTTGAAGACAGCACACTGCATCTCCCTGAAGTCCTGGGATCCAGGAGGACATTCCTGCAGACACAAAGGACCACATGCACCTTCAGTCTGACCAATGTTCATCAGCCAAAGCTTCATCAACACATCAACTTCTCTTTATCATCTGAGCTTCCAGCCTCCTCTGAGCGATCTGAAAGACCTCATCAGAGCCTTTAAGTCAAACATGACCAGCTCAGAACCGTGCCCACGCCTGTTCCATCAGAACCATGTCCATGTGTTCCATCAAAACCATGTCCACAAGTGTTCCATCAGAACCATATCCCACGCGTGTTCCATCAGAGCCGCCCACGCGTGTTCAATCAGAACCATGTCCACAAGTGTTCCATCAGAACCATATCCCACGCGTGTACCATCAGAGCCGCCCACGCCTGTTCCATCAAAACCATGTCCACAAGTGTTCCATCAGAACCATATCCCATGTGTGTTCCATCAGAGCCGCCCACGCGTGTTCAATCAGAACCATGTTCACATGTGTACCATCAGAGCCGTGCCAACGCCGGTTCCATCAGAACCATTTCCCACGGGTGTACCATCAGAGCCGCACACGCGTGTTCCATCAGAGCAATGTCCACATGTGTTCCATCAGAACCATGCCCACGCCTGTTCCATCAGAACTTTGTCCACAAGTGTTCCATCAGAACCATGCCCTCGCGTGTTCCATCAGAGCTTTGTCCACATGTGTTAAATCAGAACCGTGTCTATGCTTGTTCCATCAGAACCATGTCCACATGTGTTCCATTAGAGCCGTGCCCACGCGTGTTTAATTAGATCTTCTTAGCATTCTCCTGACAACTGAAGCCCAGCTGTTCTGACTGACCACAACCTGAGCCCCCTCACCCCAAGACGAACTGTACCTGAAAATCTAGGCTTTTCTCTTAGTTTGGTTGTTGGTTTGACCTTTACATTACATTAACCCTTGTTTCATGTTAGAAAAATTACACTGATTAGACTGCAGGTCTTTTAATCCCATACCGTGAAAATCCACTCAAACCAGTCAAAAAACTGTTCAAGTCTTCTGGAGCTCATGGCTGGTGCGTTGGTCAATGAGACGTCATAAGAAAAGTGACAAGAAAAACAAACAGAAATTCCCCCTTCCACTCACAGCCTGGGTCTCTGGCAGAATCCTGTCCAGATTTTACGCACTATTGAGGACCCAGAATGAGGAGAAGTCACAATAATGAATGAAGAAAAAGAAAGATTAACCAGATCAACACAAAAAGCAAAGTGGGTCAAACTGACCCTTTGGGTCACATATGGGTTAATAATCTCAGCTGTAGTTCATGGAGCAGAAACACTAGAAAAAAACAAATTTACGCACCTGGGGGGTAATCCAGGAAGCACGTTTAAGATACCCTGACTTTAACCCTGAACTCTGGCTGAAGTATTTACTCTGCGTATGTCGGTTCCAAAAGACCGATTATGAGTTTGCTGAGATAACTTCATCTCGGTAATTCTGGGTCAATGCGTGTGCACGGCAAGTACATAAAGACATTCTCAAAGGATCGCTGATTTCCCAAGTCACCATGGGAACGCGTGGTGAAAAAAAAGAGAGCGCTATATTTCAGTGAGACGGAGTCTGAGATTTTAATGACGGCGAATGAAGATTATATGTCCATCAAAAAAGTAACACAGCTGTATCATCAGCAAAAGAAAGAGTTTCTGCTTGTAGTAGAAGAACAGACAAAGTAAACACACGAGTTCTGATCTTATTTCCATTTTCATTGTGATGTATATAAAAAAAAAAAAAAAACTTGCCCCTTTCACCCTTTCGTGGGTGGTTTCTCACTCAAGCTCGGGTCCTCTACCAGAGGCCTGGGAGCTTGAGGGTTCTGCGCAGTATCTTAGCTGTTCCTAGCACTGCGCTTTTCTGGATTGAGATGTCTGAGATCTTTCCAGGTATCTGTTGTAGCCACTCCTCCAGCTTGGGGGTTACTGCCCCGAGTGCTCCAATTACCACAGGCACCACTGTCACCTTCATTTTCCAGGCTTTCTCCAGTTCTTCTCTGAGTCCCTGGTATTTCTCCAGTTTCTCATGTTCCTTCTTCCTGATGTTCCCATCGCTTGGCACTGCCACATCCACCACAACGGCTTTCCTCTGTTCTTTATCCACCACTACAATGTCTGGTTGGTTCGCCATTACCAT
>CM074489.1:3525715-3683556 GCA_037389245.1 Oryzias sinensis | reverse complement strand
ATATATAGCTTGTAAAACTGAAATGAATTGATTCAATTGGTAACAAGTAATAGAGTTAAATTTATTCAACCTAATTTCTTACGTCTATCCAAAACAATACATATTTATCAAACTAAATGTCATATTACTCCAATTCAATTTAATGTTTCTTTATCTTTATTTATTGTACATTGTGAACTATATGTCTAAGTTAGAGGCTGCAGATATTCTCATTTTTATAAAATTAAAATAAATGATACAGTACGGATTTACAATATATACAATGCATTTAATTTTCATGACTCTGACTGTAACTTCATTTCTAATACCATACTGATGCACTAGTGGTGCTAAATAATCTCATCATCCTCTTCCTCCTTCTCACTCATGGTGCAGAACGAATTAAACATAGTAGGACAAAATAACTTTGCAAAACACAGTGAAACAGCTAAACAACTAAACATATTTAGACAAAAACCTACACTTGTACCCAAATCCATCCAGACAGGCAAAGGGAATGGTATCCCACAATCCTTTGCTTCACCTCTCTGAAAACAAACTAACCTTTAACTAAACCTGCTTCAGACCAGGTTATGTTCAGAACATGAGTTGCTATGGCAACCTGACATACCCTGAAACATACCTCCATTCTGGAACCGAAAGCTGAGGTTATCCACTTCCTTAGCCTCAAACTTACTGTGGTAACTAGCATAACCTGATTTTTGGAATACCCCCACATGGACGCACGCANAACAGACAAAGTAAACGCACGAGTTTCTGATCTTATTTCCAATTACACTGTGATGTATATATAAATACACACAACTTAGAAAACTTAAATAAATTGATTCAATTGGTAACAAGTAATAGAGTTAAATTTATTCAACCTAATTTCTTACGTCTATCCAAAACAACACGTCTATCCAAAACAATAGTTGTTTATACAACTCAGATTTACATATTTATCAAACTAAATGTCATATTACTCCAATTCAATTTAATGTTTCTCCATCTTTATTTATTGTACATTGTGAACTATATGTCTAAGTTAGAGGCTGCAGATATTCTCATTTTTATAAAATTGAAATAAATGATACAGTACGGATTTACAATATATACAATGCATTTAATTTTCATGACTCTGACCTTAACTACATTTCTAATACCACACTGATGCACTAGTGGTGCTAATAATTTCATCATCCTCTTCCTCCCTCTCACTCATGGTGCAGAAAGAATTAAACATAGTAGGACAAAATAACTTTGCAAAACACAGTGAAACAGCTAAACAACTAAACATATTTAGACAAAAACCTACACTTGTACCCAAATCCATCCAGACAGGCAAAGGGAATGGTATCCCACAATCCTTTGCTTCACCTCTCTGAAAACAAACTAACCTTTAACTAAACCTGCTTCAGACCAGGTTATGTTCAGAGCATGAGTTGCTATGGCAACCTGACATACCCTGAAACATACCTCCATTCTGGAACCAAAAGCTGAGGTTGTCCACTTCCTTAGCCTCAAACTTACTGTAGTAACTAGCATAACCTGCTTTTTGGAATACCCCCACATGGACCCAAACAAACACACATACTCGCATATGCATTTATGAACACACAGGCACACACACAAAAACAGGAAAACACGCACACAGATACAGACAAAAGATGCACAAACAGACATGCAAACAGAAATACTCAGGAACTTACACAAACAAACACAAACATACAATCATGAACATACATATTCGCACAACCACAACCAAACACAGAGACTAACATAAACAAACATATAATAAAGGGAAATACACAAACACACATGTTCACAAGCATATTTGCACAGACAAAAAACAAATAAACACCCATACAAATCAACAACCGCACAAATACAAACACAAACTCACACATGTCAAACACATAATGGTAAACAAAACAAAAAAACACAGACAGAAACAATTGCAAAGTTGCACATAAACAAAAAATACACCTACACAGAGACAAAAATACACACAAACACTAAAACATGCGCAAACATACATACAAATACAAGGATACATATGTACACAAACACACAGCCTCTTAGTTGTATCAGTCTTGCGTCTTATTTCTTAAAATAGTTTAGATGGACTTTAATTACCTCCCTCACGCCCACACACACACACAACCCCCCAGCACTGAAACTTTAATTAACCCCCCCACGCATACACAAACACAACCCCCCAGCACTGAAACGCTCTATCCCACTTAGCTGGAGGAGTGACCTTGGTGTTGCAGATCTTGTATTGTCTGGGCTCTCCTGCACACGGTCTTCCCACTAAATTCCTGGAAGAGAAAACTGTGATGAGAAGCTGCACTGAAGAAATGTCAAAGACGTTCTCAGGTCATCTCCACACCATGTCTCCAGACCTGAAGGAAGGAGGGAACATTGGACATTTGAACCTCGCCTGAAGATGATGTGGTTCAAAAAGCTGTGGGACGCTTTACAAAACTATCGGGCAGATTCATGCACTCCTTTTTGAACCAGAAGCCCCGCCCACTTGGTGTTTGGCCTTAAATAGACAATAGTAGGTATGTAAAAGACACGTAAAAAAGAAAAAATCAATCAAGTACCAGCAGTATGGGTTGAAAACCACAGAATCAAACAAGATTGTGTTGGTAAAAAAGTATCAAATCGATCGCGAACAAATGGCTTCAGGCAAACTTTGACGGCTTCTCTTCCTGTTGTGTCTCTACTGTCTTTGCTTTTTATGGACATGTGATGCAAACAAAGACGTCCAATCACAAGCTTGCTTCTACCAAGTCAGGGTAACTACAAGTGGCTGAACCACAGCCAGTGACGAGAGTTGTGTTCACTAAACCTATAAGCCTTTTTTTCCACAGCCACACAAATAACACCCAAATAAATTAATAAGACAAACTCTTCATGCATAAATAACAAAACAGTCCAAAAGACTCAAAATGCAGTTTTGATGTTTGAAGCTGTTATATAGACATTTTCTTTTGGCAGTAAGAAAAAAAAATGTTTCTCTGTTAAAAAAGCATTATTGTAAGTGTTCGTCTCACCTGGTTATGCAGGTGCGTGTTCGCACGGAGGCTCCTCCCCCGCAGGTGCGAGAGCACACAGACCAGCCGCTCCACGGCAACCACTCGTTTCTGAGGTGGAGCTGCCGTCGTGCGCGCAGAGGACGACCCAACAACGTCTCTGCAGACAGATGCCACGAAGCCACCAGAGACACCTGAGGAAGAAGAACAAAACAAAAAGGAACCTGTCTCTCCTCATCCAGGGAGAACCGAGGCCTGGAGAACGAGCCTGAACTGCTGCATCTCACATTTGCAGAGATGGGAGGGGGGCAACTGCTCGCCGATGTTGCCAAAGGAAGCTGCTGCTGCAAAACAGTCTACCTGTTCCGTCTGACACTGAGATGAGCTTAACAAACGCTCTTTTCTACTTTCAAGTTAACAACATGTTTTAATGAAAACATTTAGGGTATTAAATGTAAAAAGAAGCTCAACAACACAGATAGAAACACTGAAACCAAAGAGGTTTTCAGCTGAGTAGACAATGATTAATCCTGATGAGGGAAATGCAACTGCAGCAGCTTACAGCTGTATAAAATGAAACAGTTTCCTCAAAAACTGTACAAATAAAGGAGAGATTAGCTTTAGTCTGTCACTGGATCAAAGGTGTGGATCAATGCTTGACCTTTAAGTAAATCTTTAATAACAGAACCCTGAAATCCAGAGGAACAGAGTCAATAAATAGATTACACAATACTTACATTTGATATAGAAATATGGATTAGAGGTAAATCTCTTTAAACATTTGGGTTGGAATCAGAATCGTTTGTAAAGTTGCAGATTTGGAGGAGGGTTTGATTGATGGTAGATCAGAGAGCTTAAGAGAAAAAAAGTGACTTCTAAGCAGTTTGGCCATTCCTGATCTTAGTCAAAAAAGTACGATGAGATCACGGCCAAAAGGAATCTTTTTTCACACAGTAAAAAACCTGTTAACATGACTTTTTGAGTCCCTTCATGTGCTGTTCTGTTTGATACCTCTGAAGGCCAATACTTTTTTCTGCCTGATAATTTCCCATAGTTTCGGTTTTCCGGAAGACTTGATTGAACTGAGAGAACCGACTCAGAGTGTTTTTTAGATCAAAAGGCCCCCGTCTCTGGTAGTCATCCCCATCCCAACCACAGGAATTGTGCGATGATCCGTATCGATGTGGCTGCCTGACTCACGTTCTGCAGGGTGGAGATGCAGCCTGGAGCGACCAGCAGCAGGACCAAGGTCAGAACCCGGCAAAGAACGGACTTTCTGGGAACACAGAGAAGCAAACGTAGTCAGCCTGCTTGTGACGTGATCCCACCGTTCCTGTTTCAGAGTGTACCTGCAAGAGAACAGCTGCTGTGGAGAGGCACTATGTTAAGTCATTGACAAGAGCCACAAACAAATAAGACCCCACCGTAGGATTTTGTGATTGAACATCAAGATCAGGACCCCCCCCCCGGTCTCCCTGTCCTCATGTCCAGCAGGTTCCCTTCACTCCCTCACCCCCGGTCCAAACGCAGAGACACGCTGAGGTCCTGACTGCATGAATGGCGCTCACAGCTAACTCTGCTGCGTGTCTTATGCTCGATGGAAACCCCTCTATTATAACATATCACAGAAATGGATGCATGGATGGATGCTTGGCTAAATACTAAAAACTTGATTAGCAGTAGCGACAACTGTAGTTGATGAGCAAAATGAAGCTCCGCTCACAAACAGAACTTTCAAAAAAGAATAAATGTCAGAAATATTGGCTAACTTTAAGTCTTTTCCCAGATCTCTCTTTGAACATACAGGGTGCCATTGTTGCTATCTCCTTTCTTAGCCCATTTTCAGTGCTCCATAGGACAGGCTAAGCCAAATGTTGGCATTGACTTTAATAGGGAACATCTACCTCACTTTCAGGTGGGTCGTAATGTCTCTCATTATTTTAGCCTTCACTCTGAACCAGTACCTACATTTTTCTCATCCTTTACAATCATGGTTTTATTTTTAAATTCATAGATCTGCATAGATGCCTCTGCATTCTAGATGGTTTCTTCGGCCCTCCTCCACCCTCTTCTCCACCTGGACCAATGCTTTGACATGTTCCAACCACCATCAGTGTCTAGGCTCTGGGGTTCATTCATGAATTGTCCAAGTTTATCCCAAAGACTTGGAGGGAATTTAGACTGGAAAAGTCTATTTGGTCCAGCATTGGCCAGAAATTATGAGGGCAGAGCAAAATAATGAGAGAGAAAAGGATGCAAGTCCTGCACTGTCCAGGATTGTTCACTTATTCAAACTTTACATTTCTCTAACCAATTCTGAAAGTCTGTATCAACGCCAGGTAAAACACTTTTTACTTTGGCACGGTGGAGGTGTGCTACAAGGCGGTTACTGATTGGAAGACATCTGAGAAGGTTGACTGCGTGTCTATGTCTATATGACATAAACACCAAATGTTTATGACATGCATGCATACACAATCTATCTCATAACCACTTTTGCACTACTGCCACTATCATACCATGTCAATCTTATTCTGTTTTTGTACATTTGTAGATGTTTTTATAGTTTGTACATTAGATTCTTTTTATTAGTATTGTTATTATTATTATTATTGTTTTTTTAATGTTTTTGGGTTGTTTGCACCGTGAATTGAGAGTAAAGAAAATTAAACTGTGCCGTATATCATGTGTTTACAGTACATTGACAATAAAGTTGACTTGGACTTGTCTAGTATCTAACAATTTTTCCATTTTCCAGATTCCACAAGAGTTTCAAACCTCATCTGTGGATCAAACATTTCTACACCCGACCCCCCCCCCCCCCAACAGCCTTGGTCTGATTTTACCTCCTCAATTTCCTCCCTTAGATTTTATTTATCTTCCATCATCCACTCCTCACTGGCCTTGTTCCCTCCCTGTTTTGAAACTGCAGTGTCTACTCTCTCCTATAATGAAAAAGCCCAGCTCAGAGTTTAATCATCTGTCGACAACCAACATTATCTTTCTAAAAATACTGGAAAAACGTGGTTGCATCTTACCTCCACCCCCACCCAAAAAAACCTTTATGAACCATTCTAGCCTGGTTTTTGTCCCAAACACAGTACTGCCGCTGCCCTCATTGCTCGTTGCTGGAGAAGACGAGGTGAGCAATACGCTGAGCTCAACATGGTCCCCACGGTTGGCTTTGGTGGGGGAGGAGCATCTGTCTGGACAGGCATCCCCACTCAGAGCAAAACTCATTTGGTTATTGTTGATGGTCCAATCACTGCACGGCTTTACCGCAGAGACACCGTAGAACATGTGTGTCAAACTCAAGGCCCGAGGGCCAAATGTGGCCCACGAGAGCAAGAACGTTTTTAATTTCTTTAAAAAAAACGTTTTAGTCGATTACATATTATTTATGTGTCCCTGCTGTACTTATTCAGTGTTTGCAGGTCTTCTGTGTGTTTGCAGACAAATTGTTGTCATCAAACCATCAGTTGGATGCAAAGCTGTGTGCAGCCTTTTTTTGTCAAATGTTACACGTTTTAGCTCAGTTTTATGTTATTTTTCTTTATTTCGCTTGGACAGCTTGATCCTTTATTATTGGAGTTATGCGGGTTTTAATAAGCGGACAAAATGTAAAAGGATTAATGCTAGAGTAACAAGCAAACATATGCTTTCTGTGCAACTGTAATTGTACCTTTGAAAAATTATAATAAATAAATAATGAGTTAGTTAAAATCAATGAGTTGGTACATTTATTTTTCATTACATTTAGCTACATGTATAAGTTATATCTGTCCCTTTAAGGACAGCCGCTATGCTGATGTGACCCTCAGTGAAAATGAGTTTGACACCTCTGCCACAGAACCATCAATTCCACCAGAACACCCCAAACGTTCTGTTCATGGATGATACTGCTCCACCACATGCTGCCAGAATTGTCACAGCTGGACTTCAGGAAGTGGGAGTGGCTCATTTGGTCTGGTCAGCAATGACCCCTGACCTGAACCCTGGAAGTGCAACGCCCCCCCCCATTGCAAACAGTGGTCTGTAGGCGTTTCCTTTAACTGATGACATGAGTGTCTGATCATACTTCTGGTGCTGTTGCACCAACAAGCTGAGTTGGTTTAGATCTACTTTGATGCATGGCACAGCTAGTACCTTCATCCCCCCCACTCCCAGGTTAGTAAGTTCCTCAGCTCTTCCCTGAAGACGTTTCCCCTCCCATCCTGGGTAGGGCTTCCATCAGAGGAGCAGAGTCTGCTGATTAGGACTGCCAAAGACATCTGCTTGACGGTTTGGGATTCTGCCAGGACAAACCTCAGAAGTTCCCCTTGTGGTAATCAGCAAAGATAAGCATTTCCACTCCACTTGTCCTTGAGGTTGCTGTCTCGGTAGGCATCGGGTGTTCTGTCTGATTTTGTTTAAGAGCCCCCATTCGCCTTCCAGCCTACCCAGAGGGGCCTCAGGCTTCACTTCCTGAAAAGCATTTTCTGAAAGGCAGCTTCACGTAAGCCAAGCCGCTCCTCCAACGTGAGCAGCTCCTGTCAGACTCAAACTTCATGAGTAATGCACGAAAGGGGTGGGGGGTATTTACCAAAAATGCTGTCAGTATTCCTTTACTGACTTTCTGATTGTTGCACTTCAGAAAATGATGGAAGAAATGTCAACAGCGTCGGCACAGAAATGTGTTAAGAAGAACCTTATAAACACCTGAATAGAGACTCAGAGTGGAGCTTTTTCCTGCACTTTTGTTCAAATCAAACAGAAAGTACTACATAATCGCTATATTATCATCTTTTGCTGCTGATAACAGACATGTGGAAGATAAGAATACTCTAGCTCTAAACTCCAAATCCAGCCATGTCTTCCACTGATGAAGCCAAGCTTGCAGTGGCCTGTTCAGTGTTTCTTAGGGCTCTAGACACGGAGACAGTTTGGTTTCTCTCTGGAACATCCTAGCCCACCTTTCATTTGTCTTCCACACCTTTCTGCTGAGTTCAGACCTTTCGTTAGTTTTTCCTCTTGCAGGTTGCATAGATGTTCCCTCCAAACTGGTGCTGCTCCGTGTCCCAGCAGAGAAGCTCAACAAGCCTCTGGCTGAGAGACGTCCTCGTCTCTGCAGTGTATCCAGCAGAGCGAGTGCAGAACTGCCTTACATCTTTAGCACTTTCTTAGTTTGGAGCCATTCTGCTCATCAACGGTCCAAATTCACTGAAGACATTGTCAGCAAAATCTGGGTAATGAGGCCACTCTACTGAATCTCACACACAAGAAAGAAATGAAACATGGAGGTTTTTCCAAATAAACATGTTCATTCAAAGCTCACACTTTTGTGTCTTTAGATGTTTTCTGCTAATGAACCAACATTTTGTGCTGGTTGGTAATTATGGTTATGCAAGTACCTAGAAAACATCAACATCCCAGTGGTCTTTTAATTTGGATTGTGACGTTTTTGAACAAAATCCAAAAGTCTGCAAAACGGCGGGAGTTGGGGGGGGGCAACCAGGACGTTCATGGATCTGTTTGTCTGGGGAAGCATCAGAATGGAGCGGAACAGGGAGCAGTGTGTTTACTATGTCACCAATTTTTCAAACTACGTTTTTTTTCCATCTGCTCTTGTCTTACAACGACTTGAAGACAGAAATCCTCCGAAATGTTGTTGATATTTGTTCTGCAGCATCAGAAAAATGAGCATTAACAACACCAGGAGCAGCGTTTCCATTGGTGTGGGTCTTTAACAAGCATTCCACCTACATCCTGCCTGACTGTCATCACTACTGGAAATAAAAGTTCACTACGTTTCCCATGAACACTTTGATGTCCATCCTTCTGAAATTTGCGTACGAGGGTAAAAGTACACGGCGGGGCGATCACAGGGATGAGAATGGAAGTGAAACATTAAAAAGGTGAGTGTTTAGTTTTAAACACTAGGGAAATGACAGAACTGAATGTAATTATTGTTGCTGTTTTACTCATTTCCAACTACTCTAAAACGCTGGTTAGCGCTCTTGCCTCACAGCGAGAACGTCCGGGTTCAAATCCTGTCTGTGTGTGGAGTTTGCATGTTCCCATTGGGTTATGATAATGGATGGACGGATGGATGGATGGATGGATGGATGGATGGATGGATGGATGGATGGATGGATGGATGGATGCTCAATACTCTGACATGTTCAAATACTCTACAATACTATTATTATCATTTATGATCTGGACTTTATTTTTTTTTATTACATTCGGAGAGTAGAAATTCCAGCAGGCTGGTAGCTTTAGAAACCTAGCGGTCTTATTGAGACCTGATGGCTGCTGCTGGACATCGATCAGAGATTCGTGGTTTCTTTGCTCTCTCTGCTGCACACCAACAGATGTTCCTGTATTTTATGGGTTTGTTTCTTTCCTGTTCTCTCAGGTTCTAACCATTGACAGCAGGTGCCCCCCTCCCTCTCTCTCTTATTGAATCTGGTTCTGCTGGGAGTTTCCCCCTGACAGTCCATCTAGAAGGTCTTTTCCCTCCACCGTGGCCTTTGACTCGCTCTCAAAAAGGCTCCTCTGTGATCAGCTTGTTCCTTTGGGGGCTGTGATTAAATCGTCTTTAATGCAGGGATTTTACTGGAGCGACCTGGACTGAAGTGGTTTTCCAGAACCAGAAGGGATTCAGCCAAGTTTGTTGCTTTGTGTCTATTGTGTAACAGTTTGAGACAACGTCTTTGTCTGGTGATTTAAAAATAAACTGCCATGATTTGACAGGCAGAGAGACAGTGTAACACAATCTGTAGCAGCTTCAGCAGCAGCGGTGAGCCCCGCTGTGCCCCCCCCACCCTGATTTATATCTCTGCCGTTAGTCTGAACTCACAAACCTTCCTTCAACACGCCCACGCAGACAGGTAGCGCTCGCATTCCCACCCTGTACAAACAAACTGCTGCTTTGGTGTTGTCTCACTCACAAGCTGCAGCTCAGAATATGACCTCTGACCTCAGCCAAGGTATGGGTCACCTCCATGCTGGAGACACCCTGTGGTATTTCTTCAAAGGTTTTGTGCAACCAGCCTGTTTGCCAAGTCAGAGCATCAGCCAATCAAGGGTCTGGCCTGACCTCTGACCCTGTCAGACTAACCCATCCAGCTGTGGGGGTGTCAGGATCTGAGAAAAGGTTTTCCTCTGATGGCTCTGCTGTCAGAACATCTGTACTCAGATGAGGCCCATCAAAGCCTTTAGAAATCTGTGACTTGACCGTTTTTCCCTCAGCAGCTGCTCACATGAGCCAACGCCAGAGGAACCGGTTCTATTCTGACCCAGTGGAGCGCTGCCCACATTGGACTGCGACTGTGGCAGGAGCAGCCACTCCCCACACGGCGGGACGGGGCGCATGCACAGAGGACACCTCTGCATCAGGTTGCTGCTCCCGCTCCACTCACAGGATCCAGCAGGAAGGCTCACGAGGTGCAGAACCACAAAGTTCAGAACTGGATCAGCACCAACAAGACACCCCCCCCCCCCCTGGAACAAAGGTCATAGATTCTCCGCATCAGAACCTGAAAACGTTCTGCTGACAAGAAAAGTGTGCAGGTTCACTTATAGCAGCAAAGTCCACAGCTGTCGTCAAGTGTGAGCTGTAAAGTCTTATCGTCCTGAAACCGTTCAGCTAGACGGGTAAAAACATCCAGCACCACACCTGTCTGTCTGCTCCTCTATCTATCTGTCTGTCTGTCTGTCTGTCTGCTCCTCTGTCTGTCTGTCTGTCTGTCTGCCTGTCTGTCTGTCTGTCTGTCTGTCTGTCTGTCTGTCTGTCTGTCTGTCTGTCTGTCTGTCTGTCTGCCTGTCTGTCTGCTCCTCTGTCTGTCCGTCTGCCTGTCTGTCTGCTCCTCTGTCTGTCTGCCTGTCTGTCTGTCTGTCTGCCTGTCTGTCTGCAGTGGAATGGTTCCAGCACAGATTCACTCTGGCTGCAGATTCTCCTGCATTCTTCAGGATGGTGGAGGTCTGACTGTTGTTTGCTGCTGTTCCTGCAGCTTCTGTCTGAGCTGTGAAAAACTCAGAGGACCTCTAACCTGCTGGAGGGGGGGACATGCCCCCCCCCCCTCGGTTCTGTGCTCAGAATCAGCCGAACTGACAAGTAGAGACAGAAGCTGCAGAGAGGGAAGCAGAAGTCAGCCTGATCAAACATGAGCGCGTTATTTCTAGCAGCAGATGAGGGCCGTGCAGCAGCAGGATGTGTGGAATGCAGAGGCAGGAGTCCAGACACGACAGACCCACCCGGGACCAAACATCTGCCGCAGGTGTCCCGCGCGCACACACCGGACCTTCCCGCAAAGCGTTTCCCGCCGTACTGGAATGTCCCACCTTCACCCTCACAAACGGCTCCGTCAATATTTGGAGGAGCGCAGACGGCGTCCGACAGCGCAGGAATGTCTCACCTGGTGACGGTCTGCGCGCGGGACATGCTGCTTCCTGGATCAGTCAGGCAGCTTTAATCCGGATCACACCGTGGAGCGGAGCGGTTCCGACGCACAGAGCCAGTACCACCCATGACCTGACTGACTGCCCCCCCACCACCACCTCGCGCTCCCGATAACGATTTAGGAAGAAGTTTTCTGCGCCTCGCCGCCGCGCAGCTCCTCCATCCTCAGCGGTTGGTGTTCGGTTCACAGCTGAGCCGGGACTCCCCTCCGTCCGCGGTTCCGTGCGCGTCCGGGCAGCGCAAGTGCGTGAGGAGCGCGATGGCGCCTGGTGTTTGTGTGACCTTCTCCTCCACCTGAGCGCGGCATTCCTGCCGTGAACGCGCCTCTGTCCTCCAATCAGAGCCCAGCAGAAGTTTCTCAGCTGTGGTTCTAGTAGAAGGAGCTAAACCCAAACCCTCCGGGTAGAACCAAGACCTGCAGAACCAAAAACAACAGTCAAGAACCAAGACGAGGCGCACAGAACCAGCAGACCAAGATCTGCAGATTTTCTTTAAGACAAGTTTCCTGCAGATGTTCTTACTTTCTTTCTTTCTTTCTTTCTTTTTATGTTCCTGCCACAAAAAAGTTCTTCCTGTTTCCTTCTTCAGCATCCCTGCAGATATTCTACCTGCAGAGGTTCTTCTTCCAGATGTTCTTTACGAACAAGTTGATGTGGTTGATGTTCCTCCAGTTGTTTTTTCCTGCAGACAGCAGTTCTGCAGAAGGTTTCTCCTCACTGGGTTATACTTTAATTATTCAGTTCTTTCTGTATTTCCTCAGAGGTTCTTCCCGCGGAAGCAGTTCTGAATTTTGTCCCACAGAAGTCCAGGGACTTCCTGCAGAAGTCCTGCCTTCTAGAGGTGATCTTTCTGCAGAGGTTTTTGCTGCAGCAGTCCAACAGAAGTTCTTCCTTTATGGTTTTCTTTCTGCACTGTTCTTCTTTATTCCTGTTAGAGTCCCTTCTGCGGCTGTGCTGAAGAACGTCCTTTTAGATGTGCTGCTACGGAAGTTCCTTTAACAGCAGACGTGTTCCTAAAGACACTCTTGGTGCATGAGCCTGACTGAAGTTCTCAAAAGGCAGAAGAACTTCCAGGAGATGCTTTCTCTTTTTGTAAATATCATCCTGAAGGAGTCCTTTGCATCAGTCCCACAGAACTTCTTCCTGTAGATGTTCTGCAGAAAAATCATCATGGACATGCTATACATGCTTTTGCTGCTGCAGATGTTTTCATGTTTTTGTGTATGTTTTTCCTGCAGATAGTCTTTTTGCATGATGAAGGGGGCTTTCTGCTGCTTCTGAATGCAGACTAACTCCCAAATTCTTCCATATAGCAGCCCAGCAGAAAGCTCTTAGATGTTCTTTCTCCAGCGGTCTCACAGTAGTTCTTGTAAATGTTTGCTGAAGTTCTTTCTGCAAAAACATCTCCTTGCTGTTCCTGCCACAGGACTCGTTCATGCAGATGTTCCTCCTCGTTCCCACAGCAGAAACGTCTGTCTGCAGATGTTCTTGATGGTGTTTTCCTGCAGAAGTCTTTCACAGCAGTCCTGCAGAAAACCGTTTCTTCCTGATCAAAGCCTTTCTCGAAGAAGCTCTTCCTGCAGGGCCCCCCTGTGGAGTAGTGGTTAGCTCTCACAGTGAGAAGGCCCTGGTTCAAATCCCGGCTGGATCCTTTCTTCGGAGTGATGTGATTGGTGGACTGTTTGACCTTGTGATGGATGGGAAAACCATCCAGGGGGGACCTGCTTTCCCCCAGCAATGGATGGGATAGGCTCCAGCAACCCAGCGAGCCAAGAAGGGATCAAACAGGTTTGGAAAATGGATGCAGATGTTCTGACTGAGCCAAGTTCAACAAACAGAATCTCAGAAGAAACATCAAGATCTGTATAGTTATCATTATCATTATTAGTGTCATCCAAGTCCTTCAGACGTCTGCCGAACCAACTGTACATCTGACAGAGCGCTTTCAATCAGCCGAGCAGATTTACTGACCCAGGAGCTAAAATGAAAAGAAAACCCCTCCAGGCTGTGTGAAAGCAGTGAAGACTGTAAATCCGGTGTAGGTTCAGTGTGTGTTCGGCCTGCCAGATCGGTACGGGGCCTGCGACTATTGATGACGTCCCAATATTCGATTGGCTGTACGGTCGTTTACGCACCAACGCGGTTTTTCCTAGAAACATGGATGACTTGTACGAGGATCTCGACAGACCACAATGCATTGCGTTTTAAATGTATTTTTTTTAATAAACCATCAATGTTTTCCTCATCAGAGTACAGTAGATTCATAAATAGTTGTAGTAAAATGCTCGTATTGATTAGATTTTCACTTTGTGAAATTGATGACGTCATATTTCCCATAAAAAAAAAGTGGTGAGCATGGTGTCCGAATTCAGAGGTCAAGACACTTTTATTTCATCTGATTCTAGCTTTCCATTGTTCTATTTTATGGTTTTTTATGTTCTTTTTAATGTCTGATTTATTCCTAGTAAATGACTGTTGCTGAGACAGACGGTCTCCTCTGGTTGGAAAGAGCATCAGAACGATGTCTTCCTTGAGTTTATTCACAGTCTTTTCTAAAATAGAACACGTATGGCCAGTTTTCCTGTCCGGGGCTTAACAGTCAGCAAAAGTGAGCTCAGATACATAAATCCAGTGGAAGAAAATGCATTGAAGGTCTTATCATCCACATCTGAACTCATTTTTCTAAGGATTTACAGTCAAGTAAATGAGTACATTTTTGTATATAGCACCTGAAGTCACAGGTGCTTCATAATCAGAGAAGTTCCTGCTGTGGCATCAGCCATCCTGTATGGCGCCACCTGCTGGAGCAGCAGCATCAGAGAGGTAAAAACTCATCCACAAGTCCAGCTCTGTCCTGAACTGCCCCCTGGAATCATTCAGGAAGGTGGGGGTCAGAGGGGTCCTGGCTACGCTAACATTCAGGCTGGACCATGAATCCCAGCGTCTGCAGGACGCCGTGTTCAGTAACAGATCCATCCACCCTGGTTGTGGGATGTCTCAGCTCTTTCCTTCCTGCTGCTGTCAGACTCTACGATAAACATCTGAGACCCAACAGATCTGTTTAATCTTTCATTTTATTGTTGACATTTTCTTTTACTACACCTATGTTTATTTCACATGAATACATGTTTCTTTCTCTCTTCTTGCTCCTTCTCTTCAGCTCTGTACTGTTTTTTCTTCTTGCAGTTGTTGTTGAAGGGCAAAGTTCACATTTAGTTGTAAAAATCGGACTTTTCACACAGAAACTCAGGATCAGATCCAGGAGGATGAAACGCATCAGCAAACACAAACGTCCTGATTTCCACTTTGAAGGGGAAAAGCAGACGGGTGTTTAGGTGAGTTCAA
Source organism: Oryzias sinensis (assembly GCA_037389245.1). Taxonomy (NCBI): domain Eukaryota; kingdom Metazoa; phylum Chordata; class Actinopteri; order Beloniformes; family Adrianichthyidae; genus Oryzias; species Oryzias sinensis. The sequence goes on along the minus strand of CM074489.1, from coordinate 3,668,746 downwards.
GCTCCAGCTGCTCTGTGACCGACAAGCATTCTCAACAAAACATGCAACACTTTTGTCTGGTTTCACTTCTCTGAGAACAACTGTCACCTCACAGGTGTGGCTATCCAGAACCCGATGAGTCAGCGCGACCGTTGCACGGCTCTGAGTCTGGCTGCAGGAAATTCTTGCTCATGAAAAAGACAACAGCGCGATGCCACCGATGGGCTCTGGTTTGAGGGAGCGAGAAGTTGATGTGCTGACAGCAACTCAGGTCCATTTTTCTACCATGAGCCGACTCTGGAAGTATTTTGGTGAATTGTGCAGGACTCCACATCCACCGTCTAGGATGGTTTTGGACCAGGCTCATATTTGTGGAGTACCGCAGGGCTCTGTGCTCAGTCCTGACCTGTTCATTTTCCACAAAAATGAAGGAATATCTCTACTTGTTCTTGTGAAAATTGGCAAAACCTCCATTTTTAACCATTTTAGCTCATTGTTTATTCACAGTCTCTCTCTTTCCTTTATCTGAGGAAAAATGGAGGGCGGGGCTAAACGTCTGATTCAGCAGGTCTAGTCTGATGGTACTCTTTTTTTTTTCTTGGTCCTGCCCGTCTGCTCTTTAGCCCCTCCCTTTTCTCACTGTTTCTGCAGGGTGAGCCAAGCAGCTATAGACTACAGACAGTTACAGCAGCCCAACGCACTGGAGATGATCATGTGAACAAGTCTGACTGTGGTCCTTTTTATGTATTTAATAAGGTAAAATGCTGACGATGCTCCAGATTCACTCAAGTTTAAGTTAGAGTCCACGATAACTCCTGAATTTCTAACCTGGCTCGTTGGTTTTGGAGAAAGAGACAGATGGTGACACTGTTTGTTTTGTTCTTTGGGTCAAAGATCGACCCACTGATGTCATCATCATCATGCATTTCATCTGCAGAAGGTTCTGCTCTGGATTCACCATCATTTGAATAAAGGAATACTCAGAAATGACATTTTAATCTTAAATTTCTTTATATATGTCCTTCATCTTGAGAATTTGTTTTTTAAAAACTCCATTTTTTTGCAGTGGGTCTTAAAGAAGAGGAAAACCCATGAAGGGCAGCCAGATTTGGAAACGTCTCCCCGTAGACGTTTGGGGCGGTCGACCTGAAGACATTGGACGGGTTCCAAGGAATCCTCTCCTGCGCCTGAGATGTTTGTGCGAGCAGCTCCTCCTCGGGGTCCGTCTGCAGCATCATGAGGTTTCCGTGGGCGCCGTGCCTGTCCCGGCTTGAACACAGGTTCTGGTCCGGCCCCCTCCCCCCGTTAAAGAAGACACTTGCCTGTTCGGCGTGTGCATTTGCTGGTAGTCAGTCGTGCATGCGGGTGCGTCATGCGCGCACGTGGGTGCAGCAGCAGTTAAGCAGGTACTCCAGGGGAGAAGGTGGGAGGGGGGACTACAGCTCTGACTCATGCCCCTCCTTAAAGTTGCTCAACGGCCCCCCCTGCTGCAGTCATATGAGGAGTCATGTGAGCTGCACAGCAGCTGAGAGTCACGCTGGACTCTGATCATTGTTCTGGTGGTTTGGTCCTCCTGGGCCGTGTTTGCCATGAAGAACTGGACTGGGCCGACCCGGCAGGACCCCCCCCCCCCCACACACACACACAGAACCACAGGGAAATCCCCAAACTGGAGTCCCAAAGGTCCGGTTGTGCTGGGAAGCAGCCGTCAGATGTTTAAGTAGCTGTGATGTGCACGAGGTTCCCTTTTCACATCTGCTTTGGTTCTTTACTCTCCTTAAACTGCAGCTTTTTTATAAAACTTTTTTATTGTTTGTTATCTGTGGCTGATGGGATTTAAAGTCACTTCCTAGACAGACGTATCTCCTTTTACGACTAAATACGATAAAAAATAAAAACACTGTGTGCACCGCAGTGGTGAAGGCCCACAGCCACAGCCGCGTCTGCGGCTAAGGCCGCAGACGCGGCGAAGGCCCGCAGACGCAGCTAAGGCCCGCAGACGCTGCTAAAGCCCGCAAATGCGGCTAAGGCCCGCAGACGCAGCTAAGGCCCGCAGACACGCCTAAAGCCCGCAAATGCGGCCAAGGCCCGCAGACGCGGCGAAGGCCCGCAAACGCGGCTAAGGCCCGCAGACGCGGCGAAGGCCCGCAGACGCGGCGAAGGCCCGCAGACGCGGCGAAGGCCCGCAGACGCGGCTAAGGCCCGCAGACGCGGCTAAGGCCCGCAGACTCGGTGAAAGCCCATAGACTTGGTTCCCCTCCTGGACTTCTATTGCCAACTCCTGTCTGCTGCCTCACCCGTGCCACTGATCGGAGATGAGCTCAGTATCAGTCCACAGCTCTACTCTGACCTGAATGGGAAAGGTCAAAGGATAGAAAGAGGCTCCGCCTTTTCCACAGCTCCATAACCCAGAGACATGACAACTCTCCGCCGTTTGACTACAAACGTAGAAAAAAGAACAGAAGTGATGCCAACATGTAATCAAAGAATCCTGAACAACATAAATCTATGTTTCAGTTCTGCTGTTTGTTCAACAAATGACCTCAAAGTTCATCTCTGGAAGACTGGAGCAGGAACTTCAAGCAGAAAACATTTAAAAGCCAGCCTTTGATCATTCTTTGATACAATCAGAACTTATATCTGCTTGACTGCAAAGGATTGTGGGATTGGATTATGGTGCATCCTCTCAGAAAGACGTCTGACCTCCTTTCCCTTTAAGGGAGGCACTTCTGGGTAAGCTAGTTCCCCTCAGAAAGGATCCTTCAGACACTTCTGTGAATGTTCGTCCTTCATCCAGTTTGTCAGTTTGTGTTTTGTCTTCTTCAGTCCCAAATTTGCTTCTGCTGTTCTTGGAGCTGCTCTGGAACCACAGCGCCCTCTGCTGGTAACAGCAACAATTAGTCATCTACGCTTTCAAGGTCTGTCAACTTTTTTTTAGCAAGATGGCGGAGTGAGTGGCGGTGTTTGGAGAAAGTCTATAACTCCATTATTTATAAATGTATTTGGAGAAAAAAGACCCATTACATCAGAAAATCTCAACTAATTAAGGAATAGAATTTGGGAGGTATCAAGACAATTAATTTTGAATCAATTGTTGGAACTTTAAGAGTAAAATGATTAAAAGACTTCATAGCTAACACTGACTCATTATGGTTTCATATTCCCAAAAAAACATCTTCAAAAAAGTTGGTGGATTAGATTTTTTGCTGAGATGTGACTTTGAAATTTTCAAACTTCCGATAAAGATTTCAGAATTTCCACTGGACTTTTCCACTGGAAAATGATATTTAGTCATAATTTGACCCCTCACTGCGCCCCCATGTGGAACAACAGAGTAATTACCACAAACAGGAGGACAATGTTTAATCAGCATCACTTTGACCACAAGATTATTTTTGTACACGATATTAATTTGAATGGAGAAATTCTTCACTTAAGGGACTCCAAAAGCCAATTTGATATTGAATGTTCAACCAAGGAATTTCAGAAAACCTGCAGAGAAATTTTAATTGCTTTAATACATTTAATCAAAAACACAATATTGTCTTCCAACGTTCAAGATAAATTACCAAATTTAGTAATAGGTGAAACAAAATTTACTGAATAAAAAGGTGATAATAAATATCTAAACAAATCCTTTAAAGATGAATTATACCATGGCTTTAATAGAAAAGTTAAATATACAATAATTGAGGCACCTGTCACATCGGTTGATCAACAATGGAAATTCAGAAAATGGCCCCAAAATTAAAGAAATGCAATTCAAAATGATAAACAATAATTACCCAGCGGCAGAGACGTTGAGGAGTAGATTTGGCTTTGAGGTTGATCCGTGTGATTTCTGTCATACAGCCCCAGAAACAACCAGACACCTGTGTTTTTTTCTGTCCAGTGATCCAAAGATTCTGGCAAGATTTTCATAACTACCTTAGTCAGAAAAATAACCTCATACAATTCACAGAGGATATTTTGATTTCTAACTAAGTTGTCAAGAGAGACAACAACATTAGTGAACATCCTCCTGATTTGGGGAAAATATCACATTCATAAAGAAAATGGAAATAAAAGATGGGCCACATTTTCTGTGCTTTAAAAATGAAGTCAGACTGTATTCATCCTCATTGAAATGTATTCAGAGCTCAAATCCTTCTGTTGATGATATTGGTAAATCTGCCACGGGCTTACTGATCGGGTCCAGTTTGTTCATTGCCTTGAAATTTAATTTATGCTGAAATATTCATATATTTTTATATATGTATACATGTTTTTTTTGTTGTGAAGAGCTGTTGTGTCTTGCATCTTTTTGTGTCTGTGTCTGCGACAGACTGTAATGATTTTATTTCAAAAATAAAAAGGTCTGCAAACTACAGTTCACTGTAAAGGTTGGCTCACCTCTTTTCTGAATTGAATGCGCCCCCGTGTGGTCTGGAGGTCCATTTTATTCCCGGTGCGACAATCTTCACCTTCATTATGATCAGATTCAGCGGCTTCAGCCTTTTTTAGACCCCCAATCAGTTAAATGTCAGGCTAGATTTTTACAGAATGTCCAAGGCTGAAGTCAGTGTTTTTCCTTTTCACCTCACAATGGCTCTACATGAATTATAGTTTGAAATGGACGGTGCAGTGAAATATTTTACAAACACTGAAAAAAAACTATTTGTGAAAAATTATTAAAAGCAAATTTTCCGTTGTTTTTTTCCACATCTAATGTTATTTTAACACCAAGACTTCTCAATTTAGGCTCAGATTATCCTTTAAGACAAAAAGACTTCAGGTTTTTTGATTTGTTTAATTTTAACACCAAGGAATATTTTCTGCGCTCATGCTTTTTCATTCAGTTTTGCTGCAGGAAAATTCACAAATGTCTCTTTACAAGGTTTCCCAAAAACATATTTATACCCATCCTCTGTATCAGATCTGCAGGGCTTTAAACTTTTATAGTGCAATACATTTAGTGTAGAACCATTTATGGTGTGATCTAGATTTTCCCTTAACCATCAAAGTGTAAGCCGGTTTTTTTGGGAGTTTTTCCTTACCGCGAATGGGGATCTAAGGGCAGGGATGCCAGTATAGCTTAGTCAGTTTGTTAGTTCATTTGAGTATTTTCCTATTGAACTCTTTGTATTCATGATCCTTTTGAGTTCATGTTTTACTTCGAAGCCCATCGAGACGACTGTTGTTGTGATTTTGGGCTATACAAATAAAATTGAATTGAATTAAGCTAAAAACTGGACACCAGGCTCAGCTTCGTCTGACTTTTTAGGTGTGGCGAATGATAAAACCAACACAAAAACTGGTATTTTCTAAACATAACAAACATGAATCTACAGTGTTCACAGATCTAAGCTCCCCTTTATTTCTAAAATCCTAGAAAGAGTTGTAGTCAAGCAGCTTTACTGCCACCTACAGGACAACAGCCACTTTGAAGACTTTCAGTCGGGGTTCAGACCTCACCACAGTACGGAAACTGCCCTAGTTAGAGTCTCTAATGACTTGTTATTGGCCTCAGAAAAGGACTACTTTCTATTCTTGTCCTGTTAGACCTCAGTGCAGCCTTTGACACTATCGACCAAAGTATTTCACTCCATGGATTAGAGCAGGACATAGGGATCAGAGGATCTGCTCTCCAGTGGTTTAAATCCTATTTATTCGATAGGTACCTGTTTGTTAATGTAAATGGACAGTCCTCTCGTTGCACTCAAGTTAGCTACGGAGTCCCAAAGGGCTCAGTTTTAGGACCCCTCCTGCTGTTAAAAGATCTAAACATTGGTCTTCTGCATCTCTTTGTCACCTCTGATTCTTTGTCCTCCTCGTCACTTGTCCTTAGAAAAATTGTCCTCAACCATGAGAAATGTTCAAGTCTGTCATTTTAAACAGGAGCTGCTAACCAAGACATTTCTTCTTCTTTCTAACCAGGACGGTAGTCTTCAGCTGCCAAGGTCACCTCCATCCAACACTAAACAGAAGCCACCATTCCAGAAGACGGGTGTGGGGATGTCTTCTTACTCCACAGACCTCTACATTCCATTTTACAGGTGAGTGAAGCCATCATCAGGCTGCAGAGCAAAAGTACTGTCGAGTCTTTTGGTCTCCCCCAGCTCCTGTCTGACTCGATAGACCATGTCTTCCAAAGGACATGGAATCAACTCAATCACACATCTACTTTGCTTTGCCCTTGTGTTTGTTTTGGCAGCTCGCTCTCTGATATCAGAGGAACATGATAGGTTGAAAACCTTAAAAGACATAAATCAGAATTACAATTTAACATTTCAAAAACTTAACATGTCAAACCCATCAAAATGCTCATGAAATTCAAATGCTAACCAATAACCAGCATTCAACATAAAATAGAATCTTTATTCATTATTAGTCCAAACCCGTTGTGTCTTTGGTTTGGTTTCTGAAGTTTTTTTCAGTGATGAATGAGTTGAGTTGGGTGTTTGTTTGATGTTGACATGGGCATATCTGGCCAGAGTTTTCTCGGGTGACCTCGGATGGCAGTGAATCTCTTGTAGGCCAACAGAAAACCTTCGGTTGACTGATCGCTTACGACATCAGCATGAACAGCTCTGGAAGCCAAACATGAAAAGACGATCCCCCACACCTTAAGTCGTACCCTTTTTCTTACTTCCTCTTTCACTTCATAGGGCCTGAACAGAGCAACTGTGGTAAACTCAAAGGTCAGCCATGATTTGTTGACATTTTTTGGCTTTATTCTTTCTGCACTCCACACAGCTATCAACCACCTTTTTAGCTAGTCTTCGACTGTACTTCCTGTTCCATTCATTCCCTTGTGTTTTTTTTATTCTTTAGAGGGCTCGTTCTTGTGGGGATGTGTTGCTTCAGATCCCATGCCCCTCCGCTTGGGTTAAATGGGGGGGTCCTTTCCTCCTGGGTGATTGTTTTTCTGTCTTTCCTTTGACACTGAAGGATTGGTCTAACTTTTAACAGCGATCCCTTGTAGATTCAAATGGTTTTTATTCTTTCTTATGGTGTCATTTATAGGTATTTTTACTAGTGTATTTTTTAAGTAGTATTTCATTCTGTGCTCCTTTTGGACAAGACCATCTTAAGTTAAGCAGTTTTCCAGCTGAGACCCAGCTGTTGGTATTAATATCCCATTTCCTGTTCCTGCATTAAATCTATGGTTGTGTCCAGGGGAACAGAAGGGTAGCAAAACACCAGAGTGGAAAGTCGTTAAATGAAAGATTCTAAAATACTAATTTCTGACAGTTTTATTATTATTATTATTTTTGTTTGATTTCATGAAACAATTTGATTTCATTCATTACTCGGCTGAGTAGCTCGGTTGGTAAGGTGAGAGGCTACCATGCAGGAATCCAGGGTTCGATTCCCAGAGGGGGAGAAACAATGGTACTGGGGGCAATTACTATATCAATGGCGAGCAGTTAACATCACTCAGTGAGGGCCCTTAGACAAGACCCTGAACGCTACCGCCTCCCGCGCGCAGTTAAGCTGCAGCTCACTGCTCCCCTAGAGGATGGGTCAAATGCGGAGAAGAATTTCCCCATTGAGGGATAAATAAAGTATCCGAAAAAAATTATATAGCTTTTTGTTATTTTTGCTATGCTTAAAGAAGTTTGTATTGATGATTTCTTAATAATTTTCAATACCTATACTAATAGTGTCCTAAGAAAATTGGGGGGCAACCTGGCCTGAAGGCTCTTATTATTGGTCTGGACTAAACACCAGTGAGAGAACTGGACAGAGTGACTCCTCCCCCCTGGCGTTCCAAACAGGAAGTGGCTCCAAGAAGCCAAAATCCCAAAGACTTTTATGGAGAAACAAACAGCTGTTCCTCAGTCATTGTATTGGTCAGAAGAACCATTCTGGATCTGATACCTGTTTTAAAATATATTTTTCTGTAGTTCAAGTTATTTAATCAGACGCCTTGACAAACATAGGCGCCATACGTTTGTCAGTGGTAGGGGTGTGGCCTCCCAACAAGCTCTCTCCTGTCCTTCCCAAGCTTCATCTTTTGGACAAAAACTAACAGCACGAGGTGAACTTTTCCTCTGAAAGGATGCTTTGGATCACTGAACATGACGTTCAGCCACTTTCATCCGCTGCAGCAGAGCGACGTGGAGGCAGGCGACGTAGCAGTTGCCATGACAACACATCCCACTAATCACCAGATAGTCTCCTTCTTGTGGAAAAAAGGATTTTAACCTAAAAAGATAACAAGATTAAAGAACAAATACGCGATTTAATATTACTTTCTTTCAGAAATGACCATGGTATAAGCGGAACAAAGCCAGTTTGAGATATCCATCAGAAAATAATATCATTTCCTGATGATGGACATCTCAAACGTTATCTGTTACATATGAAAGAGCAATCAGCAAACTGGCGGGTGTCACGTTTTCTCACAGAAGTAATGGTTTTCTTTTCGTCACAGTTCCTGTCTCTCTGAATAAAATCAGGAGGTGAAAAAGCAAAGAGGAGGTCTGCAGGAGCAGAGTCCTGGTGGAACCATCTCCCCGAAAGCTGCCGCTCGTGCATGTTCACACGTGCGCAGTCAGATGAGCAGCTTCACACATGCAAACACGCTGACGCACACGCTCGCAGAAGCCCCGGGGTGGGTGTCCTGACCCGTCGTCCTGGCTGTCCATCTGTGGGAAGGAAACCTACCGCCAAGCACCAACTGTCGCCTTTACTTTGCTTGTAAACAAACTGCTTTCCAAATGCTATCCCTCCTTCATCTGTGCCCTAAATCATTTCATCCCAGCTGGAGGAAGAATTCCTGCTGAGGGAAGGAAGGAAGGATCTCCGTATTCAGGATGAAAAAACCGAGATAAGAGTTTCTGCAGCAGTTTGAAAGAATCCCTAGAAAAGACAGAATGCAGCTCTGCTGCCACCTGCAGGCAGCAAGGAGGCACTACAACGGCTTCAGGAGTTCAGGCTTTATTTAGTTCAACCAGGAGAAGCTGGAAATGGTTACAAACCCAGAAAGTGCAGATTCTGCAGGAACATCAGTGAACAGAACCTCAGAGGAAAACACAGCTGTACATTTGAAGGTGGGGCTGAAGACAATACAGCCATGGGGGGCATGGGGGGGGGGGGCGCAACAGGACAAAGTAAGGCAGCAGAGACAGGTGGGGCAATGGGGGGTAAGTGAAGCGCCCCCCCCAGCAGAGCAAAGAGAAGGTGTAAATGGACCCCAGGACCCCCCCACAGAATATTGTGAGTATTTTACATGAGCTAATCTGAGCTGGATCCAACGGCGGGGGGGAGGGGGTCCGTCTGCGTGGTGTCGCTCAGGTTCTTTGGGCTGTCAGGGAATTTCTCCAATTAGTGCAAAAGAGGTCAAGTGCAATTTCACATCAGGAGGGCCAGGAGCGCGCTGGGGGGGAGGGGGGCATCCAGCGACGCCGCAGCGCAGTTCCTGGTTTCAGTAGAAAACACTGAACTTGGCAGAAACTCTCAATTCAGAAAAGGAAATAAAAACAACAGATAAAAAAGATTTGGGTCTGAAGGATGGAGGAAAGTTCTTCCCAAAGTCCAGGATCAGGTGTCAGTTTGAGCTGCACTCCTCGGATTCAAACCTGTAAACAGTTTTTGCCCTTTTTGTCTCCATAAAACTCCGCGGCGTCATTCGACCAGTATAAATATGGACTCTGTGGCAAACATCTGAGCGCGCTCAGAAGAAAGCTTTACCTCCACACTCCAGCGTGGCCACAGCGGGGTTGCTATGGGACCTGGCCATGGTTATGCTGCTGTTGCCATGGTTGCGGGCAGACTCAGAACGTGGACTCAAGCTTTTCTGAGCGCCATTGGCTTTAAGGAGGGCTGGGGGGGAGATACCCCCCCCCCACTTCGTGCACGGATACAAACCTGCTTGTGCACGTGCCAGAGACCATCAGTCTATGGATCTCCCCGGGCCCGTGCACGTGGCCCCTCTGTACGTGCACGCACATGTGCCACGCTCACAGTCTGTCGCTACGGAAAGAATCCTCCACGGACGGGTCCGGCAGCACCATGTCGGGGTCACTGAGCATGCTCAGACCGTCGAGGCTGAGCGGCTCGATGTGCAGCTCGTCCTCCAGAGGGTACCCCCCCTCCACGTCAAAGCCTTCAGGGACCGTGGAGAGGGCGCCGCTGACGTCCTTGGACAGACCGGAGCTGGACTCATCTGAGAAAGAAAGAAGACAAAAAGCTCAAGACATGACCCCCCCCACACACATAAAAGCAGTGGGGGGGGGGGGTGAGTTTAGATTGTGAACCTCAGTTATTGTTACTCAGCAGCAGAGTAACATTCACTCAGACATTTCACTGAATTTCTTCCCTCAGTTATTCACAACTTTTTAAATTCTAAAATATCTTTTATTTAAAAAAAAAAAACAAATCTTGAAGCATTTTCTGCCTGATTAGAATTAAGTCAAAACTGTCACTCGATTTCTGAATAATTCTTGTAAACTGCAATTTTCGTCTTTTCTATTTTCAGTCTTTTGCTCTTTTTCTCTTTTTCGAATGTATTGAGCATCAAAACTATAAAACCATGAATCAAAATGAATAAATTGAGAACCAAAACCCACAACCTGCAACCAAAAGATATAAGCCAAAGCACAATCACATATCTCAGCTGCCGATTTGTTTTCTCATCATTCTCCCCGTTGTTTGGAGTCGCGCTTTTATTTTTTGCGGTTTCGATTCTGTATATAATAATAATAATAATCATATATATTATATAACATATTATATAATATAATCATAACAATAAAAGCACAACAACATACATACTTAGGGGTCGCCACAGCAGATCATCTGTCTCTGTCTAACCGTCTCCGATAGATGATCCACCCTCATGTCCTCCTCTACATCCATCAACCTCCTCTTTGGTCCTCCTCTCTTTCCAACCTCAGCATCTTTTCCCAACATCATCCCTGTTCCTCATCTCACGTATCCAAACATCTCCATCTGTTTGACACATGTGCTCTACAGCCATGTCTTCTAAGCTCTTCCAGACCTCCACAGCTATATTTGTCAGGACCAACCGTCTTTCCACTCTTCTTCCTCACTTCATCCCTACTAATTTCTGCTACTTCTTGCTCCAAAACATCCAGCTCTTCTCCTCTGTGCTCTCCAACATTCATCATCTCTTCCAAGTTTTCCTTCCATTTTTCCATCACACTTGTGAAACCTGTAAACATTTGTCCAACTCTGTTCTTGATCATCCTGGTTTCTTCTACAAGAACAGCTGAACAGATTACGCACTAAAAGTCCAGACAGAAAGGACCAGGAAAACGGCAGAGAAAGGTCCCAGTGACAGAGTCCTGAAGAGAAGAACAGCAGGAAGGAGGAACTGTAGAAGTAACAAACATTAAAGGCTGACAGAAAAAGATAAGGTGAAATCCCATCAGGCCCTGAAACCCATTAGGAGAACGGTCTCTGAGGTAAACAGGGCACTTAGGGCTGAAACCCAAAACTTCACTAGACTCCTGAAAGAGGCTTTGGGATCCTCTGAAACTCCGAAATGCTGATCTGACAGTGAAATCCTTCAAGCTGGAAGGTTTTACGCGGACAAGGACAGGACAAACTCAGCAGTGAGCCGGTCGTCACACTCACCGGTGAGGATGATGTTGGGCAGTCCTCCGCTGCAGTTCGAGTACAGCATGTGCTTCATGTGCATGTGGTCCTGCAGGCTGCTCCCCAGCCCAAACAGAGCAGCCTGCGAATGATAGAGGGAGGAGGGATCGAAGTAGGATCCCCCTGCAGTGGAGCCAATGGAGTTCTCCAACTGACTGATGTGATCCAACTGTCCGATAGAGGAAGAAAGAGCAGAGCGTTAAGCTGGGAGCGTGGTCTTTCACTGCTACTGTCTTCTATATACTACCGACCCGCAGAAGTCTGTTTGACCACATGTCATTGCAGTAAATCATGTGACCACTCACCTGGTAGGGGAGGGTCCTGCTCTGCCGGTTAGAGAACTGTTGCTCGCTGAAAGGATCAAATGGTGCCACACTGTTGTGCTGGAGGAAGAAATCAAACTCAAATATAAACAGGAACTCTTGCAATTGTAAATAATGAGAATGATATATAGAGAAGAAATGACAGTTTGATGGACCCTGATGGTAGAAACAATCCAGCTTCATGCATGTCAATGCATCACGAATAATGCCTAACCAGCATTCTTCGTGCAAGTAAAACATGCTAGTAAAACATGGCAGTAAAACATGCTAGTAAAACATGGCAGTAAAACAAGCTAGTAAAACATGCTAGTAAAACATGGCAGTAAAACAAGGCAGTAAAACATGCTAGTAAAACAAGCTAGTAAAACATGCTAGTAAAACATGGCAGTAAAACAAGCTAGTAAAACATGCTAGTAAAACATGCTAGTAAAACATGCTAGTAAAACATGCTAGTAAAACATGCTAGTAAAACAAGCTAGTAAAATATGCTAGTAAAACATGCTAGTAAAACAAGCTAGTAAAACATGCTAGTAAAACATGCTAGTAAAACAAGCTAGTAAAACATGCTAGCAAGACATGCTAGTAAAACAAGCTAGCAAAACATGGCAGTAAAACATGCTAGTAAGACATGCTAGTAAGACATACTAGTAAAACATGCAAGTAAAACATGCTAGTAAAACATGCTAGTAAGACATGCTAGTAAGACATACTAGTAAAACATGCAAGTAAAACATGCTAGTAAAACGTGCTAGTAAAACATGTTTGCAATGTCACATTGCACCGTTCTTGTACACGCCCTCGCCTGTTGCATTGTTCACCTCCAGCGCGCTTACCTGGCTCGAGGTAAAGTCCATCTGCATGTTCTGGGAAGGGGAACCCGGATGATGCATGGGTGGGGGCTGTTGCTGGTGGGATTGCTGGCACTGATGCCCCGCATCCACAGCGTGCTGGGACTGTTGGTAGAGTGGGTAGGGTGGGGGAGGCTCCCTTGGCATAGTATTGGTATCCAAAGCAACCCCCTAAAAAAACACAGAGAGGCTGCAGACATCAACAGACACACTGCAGGGGCAGAGCTCAGCCCCCGCCCCAGAGATGCTTCATCCTTTATTAGTGGTGCAGTTAAGCTTTAAAGCATCAGATGCTTTTATAAATGCATGTCTTCTTGTCCACAAAATCCAACAGCTTTGGTGTTGAGAGTGTACCTGTGTGATGGGGGACAGCGTGGGGGACATGGTGGGAGACATCTGTTTGGTCAGACCCCGTCTCGGCTCCACCCCTGGAGACAGGGTGAGGGGGCTGATGGGAGCAGGCCGCCGTCTGGGCGAGGAGCTGGATAAGCGCAGGGAGGAACTGATGGAGGGGTTGCTGAGTGAAGATTGCAGCTGGCAGTTGCTGAGAGATGCCTGGATGGAGGGATTGCTGAGGGAGGTGGAGAGGCCTGCTGGGACCAGAACATACGGAGGACTCAATCAAACAGAATGCTGGAGAGTGAATGAGGAGAAAGAGCCAGCATGTTCTCAGCCTTTCAAGCCCAACACTGGACTTTATTGTGTGACGGAGGGGGGCAGGAGTGAGTAACATGAGCAGAAAGACAAAGAGTGGATTGTTGTGCACCAGAAGAGGGTCAGAATTCCTCCGTCACTTTGGTGCTCAGCCCGACGCTCGCACAAAGAGGGAGCAGGAGTGGGTGTGATGGGGGGACACAGAGGAGCCTTCAGCGCCTCATCAATGATCCATGCACACGCACCAGCACTCAATCCACATGGATTTTCACCAATGAGAAGGTCACGTGCACAAACGTACACAATCTCCTTACAGAGGATACAGAAATAAAAGTCAAAGTCAGGAGGAGGAGCTGCGAGTCCCAAGGACAGCAGGACTCACACAGAAGTTAGAATGTGGATGAACAAACATGAAAAGAAAGGCTCGCTCAAAAGCTTACAGCACATCACAACAAGTCACTCGTCAGCTTTGGTTTTCTTAGCTTTTTACTCCTCATTCAGGCACAAAACCACTTGAATCCCCCACCTTGGGAGCTGCCAATGCCCAGGTGCATCATTGCAGCCGGCAGGTTCCCGGTGCTGCTGCCACCGCTCAAGTTGGGATACCCTCCGGTGTCTTCAGGGTCCAGCGGCGTAGAGAGCGGGGACGGGAACTGCAGGTTGCTGAGGTCGGGCAGGGAGCCGCCAGTACCCAACGAACCCTGATAATGGGACAAACTGGGGTTCTGCTCCGGAGATGGGAAGATACTGCCAGGAAGGAAGGGAGCAAAGGGATGGTCACAGTTCCAAACCTCTTCAGCTGTTTTTTCAGTTAAACTTCAGCGGTTCAACTGTTTTCATTTGGAAATCTTAATTCAGCCTCTGTTCATCTTTAAAAATTCCAGGCCCAGCCTTTTATCATATCCTGACTGTAATTTGAATCCGCTGCTTGTTCCAGTTAAAGCAGCAGAAACACTCCCATGTCTGACATTTAGTCAGTTCAGCGCTGATAAATGCGTGCGCGCGTATGTGCACGTGTCAGACTGAGTCTGCAGGTCTCTGACAGCTCTGGCTTATTCACCTGTGACCTGTGACAGAGATGCTGGCTAACAACCATCACTCACTTGATTCCAGGCACTTCACAGGATTTGGGTCTTGAAGCCAAAGACTGGACCTGAAACAGACAGATTTGTCCATCATGAGTCTGTCACCATCCATGTTTCTCTTCTGTAATTCCATTGGCAGGTATGTCAGTCCCTCACGATGAATGCTAATAAAGGAGAACAGGTTCACTGAGACAGCTTTAGAGGACACACCTCCTGCACTGTTCACACAGGACAGACCCGATCCACAGGTAGCTCAGCTGATCTATGAGTCAATGAAGGAATGCAGTTTTACTAAGAGACCATGCCTGCCACCTTTATGGCCATAAAACCACAATTTCCTGAAGCCTTAAAATCCCACTCCAATCTCGTTCTTCCCAGTGGTCTTTAAATTAAGATTATGCAGTTTTTAGGAAAAACCTAAAAACCTGTGTCGTTTTCTAGGACAGTGTTTTTCCACCAATGTGTCACGGCAAACTAGTTTACCTTAAGAGATGGTCCGGTGTGCCGCAGGAAATTCATTTTCATTGATCTAAAAACATTTACCATCACCAGAATATCAACCATGTTCATCAAAAAAGGCTCAGTAGTTTGCCGACAGCTTTGTGGAGCTTTTCCAAATAAATGCACTGGATTTCTCAACATCCGTGGCATGCAGAACCGGGGCTACTGATCTGTACAGATCACGGATCATCCGTGCTCCCCTAGTAGCTTCCGTGTCAAACCGTGAAAAAAGTAAATCAGATAATGAGGCTCAGGGACGAGCGTCTGTCCGGTTTCGGCTTCCAATGTTTTGCGCCTCAATTATTAGAAAAAAGGAACATGAGACCTTGGAGGGACTCTACATCAATACAGACTATAACGTTTTCACTTTTTTTCATTATTTCTGGTTGCTGGTGTGCCGTGAGATTTTTGTCAAGGAAAAAGGGTACCTTGGCTCAGAAAAGTTGAAAAACACTGTTCTAGGACATAGTTTCTGCAGAGCGGCAGGATTTGAGTAGAAATTTACCTCTGAGTTGTAGGCTTGACTGTTGGCATGTAGTAAGCCTGCACTCATTTCCCATCATCCTTTTGTTAACACTCTCCCGCTAGCTTACAGCCCCTCACACCCTCCAGATTCCAGCTCAGACCAGAAAACAAAGACGTTCATGGATCTGTGTGTCTGCAGGTGGATGCATCAGAATGGAGCAGAGCAGGAAGTCTGTGACTCACCAATCGTAGTTTGTACAAAACAACTACAAGCTTTTAAAAACAGCATTTTAATGTCTGCTCCTGATTCACAACTATTTAGATATAGAAATACTCAGAAACATAGTTTTCAGCTTCATTTTCTTTATGAATGTCCATCATGAGAAAATGCCAGAAGAACATGTTAAAAACACCAAAAACTCCATTTTCATTGGAGTTGGTCTTTAAAATTTTCTGGCAGTCATTATAAGATGTTTCCTGTTGATTTATCTGATAAGCCCAACCCACCTGCAACTCATCACATGCATCAGGTTTGTTTTACCCAAAATAAAATAGATGGTGATGCAGGTAAGGTAGTGGTTCTTGAGAGAAGCCTTTAAACGTAAAAGCCTTAAAACCCACAATAATTGTATAACTTACATGCGTCTTGACGCACTAAAGCCAAAAAAGTGGCACAAGCCTTAAAGCCCCGAAAAAATTAAAGCCCCAAGAGCATCAAAAACATTAAAGCTGCTAAAGAGAGCTAAGAGCTTTTTCTACATCCATGCTTAACTGTGGATGCTTACATTATTTTACTTTGCATGCAGAAACGAGATAGTTTCACAAAAACAAAAATCTTTCAAGGCCGAAATGATTGGCCTTCTTAAGAACTGATCGTTTTATGGACCTGTCGATATGCTTTAACTTTGTAATGCTCAAAGCTTGTAAAATCCCGTTAAAACTGAGGCTTGTAGAGAGAAGCATCAGCAAGGAATTCAACGAGAGTCAAACAATACAGAGCAAGCCTGGCAGAGGTAGGAAGCCAAGGATTTCAAAGACTCTGGAAAGAAAACTACTGACAGATGGACCGCAGGAAAAGACAGCAGGGAATGACTTAGCCAGGTCAGGAATTGGAGTTTCAAAGAAGAAAATCACTTGAGCTCTGCACAGGTATGGACTGTGAGCCTTCGAACCAAGAAAAACTCCTCTTCTGCAGATAACACATCTTAAAGCCAGACTGAAGTTTGCTAAGGACAACTTGGACAAAGATGATGCAGACTGGAAGCATGTCCTTTGGTCAGATGAGACGAAACTAGAGCTCTTTGGCCATAAAGATGTTGCTCGTGTTTGGAGAAAGAAGGGAGAGGAAAACGACCCAAAGAACACCATCCCCACCATGAAATATGGTGGTGGAAGTATTATGCTGAGGGGACGCTACAGTGTGTCTGGAACTGGGAGTCTGGTCAAGGTGGAAGGAATCATGAAGAAAGAAGGATGTGAAGATATTGAAAGGAAAAGCCAAAAGCAGTCAGCAGCCAAAGTGGGTCAGGACCGTCACTTTGTTTTCCAACAACAACATATATACTCCTGGTGAAAAACGACCTTCAGAAAAGACCAATGTGAAGGTTATTGACTGGCCTGGACTAAACTCTGACTTGAATCCCATTGAAGACCTGTGTGGTGGACTGAAGAATAAGGTCCAGGGCAGAAGGCCATCAAATCTGGAGGAGCTTGAGAGATTTGCCCGACAAGAATTGGCTGGGATTCCTCATGTGATGTCAGAGACTTGTTGAAAACTATGACAAACATCAGGGGGGAATCATTTTGACCCTGATAGTTTTTAGTTTTTGTGAAATAATATTGTTTCTGCATGCAAAGTAAATTTATCTAAGCATCCACATAGGATGTAAGAAAAAGTATTCCTCTGTTTAACACCATGTTAGGAGTGATTAGAAACAGAATAGTTAGAAACTCCCTTTACATTTTCTTACACTAACTTTTACCTTTTATTACATTAATGGCTTAACCTCGATTCACTATGTATTATCATCTCAAAATTATATTACACTCCAAACAGAGCACAACCAAGACTATTGTCTCGCACACATTCCTTTAACATCCTCCCTTTTCATCTTTGTGTGTTCTGGTGTATGCGTTCTGGCAAATGTCTGTGATAACCTCAGAGAGATCTGACACTTTAGGTGCTCTGACCTTCGAGCATCTAGCCTGCAACAGTCTGTGGGTGGGTTTTTCACACTATGATCCATCGAATGAGGTTCTGAATATGCAAATGCAAGGTATATATGCCAGGCCTTTTGCTGAACCCCGTTGTTCAGACTTTGAATGCACCATGTTCATCTGTCTGTCCCCTTCGTGTTTGTACGAAGTAAAACCTCCATAAAAGCTAAGTTTTGTCTCTGAGTCATTATTCATTATTTCTGTGTTCAAGAAACTGACGGGGTTACGAACTTATACAATACAGTCCTTTCTAAAAAATCCAGTTTCTTCACACACCACTTGGAAGATTGTTGGTAAAAAAGAACATTTTCATATAATAATTTCATCCTCAACTGTAAACCTCAAAAGCTCCCAAAGCATTTGTGCCTCAAAAGGAGCAAAAGGCGAGAAGGTTTTTAAAAAAAACAAAATCCAGAAAAGCCAGGAAAAAAAACTTAATTCTTAAAAGCTGTTTGGCTTGAAGACCAATGATCTTCAAGGCCCCCCCAGCCTGGAGGGTCTTGAACCCTTTGAGCCTCTGTCCAGATGTAGGTCTCTAAACTGGCAATGACTGATTTTTATCCTGATTTCTGCCCGTCACTCAAAGCTTTCGATGAACACGGTCTTTAAACGAGTGTGTGTGTAGACGTGTGACGTATCAACATCCACAACCTCAGCAAGTACAGCTGGCTGTGTGAGGGAACACGCTTAGCCTTTATTTGGTCTGTAACCGTACTGATGTGTTTGAACACCTGAACATGTCTCTGCACAAACAAAGGAGGTGTGCATCAAAAGCAGATGAAGACATTGAAAGAAGACATCCAGAGAAAAGCTGCCGTCTCTGGTGCAGATAGTTTGTAATTGGCCCCCCTCAAAGTTTGTGTTACTGCGGTGTGGCTCCAGCTGGTCACTACTAACTGATTCAGCCTCCCCGACCCCACGTAAGTGATGTGTCAGGTCAATAACAAGAGAGGTTCATGATCAAAAGGGGTGTGGTCTCACCTTCTTGGCGTCCCACAGCTGCTTGGGCAGAGGCTTACTGAGCCCCATGAGGCCGTCCTCAGGAAACATGGCAGGGAAGGAGAAGACTGCAGGGACGAGACAATCTCAGTTCCTCCTCAAGCAAAGACTTCTTAAGTGAAGTTATCAGGAGAAGCAGAACCCACCATCTCCAGAGCAGTCCACGTCAGTCTCGTTCACAGTAGCTGCATGCCAGCCTCCACGAGAAACAGACAGGAGGGAGAGTGACATAAAAGCAAAACCAAAACATATTTAGAATAGGCCCCCCGCACTTTTACTTTCTCCTAATGGTTTTTTTAGTACTGTGGTTACATTTCAGCACATCTGTATTGAGACAGAATTTACTGAACTTCATTTTGTAGATCTGAAGAGCTCCGGGTTTCTGTACAGGAGACATGGCATGGAGGAGATTGATTGACAAGGTTTCCAGCCAATCAGGACACAGAACAGGGTGTGCTGTTTAAAAAAAAGGGAAGACTATCTTCTGTTCTATTTGACAGGGATTTTAGAGGGTTCTAGGTCGAGACAGACTGCAGAACAGTGGAATAAAATGTCACGTTCCATGCGGGTCTCTATCGTGTGGCCACATAAAAACAAAAACATAAACATGGGTCTCTGATATTGTTCAGTGGGCCAGACCAAACATGAAGGTGGGCCGCATCTGACCCTTGGGTCGTAGTTTTTCCACCCCAGGTCTAGAGCTCTACCAGGTAACAAGGCTCCGCCCCACGCCAGCAGACCTGTCGTCGGTAGCACAAAAAGCTGCCCTTTGAGGCTCCATTTGGGAAACACAAGGCCATAGGTTGCTGAGATTGTTAGGGAGTACACAGACATCTTCACTATTCTGTTTCAACATTCTGGATAAACCCAGGAAGAGCGCTCCTGTCACCAGGACCAGGAAGGTGAAAAGACGGCAAAAGCAACAAAAGGTCTGTCTGTTTGTACAAAGGTAAAGCAGAACATTATGATGCCAGACCGCAGTACTTTATTGACCACAGCGCTGCGGCTTTGTTCTGTTAATGAATGACCAGAAACAGGAACAAACACCATAAAGTCAATGACAACAACCAAAAGGGCTTGACGTGCACACCCAGAGTCCAGCTGAGCTAGGTCAGCTGCACTTCACCTACTAGCAGAACATCATGATCACATGACCAGTGCTCTGTTGGTCCCACTATGATTGCAAACAGCTGTTGGGACAAGACTCTTCCAAACCCTGAAGGCATGCTCCTACATCTTGGCAGCAGATCCTTTCATTCTTGTACGTTTGGCCTGGACAGTTCAGGAGATCCCAAAGATGCTCTGAGATTGGAGAAATTTGGTGGTGAACTTGACACCTCAGACTGGTTTTTGTGTCTTGATTCATTCAAAAAGCATTTAGGGTCATGGAGCATTGGACCCAAGGTTTTCCTATAGAATGACAGGAACTGTTTGTTCAGGCCATAAGTCCATCCTCAGTATTTGTGCTTTTTGGCTATATTTGGACTACTGGTACACTTCCTGACAAAATACCTTTGGCAAAAAATGTGCAAGTATTAAATATCTAAAATGTAGCAGCTCAAATATTCCAGTGTGTTGCAATGCTTGGAAAACACTAGTCTGTACGTTCAGACCACATGAGTCACCCTTTCCTCCACTTGGGCCTAAGCCAGTCATGAACCCCTCAAGAGTTTGGGCCCCCTCTAACTTAAATCTTTACAAAGTCGATCTTTCTGCAGATGACAAAATGTTCACCTGTTAGCTGCTGAGCAGTTCCTAACCACAAGTGTCTGACGGTCCCTTAACTATGAGTAGTCGAGTGACTTCAAAGTAGAAGTAACATGTTGCAGTTTGCCAGTGGAGGATATAGAATAGATTAATTATTTGTTGAAGCATCAATTTCATGAAAGAAGATCATTTAAATGTTGAAAAAGCGTCCAAATGGTTGACTTTGAGATTGGACGCGTTGGTGAGCACTCTGGTCTCTATAGAGTGCGTTCCAAATTATTATGTAAATTGTATTTAAGTGTCAAAAAGATCAAATTCGTTTGTTTTTTTCAATGAAGCTCATGGATTATTTTGTGTCTTTGGGCTCTTTGGATCACTGACATCAATCTCAGACACCTGCGATAATTAGTTTGCTAGATAAGTCCAATTAAAGGAAAAACTTCTGAAGGAGGACGTTCCACATTATTAAGCAGACCAACATTTATAAGAAAAAAAAGTATCTCTGCTGCTGAAAAGTCTGAAACAGTTAAATGCCTTGGACTAGATATGAAAACCTTAGATATAAAACATATCATCATACTATTAAAATATTTGTGGCTGATTCCCAGGTTGGTGCAGATAAAGGCAGAATGAGGAAGCTTTCTGTCAGACAAACACATGGGATTAAGAGAGCAGCTGCTGAAATACCATTAGAAAGCAGCAAGCACATATTTGAAGCTGCTGGTGTCTCTGGAGTCCATCAAGGTGTAGGATCCTCCAGAGGCCTGCAGTTCTACGTAGACCTTTTATTCATCCCCCATAAACAAGACTCACAAGCAGAAACGACTGCAGTGGGCCCAGAATCTTTTTCAAATATCGGTAATCTTGTTCACTGTTGAGTTAAATGCAACCCTGCATGGTCCAGATGGAGAGGTGGGTGGTTGGTGGATAGCCACAAGGCTGCAACGTCAGCAAGTAGGTGGCAGAGTCTTGTTTGGGTCAGAATCATGGGGAGAGAGCTGGTTGGCTCCTTGAGGGTCCCTGAAGGTGTGAAAATGACCTCTGAAAACTAGGTGGAGTTTCTGACTGAGCACTTTCGTCCGTGGTACAAAAAGACAAAAACGTGCTTTCCGTGACAAAATCATCTTCATGGATGACAATGCACCATCTCATGCTGAAAGAAATACCTCTGCATCATTGGCTGCTGGGCACTAAGCTGCGGTCACATACACAACTGCCACTGCAAGAGAGGGAGGCATCAATCAAAATGAGCTGCCGCTGTGAATTTTTCTGAAAAATCTTTGGCGTGGTCATGAATTCAGACAGCGGCAGTCAGTCAAGCAAGGATGACATCATTACGAAATCCAGGGACAGCTGGCGGTCACAGCCGGATCTGCTGCGGCCGGCCCATATCGCACAATGTTCGCACATTCCCAGTACACAAAAAAATATGTGCAGCGCACAAAATAAAACGACCTACTACATACATAGACTGCCGCCATTCAATTACAAATGCCACTGCGTGGCCGCTATGGAGGCACCTGCCAAATCTGCTGAAAATATGGCACTTAGGTCACAGAAATGGTGACATTTTGCTATATGTGACGCAGCTTAAAAGGAGAAAAGCTGATGGTGTGGCCTCCATCTTCAACCCCCTCAACCCTTTTTAGAACCTTTGGAGCATCCTCAAGTAAAATATTCTGAGGGTGGGAGGCAGTTCACACCCAAACAGCAGCTCTGGGAGGCTATTCTGACATCCTGTAAAGAAATTCAAGCAGAAGCTCCCCAAAAATTCACAAGTTCAATGGATGCAAGAATTGTGAAGCTGCTCCTGAAGCAAGGGTCCTATGTTCAAATGGAAACTGACCTATGAAGTTGCATTTGATTGGAATCGCTTTGGATTTTAGTCAATATGACTAAACAACCATTTTCAGGTCTCGAGAATCAACTAAATGTTTTGGAACTGTTTTGCGTAATAAAGTGGAACAGTGACTTTGAAGGATTTCTGTTCCATTATATTTAATATATACTCTAATGTTTAGTTTCTCCTTTTTAACAATTTAAATAAGATCAGAGAAAACAGACACACTCACGCAGACAGTAACACAGACGCTCACGCAGACGCTCACGCAGACGGTAACACAGACACTCACGCAGACGGTAACACAGACGGTCATGCAGACGCTTATGCAGACGCTCACGCAGACGGTAACACAGACGCTCACGCAGACAGTAACACAGACGCTCACGCAGACGGTAACACAGACGGTCATGCAGACGCTTACGCAGAGGCTCACGCAGACGGTAACACAGACGCTCACGCGGACGGAAACACAGACCCTCATGCAGGCGCTCTTGCAGACGGTAACACAGACGCAGATGCTCACGCAGATGGTAACACAGACGCTAACGTTCATGCAGACGGTAACACAGATGGTCAAGCAGACGGTAACACAGAAGGTAACACGGACGCTCACGCAGACGGTAACACGGACGCTCACACAGACGGCAACACAGACGGTAACACAGAAGTTCCGCAGGCGCTTACGCAGATGCTCACGCAGGCATCTGCGTCACGCAGGCATCGGCATCTGCAGACGCTCACGCAGACGGTAACACAGACGCTCACGCAGACAGTAACACAAACGCTCATGCAGGCGGTAACACAGACGCTTACGCAGACGCTCACGCAGACGGTAACACAGATGCTCATGCAGACGGTAAAACAGACGCTCTGCAGGCGCTTACGCAGACGCTCACGCAGACGGTAACACAGAGGCTGACATGAGTCTCCTGCTCTGGTTGAGCATGCGTTTCTCACCATTGCGCTGTGGAGGACCTCGGCCCATCTGCTGGTTCATGCCAAACGGCTCCTGGGGGTTCGGATTGGTGGCACTCGTATGCAGAGCCGAGTCTGAGTTGGTTCTGAGTGGGAGGAAGAGGAGGAAGAAAAAGTTATGCGAAGCACAGCAGGACTTTGGGGAGAGGAAGAAGCTTCCTGTGGGCATGAAGGTTAGTGAGTCATCCTCCTTCCAGCTCCACCTCCACACAGGCTGCCTTCACGTGCGCGCTCACGCTCACACTGGTCTCAGTGTGAAAGCGCAGAGCTGAACACCAGCAGCCTGTGCTACAGAACCCACTCTGCCTTGTGGAAATCATGAGTAAACATGAAGGTAATGATCAGGTACCACCTAAAAACCCTGTCATGACTCCTCCTTTATCGAGTTTTCAAACTCTAAAACCAAACCCAATGATTCAGGCTATGGAGCCCTGCCTGGCTGTCAGGGGCCACAAGATCAAGAAAGACGCCTCTAAAGGCAACTCCGCTGATAATCCTGAGTACGATGTTTGGAACAAAACCTTCATCAAGATAACTTTATACACTGTGATCTCCTTCCAACATCAAGGGGATTCATCTCTGTCACAACAATGTTTGCTGTAACTTTATTCTCCAAGTGGAGGACACAGCAGGAACAGATTTCATCTCTTAGGATCGATTCATGTTGCTTACGGAGAAGCAGTTCTCATAACAGTGATGACCTGGGTCAGAGACGGCGCAAGACAAACCCGCATTCACATTTCATTATGATCTTTGGTCCATACTAAGAGATCTAACCCTACAAAGATACAGAATCAAACGTGTCTATAAACAAATGCAGTAATCAGAGATCCATAATTTCCCTCAACTTCTTAAACCACAAAAGCAAGTTCAGTTTGAAGGTCCTTTGTACGAGATTGCAGAAAACCAGAGTGAAGTTTGTTGGAGCTTCTAAGATTTCAAATGTAGTTTTGCAGAGTTCTTGAGTGAGGTCTCTGCAATCAAGTGTTGGTGAAACCAGCTTCAAGAAGAGCACACAGGAGCATGGATGTGAGGAGACTGAAGGTGAAAGATGTTAATGAGGAACCGGCATTGTGAGCATCACCCTGATGGCAGTTAGTCAGAGGAAATACTGCTGATTAGAGCTGAGAGTGCCAGATGGGAGGGATGAGAGCAAAGATAGGAGGATTAATCAAGTCCTCTGTGGTTATCTAGAGAAGATGAAGAAGAGCATTTAGAGCATCATTACTGAGACAGGAACTGGGAATAACTAAGCACACGCATGATCAGGGGGAGAGAGAAAGAGTTGGGGGGGGGGGGGTCACCTGTTGAGCTGTGCTAATAATCTAAACCCAGGCCGCTTTTCCTCAGTCCACAGCTGCTGTTCCCTTCAAAGACAGACAGAGGATGAAAAACAGAGTTAATAGAGCACCAAGTGGACACAAAACCTGAAAGAGGAAACCCCCAAGGAAACACACTCCTTTCTTCCTGACGTCACCAGAAGACTAGAAAGCTGTGGGAAGAAGGATGGAGCAGAAAACGAGAAGATCCACGCTTTCAAAGGCAACCAAGGGGAAGCTCGCAGTCCAATGGAGGACCAGACAACTGTGTGTGCAGATGCGTGTGCAAGTAGGCATGTGTGTGGATCACGTACAAATACAATATACAATTTACGCAGACACAACTTGAAATTACAGCTAGCTACAAATTCAAAACGGCTCCTTCAAATACTACGCACCAGTCACCTGATACACAGACAAACCGCACTACGTACAGATCAGAGCTACAAGTGCACAAGGGGTTGTGAAGCTTTTTTCCTGTCTCCAGATTTGTGCGTAGATGATTAAATGCTTAAATGTTTAAATGCTGCTAGAATGCTTGTCATCAGAGTTCTCTTATCAATTTGAACTTGTGAATAATATCTGGTCTCAAACATGACACTTCTTCCACTTTTTTAAAAACAGATGAGCCCCAATAATTAAGATTAAAAAAGGTCTGAATACGCGTTAAAAAAAATCTTGTCTTTTACTGTAAGGTTTCCTAGAGCTATCGGTCCCTCTCTGCACCGCCACCCCACAGGGTCTCGAGCGTGGAGCTCTTTCTTGAGCGCTGGTTGCCAAACACGGCAAAAGCCGGCAGCGCCCCTTCGCTCTGGTGTGTGCTGGTGTGTGTTCTACTGTGCAGGTGTGTGTTAGTCTGTTAAGGTTTGTTTTTGTCTTTGAAGGTGTGTTTTCATGTGTGCAGGTGTGTTTGTCTTTGCAGGTGTGTGTTCGTCTGTACAGGTGTGTGTTGATCTGTACAGGTGTGTCTTCGTCTGTGCAGGTGTGTGTTCGTCTGTGCAGGTGTGTGTTTGTTTTTGAAGGTGTGTGTTGATCTGTACAGGTGTGTGTTGATCTGTACAGGGGTGTTTTCGTTGTGCAGGTGTGTGTTTGTTTGTGAAGGTGTGTGTTCGTCTGTGAAGGTGTGTGTACAGGTGTGTGTTGATCTGTACAGGTGTGTCTTCGTCTGTGCAGGTGTGTTTTCGTTGTGCAGGTGTGTGTTTGTTTGTGAAGGTGTGTGTTCGTCTGTACAGGTGTGTGTACAGGTGTGTGTTGATCTGTACAGGTGTGTCTTCGTCTGTGCAGGTGTGTTTGTTTGTGAAGGTGTGTGTTCGTCTGTGAAGGTGTGTGTTCGTCTGTACAGGTGTGTGTTCATCTTTGCATGTGTGTGTTTGCCTGTGCAGGTGAGCGTTCATCTGTAAAAGGGGTGTTTTTGTTTTTGAGGGTGTGTGTTTGTTTATTAAGGTGTGTTTTTATGTCTCATAGTGTGTTCGTCTGTGAAGGTGTGTGTTCATTTGTAAATGGGTGTTTTTATGTGTCCAGGTTTGTTTTCTACTGTGTACGTGTGTGTTTGTCTATGAAGGTGTGTGTTCGTCTGTGCAGGTGTGTTTTTGTTTGTGCAGGTGTGTGTTCGTCTGTGCAGGTGTGCATCCATCTGTGCAGGTGTGCATCCATCTGTGCAGGTATGCATCCATCTGTGCAGGTGTGTGTTCGTCTGTACAGGTGTGTGTTCATCTTTGCAGGTGTGTGTTTGTCTTTGCAAGTGTGCATCCATCTGTGCAGGTGTGCGTTCGCGTGTTCGTCTGTACAGGTGTGTGTTTGTCTTTGCAGGTGTGCATCCATCTGTGCAGGTATGCATCCCTCTGTGCAGGTGTGTGTTCGCGTGTTCGACTGTGCAGGTGTGTGTTCGTCTTTGCAGGTGTGTGTTTGTCTTTGCAGGTGTGCGTTTGTCTGTGCAGGTGTGTGTTCGACTGTGCAGGTGTGTGTTCGTCTTTGCATGTGTGTGTTTGTCTTTGCAGGTGTGCATCCATCTGTGCAGGTGTGCGTTTGTCTGTGTAGGTGTTTTCGCGTGTGCAGGTGTGTGTTCGTCTTTGCGGGTTTGTGTTTGTCTGTGCAGATGTGCGTTTGTGCAGGTGTGCGTTTGTGCAGGTGTGTGTTTGTTTGTGCAGGTGTGCGTTTGTCTTTGCAGGTGTGCGTTTTTCTGTGCAGGTGTGTGTTCGTTTGTGCAGGTGTGCATTTGTCTTTGCAGGTTTGTGTTTGGCTGTGCAGATGTGCGTTTGTGCAGGTGTGCGTTTGCGCAGGTGTGCGTTTGTGCAGGTGTGCGTTTGTTTGTGCAGGTGTGCGTTTGTCTTTGCAGGTGTGCGTTTGTCTGTGCAGGTGTGTGTTCGTTTGTGCAGGTGTGCATTTGTCTTTGCAGGTTTGTGTTTGTCTGTGCAGATGTGCGTTTGTGCAGGTGTGCGTTTGTGCAGGTGTGCGTTTGTCTGTGCAGGTGTGAGTTTGTTTGTGCAGATGTGTGTTCGTTTGTGCAGGTGTGTGTTTGTCTTTGCAAGTGTGTGTCCGTTTGTACAGGTGTGTGTTCATTTTGCAGATGTGTGTTTGTCTTTACAGGGCAGGTCTGCAACGCCTTCCAGGTGAGAGCAGAGGAGTTTTGCTAGGGGAGAGGGGGTCACTCCAGTTGATTAGGTTTTTAAATCAGCGGTTTAACAACTGAGGTTGTTTAGTCTAGAATCTAGATGCCAGATTATCCTAAGTGGAAAATAACATCCCACTTAAATAGGAGATTAGATGAAGGGGATTTCTGTGTAATCCTTGAACTAAACAAGCAAAGGCGACAGGGGAGGAAAACTTTCTAAATGGTAGATTAGGGGGAAACCTCCAGATGCACAGATGCCTTGTCCGTATCGCTCTTTGTGATTACATCAACTTTTTTTGTATAATGGAACCTCTGCGTGTCCTCAGATGGGTTTCATAGATGAGCTTTCATAGTTTAATATGTAGAGTTTTGGGTGACTTTTGACACGTTAATGCTATCTCTGCATCTCAATCTAGTCATTTTGTTTTTTTACATGTCAAACATGCCATCTCCTCCTTCATCGAATCTGGTTTGAAATGGCTCTACCACGTGAGGAGCTGTAAAAACGAGTTAGACCTGCACTTCCACTGATATCAGAGACAAAGGAAGACCAAAAGACTCACAAAGTGAAATAAAATCCTTCACCAGAACTACGTTAGAGGAGCTGAATCAGGAAAACCCTTAAGGATGGTCACACCGCAGCACCAGGTAACCTTCCTTAGCTGTAGGGGGGTAAAATGTATGCACTTATTTTTAGAAAGGTGGCGCAAGTTAAAGAATGCTGGGTGGATGAGGCACTCCCACCCAACAAGTTCTGTCTTAAAAAGGATGACGGTGACGCACTGTATTCTTCCTCAGACTCGTTCTTGGTGTAATCTTATCCAGGAGAAAGTCTGTCCTGCTGAATCAGTAGCATCTTTCTGCTGCATCTTCATTCGGGACATGTGGGCTGAAGACCTGGAGGCCTGTCTTAACAGGTTCTTTAAGGCACAGCAAAACCTAGTTGCTGTCAGGTTATTAAAAACCATAAACACATGACGCATTTAACAGAGTCATCCTTTATCTGACATGCTTAAGGCTGCAGGACAACGGAGCAAACCCCTTGGAGACACTGACGTGCACACTGCTTCCAGCACACGTCCTGCCGCCAGATGTGGAGGTGGCTGTCCCAAAAATGGTTTAGTGTACGCATGAGACAGGGGGTCCAAGTGCTCGGTCCAAACCTGCATCAGACCCAAACAGATTCCGTAGTGAAAACCACAAGAGACCGGAAGACTTTGCTTAACAACTCAACCATGTGACAACAGTCCACCCCCCCCCCCCCCCCCGCACACACACCCATCTCCCAACCTGAGTTTGTGTCGTAATGAGAATGTTTCCACACAAAAAATCCCAGAAGAAGATTTTCCCAAACAGGAGAGTCTGGAAAACTGGACTCTCCAGGGAGCGTAGCCTGAGCCTTCCTCCCAGGAGGAGCTGGGGGGCGTGGGACTAGAATCCGGCTGTGACCCTGGAGGGACACGGAGCTGTTCTGGTATGGCATTTCACGGCTGCCATAAAGTGAAAGGGCTTAAAGACAACTGAGCAGCGTATTCAGGAACTGAGTGAGGAACCTCACAACTGCGCAATTCTAACCGAGCGACCCGCATTCTACAACTGCAGGCCTGCAATCCTAACTGAGCGGGGATCCCGCGCGGTCAGTTCCTCTTTGCACCCTCACCAGGATTTACACTCCGTGTTAAGGGGGCGTTTTTGTCACTTGGGTGGCAGTATTCCTTTTTGTGAGATTATTGTTTTTTACAGAATGGCGTTTCACAGAGTTTACACTTTGTTGCCATTTTTCTCATGTGAAAATCTCGGCATTCACTAACGTTTTAATCCTTTTAATCCATGTTACAGCCGCCGTTTCTTTTCTAATAAAGCCCCAAAATGAAAGTCCCGCCCCGCTGCTTCACCGGACCTGACATGCAGATTTCGGCCAATCAGATATACCAGAAAGGTTACTGCCCCCAAGTGACAAACACCCCCCCTTAACACTGAGCGTAAATCCTGGTGAGGGCGCAAAGAGGAACTGACCGCGCGGGATCCCCGCTCAGTTAGGATTGCAGGCCTGCAGTTGTAAAATGCGGGTCGCTTGGTTAGAATTGCGCCTGTGTGGTTGTAAGTTTCCTCACTCAGTTCCTAAAAATACCCCGCTCAGTTGTCTTTACGCCCTTTTACTTTATGGCAGGGATTAAACGCCATATTCTGGGGTTCTGTTTCACATTGCTGGACAAAAGTCACTTTAAACAACACTGTACGAGAAATGTTCAGATCAACCTCCTCACACAGGAAGACCAACACTATCTTAATTTGCAGGAAGTTGCAGAAGCTAACCCCTGAGCAAGCACTTTCAGTAACCTCAGGTTAACCTCAGAGCCCCATGTTTGAAGGACCTGCACTAAAAAAACAACTCACCCGTGTGGTTGTAGAAACTAGCAGGAAGTCCTGTGGAGTTTTTTAAAAACACAAAAAGGCAGCTCACACATAAGCACCAGTGCTTGCTTGAGCTGCTTTTCCATGTCCTGGTGTGAGACTGGCAGGGATGAAGAACAAGAGGCTGGTTTCACGTTGCATTCCCGTTCAGGCCAAGGCTAATCTGTAGCAAAGGTTCCTCAGGTTAACAGCAAAGAAGTCTGCTTGAAAACAGACTCTATTCAGTGAAAGAAAGATCTACTGAAGGTTCTTCATGTCCACTGCAGACTCCAGAAAACTGCTGCAATCGGGTCTGAGAACCAACCAACACAGTGAGGGCCACTATTCCCTCTTCTCTTTGGTTTACCATCTGCCAATAAAAGAGCAAAGAAGGGCTTGAAGGCACATTTAAAAGTACTACAGAGATAAAAGAGTACTTTAGAGCAGTGGTACTTTGGAGCACTGTCCCACGGACCGGTTCCGGTCCACGGGAGAGTTGGTAATGGGTTGCAAGAGAAAAGACCAACCTATTTATTTCAGTTGTATTTCTAATCTAATTCTGGAGAAAGTTTTATTTTGGAAATTCCCTCCACCACATCTGATGTAACCTCTTGAAGTCTGTCAAGTCGCTCGGTCAAATGTTGAAAATCCATCCTCTGCTTTCTTAAATTGAAACCCTCAAGCTAGCAAACAAAAAAAAACTAAGCATGTTTGGAAACATTTTGTTTTTAAGGAGTAAGGAAAGAGGAAGAGCTTTTGACTTAAATTAAAAGAAATCTGCATTTAGCAGACAAACCCCAGGAGCCTTTACTTCAAATCCAGATTTATTCTTGCCTGGGGGAAAGTGGCCTCTGCCTCGCTTTCCACTGGACTTCCGGCGGGGCAGGTGGATGGTTGCCTGAAGCGTTGGGTTGGGGCAGGTCTCCCTGGTTCAAGCCTGAGGTTATGGTAGGGGGATGCTCGTCTGGGGCTGGGGGTTCTGAGGTAGGTGGGGCCTTGTGCTGGGCCCCCTGGCGTGACGGGAGGGCTGTTGTCCGGCGGAGCTGGGGTTGCGCTCGCCATGGTTCTGGCTCCCCCCTGCTCTTTGGTGCTAGGGGCCCCTGTAGCGATCCCTCCGGCCCTGGTCAGGGTGTGTGATGTTGGGTTGCCCACCGTGCAAGTGTCTGGGGGGCCCTTGCTACTACTGCTGTTCCAGACGGGGCTCTTTGTGTGGGGGCGACCAGGCAGCCCCCCCCCCCCCTCTCTTTTTATATTTTTACATTCCATCCTCCACCACAGTAGAACAAAAACACTCACCTGAGCACAGGTGTCACCTCACATTTGCACTAATGGTATGCGTGATGGAATGCTATGATTGACATGTGCCTTTGTATGCATAAGTATGTGTGAGCTGTAGTTGTATTGTGTTTGTGTTGACGTTTTTTTGTGTGAACTTTTGTTTTGGAGCCAATAGTTATGTTTGCAATAATTGAGTGTGTATGTGGATAGGCCCGCCCTTTTGACTATCATCTAAACCAGTAATTATGCTTTAAAAATAAAATCAGACGAGGTTGATGTTGTTGGCGTCTGATGGTTATAGGTCAATGGAAAATCTATATCACATTTTAATGGTTCCAACACAAAATTCTGTTTACAAATAAAGAAGGTTTAAAGGAACTGTAGATATTTTACATACGATGAAGATAAACTGTAACTTCCTAACAGTCAGTGGCCTGTAAAAGGTTGGAGACCACTTGTCTAGAGAATTTTTTATGGAGTACAATGTTGTCTGCAGTTTGGCTTATGTTGTGGTTTTACATTTTGATCACAGGTGGGGGTTACGTAGCTGATGTTGGCTGGGGTAGGGACCAACCACCTCACCTGACCATTGGGTATGACCATGGGCAGCAGAGACATCAGAACCACTAAACCCCTCCCCCCAGCATCTATGAGTCACAGCGTCCCCACCTGGACTGGATTCCCAGCAGCACACACTCTCCCCGACCAGCGGTGTTAAACTCCTGGCCTTCAGGGCCCGGCCTCCTCAGGGCCCGGCCTCCTCAGGGCCCGGCCCGGCCTCCTCAGGGCCCGGCCTCTTCAGGGCCCAGCCTCCTGCTGGTTTTCTAGAAATCCTGTCTCATCTGCTGCTGATTACCTGGATCAGGTGTGTAATCAGGAGCTTCAATGGCAGGTTGGAAAACATGCACCGCTGGGCCTTGAGGCTTGGATTCTGACACCCCTGTCTTAGAGGTTCCAATGGCAGCCTTCATCACAGACATTTCCTGTTGTGTC
Organism: Oryzias sinensis; assembly: GCA_037389245.1. Taxonomy (NCBI): domain Eukaryota; kingdom Metazoa; phylum Chordata; class Actinopteri; order Beloniformes; family Adrianichthyidae; genus Oryzias; species Oryzias sinensis. Next base: position 3,636,948 of record CM074489.1, on the reverse strand, counting down.
AGCCCCCTGAAAGACGTCAACTTTCCTGCTCTGCCCCTACGCCACAGAAAAGTAGGGGGGGGGCAGCAGCTTTGCAGTCATTCTGCACTAATAGAAGCACAAAGCCCCATACAGCGTCTGACCTTTAAAACAAAAGCTTATCTGTCAAACACTTTCAGTGTTACAGTATTGCTCACTGACTCCACCCACAGCCCTGCCCACTCTTCCTGTGCTGTGGATCCGCCTCGATCAAGACTACAACCCAACAGAAGCTCAAAAGTGGAGAGTTGATGAGGGGCGAAGAAGAGTAGAGGTACTCACCGTCTCCAGTTGTTGTCCGGAGGGGGGGACAGGTATGCCGCTCCGTACGGGGAGCTCTCAACGTGGAACAGGAGTCAAGGAAAAGATGGACACACAAACATCCGGTCAACATCAACTACAGGTTTGTCACATACGATTTCTGCTGAGGCAGCTGATGTGGCAGATTGAGATGGGGGCCCAGACCCTCTGATGTTCAAAGCATCTGGACAGTGAACGTCACACAAACAACGCAAGCCTTTTTGTCAGGTAACAAAGAGGAGCCTAAGCAACATATGGGTAAAAACACACACCAGCCTGGCTCCTCCCCCTCTTACATGGCTCCTCCTCCTCTCATTCCTTGTCCTGCATGTGTCAGAGATCACTTAGCACGGTTCCACTAATGTGCTCTTTGGCTCCGTTGTGAACATTGACTGTAAATGAGAACTGGACTTAGAGACTCCCTCAGGTTCCAAACAGGAAGCACCTGTTGGCTCCAAGAAGCCAAAATCCCACAGACGTTTATAGAGAAATAAACAGCTATTCCTCGGTCAGAATAAACATTCTTACTCAGCTACCTTTTTTTTTAACATGTTCTTGATAATCCTCTTTTTTTTCATTTTTCCTTTCTTTATTACAAGTTATTCAAGTTTTAAACTGACCAATCAGAAGCCTCAATAAAAGCAGGTGGAGCCTGCTGGCCCCACATCCAAAGTTTAAAATGTTTGACTTCCAGATTCTGCCAAGCCGGCTTTCAAACGGTAGGGGTGTGGCCTTCCAACAAGTTCATTCCTGACTGGTTAGTGGTTTTCATAGAAACATCGACTCAGACCAACTTGGACGAATCACTGATTCCTGTCGTCATCGCGCTCCAACATGGCAGCATTACAGATACCGACATGTTGCAAAATTGCGGTGTTATGGACAAAAAATGGCGACTGAATTAACTTCATTTAGTTGGAGCCAAAAGAAAGCAAATTTATTTTGGGTGACATCCCACCCACTCAATCCAGTTCTCAGATACAGTCAATGGTTGCTCTACAGGACAACCTGCTGGTAGTTTATTACCCTTCAAAGCCTCCAGTCCAAGCTGAGAGTAAAACAGGAAGACACTTGGTGTCTTTTCTGTTTGGGATGACTTGTGGGCTGGAATCTCCATCTCATCCAACCACCAGGTCAACATTAAACCCCTGATACCAGTTCATTGTCCACCTTGAGACCTGGGTTTGAATCCACAGTCATTGCTGTCAGCATCAGAGATTGGAGTGTGGAGTGGGCTTAAAAATCTGCAACATGGTTCCTGAGAATGGCTGAAATGCATTTCAATCCCGTCATGGGGGAGGGGTCAAAAAAGAAGAAATAACACCCAGGTGCATGACCTTTTGACATCCTCAGCTCTGCGCGTCTCTTCCAAATGTGAACACTGAGTTTTTAGCAGACGATTAATGAAGCAATGTTACAACTTTTACCGACTGTTCCTGCTTTGTTACCAGATCTCATTTCAGAGCTTTGATGTGAAGCAGCTGGAGCATTGAAGCCACTGTGGTCTTCTACAAAAAACACCAATAACAGAAAAATCCAGGTAACAAGAAGCACATACAGGCTGCACCTATAGCTGGCAGAGGCCACGCAGCCCAACATCTGCTCTGAAGATAAGGCACAGCAATGTGACGCTTTGGCTGCAAAATTCTGATTCACAACATTCTGCAAAAACATCCAGTCCCAAACACAAACCAGCATCTGCAGCCATAACATCAGCACTACTTCAGGTTGAAGGACTACGGACTCGCGATGCAAAGGGACAGCAGACCTTCAGACTGGGATCTGTCTGTGAGTTTAACCTAACTCCTAATCTCTGAAGCACATTGGGTGTGTTTCATTACCACATTAGTGAATGGAACAAGCAGGATTTAGACTAGAAGACTAGAGAAACAGTGTCTGTAGCTGAATCCAATGAATATGGTTTCGGTAATCCCATTCGACCAATCTGGTTTCCACAACAAAACTACAGAATCAGGCAAACCTATTTTCATTAGCTCAGGCGGTAGATCAGATCGTCCAACAACCGAAGGGTTGGCGGATCGATCGCCGCTCTCCCCAGCCAGCTGTTGCCCCCCCCCCCCGAGCGGCTAGTCTGCAGCTCACCGCTCCCCCCAGGGGATGGGTCAAAATGCGGAGCAGAATTTCCCCCGTGGGATAAATAAAGTATCAATTATTATTATTAAGAAAACTGGATAAATCTGGTTTCTGTAATCAGAAAAACTCTGTTACTATGTCAGAGAACTGCATAAACCTAGTTTATGTGACAAAATTAATCTGTTTCTGAACATACATAAGATAAATCATTTTTCATATTAGGGTATTTGATAAAACGTGTTTTTCTAATCTAAATGACAAAGGAGATTTCTGAAACCAGATCAGAAAAAGTGGAGCAGAAAAGTATTTGTCAGTCTTTGATTCTGCGGGTTGTTCCACTGAAAAAGCTGAGCTTGGTCTGTCATGTTCATCCTAGAAACACTGCAGCTGTAAGAGAAACAGAAAGTTGAAAAATTGGGGCAGAAAACTGGTTTTTACCCCCAATAAGAAGGAATTCTGTTCCTCAATGACCTGCTACTTCTTAAAGAAGCTCTTCTACCCTCCACTCATTACCTGTATTAATGTCACCTGTTTGAACAGGTTATTTGTATAAAGACAACTGTCCACCCCCTTAAACCGTCAGACTGTAACCTCTCCACCATGAGCAAGACCAAAGAGCTGTCAAATGACACCAGGGGTCAAATTTGGATGAACCAATCAACAATAAGCAGCAGCTTGATACGGAGAGATCAATCCTTGGAGCAATTATTAGAAAATGGAAGAAATAGAAGATCTCTAGCTCTCTCCCTCCACCTGGAGCTCCATGAAAGATCTCACCTGGTGGAGAACACATCATCGGTGAAGACACGGCCCAGATCTACACGGGGGAACAGGTCAGTGACCCGAGGAGAGCTACGACCCCAGTAACAAAGGTTACTATGGTGACACACTGAAGTGTCATGGATTCAAATCCTACAGAGCTCCAAAGGCCCTCCTGCGTTCTCAAGCACAAGTTCAGACTGATCTAAAAGCAGAAACCATCTGGATGAGGCAAAGGAGGATTAGAGGTCATGTGATCAGATAAGACCAAAATCGAACTCTTTGGTATAAACGCCACCATGTTTGGATTAGAAAGAATATTGAGCTGCATCCCAAGAAAACCATTCCCACTTTGATGCATGGAGGTGGACATATCATGGTTTGGAGCTGCTTTTCGACGACTGATCTGTATGAAGGAAAGTATAAATGTATCCATATATGGAGGGATTTTGGACAAAAAATGAGAACATTGAAGATGAAACATGTCTGGATCTTCCAGCATGACAATGATCCCAAAACATGTCACCTGAACAATGAAGAAGTGGCTTCATAAAAAATAGTACCCAGTTTAGCTTAGTCTGTTTAGTTAAGCATTTAGCTATTGTATTTATATGACTGATTTAATGTTTAGTACAACTACTAGTGTGAAGCCCATTGAGACAAATGTGTTGGGATATACAATGAAAACCAAACTGAATTGAATTGAAGGCCACTTTGTTAGATACACCTTACTAGTACCGGGTTGTAGAGGGCTGCATTGGGATTGGGATTAAATTCTAGGAGTTTTGCGGGTGCGGGCGGGAGTGTAACGCATACGTTGCGGGAGCGGGCGGGATTGGTCAGAAATTCAGCGGGCGCGGGAGGGAGAGGGATGAAGAAAATAGTCCCGCGCAGGGCTTTACCGGGTTGGACCCACTTCTGCCGTCAGAACTGCCTTAATCCTTGGTGACACAACTTCAACAAGGTTCTAGAATTATTCCTCAGAGACTTTGGTCCACGTTGACATGACAGCATCACACAGTTGCTGCAGATTTGTCAGCTGCACATCCATAATGCCAGTCCCCTGTTCAACCACATCCCAAAGCTGCTCTATTGGGTTGAGATCTGGTCGACTGTGGAGACCGTTTGAGTCCAGAGAACTCATTGTCATGTTCAAGAAACCAGTCTGACATGATTCCAGCTTTATGACAAGGTGCCCTCAGAGTAGCCATCAGAAGATGGTTCACTGTGGTCAGAAAAGTTTGGACATGATCAGCAACAATACTCAGATAGGCTGTGTCATTGGAACCATGCTCACTTGGTACTAAGGGGCAATATATCTCCCCAGACCATGACACCACCACCAACAGCCGGAACTATTGCTATATGGCAGTATGGATCCATCAATTCATGCTGTTGATGCCAAATTCTGACCCTACCATCCAAATGTCACAGCAGAAATGGAGACTCATCAGACCAGACAACGTTTTTCCAATCTTCTATTGTCCAGTTTTAGTGAGTCTGTGTGAATTGTGGCCTCAGTTTCCTGTTCTTAGCTGACGGGAGTGTGTGACCTGTTGTGCTGTTGTAGCTGTAGACTAATAGGGAAAGTTAAGAGCATACAAACAGACCCAGTCGGACTGATTATTCTTGATGACAAAAGCCAAGCTCCACTAGAGTAACAGTAACAGCAGACGTGGGGTGGGGGTGTTTTGTCTTGCAGGGAGACAGTGTTTCGTAGCTGCTGGGTGTCTCTGCTCTGCTCGCCGCTGAAATGCAGCTGCTGTCCTCCTTCACAGAGCTGAGGGAGAAAGACTCTAAGACGGCTAAAACTGGAAGGACAACAGCAATGATAAAGCTCACATGTGTGCTAATACTTCACTGACATTTTCTCAACTGCTTCTTCAGTTCAAAAGCCTTTTAGGAGTCATGGGGTCCTGCTGTGCACTGAACCCCTGCTGCACAGTGGGAACGCACACTTGTCCCACCAAAGATCACTTTAACAGACAGAAAAGTCAGAGAAAGGAATTATTTCTTCTCTACCGTCAATTCCCCTTTCAAGGGTGTTTTGTCAGACTGAATAATCATTTTTTTACCAGTCCAGTTTACGCTACAGGTCTTCCCAACATTCCTCTACATGCTGATGACACTATCCTTCACATGTCCGTTGCTCTTTCCTGGGGACAAACCTGCTTCATTATTGGTCCACATCTGTCTTTGAATACAAGAACACAGACCACTTCTATGGCATTTTTACAGGAGAGCGGGTGCATTGTTCCAATCAGTGCGGATCAGAGGCCTGATGCCCTCCATGAAAGCCTTCGTTTTCTGTTTACATGTGCAGCTCCACCCCCACCCCCGCCCTGGATCTGTTACCACATTGCATCTGCACATTAAAGCGTTAATCAGTCTCCTGCTGACAGGCAGCAGAGCTCCACTTTTACAAGAACCTACGAAAAGTTCAACCAACCGCAGACTGGATCTGGAGTTTCCTGCAGAACGCTGCAGTGAGAGAACCTAGGGTGACACTCTGACCTCCAGAACAAGATTGGTCGGTCCAGAAAGGCCCGAGTGAAGCTTCAAAGCAAACATCCATTTTCAAACATGAAAGACACACAGTTCAGAAGGATATCTGCCAGCCGTGCTTGTCAACGGGTCGGCGGTGGGGGGAGGTGATGCGGGTGCGGTCCCTCTGGACCCTCTCAACCAGACCGTGGTGGCGTGTCCCTCTGACGGAGTCCAGCCCCGAGGAGAAGCCGCCCTGTGACAGAGACAGCGGCAGTGAATTCTGACTGTTCAGTTGCAGCGGTGCGTTACCATGACGACTTCATCCACCCAAACAGTTCATTTCCACTTCCACACACCGCACAACGATGAGAATCAGAATAAATACGAGTTTTATAACTGAAGAAAAGATGATCAAAGCACGGAGCTTTTGCCCCCCCCCCCCCCCCCCGCGTGTTTTCTCCATCACAGATACGACCGTTTTTTAAACGGCAACAGCAGACGAAAATTCTGCTCCTAATTCACAACAATTTGAATAAAGAAATACTTAGACGTGCAATTTTGAGCTTAATTTTCTTTATAAATGTCCTCCATCATCAGAAAAAATCTACAAGAACAGGTTAAAAGCCCCATTTTCATGGATTCGGTCTTTGAGGTTATTTTTGCTAAATACTGGGTCAGCAAAAACAATACGAAGAACTGTCAAAAACAAATGCACAGAAAGGGACTGTCAGATGTTAGTACATTGATTAATTAAGTCTGCTGCTAGTGATGAAGACTATGCTAAAAGAATATCTAATCATTTCCTATGCGTGTTTTTAATCCATACATGCAGCACTCTGGGTAACCTAGCAACCCTCCAGTGCAGTGCTCTGCTTTTGCCCAGCAAATGGCACGTCCTGCATGCAGGGATTTGCATGCCTGCAGCGGGGGCGTGTCCAGCTCAGAACCCCCCCTGGACAAACAGTGGCAGGACGTCGATCTACATTAAAGATTTGACTGTGTGTGCTTACATTTCTGATGACATGAAGGCATTTGTGGTCAATGTGCTAAACATCAAGTTTTTGCCCTACCTGATAAAAATAGAAACAAACTGAATCATGGCTTTTATTGTCACACATGGCTACGTTTGTCATTTTCTTATTGTACTTGTTTGCTATCATAAACAAACAAACTCCAAACAAAATGGTGTTTTTAGTGTTTTTAACACGTCTTCACATGTCTAAAAGTCTTTGAGTATTTCTTTATTCAAAATCCCATTGGACACATCGTCTAAGCTGGAATTTGGCTCCAAACTGCACAGCTAGATACCTCGGATACTGGTCGCCATTTTTGTTACATTAGCTTGAGCTTGTGAGGCACTTGTCTTTAGCGGGAGAGAGTGTAGACAAAGGTATGCTGGGAAATTATCAAGTCTAACTTCTGCACCAGCAGTCACAACACAAGTGGGCTGCAGCAGGTGTGCAGAAAATATGTCTTAAAAAAATGACACAGGCTTTTTCCTTTTAGCTAAAAACTGCATAATCATAATGAAAAGACCTCTGAGAAGCCTTTTCCAATAGAAACACTACAGCTGGGTTGTATGGCCCCTAGCAGATAAAAGATCGAATGATCATAAAGGTACACTTTAAACCGGAATCAGAATGTTCTTTGTCGGCTGGAAATATAAAAAAAACTGTGTTGGCAGAATCACATGATCATAAAAGTATTTAATATCTTGATGTATGCAAATCTACCCCCCTCCAGTGGTAGCTGCATAACAAATGTGTAAATGGTCATAGAAAGGACAGAGTTCAGTTGAATCTGGATTGAGGTTTCAGTTAAAAGATCTGAGAGGGCGGCAGGATAAAAATTCAGAATGTTTGAGGAAACACCTCCAGGGTCCGAAACCGTGCATGTTTGAGAAAGTCTCAACCATCATTTGCAATTGATATAGAGGTAAAAAAAGCAGGCCTGAAGGATGGTAAGGGAAAAAACCAGAAGCTGAACTGGACTGCAAACATGGACTCCATATACAGGAAGGGGCAGAGCAGGTATATGCTTTGTAAAAAGACTCGCCTCTTTTAATGTCTGCTCAGAACTCCTTTGTATGTTTTATCGGCCTGGTTTCAGTGCCCCGTCTTATGCGGTGGTGTTGGGGGGGGGGCAAAAAGGACATAAGGGCAGAGCGAAGGATGCTGTCCAAACTGGACGGCATAATAAAGAACACATCTATCTATCTCTTCACGTGAGCCTTCCAGATACAAAAGGAGAACTTCAAACGGCCTCATTCAGAGCGGCAGCAAACATTATCTGGACTTTCAGGCTTACAGACCACGGATGATCAGAGCTAACATGATGATCATAATATACTCACCTGCATCATATTTGGGATTTTGCACATAAAAAAAGAGGGAGAACCTATTTCCTATTATGCATTTGCAACAAGCCCCCGTACGGCGGTTGACCTGTAAAGGTGCTGCGGGTTTGTCCGAGTCCGTGGAGGCTCATAGAGGAGAGCGGCTGCATGTTAAGGGGAGCACAGGTGTGTCTTGCGGTTCCCTGGAGGTTTGGAAGGCCACCTTACTTAAGAGACGTCATGAAAATGGAACGGACCATTGTTGTGCGTGTGGTAAGTTTATCGTTTTGTAAGGATAATGGAAGTGCATGTACAGTGAGGCAAAAAAAAGTATTCAGCCACCAATGGTGCGAGCTCTCCTACTTAAAAAGATGAGATAGGCCTGGAATTTTCATCAGAGGTAAACGTCAACTAAAAGAGACTAAATGAGGGGAAAAAATCCAGAAAATCGTGTCTGATTTTTTATTTTAAAAACTCGCCTGCATCTCACCTTCTTCCCCCAAGTGCTCACCATGACCTGTCACCCAAAGAACATCCGTAGAAAAGAACATGTTTGAGCATTTTCTCTCTACGGGTTCACCAAGTGGTCTACCAGCTTAAAACTTTGTGGGCCCCACCTGCGTGCCTCGTACAGGTTTGCCCGTTTTTCGCCCGCAGTGGTGACATTAACCAGAGCCTCTGCTCTAGGATCCCATGAAGATCCAGAGGTCTGGGAACAAGTGGTGCTTTTTGAAAGCTGGAAGCAGAACATGTGCAACACCTGCAGCTGCTAGAGAGCTCCTACCTGAAACTCATTGCTGGTGTTCCCAATCTGGTTGACGTTGGGAAGGGAGCCGCCGTAGTACGGTGTGCGGGACTGAGACAACCGGAGTTGCTGGACCTTCTGGTATTGCACCTGTGGACAAGAGGAAGCAGAAGATGAGCAGAGCTAGGGCTGCACCATATGAGGAAAAGTCACGACATGCGATATTAGTGATCAATTTTGCGAAGGCGATACATAAACAACTGGCAAAACAACCTAAACCATAATTTCCTTTTCACTAAAACATCTTAATTTAAATAAGAGTCAACATAACTTAAATCATCGTCCAAATGGCCCTCGTCTATAAAGATAAAAGGGCTGCATCTGATTGGTCCACAACATGAACTGGATTTATTTGATTTGTTAAATACTTCAAGCTCCCATGAGATAAATGTTTAAGTACATTTAATGTAACCATTTATTGCAATTTTCGCCGTCTTTTGCGATATGCGTATTACACACCTTGATATGACAATAACGACAAATTTGCGATGTATTGTGCGGCCTTAAGCTGCGCTGTGAACCCTGCTGGGAGATCCCTGTTATCCCCAAGGCCAAAGCTCGGATCCAAAGACAAAAATCTGAGCCGTTGTTCATGAAATGCAGCTGTGCCCTGTTGGAAAACCAGCAGAGCCGTTGAGGAGCCTTTTATGCTGATGAAGATGTGCTGCTGACTTTCTGCAGTTTCACCAGCGTCCAGACTGATTAGAGATCAGCCAAGGATCTTCAGTGCCGCCTCAGGCAATCGCCATGACAACAGCCAGCGCTTATGTCACCAAGTTGTGAAATCAGTGTTTTTATCTGCAGAAATGTCTGACATGCAGAGTGAACAAAAGAAGGGGCTTGTGTGTTTTTGTTTCCACAAGTCAGGACTTAACAGACTTGGCGCTGACAGACAGACGCCACGTTGGTTCCCACACGGAAGCAGCAGAGCAGCTGCCAACGGTGCTTCATCAAGCTCCCTCCACAGAGAACTGCTGTGGTGACATTAGTGCTTTCTGCACACCCCCTGCTCCTGCTGGACCCCCTACATCCATTCCACCAGGACCGTGTCTTCCCATTCTGCAGGGGATTGTGGACCATCACTATCTGTACTTTTATTTCTAAACTTTCTCCAAAAACATAATATCAAAACCCAGGCGAGGCTCTTGACAAAAGCCCTGAAGAAGAAAAGACCCGCAGCACTTTGAGTGACAGATGCACAAAAGCCTTTAAAACACTTTCAGAAGCAAAACTTCCATGGAAACAGAAGTACAAGACGACAGTTAGACATTTCTGAACAGCCTTTCCCTGTGTCTTCTATGAGAAGACCTGGCATCGACGAAGCAGTCCACTCCAGACACTCAGCAGCCTGGACATCACACATGTGGAGCAGAAGCAGTGGGTACAAAGGTCAAAATGTGGGCTTTCTTCTGATCTATTTTCAAAGTGTTCCCGGTGCTCTTTTAATTAGGATTATGCCGTTTTTAGCAAAAACCTGTGACATAGTTTCTGCAGAGCAGCAGACGTTCATTAGAAATATACCTCTGAGTTGTGGGCGGGGCTGTTGGTGTGAAATAAGCCGTCCCGTCACCCATCTGTTCACACGCTCTCCCACTAGCTTACTTACAGCCCCTCACAAGCACAACCTAAGATTAGCTGAGCAACAAAAATGATGAGCAGCATCAGAGCCATCCAGCCGTACAGTTCTGATCCAGATTCCAGCTCAGACGAGGAAAACAAAGACGTTCATGGATCTGTTTGTCTGCAGGTGGATGCATAACAAGGGGGCGGAGCCTGCCCAGCGTATTTTCTACGTCAAAAACATGATCTTTTTCAGACAGCATTTATCTGATTCACAACAATTTAAATAAAGAAATTCAGAAAAGTAACTTAATTACATATATAATTACAAGAACGTGTTAAAAAAAAAACAGACTTTATTGGAGTGGGTCTTTAAGATCCCCCAAATGAACATTTGACCCCTGATTTGTGCTTCGCCTTCACAGCTTTTCCGTAGGATTTGATGGCTTCTTGCGTTCATGTGTGTAGCTGTCATTTCTCTGCCTTTGTGTGGTCTTGAACACAACATTGTGCAGCAGTTGGACTCCTTTGTGCTGCTGAAGGTTTCATGCAGTAAAGAACTATGAGCTGCTTCCATCTTTGTAACCTACAGGAAGGCTGTTTGCTGGCCAGACACAAGACAAAACTTCAACATACAGTTAGCTGTGCCCTCTAAACACAAAGCACGCCATGCTAGCAAACTAGCTAAACTGAGTCTTTGGTTTATCCCAACCCTGGTCCTCAGGCCACCCTGTCCTGCATGCATTCTATTGCCCCCACCCTAAACACATGTGGCTTTAATGACCGTCATTGTAGGTCTCTGCAGAGGTTCATGAGCTGAATCAGGTCTGTTAGGGAGGAGCATTGAAAAAACACACAATGTTCCCTACAGAAACAGGGGTGAGGAGCTTTAGCCATAAACGTCCGACTCTGGCCATGTTTTAGCTCTGCAGACATGTTGTCCTGGTCCTGGTTCTGGTCTGATCCAACATTTCAGCCTAAACGGAGATGGTTCTGTTCAGACTGAAGTCTGGCTTCTTAATGGGTGCTTCTCTGCTGGGGTTGTGTAACACGTCCTGTTTGCTCTGCCCGCACGCATTGATTGTGAAGGGTAACGCTCGCTGTGGTGTCACGCACATCAATCTATGTGTGCACTAAAAGGGGGGGGTCAATGTAACAAGTCAGTGTGCGTGTTTGTGTGCATTCCGGTGGTTGAGTATGTGCTTGTGTCTGTGTGGGTTTGTACATGTGTGTCTCAAGATCATCTTCCATTCTAGAATTTGATGCAAACCAGAAAGAATCAGATGTTCCCCCAAAGACCCCTGCAGGGAGTTTGCAGAAAGGAAACTTTCCTGTGTTACAAAGGCTAATTTTACATCAAAAACAGACGGATGTACACTCATGTGCACAGTACATAAACGTGCAGTTTGATGTAGACAGTTTGACCAAACCCCAACAGAAAAACCAGTGTCCCAGATCAACAAAGGCTTTAACTTTTGGAGTCCAGGACACCTGAGGTGAATGCAAACAATACTGGCAGATGCATCTCTCTGGGACACTGGAACCATCGTCACATTACTGGTAGACAGGACACAAAAACCATCTACTGACTACAGGCATGGAAGTAGATGGCGTATACTTTCATAGCGCTTTTCAACCTTCCTCAAAGGCCCAAAGCGCTTTACAGTCTCAGTTCCATTTCCCATTCACTCACACCGTCACACGCAGATGGCGAACACTGGTGCCAACCTTCCACCAGGGGCAAGGTGGGGTTCAGTGTCATGCCCAAGGACACTTTAACACATGGGCGGGCAGGGTGGGAATTGAACGTACAATCTTTCGATCTGAGGTCGACCGCCCTACCACAGCACAATGGCCACCACATGGTAAATATTGTCCATCATTTCAACAAAGACTCGTCTAACTTTAACCGCCATTCAAAAAAACTAAAACAAAAAAACAGAGAAAATTCTTTAAAAAAAAGCCTTGAAAATAAATTGTATTTAAGCAAAAACTACAATCAAATTTAGAAGAAACAAATCAACAGTAAAAACCTTAATGGAACTTTACTGTCACCAACTGCACTGATGGGAAGTTTCCACTGAGGTGATGACATCATCCGCGGTGATCAAAAATCCCACACCGGCACAGCTCTTTTTCCACTTAAACTATTCAACATTTAAAATCAGAGATAATAACGCAGTAAGGGTTAACCGACCACAGTTTTCTGGCCAAAAGCCTGACATGACAACTTTGATTTCTGCCAATACAGATCTTTTTCTAATGGGCCACAAAAACAATACGTTTCCTGGTTATAACTTTGCTCCGTTTCTTGCTCATACGGGGCCACGGACCATCTCTGCTTCCGCTAGCTTTAGCCATAGCATGATCATTGGCTTCACATGCTGCAGTCAGCTTTGAGGTGGTATTTCAAATGCCAAATGAGGTAGAGTTACCTTTAACATTTTGGTTGCAGCTCCTCCATGACGATCCATATAGTATTGTAATATCACATATTTTATAATATATACTGTTATAAATACGTTTTTGTTGCTTTTTATCAGAGTTGTTTGAGAAAATTCATTAAGAAAAACAAGATTTGATACTTTCTGGGTATGGTGTACAGCTCATATGTTCTGGGTTATGTGCAGTGTTCCCTTTAACTAGTTGTTTGATTTGCATCAATCAGTAAATAAATGCCAATTATCCACAACTGCACCAAATTATTCACTTCTGCAGTGAAGAAGATCTCACTGATCGGACACCAATTTAGTTCCTTTGGTCTATTCGTCCAGCTCAGGGCAACACTTTGGACATGCCTGTCTTGGACCATCCGGTCAGTTTTTATAGGCTGTCGCCACAAACATTAAACCCAAGGGGGTCTAACTTTCTCAGCGATGGGTTCCCAACTTTAAAATACTCAGACTCAATGCTCCCTGAACTCAGCAACCAATTAACCTATGAAGCATGTTTTTTGGATGGTGGGAGGAAGCCGGGGACCCCAAGAAAACCCACGGGGGGGGACATGCAAATTCCACACAGAAAAGTCCCCCATTGCTGTTCTGTGCTCAGACAGATCAATGTTGTTGAATAAATCAATTCATTTATTAATCCTTACACTCCTAGTGTTTTTTGAGTGGACTTTTTTATGTGTTGTAGTTTTCTCAGAGGACATGGACAAAAATGAAATATAATTACTCAGTAATATTTACTTTTAATGAATTTTCACAAGTCGGCATCTTTTCAACAACTGTCCAAGTGGCATATTCTGCCGGCACCACGCTTGTTTGTAGAAATTCACAGGTATATTCCCATGCAAACCAATAAACATCTTGGAAAAGGATCTTCACTATAAAAGACACAGATTGGGAGAAACTCATCTTCAATGTATGCGAGACATTGTTTTCACCATGCAGACCTCCATAAATCCAAACGGACTAAAATGTAATCCTAAATTGATCCTACATGTGACGGACGTCAGAAGCTGCCTTAATCCATGTGTTTTGGTTCAGTGTTTTTGGAGGTGTATGTATATGAGGCACATTTACTTAGAGCGGGGCAATATGGCCAAAAATAAAATCTCTGACTTTTAAATACCTAATTTGATTTATTCAATTTTTCTCTCCCTACTTTTACTTTCTTTAACAAAAATGACAAATGATGGGATATATTCAACAAAAACAAATTTATTTTAAGATCTTCTTTGGAAATTGTCTCTAACACAAAGTTCAACCTAATAGAAGTAGCAGTAAAAATGTTAGCAGAACGCTACAGCAGATGATTTGTGAGCGACCGCTAACTGAAGCATCTCATTAATGAAAATACTAGAATGCACTCCACCATTTCTCAGAGCAACAGCCTTGAAACGGATTTTGCTGCATTTGGTTCAGTGACGTGCGGTCAGGTGAGGCAAGTGAGGCTCAGCCTCACCTGTCGTGATCGTGATAAAATAGAAAAGGGTCAACAAAGTAAATATTACTTTCCACTGATGTGTGTTAAAGATACATTTTCAGTTGAGCGATCACAGACGGAGTGGAAACTCCTGGGTGAGGCTCTGAAGCGCTATGCCTCGTGTCTGACTGCAGGAATCAATGTTAACAGAGACGTGCGCTGAAAACTCTGCTGTAGGCCCGTAGAAAAGGCTGCAGGTGAGGCAAGCTTCACCAGCAGGGGGCAGATGTGAGTTGACAGCTGCTTTGTAGCTACAATGGTGCCGTAGAAAAAGACTAAGGACGTCTTTCTCCATTGAGAGGGAGAAACTCATTAAACTAAAGGAAAATAAGGAAGACTTTTCCAACAGATCATAGAGCTTTTTGTGGACAAGGATCGGCGCATGGACTCAAAATGTGAGGCCAAACATGGTTTTAAATGTTTGTTTTTTAAATAACATGGGAGTATGTGGGAAAAAAATATAACTAAATTCATTTATTTTATTTTTATGATCATTTTCACAGACAGCATTGGATGAAACTGATTAAAGCTCCAGAATTTGAAGTATGAAAAATAACAGAAATAGTTACTGAGGGTCAACATGAAATGTGTGCTGAACACATCTGTATACTTTAATTTGTTTACAGTATATATGAATAATTTATACACAAGAAGAGTGTATTATCCCTGTCTATAAAATAAATATTCTCTGTTGGAAAAATATGTTCTTGTGTGTATCTTACTTTCTGTTACCTGCTCTTGGATGAATGGTGAAATATTCAGTTCTTCAATTGTAAATCTGACTCCATAGGAGTCTGTGCCTCACCAGCCACCAACCTCACCACACATCACTGGTTTGGTTTGATGATCAAGTCTGAAGTCACGACCCCAGAAACATAAATCTGCTTATTGACTCACCAGACAAGATAACTGAGAGATACAAAAAATCAACCAACCAAATGTTATTGAAAGTAAAGATCCAGCGCACTCACGAGGGCGGTCTGTTTTTACCACTGTAATGCTAAAAAGGAACTACTAATAAAGTTTAATACAGAGTGCTTCTTATTATATTATAAAACACAGTTTTTATTAATATTCTATAAACTCATTTTGTTGCTTTTATTCACCACGTCTTAAAGTCCACTCCGTGAAAATATATATATATTTTTAAACCGGTCTGTGATCACACATCACGACACAAGGAACAGCTTGTTAGCATAGCGTAATAGCATGAAAGCATCGTAGCATTTAGCATCATAGCCTGATAGCATCGTAGCATTTAGCTTCATAACATAACATAACATAACATTTAACATCATAGCATCGTAGCATTTAGCATCATAACAATGTAGCATTTGGCATCACAACTTGACAGCATCATAACATTTAGCTTGACAGCATCATAGCATTTAGCATCATAGCATTGCATTTAGCAATGTGGCATGACAGTACTGTAGCATTTAGCAATATGGTATTGTAGCATTTAGCATGATAGCATCATAGAATTTAGCATTGTAGCATTTACCAATATAGCATTGTAGCATTTAGCATCGTAACATTTAGCATCACAGCTTGACAGCATCATAACGTTTCGCTTGACAGTATCGTTGCATTTAGCACCATAGTATCGTAGCATGTAGCATGATAGCATCGTAGCATGATAGCATCGTAGCCTTTAGCATAGCATTAGTGTCTGATGCCACTTCTGTTTCCAAATCAACACTTTAATCAATTTTCTGGTGTTGCTGTGAGTCCAACAGGTTTATCCTCCAGTTCTTTCTGGATCCTGTTAAAAATCCTCACATGTTCCGCTGCTTCAGCAGCTTAAACTCAAGCTATTGGGGTGGGGGGGGGGGGGGGGGCTCTTCTCACCACGTCTGTAGTGTTGTTGTTTTCAGCCTCTATGAAGCAGCTCCTCTCTGCTTGATGCCGTTTCACATCAGGGCTTTGCGAGGGTCTGGTGGACTGACTTCACTGAAAACAACGGAAGCGCAAGAGAGCTGGGAAAATAAAATCCAGATTTTCCCAAAAATAAATAGTCTAAAAAAAGAATTTTTAAATTAATTGATCAGATCGATTAATCGCCCATTTACTGGTATCTTTGGGATTAGTATAACGCCAAACCCACTAATGCTTCTGTTTGGGATTTTTGATGAAGGGTGACTTTCCTTCCGGGCCATCTACATAATGAATGACATTGTCTGTGGTTTATTTCTGTTGTTTTACATATTTCTTATTAATTTAAGTACTATATCCTGACAATTCATTTTGTTGTTGTTGCTATAATTACTATGAATATTATTTTTCTTCTCCTTTTTAATGTCTATACATCTATATGTCTTAATATTCTGAATGTATAATGGTTGACAGCAGAAAGGGAGGTGATTATTGTTTGTCTTGTTTTGTGCCAATCAGCAGCTTAGTGTTCTTGAATCTTCCTCATGTGGTAAACATCTTTGGACGGTCTTTTAACTGTAGATTTCATAAAGAACCCAGTTCCAACGTCCACGTTGGCGATTCTGTTACCTTGTCCCTCAACCAGCAAAGTGGAGGCCAAAAAGTTTGATGCCAACTTCTGCCTCGTAAATGTCAATCTGTGAAAATTAAACCAGTCATGGAGGACGCCGCCACTTACTGAGTCTGTCTGGAGGTTTCCTCCGTTTTCGTCTCCACTGCCCCCTTTTGCTTGCTCAGCACAGGTACTACACCCAAACCCTTCAATCTAATCCGTTGGTCACTTCTACAAACAGGTACCCAGCTAAAGCAGCCTGGTCTCAGTGAAATAAACGGAATCCTAACAGCCGTCTGCCAGCCAGCGCCGTGCGCACTTCCTTCTGCTCCTCCCAGTGTCTGACGGGGTTCTGTGACCCCCTCCAACCGAAGCTCGGCTCCAAAGAGTCACCCTGTCGGACATTTCTTGCCTTTTTTGCAGCAACTTGAAACAAAGCAACCACAAGGGGGCACAGTTGAGTAATGTGTGTTAAGTTTGGGTTAATGTTGTCAGGAGGGGCGTCTGACATAAAACCAAAGACAAATCAATCATGCAAACCACCAACAGAACCAGAGGACTTGACGTTCTTAGAGACAACTGTCCAGAACAACAGAGAGAGGGAAAGAGGTGAAGAGGCAGGGTGGAAGAAGGAAAGCAAAAGTGAAGAAGACTGTGGGGAGAGCAGCCATGTTGTTGGTTTAGAGACTGATGCAGAGACAGGAGGCAGAGCTGGAGGCAGCAGATATGAAGATGCTGAGGTTCTGTTTGAGAGAGACCAGGATGGACCAGGAATGAGTCCATCAGAGGAACAGATCATGGTAGATGTTCTGGAGATGAATGCAGGGAAGCAGATGGAGATGTTTGGACCCGTGAGAGGAGGAACAGGGATGATGTTGGGAGAAGGATGCTGAGGTTGGAGCTACCAGGAAGATCTCTAAAACAGGCTTGTCCAGCCCAAAGAGGAGCTTCGTGGATGCAATGGATGACGTGAGGGTGGCTGGTGTGTTGAGGAGGATGAAGAAGGGAAGGTTAGATGGAAGGGAATGGTCTGCTGTGGCGCCCCCTAGAGGCAATAGCTGGTAGACAAAGAAGAAAAATGTACCTTCAACGGGTTTTCAATGGACTTGATCGGTAACGAGAGGTGATCAGGCAAAGATTTTCTTCATCTAAAACATGAACTGTTTTAGCATAACTGTGCTGCAGAGAGGAATAAAGACTTCTCCAAACTGTACAGCAGTTCAACAACGGCTCAATATCACACAGGTCAGTTTAAACCATCAAGGCACCATAAACGTCCAAAGGTCTTCATTTACATCATGAAGAAAATATGAAACATCTGTTCTTTTCTTTGCATGGGCGTAGATTCTCATAAACATCTTCTTTTTGCCAGTTTCTCAGTGAAAGTTCGTCCATTTAGACTGATGGATGCGACTGAAACCCTGTGGACTTTCCTGACTCAGAAGGAAGAAGGCAGTTTGAGTAAAGAGCCAAACACAGCATCGGGTCAACCTGCTAACTGCAGGTGGAAGAAGACGGCAGTGCTCCTCTTTAAAGCCCCAAAAGACTCAGACAAACGTGGTGCTCTGTGTTAGCAACATTTCTGTCCTGGTTTTACTTCATTTTTGTGGCTCTGCCTGCTGGCACATTAGTGTCTGAGCGACCTCTGTGACCCGGACTGCTGCTGGACTGGTTTAGGATACGAAACATCCTGCTTGATGCAGGAGAACTCCCCAAACTAGGCAGCGTTTTCGCCTAACGGAGGACACAAACACTCCTGGGGTCAAATCATTTGAATGTTGAGCCAACAATAGAAATCCTTCAGCTTCTCAAATATTAACTTCCTTTATAATTGTTTCAAAAAATGTATAATTTAATGCTTTATTTCAAAGTAGTCTTTTATAACTGAAGAAAAAAACAACATTACTTTCTTCAATTGACACGCAAAGTTGTGCGTCACAATCATTGCCTGTATAGACGACTGGACTGGGTGACCCCCCCCCCCCCCGGGCATTCCTAACAGGAAGAACCTGCAGGTTCCAAGCAGCCAAAATACCATAGATTTTTCTAAATAAACAGCTGTTACTTAGTCCTTCTACTGATCAAAAGAACAATTTTTACTCTGACGTCTTCTTGATAATCAGAATTATCTTTCATATTTTTTCGTTATTTAAGTTATAAACCGACCAGTCGGGTCAGGTGGTCTCACATCCAACATTCAAAACACTCTACAGATTTTTTTGTAACCCCCTTTAGGTGATAAGAGGGTTGCCTTCCAACAAGCTCACTCCTGATTGGGTGACAGTGGTTGCCATAGAAACATGGACTCAGACCGACCCGGACCAATCACCGCTAACTGATCAGGGATGCACGGTGTGAGGCAAACTGCAACATTAGTGATCAATGTTGCCATGGCGATACAGCTGGCAATACAGGAACAAATAGCAGAACAAGCAACAACATAATTTCCATTTCACTGCAACAGTTTCATTTAAATAACAGTTAACATAAATGACACCCCCAAATGTTAAAGTAACCATTTATCGCAGTTTACTCCGTCTTTGGCGATGTGACTGAATTTGGTAGGAACCAAACATAAGCCTTTTTCTATGGGTGACATCACACTCAGTCCAGTTCTCAGGTCCAGTCTAAAGAATTGCACAGAACTGAACGGTGATGCCGCTTTCATCCGGACCGTGTCCAAAATCCTAACGTGTTTTTCCTTCACCACTGAAGCGTTCACTGCCATGTAAACAGTTACATAATGATGTGATTCTCCTGACAGGCTGCTGCTCCCTGCGCGCTGAAGCGCCCCCTGCTGGCCATCCATCCACTCCGAGCAGGAGTCCCCCCCCCCCCCCCATCTGTGCGCTCCACGCTCTCCAAGAACCCGCTCACGTGCACACACACACACACACACACACACACAAAAACAGCCTCGCACATCTGCCAGGTTCACCCACAGCAGAGCCCCTCAGAACCGGACCCGCACTCACCCGGGACACCGTCAGGTCCGTCATCAGCTGCTCGAAGGCCCGCGTCTCCTCCGCCTGCTTCTGGTTGTGCAGCGCGATCTTCTCGCTGAACTTCCTGGGATTTGAGCCACTGGCGCCCGGGGAGCCGGACATGATGCGGCCGCTGGTCAGCTCTGGCTGCTGGGACGTAGAAGTTGGTCGCGGGGTGTCAGGGGGGCGTCTTTGGACCCGAGCTTCGGCTGGAAGGGGTCACAGAACCCCGTCAGACACCGGGAGAAGCAGAACGAAGTGCGCGCGGCGCTGGCTGGCAGACGTTTGTTCGGCCGCGGCTAACGCGGCTAAGCTAACTTTAAGCTGGAAATTGATCGTTTTAAGAACTGCGCGCTGCGAGTTAAAATCCCACCGATGTCCGTGGATCAACCCCAAAAACGTTTGACCGGAAAACGGTAGTTCACGCCGAGTTAAGGGCGTGGAGGAGGGACGGGGAGAACATTTCTATCAACCACTTGTTTGAGTGCGAACATGACGTTAGCCGTCTCTGCTAACTAACAAACTAACTGACAAACACGGAGCCGAACGGCGGCAGCGAGCCCTCTTAGTTAGGCTGCCGTGAGCTGCGGGTCACGGTCCGCTCTCCGCCCCACGCACGCACTCAGAGCCTGCGGGAAAGTTTGTAGCATCAGAAGCTAAAGACGGACGCAGCCGAAGGTTCGCTCGGCGAATTCCGCCTCAACAAGTGTCCGCTTGTTCGGCATCGACAATTTCACTTTTTCCCCCTCGCAAATCGCGAACAAACAGCCTCCGCGTTCACGAGAGATGTGGGAAATAATCCACGGTTCGCGACGGAATCACAGCCGAGTCCCGTCTTCTTAGTTAATCCAGAGGGATCCGAAGGAAAGTCCAGCCCGACGGCTACGCGAACACTCCGCGTGAGCGGGAGCCGCTTGCGGTCGCTCCGACAACAGAAGGCTGGTCGGGGGTAAAAGTACGACTGATGCTCCAGCCTCAGCCGTCCCGCACCGACAGCGCTGAAGCTCCGCTGAGATCCGCAGACGGGTTCTCCATACCGCGGGGAGAAAAACAGCAGTGCCACCCGCGGCCACAGGGCGGCGCCAAAGCTGTCGTGGCGCAGGCCCCAAGCCTCTTCGATCCCAGCGCTTCAAAAACTGCCAGACTGACGTCTTAGTGTATTTGCGGCTGTTTCAGGGGGAAAAAAACAAATATAACTGTCATTCATGCAAAAAAACTGATATTTATGGTCGGTTTTCAACTTGGTTGAAAGCATATGACACACGTCTTCTTCTTTTAGGCTTTTCCCTTCAGGGGTCGCCACAGCCAATCAGCTTCCTCCATCTAACCTCGTCTTCTCCATCCTCTCCTCTGACACCAGCTACCTTCATGTCTGCCTTCCCTGCATCCATAAAGCTCCTCTTTGGTCTTCCTCTAGACCAGGGGTCAGCAACCAGCGGCTCCGGAGCCACATGCGGCTCTTTTATGCCTGTGCTGCGGCTCTCTGTGTTTTTGTAAAATAACTATTATGTTCTAAGATTGTCGTGGTGCCTTTAACACCGTGGGGTAGCGTGAACGGGCAGGAGGAAAAGAGCGGCGTGAACGCGCAGAGGGGGCGTGTCTGCAGCTGTAAACGCCAACCAGAGTCTGTAATGGGATGGAAAGTTCTTCTAAAAAGACAGTCAGTAGTAATCTCGTAGGGGACAAATGAGCGCTCAAAATAAAAGTTTTTTTTTTTCCTAGACTAAAACCCCCTATTTCCGTGTAAAATTAATTAAATGTGGGTTTGGGCGCCCCTACTATCCTGTCACCTTGCTGCTATGCTGTCTGTGTAGTTAGTACACGCTGGAGGGGGGGGGGGGTGTTGCACGCAGGGGAAAACAACGTACATGATTCCTAAAAAAAAAAATAGTTGTCACCCATAAAATTAATATAATTTTGGTGTTTACTGGATTTAAAAAATAAAAATAAATAGAAAGGAGTCTGCATCAAAGTGAATTTGTTTCCATCATCTCACTTGTCTTAACTCTGGGTGTTTGACAGACAGAAAAGTCTATTCAAGGTTTGTAGAAAATCTACAAAAGATCAAAGGAAAAACCACACTCATAAACAATTAAAGCAAATAGTTAAATAAATATCCTGACAGCATTTTGAATCAATACAAGTATTGCCAAATGAACTATGGCGATATATTGGCAAAACAATTTTTTTCTAACACCCCTAGTGTTGCGGCTCCCTGTGCTTTCCTCTCAGTGGGAAACTGATCCAAATGGCTCTTCGAGATGTACAGGTTGCAGACCCCTGCTCTAGACCTCTTGCCTGCCAGATCTAGACTTCACGGTCTCTCCTCTGGACAAGTCTGAACCATCTCAGTCTGATTTTATCTCCAGAACCTCTAACATGTGCTGTCCCACTGATGGATTCATTCCGGATCCATCCTGGTCCCTCCCAAAGAGGACCTCAGCATCTTCATCTCTGCTACCTCCAGCTCTGCTTCCTGTCCTTTCCTCACCGACGTCTCTAGGTCTAACAACACGGCTGGTCTCCACACCTATCCTTCCATTTGAGCTTAAACTCTTCCATCACAGATGACACTTTTCTCCACACATTCCAACCTTCTTCACTTCTTTTCCACACTCTCCATCCCTCTGGTCTGTTGACCGCAGACACTTCAAATCCTCCTCGTTCTTCATCTCCTCTCCCTGTAACCTCACTCTTCCTCCTGGGTTCCTCTCATTCACACACGTTACTCTGTCTTACTGCCACTAACCTTCATTCCTCTGCTTTTCAGGGCAAACCTCCACCTCTCTAGCTTCTCCTCCACCTGCTCTCACTATGAATCACAATGTCATCTGCAAACATCCTAGTCCATGGTGATTCCTGACACACCTGCAGCTATAGACTGGTTCTTGCCATCAGTACAATATTATTATTTACAGTTTCATATTAAACACCTTCATCTCAATTTTCTCCTTACCTAAAACTATATTTAGTGCCATCCAGCTCACAGCAGAACCTCCGTTAGACTCAACGCATTTTTTTTCACGCTCCCAGAATACTGTACGCTATACATCATTTAGGAGAGCTCTCTCAGTGCACTTACAACCCTCCCGTTTGTGTTTCCATCATCAAATATGATCTGAAAATGTATTTTTAGTGAGTACATTTAAACATCAGCTATCTTCTGTGTTTTGATTGCATTTGCTTTAGGATGAGGGGTAAACAGATGGAGAGCTGTTGTGTGTATGTTTTCTGTTGGTTAAACACTTGTATCATACTTTGTACTTTTTTGTCTGGTTCTCTTGGTTCGTCCACTTTTCTTTTGTTTGAACCCCCCAGGAAGAAGCCCTCGAACATGAGATGTGGCATCTCAAGGGGCAAATCTTCCCATTGCTTATCAAATGTTGAAATTGAAACATATATACGCACAACTGCTGCTTGTGAGTTGCAAAATACATTAGAGACTAGAAAGTGGTTGTTAAAACGTAAAGGCTGCACTATAGAGGATTCTATTTCATTTGATTTGACGGAATTTGTTTATCTTATTTTTCTTGTGATTATGATTGTTGTATAATTTTGGTTAATGTGAAGAAGCCATCTTTATATGTAATAATACCTCTGCTCACGTTGTACCCATCTTTGTGATGTTCTACTAAGGCAGAGGTTCCCAAACTGGGGGGCGCGCCCCCTAGGGGGGGCGCGGAGGTATTGCAGGGGGGGCGCGGTGGAGTTTTTTTTCATACTTTATTGACAAACAGCATAATACAATAACAATGTGAATGTCTCAGGGGGAATTAAAATGTGTACATATTGCAGAAAAATATAAGAAATAAAACAAAAAGTATACAAATATATACACATACATATACAACATAATACAAAAAGAATTATTGCTTCAAAAATCTTTGGGGCTTAATAAATTTTAAATCTTTCAAAAATTAAATTAGTTGGAATTGCTTTTTGGTTTTGCAGATGTTTGATAATGGTTCATTACTGATTGATTTCACTCAAAAACTGCTGGAATTTAGGTTTGGAGTTTGATCATTTGGCTTTATGGATATGGAATTTTGCCAATAGTAAAAACAATTGTGTAATGAAGATACAATCTTTGTCTACTTTGACATTAAGGTAACCCAGAATAATGTCTTTATCTAAAAATGTAACAGTTTGTTTAGTTATATTTCCAATATAGTTTCCCACTTTAATCCAGAACTTATTTGTCTGCAGTCCACAAACAGATGATAAATAGTTTCCTCATGAGTTCCACAGAATGAACAAAACAGGTCCATGTCCACAACAAATCTACTCAAAGTTTTTTTGGTAGGATATATACAATGCAATATTTTGAAGGACACCTCTTTTATTTTGTTATTTAGACAGTATTTATTGCTAATAGTCCAAGCATAAGTCCATTTTATGTCCACAAATTTGGATTCCCAATAAAACCTCCCAGCAGGTAAGGTTGTGGTATGTAAATGATTTCTTATTTGTTTATTGGAAACTGAATTAACACAAATATCCACATTGTCCAAAAAAAACTTCTGGGTTCTTAATTGACTTGTGTTATAAATCCCTTTAAACAGTTGAAGTAGACTGGTTGGAACGGCATCTAACACTATTGCATATTCTCTGGGTGGAACAGGAATACCGAATTTTAAAAGAAATTCTTCAGACGTCAGAAGATGTCCATGAGAATTGAAAAGTTGTCTGATTAACACAATATCATTATCATACCATCTAGGAAAAAAAGTGATTTATTCCTGTATTGTACATTACTGTTATTCCAAATACAACAAGTTGTTGGAGAAAAATTATGTTTATAAAGGAGTTTCCAGGCCAGCAGGGCTTCTTTGTAAAAGTTTGAAAGTTTTGTGGGTAATTCTTCTGTTTTATAATTACATTTTAGCAAGAATTTAATGCCTCCCATTGTGTCAAATATATATTTGGGAAATGCATTCCAGATATTGTCTTCCCCTTTCAATAAATTACTTAACCACTTTATTTTAAAAGAGTTGTTTAAAGTTTCAAAGGTTAATACATCCATGCCCCCATGTTTTCTGGTGTTACACAAAACAATTAATGAAATTTTTTCCTCCAAAATCAAATAATGTTTTGCTTAATAGGTTACAGATGTGTTTTGGCATTTCTAAAGACAGAGACACATAGACAGATCTAGAGATTCCTTCAGCTTTAGATAACAGAATTCTACCGTTCAGAGAGATTTCTCATTAACCACATGTGATAAGGCGCGGTGGAGTTTAGAAACAAAGGATTTGTATGTTTGTGTCAGTGTGGGGGGGCTCGAAAATATTCTAATTTTCAGAAAGGGGGGCCCTGCAGAAAAAGTTTGGGAACCACTGTACTAAGGAATAAAAATACAAGTTAAAAAAGAACAACTGCTGCTTGTTCAGCAGAGCTCCCACGCATTTAGAAGTTCCTTTCAGACACAAAGCTCCGCTTTTTGACTGTAAAGAGCATTCAACTTCAGAAAAGGAAATAGTCCGGTGCCCCTTTTTATTTCCTTTATGGGGGAAACCCCAGAGCTGGGGTTCCAAAAACCTTTTAGAAACTCACCTCTCATAAACTGATCATTACCAGTTTGATTAACACCTCTAAAACAGTCAATTTGCTTTGGACTCTGGGTAACAATGCTTGTGAAGATCATGTTATGTCTCTCAATAATTATAAAGAATGAACTTCTTTATTTAATTATGAGGCAGAGATGCTTCCATAGTCCTTCTTCAGTTCAAAAATAGAAAACATCCATCAGGAACTATTAGTAAAATCCTGACTCAGATCTAGCTCCCCCATTCCTGTTGGACCCACATCACTCATTTTTATCATTTTCTCTACCATCAGTCAACAACACTCTAAATCCTCTACCAGTCAACTTGATCCACTTCCTACAGCTCTGGTCAAAGCTACGCTTCCCTCCCTGTCCCCCCTCATCACCAACGTGATTCAGTCCTCTCTCACCACTGGAATTGTTCCCTCTAGTCTCAAAAAGGCTGCTGTCACCCCTATACTCAAAAAAACAGGATTAGACCCCTCAAACCTCGGGAATTTCTAATCTTCCATTCGTCTCTAAAATCCTTGAAAAAACTGTAGCAGAACAACTCCGCATGCATCTATCTCAGAATAACCTTTATGAAAAATTCCAGTCCGGCTTCCGGCCCCTTCACAGCACAGACACGGCTCTCCTCAAAATCTTCAATAACCTCCTCCTTGCTGCTGACTCCGGCCTACTTTCCATCCTCCTACTTGATTTGAGCTCAGCCTTCGATTCAATCTCCCACACCGTCCTCCTAGACAGACTGTCCGCCATAGGTGTCACAAACATACCTCTCAACTGGTTTCACTCTTACCTCTCTGGTCGCACCCAATTTATTCAATTAAAACAATTCACCTCCCACACAGCTCCTGTCACTACAGGTGTGCCCCAGGGCTCCGTCCTGGGACCCCTGCTATTTATCATCTACATTCTACACCCCCCCCCCCTTAGTCCTTCTTAGGGGCAGTAGTGTCAGAAGTTCATCCTCCGTCCCTAAACTCCTCGCTGCAGATACCAAACCTCCGACACTCTGCAGACACATAGGCCACGCCCCCCTCACTAATGCAGCGGCCTCCCTCCCAGAGAGAACATTGCATCAGTTCCATCATTTTTGTAAATATAATCTCTTAAATATAATTCTTATAAAATCCTGTTTTTTTTCCTGAATAAAGAAATGTGTAGCTTTACAGGAAGTTCACTCACTCTTAGTTTTCTTCACAGGTTACAGGAAACTGCCTTTATTGTTATTTTAATTTCCCATCAGTGACAGAGTGATTGACAAATAACAGCAACCAAAGAATGCTATTTCTAGAGGAGGCTTGCACCATGTTGGTGACCTCTGCATTAGAGCATCCTTTCTGAAAGGACAGATAATAATCCTATCCCACAATCCTTTGCAGTCAGGCAGATATGGTTAAATCAGAGGATAATCAAAGACTTAGCTGACATACTTTCCCCGTCCCTCTGCTACAAAATCCTGTCATTCCTGCTCCATGGTCTCTGGATGAACGTGGCCATGAACTGTTCAGCAAACATGCAAAACTCCACACATCCGGGATTCAAACCAGAGCAGAAACGACAGAAAGCGACCTATTTGAGACAGAGCGTCTCACTCAGTTTTTGACCTGTTGACTACTCAGCTGTCAGCATTAGATCTAGTCCTCTACATCAGCGGTCCCCAACCCCCGGGGTGCGGAGCGGTATCGGTCTGTGGGTCTTTGGTACCGGGCCACACAGAAAGAATAAATAACTTACATGACTTCCATTTTATTTGTTTGGGAATCTGAAAGATGTTTTATTTTGAAAAATTGCCCGATTCTCTGTTCCATCCGTCCATGTCACTCTTGACGCAGGCCAATTCGCTCGTCTTGGTCACGCGATGGGATACCGCCAAAATAAAACCCAGGAACTAGCAAACTGAATAAAAATCAAACGTCTTTGGAAAGTTTTTTTGCAAAGGGGAAAGGCCCAGCCAGGAGGAGCCTTTGACTCCTCCTCCTTCTTTTCACATTCCACCATCCAAGAACATAAACACTCACCTGAGCACAGGTGTTAGCTGACCTTTGCACTAATAGTTTGCATGATTAAATGAATGAAAGATTTCACACTAGTTGGTTTAAAGTCATAGGTATCCGTTTGTGAACACTATCTGTTTTGTGTACATGTTGACATGTGGACATTTTTGCAGCTAGCAGGTATGTTGATAACATTTCAGTGTGTGTGTGGACAGGCCCCGCCCTTTTTGTACTACATTTGAACGTTACCGTAATGATAAACAACCAGTAAACCTGTCTGCTCTATGCTGCTTCATGGTCTTACCCCCCTCTCACTATCACCCCCCCCCCCCTCTAACATCCCTCTCTTCTTCCCCTCTTTCCTTTACCGTCATGTCCAACACCAGAAATTTTCAAACATGGTTGAAATTAATAAAGTTTGGCCTCAATTACAAAAGGGGTTTATTCAGACATACCTTTGGTTTGTCTGAAGATTCATAACCCCTCTTGTTAAAGTAAAATATGTCCAACACAAGAGGCCCTCAGCTCTCATCTGCCTGCCCAGCTGTTGGACAGGACAAGTTAAAAAAAAAAAAAATAGACCGCACTTCTTTTTTGCACCATGAGTGTGGGAAAGGGAGAGGATGATGACACCTGTGCGATGTACAATGACGTGTGTCAAAATAAAAGCTCAGAGATTGTCTTACCACAACTCCACACCTCCTTGTACGACAATAATCATCCCCCTAAATTTGAAAGGCCGGTTCGTGAAAGCTTTGTGTGACGTCATACCGGTCCGTGGCGTTAAAAAGGACTGCTGCTCTACATCATCCAGTCATTCGTTCTCTGATGACTGGGCCTTGGTCCAGAAGAATCAGACCTATAAAGGGTCCAGGAAATGCAAACGTTTTCATGTTGAATCTGACTCTGCAGCTGTGCAGTCCCTTCCTGAGGACTGCGCAGCTGCAGCTCTCAGTGACGAAAGACAGTCCTGCTCTCTGCAGAGTCAGGCCACTGTCTGTGGTGAAAGCTCCGCCCAGCACAAGGAGTGCAATGCATCATGGGAGTTTGCGTTTCTCTTAATCTGAGTGATTGTCAGTTGTTTTCACTATTTTCCTTTGTTTTATTTTTGTAGTTTGTATTATCGTTATTTTGTTCTTTTGTGCAACATCTATATTTTTGTGATTCAGTTTTGTAGTCTTTCCCGTGGGGGAGGGGTCTGTGTGTTGGTGAGTCCAGGACGCCGACCAACCCCCAGCTTTGACCGCCTCTAACTTCTGTTGAGACTTTCCTGATAACAGTGGGACCTGACTGTCCCTTCAGACCTGTTTACTCTCAACATATTCAGTTCATCAGATGCACTAATGCACAATAACCTCTTGCTATTGTGCTGCCGTCTTATGTGTCACGGAAAAGTGGCACAGAAGATCAAAACTGTATAAGAGAACTGGACAGAGCGAGTATGACGTCACCCATAGAAAATGACTTGCTTCTGGTTCCAACCAAATCAAGTGCGGACATGGCCATGTTGGACCCAGACGTCCCCAGTAAGCCGCGAGTGGCCCCTGTGGTGTCTAGTCCAACGGCAAGACGCACCTGCAATTCCTTTAAGGTGCAGGAGCTCCTCTGTATGCCCCCGCACCAGGGGTTCAACGGCACCGGGGCAGATTTGTTTACCAGCATGGCTCAATGGAATGAAGACATTCCAGAAAAAAACACGCAGCTTTTGTCCAAAACATCCTGATCCAGATGTGAAAAAAAAGTTGTTGACAAAAATCTGTTGGAGAAGTGGATTACCTGCTGGTTAATTACGACATATTTGCTAGTTTTGTGGCGCCTTGGGAAATCAGAACCCGTTACATGACAGAGGGTAAAAAAACAAAAAAAACTCATCAAAATCATCTCTTCAGGAACTTTTAAAACGAGTGAAATGATGCCGTTCACTGAAAACGCCGGGTTTTCCAAAAGCTGTTGTGGCTCCCTGTGTTTTAATTTCTGTGTGAGACGGGTCCAAACGGCTCTTTGAGTGGTGAAGGTGGCTGACCCCTGGCCTACACAGAGCCGGACAACCAACCCACAGCACTCGTACGGGTCAACCCGCGTATGTCCATGTGACTGAAGCTTAATAGCTGAAGCTTCATCATCGTCAGCAGTGTGTGCTTTTTAATGGCAGCTATTCCAACTTTCTAAGCATAGACAAAGGCGTTCCACAAGGTTCCTCACTCGGTCCCCTCTTATTTTCTATTTTCATTAATGACCTTCCAACTAAATGCATCTACAGCAATATTCAACTTTATGCCGATGATACTGTCATCTACTCATTTAAATCCAACATTGTTGACATTCAGCATTCAATTCAACATGATTTTAATTCTGTTCAATTGTGGTTACAATCCAATAAACTTCTACTCAACAAATCTAAATCCTATTTTATGTTGTTTCAAAAAAGACTGCGTCCTGTAGCTGCAAGTGAAATAAATTTAACTTACCTGGACATGTCACTTATTTCAGTAGCAGAAAAATTCAAATACCTTGGTTTGTGGCTTGACTCCTCTCTCTCTTTTAGTGCCCATATACAGTCCATTGTCCACAAAATTTCGTATCATTTAAAATTACTTTATCTATCAATCAATTGTTTTAGTCTCTCAGTCAGGAAGAAAATCATCTCACAACTGATTATCCCGACTTTAGATTATGGTGACATAATTTATCAAAACACTACTCTCACTAACCTCCGACCACTGAATGTTATTTATAACAGCTTGTGTAGGTTTATTCTTCGTTGTCCATTTAGAACTCACCACTGTCTAATGTATCAACAACTGTCTTGGCTTCCCCTCTCCTCTCGACGTCAACTTCACTGGCTATTGTTCATTTTCAAATGTATTAACCTTAGCTACCCTGAATATCTCCAACAATATCTAATTCCTTTTCAGTCTTCTTATAATTAACGTCATGCAGATCAAATCTTTTTTGTTGTTCCAAGAGTTAAAAAAGAAATTGGAAAGTATTCATTTAATTATAAGGCTCCCTCCGACTGGAACAATCTTCCTCCATCCATTCGCTCTTTAACCTCATTCTTTGCATTTAAAAATGCCTGTTTAGTTCATCTTCAACACTCATGTAACTGTTTTGATTTAATTTGATTTCTTTTCTGCTTTTTATTTATTATTTTATTTCCTTACCTTAAATTAATTGCTAGTAGGTGCATTAAATGCCTATGTGTGTGTGTGTGTGCCTGTTTGTTGTCTTGTAAATTTTAAGTTCTTTTTCGTCTTGTTTTGATGTAAAACTTGCTCAGCTGTATCTGTCGGTTATCTGCTTGTTTTATTTGCTTGTTTTGTTGTATCTTGAGGACCCCCTTGAAAATGAGATGACACATCTCAAGGGGCTTATCCTTTAAACAAATTGAAATTGAATAGCACTACGGCCCCGCTGCCAGACCGGTTGGACGACACAGCAGCAGAACGTTCTCCACCGTGTCTCTAGACTCTGTCACGTCTGTCACATGTTCTCAGTCTGAACTTGGTTTCATCTGAAGGGTGCCAGTGGCAAATTTGCCAATCTTGGCGTTCTCCAGGAAATACCAAACGTCTTGCTTGGAGTTGGGCTGTAAGCACAACCCCAACCTGTGGAGGTGGGGCCCTCATACCCCCCCCATGGAGTGAATTTCTAACAGTGTGAGCAGACATTAGCACCTTGGTGGCCTGCGGCAGGTCAGTTAGAAGGGCTGTGGCGGCGCTCCTCCCAGAGACGTGCTGGCAGGTGAGGAAAGTGAGGCTCGGCCTCACCTGCCATGATGGTGATCAAACAGAAAAAACACATTCAGTAAAAATTATTTTCCACTGATCTGTGTTAAAGATACATTTTCAGCTGACTCGACACGTTTTCCACAGTTTTATGAGGTTAAAATCGCTGAATTTGAGTGTTGTGTGATCACATACAGAGTGGAATGGGTGAGGCTCCGGAGTTCTCCGCCTCATGTCTGACTGCAGGACTCCGTTTTACAGAGACGTGCCGTCAGGGCGGAGAACAGGCTGCCGGTGAGGCCAGCCTGTCCGGGGGGGGGGGGGGGGGGGGCAGGTGTGAGCTACCAGCTGCTTTGTAGCTACACTGGTGCACCACCAGAAGCAGTTCACGCTGCTGGAAGCTAATCCAGACGGTTCCAGAGGCAACAAGTTACTCCAGCTGGCTCTCACTCGACCAGCTCTAACAGCATCAGTTGAGAGGTCATCCTTTGCATTACAAAGACTAAAAACATACAGTAGAAACAGAACAGACTGAGGACGTCTGTCTCCACTGAGAGGGAGAAACTCATTAAACTAAAGGAAAATCAGGAAGACTTTTCCATCAGATCATTGAGCTTTTTGTGAAGGATCAGCGCATGGACTCAATATGAGAGGCCAAACATGGTTTAAATGTTTGTTTTTTTAAAATAACATGGGAGTAAGTGGAGAAAAATGTAAGCATTTGAAAACTAAATTTGAATCATATTTTCTTTTAATCATTTTCAGACAATATTTGATAAAACTGATTAAAGCTCCAGAATTTGAAGTTTAAAAAAATACCAGAAATAGTTTCTGAGGGTCAAATGTTTGCTGAACACATCTGTATACTTTAATTTGTTTACAGTATATATGAATAATTTATACACAATAGTGTTCTATCCATGTCTATGACAGAAATATTCTGTGTAGGACAAATATGTTCTTTATGTATTTTATAAGCTGTTAGCTGCTGTTGGATGGATGCTGAAATATTAGGTCTTTCATTTTAAATCTGGCTCCAGAGGACTCAGTGCCTCACCAGCCAAATAGGAGAACTGGATTGAGTGACCCTGCCCCCCCCCCCCCCCCCCTAATAATAGGAAGTACCTGCTGGCTCCAAGAAGCCAGAATCCCATAGACTTCTACAGAGAAAAAAACAGCTGCTATTCAGTCATTCCATTGGTCAGAAGAACCATTCTGGCTCCGATGACTTCCTCTTAACATCTTCTTGCTAATCCGAATTTTTTTTTCATGATTTTTTCTTTATCGCAAGCTGTTGAAGGTATAAACTGGCCAATCTGATGCCTCGGTAAAAGCACGGTGCCTCTAGGTGGTCCCCACCTAGAACGTTTCAAATGTTTGACAGATCCTCCTGAGCCCACTGTCAGGGGTGTGGACTTCCAACAAGCTCACTCCTGATTGGTGACGGCATTTGTCATAGCAGGGTTTAATATAAAGAAATGTTGACTCAGATCAACTGGAACCAATCACTGCTCACCAACTTTCTCTGGCTCCAAATAGTGGCATCCGTATTGTGGAAAAATGGCGGCTCAATTGACTTCATTTGGCTAAGACCACCCTGGTCCTCGGGGCTCAGTGTCCTGCACGTTTTCCATGTTGGCCTGCTCATGCACACCTGCTTCAGCTCATCATCGGGCTCTGCAGAAGCCCGACACAAACACACTGTGAGGCCACAGGGCTCATTTGGTGTTTTGGTTTCTTTAATCAAATTTTAAAGAAGAATAAAAACATGAAACCAGAAACTCTTGGTTGAGGAACTTTCTGGTCTTTTCAAAAACAGATCTTTATTCTGAACAGGTAAACATCAGTGCCTGGACTTTACACGGAGACGACGAGATTGTCAGATTCAGCATTTACGAAATCTTTGATGTTCAGCATAAAAACTAGCTGCTACAGAATGGAGCCTTCCCCCGTGAGCGGGCGTCACGCCACACATGGGCGTCACGCCGCCGCGCATGCTCCTGTAATGAAGACAGAACATATAAATAGAGAAAAAAGAATGTTTTTTTTTGAAAGAACTGAGCTGAATGTGTGATGAAGATCAGGGAGCAGAGCATCCTGGTCTCCTGCTGCAGCACAGGCGCATCTTTAAATGGCAGGGTGGGGGTGGGTGGGGCAGGGTGGGACAGGTCCCAGCAGCAGAGGTCGTCCCCTCTTATTCGTCTCTACGCTACGAAGCCAAATAATTCAGAATGAGGAGCTCAAGTCTTTTAGGAAAAAAAAAAAAAGAATATTCATAATGTGACCTCAGAGATAAAAAGAATAGTCAGGACCTCCAGCCCGGTTTTGTAGCCCCTCCCCCCTGAAGGCCCTGCAGTAACTAACAGCAAGAACGTGAACCTGGGCGTTCAGACGTACATTTATAATCATGACAGAAGAAACAAAGAGTCAGAGTGAAGCTTGTGTTTGCAGGACGGCTCGGTCCAGGCCTTCAGAGCCACCCAGAGTGGGCTTTGTGGTTACATTTTGGTCAGGGAGTCTGCAGCCCCCCCCCTCCCCTTTTCATTTGCCGTAAAACTTCTTGTTGAGCAGGAAGATGAGCAGGTTGACGTTGATGGTGGCGCGATCGAAGAGCCTCATCACAGCCACGCCTTCATACTGCAGCTGCAGCAGGTCCTGTGGGACAGAGGCACGCGTGAGTCCCCCCCCCTCAGAGCCGCATGAGGCACCAGGGACCATCCGTACCTGATACTCCAGCTGCACCGTCTCCAAGAGCACCCCCATGAACTTGGCCTTCACGTCAAACACCCCCACCGTCTCTGACGGGGAGATCTCAAAGATGGCGTTCTTGAACCTGCGGCGGATCAGTTGTTCAGAAACCTGTTGGAGTCTTTGGAAGCTGCGGGTCGAGGTGGGGGTGTCAGAACTTACTGGTTGGGTTGCAGATCCTCAATGGAGATCAGAACCCCCTTCTCGTGGAGCCGAGCAGCGGTGTACTTCTGTGAAACCTGCTTGCTCTTCTTGGCCTTGCTGTCCGGTTTCTTTGACAGCCTGAGAGGAGAGCAGAAGGTTCAGAGACCGGAAGCTCGGAGGTTTTCACCGCCATTCAGGAGAGCAGCGGTGGGAGGGGCCTTGGCTCGGGGTTCCATTCTCAACGATCAGAACAAGAGAGACGGGGTCATGAAGCCATCATGAGCCAACTGTAGGAATGAGAGCTTTTAGAATCCCTCCATCCACCCACCTATTCATCCATCCATCTATTTGTACATAATCATCTGCAACTGGAAGACCACATGGAAGTGGGGGATCTCAATCTCCTCTCCTACTAATTAGGTTTTGTTTCTGCTTTCTTTTAGAGAACTTTACTAAAGAAAAATTCATTATTTCTCTGTCTTATAGATTTTTATAACACACTTTTAACTTTTTAAATCTCCTATTTACTTGATCCAGAACAAAGATCTGCGTCAGAAGCTGAGGAGCAGAACTGGAATCTTTTTCCAGATTGGGGGGTGGGGTGTGAGTGTGGGGGTGGGGTCCACTCACTTGCCCTTGCTGGTCAGGTTGTCCATGCAGGTCTTGATGTACTGGTTGTAGGAATCGATCTGCACGTTGTAGAAGTTGGTCTTTGAGTTGAGGGCGGCGTTGGTCTGCTGGAGTCTCACCAGCTCCGCCTTCCTGCGCTGCCGGTACCTCCTCTGGTTGCGAATGTCCTGCAGCAAAGGTTACCATAATGACGCTGCTGGAAGAAACCACTGCAAGCCCCTCCCCCCACTCTACCTTGGCGATGTCGTTGATCAGGTCCTGGTAGCGGTTCTTGGGGTGGACCTTGCCCAGCTCTGCCAGCCTGTGCAGGTTGCTCTTGATCTTGTCCTTCTTGCCCTGCAGGGTCAGACTGTCGTCCACCACCGGTTTGACCTGCTTCATCTTCTCTGGAGTCTTGGCATCTCTGATGGCTCTTCTCTGCATCGCCCGCTGGTACTCTGCTTCCTGAAACAGAGACAGCATCAGCACCAAGATCTCAGCTGGAACTGGCAAACCGGCCGGAGACCAGTGAAGATCTGGCGTGTCGGAGCTTTCTTTCAAAATCAGGCTGAAGTTCTGGACCAGCAGCAGGGACCAGAGGCTAAACGCTGCAGCCAGAAAGTCGGATCAGTTCTCACAGGAAGGTGCTCACCTGTTCTGGAGAGGCTGTGGAGTCCAGGATCTCAGTGAGGGTCTCTCCAGGCTGGAACCGGATCACGTCCACGATGAGTCTCTTGGTGCTGCATGGAGAACGGAGCAGCGTGAGAAGCTGGAGACCCTCCGGTCCCAAAGCTGCAGGGGGGGCGAGCGAGTGCACTCACTTCAGCAGCAGCGTCCTGGCGTCCATCTCCACGTTCTCTTCTCCGGGAACATCAAACTTGTTGGTAAGTGTGAGCGAAACCTCGGTCTTCCCCATCAGCTCTTTGTTGGGGTCGTCAGCAGGAAGGGGGTTCTCACCTGGAAGCAGAGGAACAAAGTGGTCTGTCCCCCAAGCATCAGAGCACCTCCTCCCTTCATTGAATGAATCGACTGCGACTCCTGCTGCTTCACGATCATCTTCTCCGTGGAGAAGACGGGGTTTATTTAATTTAATGAAAACCTTAGACCCCAGATCTGAGCTGGATTGGTAATCCTTTAGAAGATGGTGCTACTCTCACGGTGAATGTTTGTCTCCTTTTAGTCTAGATTACAGAGTGGGACTTAAAACACAGCTGGGACTTTAAGTAAGTAACCTTTTCATTTTGGACAAGTGAAAACTAGTGTAGAATAACAAAATAAGACAAAAATTATATAAAACAAAATTATATAAACAACACAAGTCCAAAAAGGGAGTGAGAAGAAGAAAAATCTTAGACTTAACTTTGATTCCAAGTGTTTTCATTTATTTATTATTCATCCCAGAAATGGGGGGTTACATGTCTTGCGTTTGATTAAATAAAAGCAAAATTTACTTTGTCTGCCTTTTGTACTTATTGTTTTATTATTATTATTAAATCGAATTAAAATCGAATTAGGCCTCATCGCCCAGCCCTACCTCAACCCCACCCTGTGAAGAGAACCTCCCCCTCCCTCAGCAAACTCACCAATCAGAGACTCCACGGTGGGAACCTCGCCCAGGTCCTCCAGCAGCTCGTGGATGGGGTCATTGTGCTCAGGGGCAATGGCGTCCTGATGGTCCAGCAGCAGCTAACAGAGGAAGACGGAAGCTAAGACTGTAGAGCAGCTCCACATGGACACCCCCCCCTCCCTCCCCCCGCAGCAGGAGAACTCACAGTGTGGGTGTTGACAATCTCTCCAATGGAAATGTAGATGACCGGCTTGCTGACGGTGACCAGATCCGAGTACTGGTCCACGTTGAACTTGTCCTCCAGCGAGGGAACGTCACACGCCGACAGGAAGAAACGCCTGCAGCAACAATGGAGGATGAAGACAGAAGCCCCAGCAGGAGCTACCGCCACCCCTGAAGCCGTCTCACCTGAACTTCTGGTAGGAGGAGCTTAAATACTCGTTGATGGGGTTCAGGTGAGCGTTGTCCCCCAGGAACATTTTGTTGGAGGCGGCGTGTTGCAGCATCTTAGCCACAGATCCCAGGTTTCTCCTTTGCTCGTTGGTCAGCTGACCACCAGCAGACATTTCGATGATGTCGAAGGCATCCGGCGCCACGATGGCGGGGTTCATGTAGCGGTAATACAGGAGGTTCCCCACGATCTGAGGGGTCAGCATGAAACCGTCATAAAGCGTCACAGGCAGCAAAGTGGGTGGGGGGCAGGAAGACCAGGACAGGACAGGTTTGAGCGATGACAGATGTGTGCAGAGCGCAGCAGAGCTCACCTGGATCACAGAAACTTGGAAAAGCAGACCGCCACTGCCGCAGCGTGGGAAGAAGGAGAAGCAGAGGAAGGGGCAGAAAGGTGAGTGAAAACGGTTAAATGAGGGGGCAGGTCAGGTCAGAAACAACAGCGGGGTTTAAGGATCAGTCCACCACCTTCACGTTGACTGCAGCAGGACCCCCGCCCCCATCTGTCCCTTTGTGGTTGTCAAAGAACAGCATCCTGCTGAAGGACCATGACCTCATAAAGACTGGACCAGAATGACCGTTTCTGACTCTCCTCGCTCAACAGGACGGATGACATTAGGACATCCAGCAGGTTCCCACTCTTCATCCAGCAGGTTCCCACTCTTCATCCAGCAGGTTCACACTCTTCATCCAGCAGGTTCCCACTCTTCATCCAGCAGGTTCACACTCTTCATCCAGCAGGTTCACACTCTTCATCCAGCAGGTCCACACTCTTCATCCAGCAGGTTCACACTCTTCATCCAGCAGGTTCACACTCTTCATCCAGCAGGTTCACACTCTTCATTTAGTTTTTGGGCGGCCAGAGATGGAAGTCAACGAAACGTCCAGTAAAGTAAAGCTTCGTATTCTTTGAAGGTCTCTCCTGACCTGCAGGCTGGAGCAGCTCTGGACAAAGATCTTCTGTTGACTTCATCAAAAACTTGACCTTAATGCAGATGTGCTGTTGCCCCCTCCCCCCCCCCCACCTCTGGAGCTCCTAAAGGTCTTTCATTCCTTCGTTCTAAAAAAAACCTTTTATCGGCTTTTGGCTGTTCTCCTCCAACCCCACCCCCCTACAGTTCATCCTACACCCTGACAGCAGCAGGGGGGGAGGGGGGACGGTCTCTGACAGCAGGACTAAAGTGGAAGATCCCTACGTGTGAAGGAAACACGGCGTACGCCTCAACCCACACGGCAGAACGAAACACAAAGAAGGGAGAACGTCACAAACGCAGCAACATGAGATCAAATCTGAAACCTTCAGAAGCTCGTCCTCCGTGGCGTCGGGGAACCTCTCATGGAGCGTGTCCTTCAGCACCTTGGAGACGAACCTCATTCCATACCTGACACAGGAACATGGACGGTTACAGGAAGTCACCACAGACCAAACGCCTGACGCAGGAGTGAGGAGCCTACGGGATTTTCTCCACGGAGACGATGATTGCCATCAGGAACTTGTCAGTGATGGCCTTCATGTTCTTGATGGAGGCCTCCAGCCTGTTCCGGACCTCCTCATGGGCCATGGCCTGCTCTGGGGTCACGTCGTATGGCAGCTTACTGCAGAGCAGAGACGGTGTCCAAAATGAATAACTGGGTTCATCACTTGTAATGGAGCAGAAAGGCTGACAGTTGATGTTGGCTGAAAAGCCTCCGATTGGCTGCACATCTCTGGCTCTAGACGGGCCAATACTTAACGCACAACGTTAAGCTGCGTTCACGCCGAAGGCGATTCACGCATCAGGGGTGTCAACGTGCAGACACGACCCGAGGTCCTGGACGAGCGTCGAGCAGTGAACTGAACTCGCGTGGAAAGAGAGGAGGTGGGCGCGAATTTGAATTGCGTGAATCAAGTTTGGTGTGAACGCAGCATCAGAGAAAGCTTGGAAAGGAGTGGAGCTGCCTGTTGTGGGGAGACTGTGGTTGAGCTGAGACCGCCGTCATCTGCTCAACGTTCTGTTGTCGTTCCACACCAGTGTAGGATGAGAAAGTGTGATGTGGAACTGCTTCACTAATGTGACACTCCTACTGGAAATCAAACGTGGACACTTCCCCTTGTAGTCCATAGAAAAGTATTTTCCCCACACTGTACAACATTTTTTGTACAGTATTTTCTGCCCTATAACGCATACTTAAAAGTCGTAGGCATTTAAAAAAATAGAAATACAACATTGTGTCTTTTAATCCAGAGCGCCTTAGATTACTTCTGAATGTGTTTACTAATGTCGAAGCGATTTTGAGAGGAACATGGCGCTCTGTCAAAATGTCCATCTGTTGATTTTACAAGTTGCAGACGAGGTTGGGAGCTGCAGGTGTTGTGAATAAGCTAAAGTGGCTAACAATTCTAATGTGGCTAAGGTGTAGCGTCTCACATGCAGTTAAAGTCTCACCGACTCCTGGACTTATCTCAGAGTCTTTAGCCTTGTTAAACGCGCCTTACAGTTTGGTGCGCCTTAAAAAGACATTCATTGACCGTGAGCGTTACAGTGTGGATAATACTGTCCTCAGAACCCTGTTGAGAAGTTGTTAGGTTCCCTTTAAGAACACACTGAGGTGTTCACACTGAAGCAGGACCGTGTCTTCCATCACGCTCTAAGGAGGCTCTAAAGAAGCCTCTGGACAGCGTGGCTGAAACACTCTCCTGTGCACAGCAGCATACCTGGCCTCTCCGGTCTGCGTCTCCATCTGGTTCACCCAGCTCTTGTAAATGTCCACTGGGTCCGTCTTGATGTTCAGCGTTTTGTCGTCTAGGATCTCCTTAACTACGGGTGCCAGGATCTGCCTGAGTGCGTTCTGGCCTCGGGCGCCACGGTGGAAGCTCACCACCATCTTGATAACCGTTGGATTTCCTGTGACAATCTCCTTCATCTGGTCCACTTTGGACCTGCAAAGAGGCGAGGAAGGAACATTCAAAGCTTCAGCTGCTGCCAATCATCTGGAAGCTTCTGATGTTTCTCACTTGATCTCCTCCTGCAGGGCTGTCTTGAAGAGCTTCAGGAGCAGGTACTCCTCCCTTTGGTTGGAGGCGTAGTTGTAAAGTGTGAAGATGACAGAGTCCATAAACTTGGTCGATTTATTCTGAGGCATCTGAAAGATCAGCTTGGCGAGATATGTGGGGTTAGTCTGCAAGAAAGTAGAATTTTCAGTTAGGTGTTGCTGGATCAAGAGCAGATTTCTTCAAGAGCATTGCACAGGACCAAACATCTGCCAGAACCACATTTACCAGAACCACACCTGCAAGAACCAAACATCATACTAAACATCTGCTATAAAAACATTGAATCCAAAAATCAAATGTAACAAAATATTTAATTAAGTATTAAGAATGATAATGTGAAAGATAATGTCAGACTGAACAAAGCAATTGACAAAAGCAAAAAACTGAATCGAACCAAACATCTACCAGAAACAAAATATTAAATATTAAAAAAAGGAACCAAAGATCAGACAAAACTAAACATAAATCAAAACTTTGCATCAAGCAAAATCAAACACCGGACAAATTCAAAATTCAAACACAACTCTGCCAGAACCAGGTATCAGCCAGAACCACATGTCAGAAAAATCCATACAGACAAAAATATCAAACCAAAACTAAGATCAACAGACCCACAGATCTAATAAAACCATCAGCTACAACCAATCATCAAACAGAACCAAAGACCTGGGGGGTATTCCAGAAAGCAGGTTATGCTAGCTCCCACGGTAAGTTTGAGGCTAAGGAAGTTGATAACCTCAGCTTTCGGTTCCAGAAATGGAGGTATGTTTCAGGGTCTGTCAAGTTGCCATGGCAACTCATGCTCTGAACATAACCTGGTCTGGAGCAGGTTTAGTTGAAGGTTAGTTTGTTTACAGAGAGGTGAAGCAGCATGGCGTGTCCATTTGAAGATGATTTAGTGGATGAAGAAGCTCAGATAATACTTTTTCCACCGTGAGAGGGTGATAAGACCACATATGGATGTTGGAAAAATAAACTTTTTTACTTTGATCTAACTTAATTATTTGCTTCAGTTAAGATAATTAAAAATCATTTGTTTGTTAAGTCAGTTTAAAAATAACACGTAGTTATCAGACAGTTATTTTACTTTCATTCAAATTAATTCAATTAAGTAGGTGTAACTTTGGTGCTGCTGTTAGATCCGCACCGCAATGGATTGTGGGATACCATTCCCTTTGCCTGTCTGGACGGATTTGGGTTTAAGGGTGGCTTATTGACCAAATGTGTTTAGTTGTTTAGCTGTTTTACTGTTTACCAGTTATTTTGTCCTACTATGCTTAAGTCTCTGAACCATGAGTGAGATTAAAGAAGAGGATGATGAGTTTATAAAGCACCCCTAACATTAACCACTGTAATGACTATGACGGAAAAAAATGTTAAATAAATAATATAAATAAATAATAATAAATAAATTTATGCACTCCGCGTATTTTTTCTCTTCCTTTTTATTGTTATAAAAATGAGAATATCTGCAGGCTCAAACTTAGACATATGAGAGTTCAAGAAATATAATTAAGATGGATAAAATATTAATTGAATTGGAGTAATATGACATTTAGTTAGATAAATACATAAATTTGAGTTGTATAAACAATTATTGAGTTTTATAGAAATTAGGTTGAATAAATCTAACTCAATTACTTGTTACCAATAGAAGTAATTCATTTAAGTTGGCAAAACTCGATAAGTTATAAATATATATCTATGCGTCACATGAAAATGGAAATAAGATCAGAACTCGTGCGTTTACTTTGTCTGTTCTTTTACTACAAGCAGAAACTCTCTCTTTGGCTGATGATGCAGCCGTGTTACTTTTTGATGGACGTATAATCTTCATTCGGTGTCATTAATCTCCGTCTTCGTCTCACTGAAGTATAGCGCTTCTTTTTTTCTCCATGCGTTTCCATGGTGACTCCAGAAATTGGCGATCCATTGAGAATGTCTTTATGTACTTGACATGCACGTGCATTAACCCAGGGTTACCAAGTCGAGCGTAATTACGCCAACTCATATCCGGTCTTTTGGAACAGACATACCCAGAGTAAGCAAGTTCAGGCGG
Organism: Oryzias sinensis; assembly: GCA_037389245.1. Taxonomy (NCBI): domain Eukaryota; kingdom Metazoa; phylum Chordata; class Actinopteri; order Beloniformes; family Adrianichthyidae; genus Oryzias; species Oryzias sinensis. The sequence continues at coordinate 3,595,304 of CM074489.1, read as the reverse complement.
ATTTCAGCCAGAGTTCAGGGTTAAAGTCAGGGTAGTTTAAACATGCTTCCTGGAATACCCCCCTGGTAGAACCAAACATTAAACAAAACGAAAAAACTAGACAGAACCAAACATAAACAGGACCAAAATCCAGACGGGACCAAACATCAAATAGAACCGTAGACCAGACAGAACCAAACATTAAAATAAATGATCAAAAACAGAACAAAAATTTTAGAATGAGCAAAGATTAATTAGGAAAAATATATGAGACATAAAAACCGGAATTAAAATCAATTAGAGACTGAACCAAGCTTCAGAAAGAACCAATTACCATTCAAAACCAATCATCAAAGAGAACCAAACATCAAATGACTCCCAAATCCAACAGGACCAAACACCAACAAGGATCACATCTTTGCCAGAACCCAACATTGCTCAGAGCCTAAAAAAGAATCAAAAATCTAACTTAACCAACACAGACTAAATCAAACATTGCACAGAACTACACCTTAAACAAAGTTGAACAATGGCAGAACCAAAATAACCCCCCCACTGAAAAGGATCAGTAAAACCTGCTGAGTTTAAATTTATGGAGGCAGATCTCCCAAAGATGAGGGTCTGGATGAGACAAAAGCAGTTTGGTCTATAGGTATACACCATGGTAACGGGCAGGTGAAGATCGGCCTTACCTGTAACAGGTAAAAGAGGTACTGGTAGGCTTCCAGCTTGTCTCTCTTCTCCTTGCTGAGTGCCTTCAGCCCTCCCTTCTGCTTGTTCATCATCATCATGTCTGACAGCTGGCTCTTGTTTTTCTTGGTCAGCTTCTTGCTGTGCGAAACCACTTCCTGCAGAGTGATCTTGTTCTTCACCAGCAGGCCAATCTTGATGTCCATCAGGTTCAGGTCGTTCTCCAGCTGCTGGTTGGAGCGGATGTTAGTGATGACCTCTTCACGGAGACGCATCAGCTCGAGCTCCTCCTGGAAGTCCTGGTCACTGTGGTCCAACAGGTGGACAAACTTTCTGACCACGCCCATGGGGGGGTTTTCAGCATTGACTATCGGAACATTGGAGTATGGTTAGAGGGCGTGGAGGTCAGCGGCTGAATGTGTGTTTCACAGAGCCACCTACTTAGCGTCTTGTAGTCATCCCTAGCCTTGTTGGCTCTGATGAACGCCTGAATCTTCACCACTTCATTGATCTGGAGGACACAGCATGATCAGGAAAATGCCTCGTCTCATTTCAGGACGGAACTTAACACAACTGAAAGCTCTTAATCATCACTTCATCATCTACAGTCACAATGTGATAACTGTAAGCAGTGGAGCGCGGGGGCTGAGAGTGGGATTTTTAACAACGTCTGTTGGCAGCTCGTGTTTTTCAGAGTGCTGGAAAAACTCACATGATCTTGAAAGTACTTCAGGCGATCCTTATACTTCTTACGAGCTTGGTGCATGCGCACCAGCGACTGGATCTGTGGACGGGGAGGTCCGTTAGTCTCCATGCTTACTCAAAGCAGGCCGAAGTGGAAGCTCTTCAATGAAGTACCTTGACGGCTTCTTTAGTGTGGTCCTTTAGAAACTGCTTTCGGTCTGTGAACTCCTTCCTTTGTTTGTAACCTTTCCAGTGGGCCTGAGGAAACACGTCATCAAACTGAGCTTCGGTTTCTGCTCGTCTCACGGTGGCAGGCGTGGGTCTATGCGTCTCACCTGTATGCAGGTAACAGCCGGCTCCTGGGATGTCAGAAACTTCAGCCTCTCCTTGAGCCCGTTCCTCACCAGGTACCCTCGGCAGCGAGCCTGCAGTTTGGCGATGAGGGTCTCGTTGGCCAACCACAGCTGCTCTCGGTTGTACGCTGTGGTTACCCCGGAAACCACGCTCTGCCAGGAGAAGGCGGAAGCAGGTCAGGTGACTGAACTGTGATTGACAGTAAGAATGTCAAGAGAGGAGACCAACCTGTATGTCCTCTTTGTTGAGCTGGGTGCCGTTTTGCACAAAGTCCTCTGGTTCCACCCACGTGCCTTCCTTGGTCTTCAGGTTGTAGTAGTAGTTGTGCCCCCCCTTCACCCAGTGTTTCACCCAATCACTGTTGTTTTCACCTGGACAGATGGCGAGACAAAGAACAGCTTCACCACTCGTGATCAGTAGCGAGTACAAAGACAAAGACCCAACCTTCAACCCAAACATCTGCAACAAAACACAAGGCCCACTAGAACCAATCATCTAAGGTTCTGTAGTATCTCAGCTTTGCTGCTGTAGAAGTCATCCTGAAAGTGTCCATGACGAGGTTTGCAGCTTGACCACTGATGATTTTGAAGGTAAATCTTCTTTGGCCTCGTGGTAAATGTGTTAGGGATAAAAATCTAACACCTTTCCTCAGTAAACCGCTAACAATGACGACAAACGGCAACATCACAAAACCTCTCCAAACCTGCAAACCGTCACAGCAATGAGACACAAACCACACATTCAACTGGAGCGCAGTACACAAAGTTGGTCCCGTTATGCAATTCATTGTTTTGAGCAATTCATTATCATTCATAATTCATTCTCCATTTTTAATTGAACCTAATAATTGCTGTGAAAAGCCTCATTTAAAGGGTTTTCCTTCAAATGTGTGACATTGTGGTGCAGTAAAAGATCGAAATACAACTAAAAAAGTGGCTTTATGAAGTTTTTTTTAAATTATCATAACAGAACCTTTATTTCTACACCACCAAAAAAAACCTCTCAGGTCCAGAATGCTACATCAAAAAACAGACGGAACATTTGTCCAATCCAAATGTTGACCAGGAACTTCTTTAGTCTGGCGAAAAGTTTTGCAATGGCTAACGTCCTTGCTGCGAGCATGAGCATGAGTTTAGCTAGCTTTGTTGGACGCCATATTGGACAAGTCGAGATGCCGGCTCACTGCTGTGCTACAATTGTACAAACAGACCCTGAAAAACAAGGATGTGACTTTCCCCAAATAAATCATTACTGTTAGCTAACAAAGGAGAGCTTCCTTTCGGAATACTGAACATTTAGGATGATCGTTTAGTCTATTCAAAGTCAATGGTAGCTTTAGACGTCGCACTATTTCCATGTTTTCTGGCAGGACCACCAAAAGCAGAGGAAAATAAATTAACCAGGATTCCCTCTGTAGCGGAGAGCAAAGACCGCTGGGGGGTGGCACATCCCCCGCAGCGGTGCATCGTGACCGGCTCCAGCTCGGCAAGCCCTGACCGCCGCTGGCTCTACGGTGCACGCCAACCCAACCTCACCGCACCGGGCGGTGGACTAAGTGCTCACTGCGTCCGCTTTCCCGTCCGCAGGGCCCCCCAGACCGGCGCAACTGTCAACCGGGTTGCAGTGCTCTCAGTCCAGTACGACCACGTCTCGCCGCCCTGGGTGCAGACCGGCCCATGCACAACGGGCACGCTTGCGTTCTGCGGCGATGTCTGCTACACACTTACCTGTTTCAGAAACGCCGACCAAGGAGTAAAACCTAGTCTGTGTGTAGATTTGAAGAAAATCACAACCATTTCTCAGGAATGCATCATTTCCTACATAATAACGTATTCATTTGTAGAAAATTTGAAATGCCGTCGTTTTCTTTATAAAATCGGACAAGAATTAAGCATTTTACGGTCATTTTACTGTATCTGCTCTGCCTCGTCTTAATGGTTACAGATCTTTCAAACATGGCGTTGCTCTTTACGCATCTTGGATAATGGTTACAGGCTAGCGTAGCATTTCTAGAAATATATAATATATAATATATTGGTTGCACTGTGACAGACTGGCGACCAGTCCAGGGCATCCCTTGCCTACGCCCAAGTGGCCGGGATAGGCTCCGGCAACCCCGTGACCCCGAAAGGGAATAAACGGTCAAGAAGATGAATGAATTAATATTGGTTGCACTCCCAAGTGGGTGCTGTGCATTTTTTATAATAAACACTCCAGTGGTCCGGTTCTTTGTACGAAGAAGCCTCATCACTCTGCTTCCATCTATGGTGCCGTCTTGAAACACACATTTCCCACCCGCCTGTCCTTCTCTGCTCAGCTAAGCGTTTCCCCTCACCAGACACTTTCACCTGCGTTCAACACCTAACAACAGCCTAAACGTGCAGAAACAGTTAAGATCAAAAATTAGATTAACGCAAAAAAAATTAAAAAGAACAGCTAATTTGTTTGTAATTAATTAATCCCAATAATATGACACCACTAAATAAGATTTCCACCTGCCTAATGCATTCATGAAGCCTTTCACTGACAGCAGGTGATGACCTTAATCCAACACCACGACTGTCAGACATTCCTGGTTCTGGATCTGTTGCCCAAAGGTTCGTGTTCTATCCTCAGCGGGACAGAACATTATTCAATGGGACCACTGGTGACACAAGACCTTAACAAAGCCACATTTGGACCATTCTCACAGACAGCCAGCTGTGATGTTGAGGAGCTGCTGCTTGTTTTTCTATGAAAAGGATTGTTTGGGTTGGAGAATTCCTGGAACAGTTCTCCTGAAAGGAACCGTGTCTCTGCATGTTTGGCTGCAGCTGTGAAAGTTCTGGAGAGGTGGGCCCGGGGGGGGGCTTCGAGGAGATTCACTCTGGTTTGGACTGAACCCTCTACTGCAGCAGAAGGTTCATCTGTTTTCCCAGCAGAACCTTGGATCTTACAATGGTTCTGGAGTCACCTGGTGGTCAAGAACCCAGTTACCCAGCAGAACCCAGGTACCCAGCAGAACCCAGTTACCCAGCAGAACCCAGTTACCCAGCAGAATCCAGTTACCCAGCAGAATCCAGTTAGCCAGAAGAACCCAATTAGCAAGCAGAACCCAGTTACCCAGCAGAACCCAGGTACCCAGCAGAACCCAGTTACCCAGAGGGACCCAGTTAGCCAGAGGAACCCAGTTAGCCAGAGGAACCCAGTTACCCAGCAGAACCCAGTTACCCAGCAGAACCCGGGTACCCAGCAGAACCCAGTTACCCAGCAGAACCCGGGTACCCAGCAGAACCCGGGTACCCAGCAGAACCCAGTTACCCAGCGAACCCAGGTACCCAGAAGGACCCAGTTAGCCAGAAGAACCCAGTTACCCAGCAGAACCCAGTTAGCCAGAAGAACCCAGTTACCCAGCAAAACCCAGTTACCCAGCAGAACCCGGGTACCCAGAAGAACCCAGTTACCCAGCAGAACCCGGGTACCCAGAAGAACTCAGTTACCCAGCAGAACCCGGGTACCCAGAAGAACCCAGTAACCCAGCAGAACCCAGGTACCCAGAAGAACCCAGGTACCCAGCAGAACCCAGGTACCCAGAAGAACCCAGTTACCCAGCAGAACCCAGTTAGCCAGAAGAACCCAGTTACCCAGAAGAACCCAGTTACCCAGCAGTACCCAGTTACCCAGCAGAGCCCACGTACCCAGCAGAACCCAGGTACCCAGCAGAACCCAGGTACCCAGCAGAACCCAGTTAGCCAAAGGAACCCAGCAGAACCCAGGTACCCAGCAGAACCCAGTTACCCAGCAGAGCCCAGTTATCCAGAGGAACCCAGCAGAACCCAGGTACCCAGCAAAACCCAGTTACCCAGCAGAACCCAGTTACCCAGCAGAGCCCACGTACCCAGCAGAACCCAGGTACCCAGCAGAACCCAGGTACCCAGCAGAACCCAGTTAGCCAGAGGAACCCAACAGAACCCAGGTACCCAGCAGAACCCAGTTACCCAGCAGAGCCCAGTTAGCCAGAGGAACCCAGCAGAGCCCAGTTACCCAGCAGAACCCAGTTAGCCAGAGGAACCCAGCAGAACCCAGGTACCCAGCAGAACCCAGGTACCCAGCAGAACCCAGGGACCCGGCTCTTTCGTCCTCACCGTCTTTTTTCTTGTCTTGCTTGGCCTTGGTCAGGTCGTCTTGGTACGTCTGCGCACACTCTGGCGTGACCCCGTACAGCCCGGCTCCTGGGTTTCGCAGAGCAGCCAGAGTCTTTGCTGCCTCTCCGTCCTCCACCGCCTCGTTGATGGTCTGGATGGCCTGTGAGACTGTAGACATCAACGTGATAAGCCCCTCCAGCCCCTCCAGGCCACCACAGAAGCTGAAAGTCAAAAGCTCTTACACTGCAGTGCTTCCTTTGTGTCCTGGTTGGCCCTAATGATGGCATCCTGGATCTCATCCAACCACAGCACAGCAGAGGGGTCCTGTGTCTCCTGGACAAAAGCAAGACCACAAACTTGAGCCCCCACCATCACCCCCACGAAGCAGAATTAGAATTCCTGCAGTTCTGCCTTTGTTTCTGCTTCACGGACCACGATTGGCTGCTTTACAGGTTAAACTGGCGTCTACAGCACATAGCTCTTTCAATAGCCTTTGATTAACCATGTGGGGGAATAAAAAACACAGCGACCACGGGTCATACTGACCCCCAGCTGGTCGTGCTGACCTCATACTAGTACACCTATACCACTGGCCCTTGGAGAACCCTGTTCAGCCTCTTTCCTCCATTGCTCTGCTAGAGCTCATCTCATTATTGGGCTCCAGCATAGCTTGATCAAAGGCAGGTGTGGTAGGGCAGGATTGAAAAAATGCAGGACAGTGTTCCCCAAGGTCCAGGATTTAGGATCTAAACTTCAGTCTGGGCTGTCATTAGAAGTGTATGGTGTGACCGAGCCGCCGTTTGGAGCAGTTCTAGACCACCACCATCCATTGAGGAGGTAAGGCTGCAGTACTGCGCACCTCCTCCAGAGGGCACTCTCCCTGCACGTAAACCTGAAACGCAGCTTCTGCTTTCACCTCAGCAGACGAAAGGGGCTCCGTCTGTGCACGTGTGCAGACAAAAGCAGGCGGGTAACTCCGATACCTCGTCTCATGCACGTGCACGGCCCTCCTGCTCCACGGTGAAGGTCCTGCGGGTGTGTGTTTGCGTGCACGTTGACTGCAGGCTGAGGCTAATGAGTCAGGGCTCTGCAGGGTGTGGTCGCAGAGCGGTTCAAACATGCATGTGATGAGCACATCACAGAAACAGGAAGTGGAGCTGAAAAGCCGATTCATGACAACCGGTCTCCAAAACTTTACTTCCGAAACTCTTTTTCTTTAAAATCCCCAGACAGGAAACCTGACCCACACCAGGACAACAGTGCAAACCCCAGAGTCCCACCCAAAAGGCGGCGTTCCTGAGGCTTGGACAGTCTAACAGGCGCGTCAGCTCCGAGCTCTGCAGTCCCACCAGCAGAAGATCCGGCTCTCCTGGCCTCACGTGACTCGCTCTGGCCGTCCTCTCAGACTCCAGGTTTGTTGTGCCCAGATGATCGCAGGAAGCTGCAATCACTTCCTGCATCTCGTTAGTCCAGCAGCAGCTCGGGGACGGCGCCTGCCTGCAGCTTTCTGCCCTTTTATGGAAGCAAAAACTGAAGTCCTGCGTTCCTGCCAGTGGGCAGAGGAGGGACGCAAAAACCCCTGAAGGGTGACCCGCTTCAGGTCAAGCCATGCTGCCGACATGTCAGGCAGACCGGGTCCAGGGTGGCGCTGCCAGACCGGACTGAACCGGGACAAACGGCTGGCTAAAAGGATCCTGGTTCAGCCCGCCCAGCTCTTCGCCTCCTGCAGCCGGACCTCAGCTGGGTCAGATAGGAAAATGAGCCAGACGTGCACAGACCTGAGCACTGATGACACAAGCAAATGAACGAGCGAGCCAACGGGACGATGGCGCCGCTGCATTCAAAGCAGCAGACGGCTAAACGGTACCCCACCAGCGAGCGCTGCGTTTGGGGGGGGGTAATTCTCTGCAGTATGGGAGATCACAGCAAAAGCCTCTTGGGTCACTGTTCCTGTTGACCTCTGGGCTCCCACGTGCGCACACACACGTGCACGCACGCAGGTCACATCAGCTGCCAGCACGTTTGTCATTTTCCCTCCTACGGTTTTGCTCGACGTGCCGCAGCACTCCAGCGGTTAGTTCCATTCTGGTGAGCTCCAGACCGAGATTTACGATCTTCCTTTCCTCCGTCTAGAAAAACTCAGAGGACAGAAAAACTGTGGAGAATATTTTCCGGATTTGTTGTTAAACGATCCAAAGCTACCGTGATGTTCATGTTTTGTTTCCTGCCGAGGTTAACCAGGAAGTTAACAGAAAACCTTCACAGTGTGACATTGTTTAAAGTGGGAAAAAAAACGTTTCTTTTGTAAATCTGTGTTTTTCTCCGTTATGTTTTGTCGATTCTCATCTCCTGCTTTGAATAAACGTTTGTGATGAAACACGCATTTTTGAGGTTTCATTCATCCAGTAAAAAGACACAAACTATCTTTGAAACAGTAAGAATTGTGTCTCCATCTGTGAATGGCTGATCTGGATTTGGAATTGGATCGGCGCTGCTGCTGATGCTGCTGCTGTAATCCAGCCGTGGCCATCTTGGTTGGAACCACGGCCTTAAGTGTTCCAGTGGTGTGAGAACGTTTGGGCACCCCTGATTTCCAAGACTGTTCTTCATAAATCATCGGTTGTACGGATCTCAGTTAAATATATCATATAGCAGATGAACACAGTGAAGGGTCAATGACCTTATAAAACAAATTTTGTGTTCCAATAATTATTGCTAAAGGATGTCAAATCAATAAAACAACAGGGGTTCCCAAACTTATGCACCTGCCTGGTTTTGTTTAAGTAATTATTGCACCGTTTCTTTGAATCCAATAAACTTTATTTCACTTCTCAAATATCACTGTGATCGTCTGCTATATGATATATTTAACTGATATTGATGATCCAAACAACCAATGATTTATGATCTTGGAAATTATCAGGGGTGCCCAAACCAGGCAGCAGAAGACCGTGAAGAACAGAGGGGCTCATGGGAATCATGCGTTTCATCATCATTTCCTGCTCTGAGTCCTTCAGGTGGGTTCAGCTCAGGTGAAAGACGCCACAGCTCTGTTCCTCCATGACTGACGTGCTCCCCTGACCTCTGAAGAAGGTCGGATCTCTCAGTCAAATGACTAACTGCACTCAGATCCCCTTTGCATAGGCCGTTTGCATATTTCTTATGACCGTTCCAGAAAAGCAAATGATTTCTAGAGCGGAGAGCCTTACGTGAGCCTTCTCTCTGCGGGCCTCCAGCAGCTTGTTGTGGTAGTGCTGAGCGATGGACGGGTCCACGTCCGTCAGCTTGGCTGAGGGGTTCAGCAGCATGTCCAGGGTCTTCGCCGGATCCCCCTCGTCCAGGGCCTCGTTGATCTGCCCGATGGCTGCGATCCCTGCAAACAGGAACGCGTGCCGCTAAATACAGAGCAACGGGCTGAGGAGGTTGCCCTTCCAGATGCTGCTCAGAGTCTGCTCTCACGTGCGTGCTCCTCATGCACAGCCAGGTTGACCTGGTCAATGCAGGCCTGGATGTCATTCCAGGTGAGGAAGTCGCAGCCCTCCTCTCTGGCTGCAGCTTTCAGACGCATCAGCTCGTCCATGTACCTGAGGAGAACCCGGAGAGAACCGTGTGAACCTCCAGCAGGAGCCCCTCCCATCCGCCGCCAGCTGCCCCATCTCACCTCTGAGCGTACTCGTCCTCCACGTTGCTGAGCCCCGTGACGCTGCTGGACAGCTGCTTCCACAGCGCCGCCCGGTCGCCCACATTCAGCGCCTCGTTCATCAGAACCACAGACGACAGCATCTCCACGGCAACCAGAAGCTCAGGATGGCTCAACGAGCCCTGGAAGGAAGAAGACAAAGTTAAAAAGCGAAGTTGACAGGACGGTGGCTGTCATAGAGCTGGATGGTTGTCGTGTTCAGACTTGAACAAAACGTGCTGCTGTGTGACTGCCGGTTCAACGCTGACTGTACCTCCGGGCTCTGCTGCTGCAGGCTGGACAGCTCCCTCTGGTACAGGTCGGCGGCGCTCGGGTAAACGTCTGGCAGCTGAGCGTCGGGGTTCATCAGCTCCTCCACGGTCTTCTCAGGGACGCCCTCTCTGATGGCGGCGTTGATTCGCTCCACCGCCTCCAGCACTGTCAACAACGGCGTCATCAGCGCGGACACAGACGAGCGGGGTTTCTACGGAACGTGAACTCACTCTTCAGGACGCTCTCTGCGATCTGGTTAGCAACGTCCACGCCGCTCTGGAACTCCTCCTTGGATAAGGCTTCTCCTGGAGATGCCTGCGAGGAAAACGGACGTTTCTGCAGACTGACGGCCAACGCACCAGCAGAGGGAGAGCCCCCCTTCGTGGCCTACCCGCTCTTGGCTCTCTCGGTCCGCCTGCAGCTGCTTCAGGTACCAGCCTTTGTTCTGCGGCTCCAGGTTCTGAACACCCATGGCTTTGAGGGCGTCGTACAGCTTGTTCTCATCTCCACTCAGCAAAGCCTGCTCACCGGCACTCAGGGCCACGCTCACTGCGGGGGAAATGCGTGTGAGGAGCGGCGTGGGAAACGCCGGACGCAGAAGCTGGAGACTCACTGTTGACAGAGTTGACGTTGCCCTGGATTTCAGCCTGAGTCAGAAGCTCGTCGTAGATGTCCCTCTCAGTCTCAGAGTTCTCCATCTGCTGTTGGAGCAAAGCACCACCAGTGACCTACAGCTCTATGCTTTGTCTCTCTGCGTGTGCTGGAGCGCGTGAACCCAGACCCATGAGGGGGGTTTTGGGTCCGTCAGACTTTGAAGTCGGGGCCTCTTACCCGTTTGCGTGAGCTGGCCACCTTCTCCCCCTTGGCGCGGTACAGGGTGTCGTGGTACTGGCTGGCCGCGCTGGGATCCAGCTGAACCAGCATGGCGTTGGGGTTCTGCATAGCTGCCAGCGTGCCCTCAGGCACCCCCTGGTCTATGGCCTCGTTGATGGCGATCACTGCAGCGTGCACTGAGGCGAGAGAGGAATAACACATCCACGTCTGACCGGGAGAAACTCCTCTAAAGCAGAGCCAACAGGCCGGCGGCTGCAGCTCTATTACTCTCAGGTCTACTCTGGAAATCAGCACAACCTAATGAGTCAAACGCTGATTTTAGCAGGTTTTACCCAAAAGTGAAGAAGGGAATTTTACTTTTTATTTGGGAGGTAAAAGAAGGAAAAACTGCAGGTTTAATGTCTCCTAAAGAAGACATGATGCCCTGCAGGATTCTGAGGATGCTGCTGCAAAAATTGTTGAAAACTTACTTTTGAATAAATCCAAACATTCAAGGCATTTAGATTTGTGAATAATCTACGTCCAGAAAACCTTTTTCTCAATCAGCTGTGAAGTTGAGACTCGTTTAAGGACCGGCCTTTGGCTTTCACAACACACCATCTTCTCACAGTTTGTGACATTACACACCATCTGTGGCTGTGAGTCCTGATGGAAAAGCTTTTTGTTTTTGAAGCACAGTCATTTTTAGGTGGGGGAAAAAAAAAAAAAAAAACAAGGCCTAAGCCCCGCCCCCTCTTACATGCAGCTTCATCCACTGAGAGCTCATTGGCTAAGATCCCACCAATCTTGCTGAAGGTGGGCATTTGGATCCCGTACTTCTCCAGCTCGCTCTTCATGTTGTTGATCTCCTCCTCTGCAGGAGGGAAGCAGAGACGGATGAGGGGGGGGGGGGGGGCACAGACAGGAAGAGGTCTAACTCTCACTAATGACTTTCACATTTACCACACACACACACACACAGGCTGGCTCAGAAGCTTTCCAGCTTCAGGACGTGACGGGTGGAAAAAGGAGGCGCCCACACTCACCAGTGAAATCCACTTTTCCGTACAGATCCTGTATCTGGGGGGCCAGACCCAGCTTGAACAAATACAGGCTGTGGAGGCAGCAAACGCACAACAGTTACACAACTAACCACTACTCCAATAAGGACAGGTTTCATTCATGAACATTTCTGTTCAGACTCATGTCACTGTTTCACATTTGTCTGTTCATGTTGTTGTTCTACTGTCTGCTGTTTGTGTGTTGTTTTTTTACATGCATGGGGACTGACCTTTGAACCCTTAGAAACAGTACTAAATGCAAATGTTACTGCGATGGGATTCCTTTAATTTGTTCTAAACACATTTGACCAGAATTACAGTGAATTTCTGATGTGAAGAACAGAAGTATAAATGAAGAAAAAGTCTGTCATTAAATCTGGGTTCATATGTTACATTTCATTCACTGATAAATTTTGGCGGCAGACTTTTGAAAAACAGCAAAATAAGACAATCTAGCTCAGAAATACAAACCACTGCGGTTTGGATCACAGAAACGAGTCTGTTCCTGTCGTTTGAGGCTCCAGCTCCCACTCCGACCATCTTCTGATGCGTTCCCAGTGGTCTTAACTAGGAATAAACCATTGTAGGCGGGACTGTTGGTGCAGAAGTAAGCCTCCACTTGTTTCCCGTCATCCCTTTGTTTAAACTCTCTCCTGCTAGCTTACAGCCCCTCACAACCCCAACCAAACAGTAGCGGTGCAACTCTGACAATGAGACCACGGCAAACATGTGCTACAGGCCAGACTTTGGCCGCGCCGGCCGTAAGTGTTTGAAAGGCGTCTAATAAATGAAAACTTATTGTTGATTGTAGAAAAGCAGCTTCTATCAACAGCAGATTACAGGAGGGGTGTCAGTTTGAGTGACAGGCTGGGAAGAACCCTGCAGCAGAACCAGACTCAGAAAGGGAGAACGTCTGCCTTAACAGGATGGTTCTGAGAGGACCAGAAAGAGACCGACCAGCAACGCAGAATGGGTCAACAGGAGCAGCAATTAGACAACAGGAAGCATATGAATGAACATAAGATAGCAGTTCATACAAACCCACAACCGTTACACACACACACACACACACACACACACACACACACACACACACACACACACACACATCTGCGCATGCACGGGTCTAGCCTGGAACCAGAACCTGGTCTCCAGCGTCCCCGGAGGTCCAGCTTTGGTGGAAAGAAGATCCACCTCAGGATGAGAGGTATGCAGAAATTACGATTTCCTTCACCCTGATTGGCTCTTGGCTAGGTTAAGCCACGCCCCCCACAGTCTGTGAGTGCGGACACCCACCTGAGCGCGTGGATGCAGTAGATGCAGCGCGGCATGTTCTTCCTGTCATAGATGTCTGTGGTTTCAGGGTAGAAGATCTGAAACCCAAGAGGTCACAAGGTCAGAGAAGAGCACGGAGGGGCAGGAGAGAAAAACGGGGCTCAAAGACATCACTGCAGAACTTTCTACAATGTGGATTTTTTTTCTTTGCTTTTGCGAGGGTTCTTAGCAAATGTGCTACAGCTGTAGCCCCTCCCTCTATCCCATGTGACTGGTGCTGAAACTGCAGACTGAACGGAACAGAGGAGGGTTCCAACATGAGGCTGCAGACAGAAATGTCCCCTCCTGTCCCTGCTGAGCTGATCAGACCTGCAGATGAAGATCATGAAGGAGAACATTCCTGGAGGCAGGAGTCTGCGTTTTCTGCGTGTTTGCAGAGCTCACAACCAGGTGAAAAAAATCTCATTTGTTCTGTTGTGACACAGAGAAGGGTGGTGACGTCATCAAGCAGGCCCAGAAAATGCTTAAAACGCTCAAATGTGATGGGACATCCTTCACAAAACATGCATCTACTATTTCCAAAGTCAAGTCCCCAGTTGTCCCGTTTTTGCTTTCAGAAGTCTGAAGAACTCTGGAGGTGGACCAGACACCCCCAGCCCCCATTCCAAGACAAGTCCACTTGGCAGTTTTGGTCTTTAAGCTGAAATCTCTGAGAAAGAGCCGAGACGTTGTGACAAGAGCCCCCCCAGCCTGAACCGTGACCTGCAGCCGCACTCACCTTTGGGAGGCCCTTCTCCGCCATGGCGTTGAGCCACTGGATGACGTTGTCTGTGTGCCTGAAGTGGAGGCCGGTGGCCTAAGAGAGAAACGCCACAGTCAACATCTGGACAAACACCAATGTTGAAGAGCATCAGAGAACACAAGATAACACGGAAAAACATTCCCATTATCTAGTCATCTATTTCCAAAGTCTTCCCAGTGGTTTTTAATCAGGATGTTTTCAGACAAAACCCTGTGTAGTTTAATAAATGAATCGTTTCTGCAGCAGTTCTTCAGAAATTCATCGTCCCTGTTGCTGGGAGTTCAGAACAGGAAGCTTGTGAAGAACAAGAACACTCTGTAAAAGACCACAGAACACAGAATAATAACAGACCTACTCAGCCTCACTCCTGGGGGGTTCTGTTGACCCACAGGGTGAGTCTGGGAGGCTTTGACTGTAGGGGGAGGAAAAGTCGTGTTCACCTTGTAGCGCGTCTGCTCGCGGTCGTAGATCTTCTTCAGGGAAACGGTTTGGGGGGCAAAGAAGTTTCCCAGTTTGGCCAAATAAACCCCGTTCCTCAGCCCCTCCTCCAGCTCCGTGGTGGGGGGCAGCTCCTCGTCCAGACAGGCCTCCATCCATCTGCAGGGAGCAGGACAGAGCACATGGAGAAGATGCTCCTGCATGGACACCGGATCACAGTGATCTCCTTCATAGTCCGGGCTTCGGATCAGCGGAGGATGCTCGTGCACACACACGTGCACGTGGAGCTGTGCAGCAGCTTTCCTTCCTGTGCTCAGAGCTCAAAGACAACATCTGGGTCTGGGTTGGCACCGGGTCACGGAACCTCGGCCCAAATTTCTAAATAAAACAATCCTCTTTGGTGTCTTGAGACGTTTGCGTGTGTTTCAGACGTTTGCGTGTGTTTCAGGCGTTTGCGTGTGTTTCAGACGTTTGCGTGTGTTTCAGACGTTTGCGTGTGTTTCAGACGTTTGCGTGTGTTTCAGATGTTTGCGTGTGTTTCATGTGTTTCAGACGTTTGCGTGTGTTTCAGGCGACGCAACAACAAAACAAGGCCGGACTGCCTCCTGACCTCACATGACGCTGGATTGGGAAGTGAGGACAGACAATGACTCAGCAGCTTTCGTCCATAACGTCATGTGCCGTGTTTGTTGGAGTACAGGTCAGGTTTTTTTTGCTTAGCTTGACCGCAGCTTCCGCTCCTGCAGCGCTGCCCTCCCCAGCTGGAACAACCCTCCTTAGAAAGTCAGCCAGCAGACTTTTCAGCCTGGAAAGTCTGACCTGTAGCTCCGCCTCCTACCCCCGCCCCACGTCGCCAGCTGAGAACAAGCCCCCCCTTTCTCTGTGCCCCGGAGCTGCCAAAGGCTCAACAATATACGTCTTTTTATCAGGGAAACGCGCCCTGATCCGGCGGCATAAACACCGACACGCCCTCCTCTGGAGTCAACACAGTGACTTCAGTGTGTGACCGCCATCAGCCAAAATCAACAGTTCTCTTCAGATCCTGATTGTTCCTGCGATCCACTGAATGAGGTCATGAAGTTTAGAATACCCGGGTCCAGTTTCTGCTTGTCTGCTGCAGCGGCCCCCCCTCCCAGAGTGAAAAACACGGGCCTGCATGTTCCTGTCAGAGGTAAAGGGAGGAGTGACACGCGGCTGGAAGCATTCCCACATCCAGCAAGCTCTGGGGCAGTTCAGAGGTCATTCTCATCGGAAGCCCCCCCCCTCCTGGTGTGGAAAGCATCTGCCTCCACCCCCCCACCCCCGTCTGCAGCTTCACACAGGCCGGCATAGACCTTTCCTTCCTCTGAGGCCCGTGATGGTTCTTTCCTTCATAACCTAACATGAAAGGGCACCGCCATGCCATCTCAGCGGT
Organism: Oryzias sinensis; assembly: GCA_037389245.1. Lineage (NCBI taxonomy): Eukaryota > Metazoa > Chordata > Actinopteri > Beloniformes > Adrianichthyidae > Oryzias > Oryzias sinensis. The sequence goes on along the minus strand of CM074489.1, from coordinate 3,579,718 downwards.
GCAGAGTTTCTGCTCACACTGTAGCTGTCTGCGCATGCGCAGCTGCAGCCGTCTGCGAGAACTGCTCACTTTCTCCAGACCACTGGGACATGTGGAGCAAACAGGGGTCAGACCTGCTGTGTTCTACAGTAGAATCGTTATCGTCGGCCGATCACGGACATCAAAGCGATAAAGACTCTAAAAGCCGTCCTGCGGCGCGGCGGCAGACCGGTTCACCTTCTCCATCCTGAGCCACGCCTCCCTGCGTCCGTTTTCTGTGGTCTGTTTCTTGTTGACCCGACACCATTGTTGCTGACAAAGCTCGCCACCGCTTTTGCAGCCCTCTGGGCAACACCCTCCGCTGTATGTATATGACGTCAGCGCCAAGCCAATCAAAAAAACAGACATTGAAAACAGAGTCAAACCTGAACGTACCGCTACAGAGAATAAACGTGAAGGACTTATTAAATATTGGAAAAATAAAAGGGTAAATTTGAAGAAAAAAAACTAACCTAAAAAAGAAATACTGAGAATTTAAACAGAAAAATTGGAAATTTAAAACTTGAATGACAAAAACTTTGCACCTAAAACTGTTACTAAATGAAAATAATGTTTTGCATTTTCCACTTTTGTTTTTCGTTTCTGTCCTTTGCTTTCAGACTGAGTTGACAGTTTCAATTCGGACATTTTAGTTTAGTTCAACCTAAAAGTGCATCACAGCACATAACACACACGTGATGACAGCTAAAAACAACAATGTCCTGAATCCATTTTTAGGTCAGTGAATCAGATCGTTCAAAAGAATCTAATATCTACGATGAATCGGATCAGCAAAGACAAATCATGATGCAAATTGAATCATTAAAACCCAGTTTTACAACCCTGCCTAAAGTTCGGCCAAAGGGATCATCATTAGAACATTCTAGCACACCGGATGGTCACATGACTTTGCTAAACTCAAAATGTTTCCACACATTGGACTGGAATGATGGACTGATCAGTGTTTGCTGCATCTTGTGTGTTGTGCGCTTCAGTCCATCCAGAACGCTGCTGCTCGAGTCCTGACTAGAAGCAGGAAGTACCGTCACATCAGTGCTGTCCTCCGGTCTCTGCACCAGCTTCCTGTAGCTCAAAGACTAGACTTCAGAGCAGATCTGCTGGTTTCCAACTCTCTCCATGGCCTTGCACCAAAGTACGTCTCTGACATGTTAGCGCCATGTGAACCATCTGGGACTCCTCCTGCGGGGGCCCAGACTTAAGGCCCGTACACACCGGGACGATAATCGCCAGGCGTTATTCGCCAGCGTTTTTCGCCACGTTTTTTGTGTTCACACCCAGGCGACTTTCGCTGACGATGAGCCGAGCGAACATGCAATTTCATTCCCTGACGTTAGATGGCGCTTAATGTAACCAGAAATACTCCTGTACACAAGGTGGCGCTGCGCAACTTTACGCTTCTTAAAGTCGCTTTTCACCCAGAAGAAGAGAGCAAGTATTTACGCGATTGTCAGAATCATACAAAGAAAACATGAATATTTCAAGCACCAGTAGCTCCAACTGGTGCTTGGTTCGGGGATATTTTATAATGTCCGTCATTATTTCTTCGCGGCAGTGTAGACGCTACTTGGCGTCTACCTTCTTCGCTGGTATGTGTGCTCAGCAAGGCAGTTTTGTGTTTGAGCGCCCCCAAGTTGTGTTTTACTGTAACTTCAGAAGCTCCAGACACGTGTGCAAAAGCGCCATTCTAATTGGTCAAATAGATTTCGACGCGACGCGTCGAAAAAAAAAAACGAACCCGAGGCGGTTTTTTTTTTTTGACGCTTCGACGCGTGGCGTTTTTTCGCGTCGGTGTGCACACTCTCATTGGTGCCCTTTGTTTAGTCAGGAGGCGTTAAACGTCGGCGAAAATCGCCGGCGAAATTCGTCCCGGTGTGTACGGGCCTTTAGGACTAAACAACGTTTCAGTCTAAAGGCCCGTACACACCGGGACGAATATTCGCCAGGCGTTATTCGCCAGCGTTTTTCGCCACGTTTTTTGTGTTCACACCCAGGCGATTTTCGCTGACGATGAGTCGAGCGAACATGCAATTTCATTCCCTGACATTAGATGGCGCTTAATGTAACCAGAAATACTCCTGTACACAAGGTGGCGCTGCGCAACTTTACGCTTCTCAAAGTCGCTTTTCACTCAGAAGAAGAGAGCAAGTATTTACGCGATTGTCAGAATCAAACAAAGAAAACATGAATATTTCAAGCACCAGTAGCTCCAACTGGTGCTTGGTTCGGGGATATTTTATGTTTGATTTGATTTTGATTTGAAATGGTTTATTTCAAGCAATCAAATAGGAGTAATACACACAAAAGCAATATAATCATCAGTTATACATTCATACAGTAACTAATCAAACTTAGGATAATTAGACATAATTAATAAAAATTGCTTGAAAGGGAGTGGAAAGAAGCGAACTTATATAATCCCACCCCGTTATACTATAACCATTTTATTACATGATTTATCAATATCCGGTTCCTAGGTTTTATCAGACAGAATTAAGAATCATAAGGAAATTCGTCGATTTTCGCCGACGTTTAACGCCTCGTGACTAAACAAAGAGCACCAATGAGAGTGTGCACACCGACGCGAAAAAACGCCACGCGTTGAAGCGTCAAAAAAAAAACGCCTCGGGTTCGTTTTTTTTTTCCGACGCATCGCGTCGAAATCTACTCGACCAATGAGAATGGCGCTTTTGCACACGTGTCTGGAGCTTCTGAAGTTACAGTAAAATACAACTTGGGGGCGCTCAAACAAAAAACTGCCTTGCTGAGCACACATACCAGCGAAGAAGATAGACGCCAAGTAGCGTCTACACTGCCGCGAAGAAATAATGACGGACATTCTAAAATATCCCCGAACCAAGCACCAGTTGGAGCTACTGGTGCTTGAAATATTCATGTTTTCTTTGTTTGATTCTGACAATCGCGTAAATACTTGCTCTCTTCTTCTGAGTGAAAAGCGACTTTTAGAAGCGTAAAGTTGCGCAGCGCCACCTTGTGTACAGGAGTATTTCTGTTTACATTAAGCGCCATCTAACGTCAGGGAATGAAATTGCATGTTCGCTCGGCTCATCGTCAGCGAAAATCGCCTGGGTGTGAACACAAAAAACGTGGCGAAAAACGCTGGCGAATAACGGCTGGCGAATATTCGTCCCGGTGTGTACGTGCCTTAATGCAGCTAAAAGCTGGAACAGCCTACCTGAGGTTCTGAGACCGGCCTCTACTGTGCTAAGGTTCAAATCCAGACTCAAAAGATTCCTGTTTAGCCGTGTGAAGGGTCCTTTTCCACACCTCTGTTCATGTTCTTTTCTCTTTTAAAGTATATTAATTATGTATGTTTTTAACCTTTGTTATGCATTGGGATTCTTATACAGTTTCCTGTGTTGTGAAGCACTTTGAATTACTTTGTGTACAAATTGTGCGATACAAATAAACGGGCCTTGCCTTGATTGGTCATTTTTACGGTATAGTAAAAAATAAACCTACCATGTCCTTATGCAAATGGTGTTTTCCAGCATCAATATAATTGATTTCTATCATTTTAGAACGAGTTTATAATGGTCTAGGTCAATTGGATTAACATCTTCCCTCAGACAGACGGACCTGGATGGAACAGAGATGGATTCCCTGGTTAACCGTCACAGCCCGACCAGAACCGGAGCGTCTGTGGTTTCAGGCGTGTCGTCTCGTCACAGCTGCATGTCAGCCGGCAGAGAAGACCCACACGAGCAGCATTACCCACCCAAACGTCTGAAACGTTGTGTCACCAGCAGGTATGATGTGTGTGGGGGGGAGGGGGGGGCTCAATACATGTGTTTACAATAAAAACAAAGTTGTGGTGCTTTCCTATAGAAACAATAAAAATCCAGAACTACCACAAAGAAACATTCCAGAGATGCAAGAGCGCCAGTAACCTTTCTGACACACCCGTGTTTTTACAAAAGCAAACTAACCAATATAAATATAGTAGTTATTAATTGTACTATATTAATACTTAATGCTGGTAATAGTTTGCATGGAAACAGACTCAGAAGCTGTTGATTTGCAGGAGTTTTTGGGGTAAAAGAACTTTTCTTCAGCCATTGTTCTACTAAGAAAAAGACAGAGATTGGGGCTTTACATTACACAATGCTCCCTCCATCAGCAACACACAGGAGCGTTGGGAAACGCGTTGAAAACAGGAAATTACAGGCCGAAGTGAATGCTTCAGAGGGAACTAAGCCTGTCCTTCAGAGCGGGAGCGTCAGAGAGAAGCACACTGAAACACACACAAGCCCGCCTAATCTGTTAATTGTAAGTCGTGCATTAAAATTACACCCCCACGCCATCCTCCTCGCCGTGATGTAAGATCTCCACGGTGTTGTGAAAGAAAACAGTGTCAGCAGGAGGAGCCCAGCGAACATGAAGGACTACAGATGACAGCAGTAGGAAACCATCACGTTGATCAAAAATGACTCTCGGGGAATCTGAGACTGTAATAATGCTGCTGCTGTCATTTGAAAGCTGTGGACAGGGATCTGATGAAGGGAAAGCCTCCGTCTCTAGTTTGTGTTTTCCTTCCAGTTAACTTAGAAGACGGCAGAATGACGGAGAAAGTTGACTTCAGTTTATTCCAGTGTCCCAGAAGGAAGGCTTAGGACCGGTCTCTACTTCAGTCTAGCTCTCAGTCTTAGTGACGTCAGACATCATCGGCAGTTGGAGAACTCGCACCGACCAACGATGTCAAACTGGTTTCAGAGTAAATTCCAGTCGTGCTTCACCTTCCCATGTGTCACTGCTGAGATGAAGGAAAAACGAAGACTTCATGCTTTCACTTCATAACCGAACAAACAAAACTTCTAGTACAGACCAACACTGATATGGACATGGGGGGGGGGGCATCACCAGGGCAACTGACACTGGTGGTAACATCACTCTAATGGAGCGGCTCACCATCAGCCACAGACCTGGGGGGGATTCCAGAAAGCAGGTTATGCTAGCTCCCACGATAAGTTTGAGGCTAAGGAAGTTGATAACCTCAGCTTTCGGTTCCAGAAATGGAGGTATGTTTCAGGGTAGGTCAAGTTACCATGGCAACTCATGCTCTGAACATAACCTAGTCTGGAGCAGGTTTAGTTGAAGCTTAGTTTGTTTACAGAAAGGTGAAGCAGCATGGCGGGTCCATTTGAAGATGATTTAGTGGATGAAAAAGCTAATACTTTTTCCACCGTGAAAGGGTGATAAGACCACATATGGATGTTGGAAAGATAAACTTTTTTACTTTGATCTAACTTAATTATTTGCTTCAGTTAAGATAAATCATTTTGTTGTTAGGTCACCTTAAAAATAACACGTAGTTTTCAGACAATTATTTTTCTTTCGTTCAAATTAATTCAATTAAGTAGGTGTAAGTTTGATGCTGCTGTTAGATCGGCACCGCTAGGGATTCTGGGAAATCATTCCCTTTGCCTGTCTGGACGGATTTGGGTTTAAGTGTGGGTTTTTTTTAAAATGTGTTTAGTTGTATAGCTGTTTTACTGTGTTTTACCGTGTTTTGCCGAGCTATTTTGTCCTACTATGCTTACGTCTCTGCACCATGAGTGAGAGTAAAATAGAGGATGATGAGTTTATATAGCATCCTTACCACCTAAAACTGTTATGACAGTGACGGAAAATTCTTTAATGAATTTTTGCACTCCGTGCATTCTTTTCCGTTCTTTTTATTGTTATAAAATGAGCATATCTGCCGGTTCAAACTTAGACATATGAAAGTTCAAGAAATATAAGTAATTAAGATGGAAAAAAGGTTAATGGAGTAATGTGACATTTAGTTAGATAAATACGTAAATTTGAGTTGTATAAACAATTATTGAGTTTGAATAAATTTAACTAAATTATTTAAATTATTTTTCAGCCGTGTTACTTTTTTGATGGAGTTATAATTTTTATCCGACGTCATTAAAATCTCAGACTCCGTCTCACTTCCGTCTCAAGTGTCGTGCTTTTTTTTTTCTCCACGCGTTTCCATGGTGACTCCAGAAATCGGTGATCTATTGAGAATGTCTTTATGTGCCGTGCGTTAACCCAGGGTTACCAAGTCGAGCGTAATTACGCCAACTCATATCCGGTCTTTTGGAACCGACATACCCAGAGTAAGCAAGTTCAGGCGGATTTCAGCCAGAGTTCAGGCTTAAAGTCAGGCTAGTTTAAACATGCTTCCTGGAATACCCCCCTGCACTGGTGTCTGCAACACATAACAACCATCAGAGCAAGCTGGTTCTTCCAGATTCTGTTTCCCCGTCAGATCTGACAGGACTCACGTTTATCCTCCGACTCTCCTAACTAAACTGCTGAAATCCTGGACCCACCTTGAGGAGAGATCCCCACCCTGTCAGAACCAGAACCTACAGTCACTACAAGGGTAGGATTTGGAACGCCACATTTCAGAGCAGAAATCTCAACACCTGAATAAATGCAAGGTTTTGTTTTTCTTCCTTTGTTTACCATGTGCTCATTTTCCAGCCCATTTCAGTATCAAATTACTGTATTTCACCGGATTACATGGCGCAGCATCAATGAATGATCCACTCATGTCACATATAAAGCAGGACAAGAGTCAGAGGAGTCCGTAGGTCAATCAGACTTTATTATCTGCATTCACAGTAAGTAGAATTCTAGCTAGCGACTAGTTAGAGTATTCACAACACCTACAACGCACAACCTTGTATGCAACATGTAAAAAAATGAATACCGCTAAAACAAACGTTACTCTGACTTAGAGGCTGCACGATATGAGGAAAACTTGCGATATGCAATATTAGAGATTAATATTGCGATAACGATATCATTTGCGGTATATAAACAAATAGAAAAATGCCAAAAACATCATTCCCATTTCAAATGTCACAACTTTTTAGAAAAATGCTCACAACGTCAAATATTTTTGTTTCATTAAACATTAAAAATGCCTGAAAGGTGTAGGAGGGACAGAAAACTCCCCTGGAACTGCCTTCCTGTTCTTTTTTATTAGTCACCACAACATTTCCCCACTCAGGTCCAAACTCTACCTGAACTAGGGTTGGGCGATGTCCCCTAAATTGACCGTTGACGATGTTTGCTGTCAACCATCGGGATGGACGATGACATCGTCGTGGGGGGGGTTGGGGTATTTTTACATTTTTCGTTCTTATATAACTGCTAGCGAAGTGGACCGGCGGAGCGCAAACTTCCAGCTTTGTGTTTGATGGGAAGGGGGGAGGGGGGTACATGAGCGGTATGTGTGGGAGATTTAAGACTGCGATCCGTCCCGCAGCTCTAGGGGTACAAGCAACCGAACTCAGAACCGGGTCTAAAGGTGTGTGTCTGAGCACAGCTCGGATCGTCAGCAGACACAGCGGTTTGAACTTCAAAGCAGAAATGTCGCTCAGTCCTTCAGACCGTACAAACAATCACGTTGATTTGTGTTTCCAGTCGTGTCCCGACTAAAATAAAGGCTGATGTTATTCTTACATATTTACGTGCAGCCAGGTTGCAGCGCCACCCAAAGCTAATGTTGTTAGCCCGTGTTAGCATACTGCTAATCCTGGCTTTGTTCAGAAAAAGCACTGACCACACGGATTAAAATTCAAATGATGAGCGAACAGGTGTTTCATAACAACCGTAACATTATTAAAAGCACGTTTAGAAGATCATCTCGTATTTTACAGAGCTGAAATGTCAATGTATATAGCCGCTCAGCGCTGTTTAACATCGTTTTGTATTGAATTGTTACATTCAATAAAGTTTGGGAAAAAAAGCCGCTCGGCGGAATTTATATCCTTCCGGTTTTCAAACTCTACTGCGCATGTGCGAATGATTTATTCCGACGGAAAGTGTGACCTTAGTGAACGTTTTTATATTCTGAAAACATTTTTCTGGGCCCATCTACACGGTTGGATTCTAATCCGACCATTGATCCCATCAAGATATTTTGTACATGTAACCGCGGCTTATGGTGTTGACTCGCAACGTGGTGGGGCGTGGCATCACGATGGTGTCTCTCCATCGGGATGTCAGTCACCCATCACGATGGACGATATCATCCATCGGCACAACCCTAATCTTAACCCTTAGTTCTTCAGAGCTTCTCTGCTGTGAAACAGTGAGAGAGGGAGAATCCAAATAAACTCAAAACCCAGCAGATAAACTGGACTGAAAACAGGCTCTGAGTGCAGATCATGACCTCATGTTCAGGTTATGAGCCACTTTCCGAGATCAGAGCACCTCGCTGCATTCCTGAGAGCTCCACCCCCTTTCCTCACCTGGGACATTCCCATCATGCCTTACTTACAGCAGCAGTCTCTCTCTCTCTCTCTCTCTCTCACTCTCCCTCACCTGTCAATCAAATCCCAATCTACCCTGAGGGGAGATTTCTGAGACTGCCATGACACATTTAGAGAACAGTATGACATCAGACCGTCAGAATCTGTTGTCCATTCCTTCACCAACCCACAAACCATCTCCACATGCTAACAGAACATCTACCTCCACATGCCAACAGAACATCTACCTCCACATGCCAACAGCCCGTCTACCTCCACATGCTAACAGCCCGTCTACCTCCACATGCTAACAGAACATCTACCTCCACATGCTAACAGAGCATCTACCTCCACATGCTAACAGCCCGTCTACCTCCACATGCTAACGGAACATCTACCTCCACATGCTAACAGAACATCTACCTCCACACACCAACAGCCTGTCTATCTCCACACACCAACAGAACATCTACCTCCACACGCTAACAGAACATCTACCTCCACATGCTAACAGAACATCTACCTCCACACACTAACAGATCATCTACCTCCACACGCTAACAGAACATCTACCTCCACACGCTAACAGAACATCTACCTCCACACACTAACAGATCATCTACCTCCACACACTAACAGAACATCTACCTCCACATGCTTTCAAAACATCTAGCTTTACAAGTGGAGGATATCCTACCATGTGTCAAAATGTTCTCTAGAGCAGCAGGTGTGGAAATGTAAGTTTCAAATCAGGGTCTCTGGCCTTTTAGTGACAGTCACACAGGAACCTGTCACCATGACAGCTGTGGGTTTCTGTGGCAACAAAATGACTCCATAGCAGCTGAGTCACTTCCTGTCTGGTACGTTCCTTCCTCCTCTGAACCTGTAGCAGTTCAGCTGCAGAAAACAAAGATGGAGGCTGACGAGCTAGAGTGAACCTCACCAAGAAACAGAGTCTGAGGCCTTCATCAGATCCTTACTGATCTGGTGGGAACACTTTTTGATTGGTTTGAGGGTGGCCGTCTCTGCAGAGAACAGCCAGGCTATCAGACAGATGGACAGAAGCAAGAACACATACAGAGCTGGACTTCAAGGTCTACTTCCATTAAGCCAAAAACTGAAGACCATTTAGAACCAGGACCAAATCAAGTCAAAAATCACAAACTATAACTAACACGCCAAACCTCTCAGAGGTGAGGGGTTCTATGCTAAAGGTGAGAACACCAGCCAGGATCAACGTGCACAAACCCAGGGTCAACGTGCACAAACACAAGGTCTGGATGCAGGAACCCAGGGTCAACGTGCATAAACACAAGGTCAGGATGCAGGAACCCAGGGTCAACGTGCATAAACCCAGGTTCAGCGCTAGCAGCCGTCTTACCTCTTGGCCTCCTCCAGGTGACACAGGTACTCGTAGGCCATGTTCTGCATCCGCCGCTCGTCCATCTCCTCAGCAGTCAGCCGCTCCGCCACGTCCAGAACGGCTGCAGAGAGGGGCAGAGTCACACTGAGGTCATGACCTGGCCAGCAGGATGCTCACAGGGGGCGGAGTCTTGCCCTGGGGTCATTGCCAAGTTTATGCACTCAGGTCCTGGAGACCAGCCTCAGATCAGACCTGAGCCCCTTCACCTGGGATGTGGGGGTGTTCTATGACCTGAAGGTGCCCTCACTGAGCATGTGCGAACAGAACAATCAGTTGAAGTGTTTCAGATCCTCTAATGAGGAGGAGGTGACTTCAGGATTATTGTTAGTGAAGTGTCTCACTCCACTTCTTGAGTCTGGGGGCGTTAGCTGCTTCTAAGCGCGGACAGAAAGAAAACTTTTATCATGTGGGAAAGTTTTCCCGCGCGGGCCATCAGGGATCACGGCTGTGTCAGGAACTGAGCGCGCGCGTGCGCGGACACTAAACGGGGGGAGGGGGGTGAAATCAACCTCCTCCGGGTGTTCTACAGACGCGGAAGTCGGAATGTAACGGAGCTGAATCTGGACCTAACTGGGTTTTTCCTCGAACCGGGTTCTGGTCCGGCTCTGACTGGACCTGCACCGGGAGCGGAGAGTTAGTACTCACAGCCGTATCTGGGTCGGGGCCCGTCGGCGTCCTCTGAAGTTGACATCCTGTCGTTAGAAACGAGCTCCGCGCTCCGCTGTTCGCCTCGGTTCGGAAGAAACAGAGCAGCGGGGGTTCGGGGGGGTTCGGCACAGTCCGTCAGTGCGCTCTCCAGAGATCCAGACTCGGGCCAGTTTTCGTGCTCTGCGGTCTGTGTCTCCCTTAGACCTGATGGGTGTGTCCTCGGTACAAACTTCAGGAAACACGGAGCATGCGCAGCAGCGCGCCCTGCTGTTCACATCAACGACCTCGAAGACCGGTTTTCTGTTTAACAGGTGAAACTATGGAAGCTTAAATGTCTCAGTTTGTGTCTTTCTTTCTTCACAGTTCTCTATTTTATGTGGGTTTTTTTTATTCCTGTTTCCGTTTTTTTGTGCTGTTATTGTTTTGTTGTTTGCCCCACTTTTGTGTGTTCTGTTTATGTTTGTGTTGTCTGTTGTTCCTTCTCTTCATTTGGGTTGTATGCCTGGTTTTCTTTGTGCCGTTCAAGTTGTGCTGTCTGTAAAATTGTTTTGTGTTGTTTGTGATGCTTATTTCTTTTTGTGTTTTGATTTGTTTGTGTCATTTCTGAAGTTTTTGTTTTGTCGTTAGTGCTGTCTGCATTGTTTTGAATTGTTTTTGTGATTTTTATAGATAGATACACTCAAATGATTCAAGCCCCTCTTTCATGTAACACAAATACATGCTGTTTGTTTTATTTAAATATATTTATTTTAAAAATATGTATCTACATTTAATTGACCTAACATAAATGTATTAGTAGTTTCACCTATAAACTCCAGTTAACCAAAATAACTGAGTTCAATTAAGGGAGCATGCTGTGCACATGTGGCTGCAACGGAATTGAGGCACACTCCCTTTTACACGTGCAAAATCCTTCTTCGGTGATTGTTTTTTTATTGGTTGAATGCTGTTTTCTTGTTTCTCTATCTATTCTTCTTATAGTATCTTCCGCCGTCTTTTGGCTACATTTTTTCACCTATTTTAACCATTCAACTGTTAAAAGGTTCAGCTCTTTCGTCTAATGCCTGCTATGACATTTGGTTCTTCAAATCCTCCAACTTTTCAAAGAGGGAAAAGCTTCGTTTGTGTTTTTCCACGTAAAAAAACGTACTGTGGCTTGGAATCATTTCAACTCGGTTTCTCCCAATAAGAGGAAACACGACGAACCTCATTTATAGAGAAAATGATTCTATCTCTTTATACTGGCGATTCTAAGTAGCCAAAGAAGAGTTAGCTCAGTAGATCAGCCAATGGCATCTACCTGCTGAGGTTCTAGGTTCAAGACTATCATATCATAATCATAAAATGATTTTTGCCTTGCCTTCATTTGCAGTAATCCATTCATTAAGTGAATGGATTTCTTTCTGTTTGGCTTTTTGTGATTAAATTGAGTTTGACTAACTCAATTACATTTCATTGCATGAAAGAATTTTCTTTGAGTTGGGGCTACTCATATTTATTGGATGGAAATCCTGCCCACAATTAAATTGAGTTCATCCAATGAGTTATTTTTTGAGTGTAGCCTTTCAGTGTGACACCCACAGAAGGGAGGAGGACCCTCCAGAGGATCAACCCGTACGAAGCCACTGGACCTGACAGCATCCCTGGATGGTTGCTGAAGGACTGACGCAGGCAGTGGTTCCCACCTGCCTGAAGACCGCCACAACTATCCCCATCCCCAAAACAATCCCCAGTCTGAATGGCTTTTGGCCGGTGGGCCCTACCCTGATAGTCATGAAATGTTTTGAAAGGTGGTCATCACTGACTCTCATCAACGTCACCAAGGACCTGCACCAATATGCATACAAGACAAACCGATCCACAGAGGATGCCATCTCCTCTGTGGTCCACACAACCCTCACCCACCTAAAGAATAAACGGCGTATACTTATATAGCGCCTTTCTTCCTACAAGGACAAAGCGCTTTACAGTCACAGACCCATTCACCCAGTCACTCACACATTCACACACTGGTGGCCGCTCCGCTGCCAAACACAGGCGCCCGCCTACCACTAGAGGCAAGGTGGGGTTCAGTGTCTTGCACAAGGACACTTCGACTCATGGGCGTGCAAGGCGGGAATCGAACCTGCAATTTTACGATCATGGGTCGGCCACTGCACCACGGCCGCTGCACCACGGCCGCTGCAGAATAAGAACTTGTACGTTCGTCTTCTCTTCGTGGACTTCACATCAGCCTTTATATACAATCATCCCACAGACCCTCATCCAAAAACCGCATCCACTTGGGCTGGGCTCCTCTCTGTGAAACTGGATTCTGGACTTCCTGACGGACAGACCACAGTCTGTGAAGACCCCCGCCGTCTCCTCCTCTTCCATCACTCTCAGCACGGGCTCCCCACAGGGCTGTGTGCTGAGCCCCTTCCCCTCACCGTGCTCCTGCATGAGGCTATAGTATAAAGAGCAGGACCACCAGACTGAGGAACAGTCAGACTGCTTAACTATTGAGGATCCCTGTAGCCCACATTGCCTCCTCCCCCTTCCTTTTCCTACATTCCCCCTTTCATAGACAAACGCATCTTGACAACAGTGTTATATTTATATTTTGTGCTAATCTTGTGTAATACTCTATAGGAATAGTGCTAAGTTCAAGTCACTTGTAGCACACTGATATATCTATTTCTTGCACAGTAATCGTCTGGTCCGGGACCAGTCACCAAATTTCGTTTCACCCCTGTGGTGAAGTGACAGTAAAAAGTCATTGAGTCTATATATGGAGAACCAACCAGACAGTAGTGGTGGATAAAGAACAGAGGAAAGCCGTTGGAGTGGATGTGGCAGTGCCAAGCGATGGGAACATCAGGAAGAAGGAACATGAGAAACTGGAGAAATACCAGGGACTCAGAGAAGAACTGGAGAAAGCCTGGAAAGTGAAGGTGACAGTGGTGATTGGAGCACTCGGGGCAGTAATATCAGGGTTCTGTTGTTTAGTTTGGTTTTTATAATGCTTTCTGTCATCTTCTGAGTTGCCCTTTGTTACACCAGGCTCAGGATGCTCAACCACAGCTGTCTTCATTTAGTCAATTCCCCTCAGTGTACATAAGTGTCTGGATGTCAGTTCCTCAGTGTCTACATCCCAAACCGCTTCTCTGAGCCAGTTTTTTTTTATGTCGTGTTCCCTTTAGATAATTAAATCCCTTTTTTGTACTCCCGGATTTGTTGTTGTTTTTGAGTTGCCCATCATGACAAGTAACCCCTAAACTGGAGGAGAAGCTACATTAGATCCCAGGAAAAGCCTCAGACATTTTAGTCCAGAAAGGCACAGTTCCAGGAACAGCTAAGATACTATGCAGAACCCTTAAGCTTAACTGCTCATTAATGCACATTTCTAATCAGCCAATCACATGGCAGCATTTAGGCGTGTACGGTGGACATGGTCCAGACGATCTGCTGCAGTTCAAACAGGGCATCAGAATGGAGAGGAAAGGTGATTGAAGTGACTTTGAACATGGTTTGGCATGGTTGTAGGTGCCAGACTGGCTGGTCTGAGGATTTTAGAACCTGCTGATCTACTGGGATTTTCACCCACAACCATCTCTAGGGTTTACAGAGAATGTATCCAACATTGAGGCAGACGGGCTACAGCAGCAGGAGACCACACTGGATCATTTAAGTGTATTATAATGTTCATTCCTCACCATTTATTACCCCAAAGTGGTATTAGTTGCCCCTCATGTCAACTAAGAACAGGAAACTGAGGCTACAATACACACAAGTTCACTAAAACTGGACAATAGAAGATTGAAAAAACGTCTGGTCTGATGGTTCTCCATTTCTGCTGCCACATTCAGATGGTAGGGTCAGAATTTGGCGTCAACAACATGAGAGCATAGATCCATCCTGCCTTGTATCAACGGTTTAGGCTGGTGGTGGTGGTGTCATGGTGTGGTTCTAATACCACAGTACCTGAGTATTGTGGCTGATCATGTCCATCCCTTTCTGACCACAGTGTACCATCGTCTGATAGTCACTTCCAGCAGCATAAGCCGCCATGTCATAAAGCTCTACGTAACAGTAACATACTTCTTATTACATTGCGCAACAATGTATTGACAATCATATATATATATATATATATATGTTTTGTGTTTAAAAAAGGCTTTAGTTTTTATGCAATGTTCAGCCCATGGAATAAACGCTGAAAGTCTGCACTTCAATGGCATCTGAGCTGTTTTATTCAAAATTCACTGTGGTAATGTACAGAAACAAAGTGAAAAAAAATATGTCTCTGTCCAAATTTCTATGGTCCTGACTGTTGGTCTGCAGATATGAAACCGGCTGGAATCACCCAGTTGGCTACCAGTCACAGAAGAAACCCTGGGTTCTATTCCCAGCGAGCCAAACTCCAGTGTTGGTGCCTCAGGTAAGGCTGTCATGCTGCTGCCTATGTGGCTTCTTCCTGTGCCATGAAAATACTCAGGAGGGCATCTATGCCACCCCCCCCCCCCCCCAGGTGGCAAGCTGAAAGATGAGCAATTACAGGTATATGCGTTGCTGATATATTGAAATATATTTGATGTGTTTTCCAGTATACTACAATATATTTTTCTTTTGTAAAGGTTTTGTTTTGTTAAAGTGTGCCTACGTGTGCCATGCATCACTGTTGGTCAGAATGCGATTGCTGTGCGGTGAATGTATTTTTGCTGCATGTGTGCAGAAGTGTTAACCTCTCTACTTCTTCAGACTACAGACAATGCACGATGGAGCAACGGCCTGTGGAAATTATTGTTAATCGCATAATAAAACTTTGTAACCTGGACCTGTGTTTGGCATTTATCTTTTTTTCTTGTTGTAGCAAAGTAAAGTAATGAAGTTTTATCAGAAAACGCGTCCTTTCAGCTCCCGATTCTCTGAAGCCCTGAGCAGACTGCAGACTCTGCTGTTTCTGTGAAGCAGCTCTGACTTTGTCAGAGATGATTGGAATAACAAGAAGAGGTTGTTTTATTGGACATACCAGGATATGTCCATGTTGAAAGGACAACACGTGAAACCTGCAGTTTTGTTGTGGGTCTATGAATCCGTTTAATTATCCTCAAGTGTTTCCAGCAAACAGGAGCTTTTGATTGAAACCATCTGCTGGCTGTTTGCTGCTGGGCTCAGACCCAAGAGAATGAGCCCAGATGCAAAAATTGGATAATTTTGGAAGGTAAAACAAATGGACAGAAATCAGCATTATGGTAAGTACTGGGTCAGAGCCAAAAGGCGGCTTAAAGCTGTTTTGCATGCCATTTAACTGCCCTCTCTTTTATGCCCCCCATTTACGTCTCACCTCTCTGTCTCTGCAATTATCAGCTGTTTATATGAATACTGTTGAGTTTATTTATGGAATAAAGTGACGAGTGGCAGCAGCCTCTAGTTTTCTGGTCAGCCTGCAGGACAAAATGATCCTGAACCATTCCAGAGAAGCAGCTTAAACAGGCAGCAGGAAATGCAGTGGAGATCTCTGACCACCAGAGGGCGCAGAGCTCCTGACAAAGCTCTCACATTCCAACAGGTATACCAGAAAAAAAAGAAAAAACACACCAGTTTTCATCCCAAGTAAATTTTTCTTTCTTTCTTTAAGTTACAGCCATTTGTCAGATTCTGGATATACCGAAACACTTTCTGGAGTCTTCCCTGAACTGTGTTGGAACCACCTTCCACAAAAACAATGAGATTTATCAAGCATGAGGGAGGAGGGTTCTGGGTCTATATTTAGCACGTCTGAACGGCGGGTACCTAGTGGAAGAACTTAACACAAATGTCAGCATTCATTGTTGGAGATGGAGACACCATGAGAGGTAACAGAGCTGAGGTTCTTCGGATCGTAGATGGTAAAATATTGAAATCAGTTAATGCATAAAAAACTGCATTAAAAAGAGTCTAAAACACCTGAAATATGAATTAGACTAAGTTAAGATGTAAAAAAGGACAACTTGACTAAAAAGCATGAAACAAATAAATATCTGATAAAATATCGTATAAAATATAAGAGTAAAACTTCTAGATCCCAGAGTGGATGAGGTCCTTATCCTCAGGCAGGCTGTTCCACAGACGACAGCGGGCCTCGCCGTGGTTTTTTTGTCCTGACCCCACGGTCCTTCAGCAGGCCTGCCGTGTCTGAGGACCTAAGGGCTCTGGGAGGGTCATAGGCCTAAAGCAAATCCGATCTAAAAGAAGGACCAGGACCATGAACACTCTTACAAACTATTAAAAGAATCTTAAAATCAATCCTGAAGCTGACAGGGAGCCACTGCAGAGATTTAAAGATTGATGTGTAATACATTTTTATAGTTGAATTCACAATTAAAATATGATATGTAAGCAATTTCACACTAAACACGCATCCGTTTGTGTTTTCTTTTTGAAAGCTGGCTGGTTCTGGTAAAAATTGCCACCTTTTTCTGTTATTTTTCATGAGCTGAATGCAACCTTGACAGCAATTATAAATGAATAAATTCCGGTCATTTCCGTTGGTTTCATGAATGAACATCAATGGAAACTAAAGGACATAATCTTCTGTCTTTTGTGTTTAAGTGTCACATAAACCTGAACAAAAAAGACAAAGGATTGTGTTCATTGCATCTGAAGCATTGACTGTAAATGAGAACAGCAGAGGAGCTTAGATGAAATCCAAGATAATTAGGAAGACTAGTCTAATTAAGTACAAATCTTCATTAGCCTTGTGGGAAATGTTGCTCCATGTTTTACTCCTCCATCAGTACATTTGGCTGTATTTGGCGCCTAGCGAGTGTTAATTTTGGACCCCGCCTGGATTCCTTCATCCTGTCTAAACTGGTCGCTGATGTTTCCTCTGATCTTTTGTCCGTTCTCCACAACCTTGCTTTTCCTCTCTACCTATTCACATCTGCAGTTGCGAGTTGGTCCCCCCCCGGCATGCTTCTCCAACGTATTCTACACAGACACATTCAGGTGTTCAGACTAGGAAAACCGTTTGATCTGGACCCCATCTGCTTAATTTGCTTCGGATCGAGTCCTGAACCTTACTGTATTAGTCTGTATTCAGACTGCCATCAAGACTTTCCTGTTCCAGACTAAAGCTAGTAAACAAAACCATGTGACTAAAGATCTCTTCACTCATTGGTCAGGAATTATGAGGGTGGGGCAAAGCAACTGGAGACAGAAATTATGAAAGTCCCGCACTTTTAGTTTATTAAAGCTTTGTATTTCGCTTACAAATGTACTCTGAACGTCTGTATCAACGTCAGGCTCAACACCTTTTGGTCTGGTGGAAGTGTTCATCCATCCACACTTCAATGAGTTGCTGTGTCTCATCGTTGTGGTGCTATTACATTATTTTAAGAAAAATCTGTTAAGGAACTATATATTGGTCCAAAGCTCATCTGTTGCTACATTCCTAATCTGTTTACATCGGCTACGGTGGCTGTTTTGGTCCAGTTGTTCGGCTCCGAGGACGGATTGTTTTCAGACTGAGGAATCTCAGAGCGAACCGAAGCTCAGGCCGATTGGAAACGAACCAAGAACACCTCCAAAGATGGGTCAGAGAGCAGTTCCTGGTCCCAGACCAGGGTCCGCTTGGGTGTATTCAGACTGATACTTTGTTCCGGATAATCAGGGGAAATGAACTCTGGTTTACTTAAAGCGGACCAAATGGGTCCGGTCTGAATACGTCCTAAGTTGAATGCAAGTCAAAAGGAAACTGACAGCCACTGTTACATCATCAAAGCAGCGTTACCTAGCAACTATCACTTGACGATAGCAGCTATAGAGGTAAACACAACAAACCATCCACGCCAGTTAAACCAGGGTTTGGGTTAGGATCGATTAAGATTGATTGAACCTTGTAATTTTGTCAGCATAAAACACGTTTTTATTAAACAGTAAGGTTTAACGTAGCAAAAAGTGGGTTTGAAGATGGTCAAGAGAATTTGGGGCCTTTTTCAAGAATTTCTTTTAAGACAACCTATCATAGTATTCTGCCTTTTATTCCGAACCATATCCATACATGTGATAATATATTACCTTTGGCACACAAAAGGACGGTTTTTAAAAATCAAATATTAGTTATTTTCTTGAGCTCCAAATGAGAAATAAAACAACTTTATTTCTGAGGCTCCGCCTATCTCTCCTTGTGTCATTTCATGACGTCAACCTAGAGTCGGCCTCAGCGATGTGTCTGTTTTGCCCATGAAAACAAACAACAAACTTTTGCAAAGATAGATGTGCATGTTGTGTATATAAAATGAAGCCGTTTAGCTGATCACCGCTAGCTCCGTGGAGAAAGTGGGTGTGTGTGTGTCAGCCTGGGGGCGGAGCTGGCGTTCGCAGGCTCCTCCTGGAAGGGGCCGTTTCTCACTGGTCTATGCCAGCTCGTTTTCGTGGGTTGGTGGTCAAAAAGCAGGTTTTTAGAGGAAGTTCCACCTAGGTTCTCACGCATTTGTGGTGACGTCGAAGCTCCGCCCACACATCCAAGTGGAGACGCAAAGACGTCCCTATACAAGTATTCCTGTCCCGTGTATTTTCTACGTCGCAATCACGTTTTTCCAAAAGCATTTTTTCATCTGCTTCTGATTCACAGCAATTTGAAAAAAAATGTTCATCTTCATTTTCTTCATATACAGTATGTCCTCTATCATCAGAATAAAATAACATGTTTGCGTGTGTGGGTGTGTGTGACACATAATGAAGCAACAGCATTGACAAACGTTGACTGTGTATTTTCACTCCCAGCTGCTCTCCACCATCTTTCAGAATAAAACTCTGGGCTCATTCATTGTAACAACTTTCATTGGATTATTCAGAAAATGTTCTATCACATCATTTACAGACAGAGATTCGAGCATCAGAACACAAGAGCGTGTCATTAGTGTCTGTGTGAGTCATGTCCATCATGTTGTGTTGATGTATTTTTTTGTTTTCTCCACTTGTGCAGTGGAAAGCCCTGCAGCGCGTCGCACACGGTTCTCTGTCGGAATAAAAAGGTTCTCAAGCAAATGCATCTATATTGCAGTGTTTCTCTTCTAAATGCAGACGTTTGCGTGAAGTTGGCGTGTGCTGTCTACGTTTCCACCTGCTTTCACAGCTCTGCGTGTGGAGGCCTTTACAAATGAAGACGCTCCCTCCTGCCCAGGTGACTGTATTCCCCCCAGACTCCTGAAGGAGGTCTTGGTTGGCCCCTGGATAGTTGGTCTCATCAACTCTTGTCTTGTCTTGCCGCCAGTGTTCGGAAGCGGAGTGTGTGTGAATGTGAGTGTGAGTGCGTGAATGGGACTGTGACTGTAAAGCGCTTTGGGCCTTGAAGACGGTAGAAAAGCGCTAAATAGGTATACGCCATTTACCATTTGTCTTGGGGCGTGCCAGCTGCTTTCAAACATGCTGATGTGCAAATCCTTTTGAAAAAGCATAACTTGGACCCTGATGTTCTTTCAAACTTCAAGCCGATTTACAAGTTATCATTTCAATTTTAGACATTTAGGGAAGGTGGTTTATTAACAATTCACCATATTTTTTGAGAAGTCTCAGTCTGGTTTTAAATCCTGTCACTGAAACTGCTGTCCTCAGGGTGTGCAAGGACCTGCTTTTAGCTGTTGATTCTGAGGTCTCCGTTGTTTTAAATCTTTTAGATCTCACTGCTGCTTTGGACACAGTGGATCACAGTGTTTTATTATCACGACTGGAGCAGTGTGTCGGAGTGACGGACACAGCACTCAGTTGGTTCAAGTCTTATTTATGTGGCAGGAATTCTTCTGTCCAAGTTGGACAGTGCTCTTTTTCAGAGGCTCCACTCAAACATGGTGTACCCCAGGGTTCAGTTTTAGGCCTTCTTTTATTCTCGCTTCACCCGCTGCCACTGGGGTCCATTTTTAGAAAATATAACATGTCGTTCCACTGCTATGCTGACGACATCCAGATCTATGTTCCTTTAATATCTGGAGGAGCTGGGTGTCTTAATCTACAGAAGTGCTTAGCAGACACCAAATCTTGGATGGAACTTAACTTCCTCTGTCTGAATGAAAACCAGACAGAGGTGGTTGTTTTTGGAAAGACTGACCTGTTGATAGGTTACTCTAGTGCTGTTGGCCCCCTGGACCCTTTCAGATGCTCCTTTCAATAGGAATCTTGGGGTAAACCTTGACAGGCATTTTCATTTGACAGGCAGGTCAGTGCAGTAGTCCTGTCTAGTTTTTATCACTTGAGGCTAATCAGCAAAGTCAAGCCATACCTTCCTCCTCAGGCTTTGGAAGAATGATTCATGCTTTGATCTTCTCCAGACTGGACTACTGTAACTCTCTGTACGGTGGCATTGACCAGTCTCTGCTCAGCCGTCTCCAGCTGGTTCAGAATTCATCGGCCCACCCGTTAACGGGGACCAGACGGTGTGAGCATACTTCTCCAATTTTACGCTCTCTTCACTGACTGCCTGTGTCTTTTAGAATCATTTTTGAGATTTTACTTCTGGTTTTTGAATGTTTGAATGGTCTGACACCTCAGTCTCTTTCTGAGCTGTTACATGTGTATCGTCCACGTTGAGTCCTAAGATCTGAAGATCAAATGCTTTTTGGTTCCCAGGACTCGGCCGGTGACTCGGGGAGACAGAACCTTTTCAGCTGCAGCTCCTAAACTCTGGGATTCTCTCCCCTTTTCTGTGAGGTCAGCCAGAACCGTCAGTAAGACACTTTTAAAAGCTCAGGCTTTTAACTCTAGTGAGCGGATTTAGTGGGTCGGCTTGTTAATTTTATTATTTTATTGTTTTAGTGCTTTTATCATTTAATTGATTCTATTGTTTCTTTTTATTTTATCATATTGTTTCTGATTTTATTTGATTTTATGTTCAGCACTTTGGTTGCCTCTGCTTTTTTAAGTGCTATTACAATAATAAATTGATTGATTGATTGATAATTGAATTGATTTGCTAGGAAAAGTTTTCTCCTAAAACACTGAGAGAGCTCTTCAGACATCTCTGCAACGGAACCATTTCATCTTTTGATTGGTTGTATTTCTGCTTCTGTTTCCATGACGTTTGCTTGACAGCACTGTTATTGTTTCTCGGCTTTCAGGGACAAAAATATAAAATATGTCTGCAGCTTTCAGATGTGATGTCTGCAGAGCTCCATGGGATGGCAGCTCTTTATTTAAACCTGTTTACATGGCAGAAGTGCTGACTGTCAGCTGGTAACCATGGCTACATTCATGAAGTCAAAGGAAATTTCAGTGAGAATTGTGTTTTTACAGAGCCTCCAACGCGGCAGCTTTTGGTGCTTCTGACATTTTCTAAAGTCAAAGTGCAGCTGCTGCGTTTTCAGCTGCAGAGCTCCTCGCTCCATCTGTTGGTTTTTCCTCCGGAAAGAGACGCTCGGGCAGCCATGTTTCATCCCAGATTAGAGCTGCTCCCCGCTGGCCTTTGGGGCCTGATGGAGACGTTACTGTCAAACGCAGAAGCATCACTCAGGTCCAGCAGAACCGCTGTGCTCAATACAGCAGCTCCATCATGAATTACTCAGGACGTCTGATTGGTTTGGAGTTTTTTCCTGTCTTTATGTACCCCGAGAGACAGGAAAGAAGCATGAACAGAATCCCCCTCGTGAGTAAACACAAAACATCTTCACTCCACAAAGAGGAGACACAGGAGAAGGAACACCTGAAGGGTTCTCCATGGACATGATCTGCCGGCCAAAGCAGGTGAACGTCTCTTGTCCAAAAGGATCCACAGATGTTTGTGTGTCTGCAGTCTCTCTCAGACGCTCCGCCGTCTTTTTAGGAAGAAACAAACACAAAAGAACAAATGAAAAGGTCTACGTCTACCAATGACTCATAAACTCATAAGCTGATAACAGGATTGATAACATCAGTGAAGAAGAGGAAAAATTGAATGTGCCAGAGTCCAACAAAGCTTCAGACGGCGGCCTGACCTCCCAAATAAAGATGCTACCCAGAAATGAGTTTAGGATTTCGTTTTTTCCTGTTCAGGAAAAGAAATCATCCTGAAACTTGAGTTTGCTTCAAGAATTCAATAAACTAGCAAAGATAAAACTGCTCCTGAGGAATTTTCATTTAAGTGTTTTCTTTTTTGTTGAAACTGTCTGGGAGCCGACAGATCCATCAGATCTTCTACAGATGATGTTTTAATTCCACAGCCTCCTCAGCTCTCTGCATGGAGGCCGTGAGAAGCCTGGAGGAGTTCAGACAGTATTGATTTCTTTCTCCTTCCATCTTCAGCATCAATCGATGGCTTTGTATCAGCTTTCCACAATCCCAGAAACGCAGATTGAAATTGATTCCAGTCCCAGGTGAGCCCAGGTGCAGTTAAGCTTTAACTGATGAAACCCAACAGGACCGAAGGCGTCAGCTCAGTCCTGCTCAAAGTTCTGCTGTTTCTGCAGACCGCTGCGGTTCTGTTCTGTTCTGTTTAAAAACATCTTTATGTCCCGCAGCGCCGCAGACCTGGACTAAAAGGACCAGATTTTTCTCGCAGTTCTTCTCCTTTCATTCGTCCTTCATGAGTACCCGATCAAAATAAAGTTTGGGCATAGTGACCCCCCCCCAAATGTTACAAAAGACAATTATAAGACATTAATAATCATTAGTAATGTGGTTTTAAGCTGCTTAGAAATACATTAATTAGCATTTGCTGATGTCTTACAATTGACTTTCAAGTTTAAATATGTGGCTCATGAAGACATTTATTAGCATTTATAAATAGGCGTTCATCTTCATAAGCCATTTATTAATTAAAAGGGATTAAGCAGAGTAATGACACATTACCAACCGCTTTGGTTAATGTTATAAAGTTGATTTTTCAGACTCTATACTTTGTGGTTCTTAGTGGCAAAAATAAGCCACACTTCAGGAGGCTGCAAAACACTCAGTAAACTGTTAAAGGTTCTCATTTATCTGGGTGCCACAGACTTGAGGTTGAGTCAGCAACTGGACATAAACATTTTTAAGTCCAATTGCCATGACTCCCCACAAGAGCCCTCAATAAAATATTAACCAGTATAACTTCAGTAAGGGAATCAATTCGAGTTCATTCGTTTTCAAAGTCAAATTTGAATGCATGCATCCATGGCTGGAACTGAACATATTGAAAAACACTGGATATGGACATATAAGGAATGTGGGCGTGGTTAGCAAAACACCTCCTAAGGACATCCAAAATGAAGGATGGAACAGGAGCACGGATGAGCCAACTGGAGTCTGGAAGGACTCCCACTCCCCAGGAGGGGAGAGGAAAAGAGGGACAATACATGAATCGCACTGCACCAAACAGAGGCATGGAGAACTAAATGATTAATAATGATCAAAAATACAGAAGAGAGGAAGGATAGAAGAAGAGGAGAAAAGAGGACAGAACCCCAGAGCACCATAGTTACCCCAGCTTTAACTTTTAGCAGCCAGAGCGGCAGAGGCAGGCAGGGAGGGCGGGGGGCGCATAGAGGTGGGCGTCAAAGGCCATACAACGTCGCTCGCGGCTATAATTTATCAATGTTTCTGGATATTATGACTATGTATTATTGGTGACTCAAAATTGTCATTTAGGTGTGAATATGAATAGTACCCAGCCTTCTTGGTGTCTCTTGGAGGGGTACAGGAAAGGACCCAAACGGGTAAACCACATCAATCAACTGTGAATTAATAGGTTTATATTAGGTAAGTATAACGACACTGTAGCCGAGATCAAAGTAATTAGTCAGATTATGCCGGTATTTACCTCATAACGCCATTAATAACGCAGTTATACTTAAACACCTTCACTCCCAACATGAGAGGGAGTAGAAACACAAAGCAATCAGTAGCTGAAGGTTTATCATCATTACTGTCAGATGTAGATTTTAGTAAAAAGGGCGGGGCCTGTCATGTCTCGCGAGATTTGCAGACCCAAGTGCTGGAACCCGGAAGGAGACTCGGTAGGCAATGAGGTAAGTAGTAAATGATTTAATGTGGCAGCAAGGCGTGGGTTGAAGGATAGTATTGGATCCGTGGTTCTTCTTGTGAAGGCCAGAGGTGGTGGTTGGAGGATCTTGACTGCGACACCCGCGCTATCCGAGATGGAAGCCAGAGGAGCGGCGGAGCGAGGCGAGCGAGAGGTGGGCAGTAACCAGAATCGCTTCTCGTGAGGGCGAAATCCTGGAGTGGCACAAAAACAAGGTAATTAGACGAGAGGCAAACAGGCACGGGCAAGAATCAAGGTGAGGCCAGGAGATGCACCATAGGAGTACAACGAACTAGCGTCGACTACAGGTCCAAGGTCTCCTTAAGAGGCTGCAGGATGGTGATGGTGAGGAGGAACAGCTGGTGGCACCAGGTGTAGCTGACGATGGGGAGGGGTCTGGCAGAGGCACCATGACAGGGCATGTCCACAGACATACTCAAATATTACAAACATACCAGTTAACTTCAAAAATCTTTACAGACAAACACGTACACATTACAAATACAGCTGACATCCACATACTTATGCATACAAACACACCTATAAAGCATATCATTTTGTCACACATACTATTTGTGCAAAGGTGAACTGGTACCTGTGCTCAGGTGAGTGTTTATGTATGTAGTACTCTGTAGTGTATGACAGATTGTAAAAAAGGCAGAGAGCCTGGTCACCCCCACACCCAGACCCCGCCAACAACATCATCTTCACTGAAGTGGGTCTTTGAAAATGTAAGTAAAAAGAGATTGACTTGCATTTAAATCCAGATGCCATGGTCATTTGGGGGGGGGGGGGTGTTCAAATTATTTTTCATACAAATTATGGCCTAAATTGATGACGTTTCGGATGCCGTCACAGAGTATGACATCATAAAAACACATTAATGTGCCTTTTTGTCACAATGACATCACAAAGTATGATGTCATCAAGCCAAAAGTTTGATATTATTACTTTGATTATTCATCATGATTATACGTCATCATGTTGCATCATTATACATCATGATTATAAATCATCATTATGCATCATAATTATACAGCATGAGGTCATATTTTATCATCACATAGTAGGAAATCATGAATCCAAAACCTTCATAAATAGAGGTACAACAACACAGAAAACAACAATTTTGAGAAGAGGCGCGACAAGCGAGACCAAGCGAACCAACACAAAGTTCCAGAGATCTGAGCATTTGAACTAATTAAACGAAAATCACCATGAATTCAAAACCAGTTTCAAATGCACCAGCCCGCTATTTTACGCCAAAATCTACCGCCATTTCAGCAAAGCCAGCTTCTGTCTGCGGCCAACCTGAATGGCAACCAGAGTTCCCAAAGAATTCACCTGATGTTACCAAACCCTTCGCACATGCTCGACGGAGAAAACAGCCTACAGAGATCTGCACAGGTGTGGAAGAGAAAGGGACCTCTGACTGTCCTTCTGAAGTCGTCCAGAAACCTGCCCCAACTGTTTGGCAAAAGAGCTTTGCTCAAGTTGTGACAGAAAAACAGAGTCTACAGCCTCCTGTGGTGTTTATGACGCTTAAGTCACGCAGACCAGTAACAGCCGATGTACCCGCTAAACGGGGAAAAAAGAAGAGGAAGCAGATTCCTGGTGTTCCTAAAAAGACACAGCTGAGTGTGGTGGTTGAAGAACCACCAACACCAGCCCATTCAGGAACGCCTGTAAAGGAAAATGAAGCCTCCTCTGTTCAGGTACAATCTGCAGACAAAAAGACGCCAACACCTCAGGAAGAAACTCACAAACCCTCTGTAGTCCCTGCTGAGAACACCGACCTGCAGCCTGCAGAGATCTCTCCAACTATGGTGATAACAAAAGAAACACCTCTTGGCAGAAAGGCCCAAAATATGCCAACAGTTTGGGAAAGAAGCTTTGTAGATGTTCTGTCTGGAAAGAAGGAACTGGCTCCAAAACCTAGACCAGTGTCTGCTGTCCCTATTGAACAAAGACCTGCCACAGAAGAAGGGAGAGTAGAGATTCCTGTCAAGTCAGCCCTTTCAGAGACTGGATCACCTTCTGCCATGGAAGCAACTGAGAGTGAAAGACCAGCAGCAACTTTTCTGAAGAACACAAACAGCCCAGTGCCAAACAATGGGACTGTCAAAGACAGAGAAAAGCCATTCTTACCTTCAGAAGCTGAAAAAGCTGAAATGGAGAATGTTGTTGACCAAGACAAGAGTGCAGAGCAGCCCAAAGTGTCGGTTCCAACACCTGTACAACCTCAGATTCCCTCATTCTGTCAGACAAGCATGATGATGATTTCTGAAACAGAGTTTTATGGAATTCTGACACAGAAAGAGGAAAACGCTGCTGCACTTCAACAGGAGAATTCTGCCCTCAAGGTGGAAGTCATGCGTCTCAACAAACTCCTTCAGCAGAAAAATACGGTTCTTTCAGATACTACTGGGAGCGCGGACCAAATTGGAGAAGAGTTAAGCCACTGGAGAACCCTGGTAGAACAAGCCAAAAGCTCCCTGATCCAGATGCAGCAACAAAAGAGTGAAACTGAAGCTGCATTGGCTCAATCTCAGAGACTGTTAAAGGAGAAGGAGGAGGAACACTTTAAAGAAACCAAAACTTTAAAGTACAATGTAGAACAGCTCAAACATAAGCTCCAGGTTGAACAGTCTCTCATGGAAAAGGAGAAAATGTTGATCTACAAAGGACTCCATGAAAAGACTCGGGAAAATTCAGAACTCACCAAAAAAATCCACCAACTGGAAAAAATCCAGGAGACCTTCAAAGAAACTGCAGAGCAGGAAAGACTGCAATGGCAGAAAGAAAAGTCCTCCTTTCTCCAAGAAATGTCTCAATTAAGAAACCTTGTCCGGGAAAAGGAAGTCAAAATGAGAAAGTCTGAAGAGGACCACAAAAAGACGCTTCACCAACTACATCAGGAGATGTACAAGCCAAAAGAAAAGAATCAGGAAAAATCAAACCTCACCAGCAAACTGAGGAACCTGGAAACATCTCTGTTGACAGAGAAGGCAAAGACCAATGCAGCCGAAAAACAGCAGGCAGAGGACAAACACAAGTGGGACGAAGAAAAGTCCTCCCTTCTCCAAGAAATCTCTCAACTAAAAGAGGTTATCCAGAGAAAGGAGGACAGACTCAACCACTGCCAAGAACTGCAGGAGGGGGTGAAAGATGTCAAAGAAAAACCAAAGAAAAAATCACACCGAGGTTTTCTGAGTTTTTTCAAAAGGTCTAAAAGAAAGGAGTAAGAACACACCACACCGTGTAGGATTTAGAATTTAGGTTGTGGTGTTTAGGTTTGACAAGTTCAAACCACACAAAAAATATTATGAACACACCACACCGTGTATGATTTAGAATTTAGGTTGTGGTGTTTGTGGTTTGACAAATTCAAACCACACAAAAAAAAATTAGGAACACACCACACCGTGTAGGATTTAGAATTTAGGTTGTGGTGTTTGTGGTTTGACAAGTTCAAACCACAAACAAACAAAAATTTGTTGTTTTTTTTATTCATGTTTAATCTGCTTGGGTTTTCTCCTGGTGCTCAGGTTCACCCTTAAAAAAACTTCACCATTTATCAGTGTTGTGTTGTGTATTTGTTTAAGAAAGAAAAAAAAACACTAAAAACTTAGTTATTGGTTATTGTTGTTGTTTTTATGTTTAATCTGCTTGGAATTTCTCCTGGTGCTCAGGTTTCCCCTAAA
Source organism: Oryzias sinensis (assembly GCA_037389245.1). Taxonomy (NCBI): domain Eukaryota; kingdom Metazoa; phylum Chordata; class Actinopteri; order Beloniformes; family Adrianichthyidae; genus Oryzias; species Oryzias sinensis. The sequence goes on along the minus strand of CM074489.1, from coordinate 3,551,683 downwards.
CAAATCTCATTATTTATCAATGTTTCTGCATATTATGTTCATGTATTATTGGTGACTCAAAAGTGTCATTTACGTGTGAATATGAATGTTAGAACAAATGGATTTATACATGGTTGAAATATATGGATGGGAAAGTGACATTACATGTGTTAGATGTAACAGATGGAATGAAATAACATGAATGAATGAATGAATGAATGAATGAATCAATGAATGAATGAATGAATGAATGAATGAATGAATGAATGAATGAATGAATGAATGAATGAACGTAATGCAACCACAAGAGAACACAATGCAGTGCTCTCTTGTGCCGGTCCCAAGTCCGGATAAATGCAGAGGGTTGTGTGAGTGCCAAAACATATGAATCACAAACACAGATGAGTTCAATTTATAAATGTATAGATCTCACATTCCTTAGCATCTCAGAGAAATAGTCCTGGAAGGCTCAACTCCTCCCCTATGACTGCGCTCTGAACCCAGTGGTGGACACCAAAAGTAAGGGATGCCATCAAGCTAAAGAAGGACTTCTACCAAGCCTGGCTGGCTTGTGGGACTCCTGAGGAGGCTGACAGGTCCCTGCAGTTTTCAGCCGCCCTGTTGAAGAGGCAGAACCTCGGTCCTGGGAGGAGTTCAGTGAGGTCATGGAGAAAGACTATCGGTTGGCCTCAAAGAGACAGTAGCGGCACCTCAAACAGGGAAAACGGTTTTCTTTAGGCATCGTTCTCAGTGCAGGTGGGGAGCTGCTGACTCTGACTGGGGACACTGTTGGGTGATGGAAGATGTCTGCTGCTGCTCCTGCTGGGTCTCCAACACTGATGTGACTGCACCAACAAATGACCACCTAGTTTATGTATTACTGTTTACAGACCACCAAAACCTCCTTCGTAGCAAAGAAAATCTTTTTTATGTTTTTGAAATAATCTATGCACTTCAATGTTACTCTACAAAATATGACACATTTCTTTTACGTATAACACTTATTTTAATCATAAATCTTTATCTTGTTCAGCATATTTAAACCTGTAATATTGTGAGCAAACTTAAGGTTCTATGGTGTAGTGGTTAGCACTCTGGACTCTGAATCCAGTAGCCTGAGTTCAAATCTCAGTAGAACCTTGAAACTATCCTTACTCATAATTGTGTCATGGATCTTAACAATCCACTTAATCAAACTAACTGATCAAAATTTACCAACATGCACAAACAAACCTGCAGTTGTCTGGCCTCTAGAAACTATTTTTTTTCATAAATCATCTAAACACTTCAGTTAGTGTACAAAATATGCCACATTAATTTGTCATATAATATTTTTTATTCATAAATCCTTCGTGTTGGTCAGCATTTATTCCATTCTGTTAGAATGTTTATGTTCCACAGCAGCGTCACTGACTGCAAAGACCGTTTAGTTTCCGCAGTTGGAAAGATTTCTGCGTCTTTGAGCGGAAATTAGACCCCCGCCACATCCTGGAAAAGTCCCCAAACTTGAAAATGAATTTTCTGTAGAGTGAATGACACCCCACCAAGATGATGACATCACAGGAAGCGATACCGTAAAAAAAGTGAATGGGCCGAAAATGGCTTATGGGGTCAAAAAAAAGAAAAGATTCAAAATACCGTTACGAAACCAAAACACATATGTCAGGGATATTCCAATAACCTTTTGAAATCATTATGGGATGGCCACACGACCTACGGGTTTTTCTCAGCTTCTGCTATCTGATTTTATTAATGATCTCAACATATTTATTGTTTTTTAAATTTTAGGATTTTATTGTGTTTTACTTTTGAGTGGACAGTGTCCATGTAGGGATTTTGAAAGGCGCTTTAAAAAAAAAGGAATTATTATTATTATTATTATTATTAGTTTTTACAACGTGTTCTGCTTCATCTTGAACTAAAGAAGAAGACTGTCTGATTTTCATGGTTTGGATTACGTAAAAACGAGAGATTCTGGTTTCTGTCACCCAGGGAAGGTTCTGGACGACACGCCTGTTCAACCACTGAATGCATTCATACGCACCCACACATACCTTCATCCTGAAGAAGTTCATGTAGAGGCATCTGAGGGTTTCATCCACAATCTTCCAACAGGAAAACTCCTCATTTGGATCAACAGAGAGATCGTAGGGTAAGGTATCTGACAAACATATGCTTGAAGACAAAATGTGCACAAATTAAAACTTGAACACAACATTCAGCATGACTGCTTTGAATGGGACTATTTTTAGCCGTAACCCTTGTGCTATCCTAGGCACTTTAACATTGGGAGTTGGGTCATCTAGACCCACTAGACACTGCTCTGAACCTTTTATCTTCAATAATTTGTGATCTTCACTGGTGTCCATGGATTACATGAAATCTTTCCACCTTTATCCACCTTTGTCATGGTAGGGGGAACACGTCAATGTAAGGGTGGGGTCATATAAGATAGCACAAGGGCTAAATACAACATTTCTTTTGTTCAATGACTGTCAAAAATACAGGCAGATACATCGAGTTACAAAACATTCATTCAACAAAGTGTGCGTGCTGACAACAACTGGAATGTCGGGAAATAAGACGCCTCTGCAATGAGAAAAAACAGAGGAACTGTTATGTTTTTACATTTAGCATTAAAGTTCTGTAAATGTGGATTGTTGATGTATGGACAAAATGTCACCACAACAGTGATGCCATAAGAGACGGTGTAGTATATTCACAACAAAACAGTAGTAAAAAACTATTGCACAACATTTAGGGGTGTGTAGACAAATCTAAAACAGAACAACTCCTGCCACATGCCAGCAGGAAAACATCCTACTGAGGTTGTCTTCTTTCTTTTTTTAAATACTGCTGCTAGTTTAGCTCAGGGTTGGCTTGTTTCTTTTTCTTATACATCATTTTCTTAACCTGCTCTATCCCTTTTGGGGCGGCTGTCCTGGCTACTGCTGGGCGAAGGTGGGGTTCACCCTGGCACCCTGCACGGCTTGTCCCGGGATTCTGGCTAGAGGGCAAGCAGGACCCCCCCACCCTCTGCCTGCTCAGGCGATTTTGTTATTGTGTATGATGATCTTTTTGTTATCATCTCTTTTTTGACAAGCATAGCCTTTTTTCTATCTAAGTCCACCACTTTTAGGTCGTAAACAATCCTTTGGTTCATTGTTTCGCCTGACAAAATACGTTTTCAGATTTCTGATGTCTTGTTTTCTAACAGAGACAAGATCATTTCCCTGCTATGGGATCAATTTGGGCTTTTAACTGTCAGGAACTGGTGGTGGAGGACCCAAAATGCAGGAGACCTGGACTGGTGACAGAAAATAAAACATTTATTAAACATACGGAAACGTGACAAATCCATGGGGAGCAACAAAAAAGGTGACACACCAGAGCAGATGACCTGACGTGGACGAACTGAACACCAGACACTGAAATTGGCTAAAGAGGCTAAAATGACGACAGCTGTGGATCATGATGGACCGGGAAATCGTGTGACTGAGGGCAACTCCGAACAAAAAACAAACAAAACCACAGAACCCTTACAATAACTTAGCTTAACTTATCTGGGTCCGCATGACCCAGCGTCTGGGTCCAGAACCAGGACTGCAGTCCGCTAGTTAGTGACCCCTGCCATAGAGGTTCTATTGGCATTTCTGTAAAATCCCGGCAGACTCCACTCTGAGCATAAGCACATTCTTATTGGCCTGGTCCTCAGACGTGGGAGGAGTCTACCGGGGATCTTCATGAGCAGAACAGATCCGTAGATGGAACGTCGGTCCCATGGGCTTCCTTCTGCTTTTGGGTCTTGAAGGGGCTCTTCTCAGACCGGAGGTTAAAGAACCGCCTCCAGCCGTCACGGTTTGGGTTCTGAAAATTCACTGACCGGTGCCCAACCTGTCATTTTCATTCTGAACAGTCAGGTCCAACTGACACAAGAGCATCAGTCCTGTGTCTGATGGACCACAGAGCAGCCTTCCACCCTGCTCTTTCAACCCTTTAACACTGGAGCTGTCTGCGGTGACAGGAAAACTCTCACGCAGTCAAGCTTGGCCAATACTATGAAAACAATCAAATAAACTTCATTTACATAGCATATTGCTTTCTTTCAGGACTTCATTCAGAATGTGACTGGCTGAGTTTGTTGTTATAAACCTCATTCCCATATCAGCTAAGATAAAAGTGTCTGACCAAATGAAATATGCTTAAACCTCTAAAGGGAGACCAAAGAAACCTCCGGAGACCTGATAGATCGGAAGACAGAAGGAAATGTTGTTCAGCTGGATAGAGGTGTGGTCATCTCCTGGAGACTTTCTGTCCTGAAGGGGCCATGCTTTGTGTAGCGCGGTGTAATTGTCTGTTCCAGAGGGAAGTGAATGGGCCTTCAGCGAGTGTGGAACAGCTGTAACACTTTGGGAACAGCTTGGGACTGTCTTCTACCTGAGGTTGAGCTCCTCCAGAAAGGGACTGATCACTACGCAAACAAAAGAAGAACCTCGTGAAAAAAACTTCAGCAAAATCCAGTGAAAGCAGCAACAAGGGGATCCATCCAGAACCCCCAGCACCTCACGTCACAGAGTTCTAACAGAAGCAGACAGAAACAGGCAGGGACAAAACAGACAAAGGCTGAAACTGAACAGCAGTCTGATAGCAAGCAGGTACAGGTTCCATGGAAACAGATGACAACCTTCAAAACACAAAGCAGAGGGTTCCTGATGAAGTTCATAGAATGTATTATTCTCTACTCATCAGTTCGTGGCACAGATCAGCAGAAAGCCCAGAAACATCAAACCTACTCGAGCTTGACCCAGATCACATGAGGCTGATCCACTGCCCAGAGAACATGTGTTGTGATCTGATGATTTAGTAATCTTTGGAAGACAGCAGAGAAAAAATCTATGATTTCATGTTCTGTTCTGATCTTACATCCGTGTTCGTTTTAAATCAGTTCCATCAGCAGCAGCAGCACAAAGTCAGAGCTGTTGGATGACATGGTTCCTTTCTCAAGTTCTTCACTTCGATCAAGGTTATCTGCAGCTGTCCACAGCTTGTAATTATGGAGCCAAAGACAACGCAATTAGGCTGGAGACAACAGAAGATCCGGAAGCTGTTTAGAATGGAATAATGAACTCATTCAGGTTTCTTCTTCTCCTTCTTTTCTTTTTCTGTTCTTTGCGTATTTCTTGTTGTCATTGTTTGTGGACACATGACCCTTCTTGTTTGTTTGTTTGTTTGTTTGTACAGTTTAAGACAGACCTGATCAGATAGTGTTGGTGCAGGCATGTGGGCTCTGTATTGACCTGTTTCTGTGATCACACAGATGACTCCATTCACTGATCGATCTACACTCCCTTCCTCATCTGTCTGCCCCGGCAGCAGATACAGAACGGGTAATGAGATCATGAAACAAGCCAATGAGTTGAGCTTCCTCCACTCAATCTGGACTCTGTTAAGGGCTGAGAAACTGATGATGGTGGTGGGGTTGGAAAAAGTCTGGATGTCTGATCAGTGCAGCGGGGTCATGGCAGCTAAATATATTTCTGGATTGATTGACCAAGATATATAGATGGATGGATGGATGGATGGATGGATGGATGGATGGATGGATGGATGGATGGATGGATGCATGCATGGATGCATGGATGGGAAACTGGCCCAAATGGATGAAGCTTATCTGGACTATTTAGACATGTAGTTGTAGTGTTAGATTAGCTAATTCTTCTCTAAAGGCCCGTACACACCGGGACGAATTTCGCCGGCGATTTTCGCCGACGTTTAACACCTCGTGACTAAACAAAGGGCACCAATGAGAGTGTGCACACCGACGCGAAAAAACGCCACGCGTTAAAGCGTCAAAAAAAACACGCCTCGGGTTCGTTTTTTTTTTCGACACGTCGTGTCGAAATCTACTCGACCAATGAGAACGGCGCTTTTGCACACGTGTCTGGAGCTTCTGAAGTTACAGTAAAACACAACTTGGGGGCGCTCAAACACAAAACTGCCTTTCTGAGCACACATACCAGCGAAGAAGATAGACGCCAAGTAGCGTCTACACTGCCACGAAGAAATAATGACGGACATTCTAAAATATCCCCGAACCAAGCACCAGTTGGAGCTACTGGTGCTTGAAATATTCATGTTTTCTTTGTTTGATTCTGACAATCGCGTAAATAGTTGTTCTCTTCTTCTGAGTGAAAAGCGACTTTAAGAAGCGTAAAGTTGCGCAGCGCCACCTTGTGTACAGGAGTATTTCTGTTTACATTAAGCGCCATCTAACGTCAAGGAATGAAATTGCATGTTCGCTCGGCTCATCGTCAGCGAAAATCGCCTGGGTGTGAACACAAAAAACGTGGCGAAAAACGCTGGCGAATAACGCCTGGCGAATATTCGTCGTGTGTACGGGCCTTAAGACTTCTTGTACATCTCCGGTCCGTCCTGGGGGAGGATCCCTCCTTCATGTGGACACCCCTGAGGTTTCTTCTTTTTTTTCCGGAATCCATGTTTGAAGCGGCCTCCAAACAACATCACATCAGAGCCGCTTGATTTTGTTTTTCAGTCTTCCACTACGTTCATCTTTTGCGGTTTAGCTCACTCTGTTAGAGCGATTATGCTGCTTTTTTAAACAGTGCACCCTGTTCTGTTTCCTGATTGGCTGGAGACCTTGTCAATCAATCTCCTCTGTGCCGTGTCTCCTGTACAGAAACGCGGATCTCTTCAGATCCAAAGAAATCTGTGATCGCGATCAAATCTTTGTTTTCATTAAGATCCTGGTCCTAATTTCTATGAAGGCTTGATCTTTGAGAACTGAAACAAGAGAAAAGGGTGAAAATGTTTGTCTGTCTGAGAAAAGTGTATAAAGTGTGCAGTGAGGAGTTTTACTGCCATAAAAACATCTGTAATCAGACTCCGTGGATTTTATCGTTCATGGTTATTTTTAGACCGTAACTCCTGAAATAAACAAGCAAACTCTGTTCTGGTGAAAAGGTAACGCAGATATATGTGTAGCTGCAACAAAATACAGAAGAATTTGACTTTTTATTGTTATTACTGGATGTGAAACTACAGAGTTTGTGACCTGACATGGGTAAAATAATAAATATCTCGTTCCCAAAAAATAATATCTTGTGTCTTCCATGCAATGTAATGAGACACACACAGACAGAAATGTGAAGGTATCTGCTGTAATTCCAATTATTGCTCACATCCATGTTTATGAATGATTTGTGATGTGAATAATTATTTCATTCACACAAATTAATTATTGCGTGGGAACGAGATATTCATTTGTGGGAACAAGACATTTATTATTTTACCCATGTCAGGTCACGGGCTCCGTATAAAACAGACGCCCAGTTGCTCAGTTTGATTCGTGAAGCGCAAACTGTGAGATGTGAGGAGATGCAGCCTTCAAAGTCTCAACAGGACTTCGGCAAGAAAGGATCGACTATTTATTGGTTATATTTTTGAGATTTATTATTATTATTTTTCCTGACTTTTTTTCTTAGAAGATTACGGAGCCCGTGTCCTGACATTAAAAAACTAAAATAAATGTCGTACTCAAAAGTTAATATCTTGTGCCCACAAGATAATATTCAGTTCCCTCAAAACACTATTTCATTCCCTCAAAATAATTAATTCGTGCGAACGGAATAATTATTAAAGTCATAATTCATTCATAAACACGGATATGCTCTCCGTCCCCCCACGAAAGCCCCTTTCAGCGGTAACTTCCGTGTGTCTGTGACCCACATTTGTTCAAGAAAGGAAAAAGAAAACAAGAATGATCTATTTATTAACGTCTCAATGAATATAAGAAAAATATCGTAAGATTTATGATACCCCGGCTTGCTGCTTTGCCATACGATTCACCGGAATCCGGAAACCATGAATGTGAGCAATATCCCGTCATGCATCACGCATACCCAAGATGCATTTCAACCAATCACCGTGTCCCTGTAACTGAAGTGTAACAACAAGACCAATGATTGGCTGATCAAAATGCATCTTGGGTATGCGTGATGCATGATGGGATATTGCATGTTTCTAATGCTAGGAGCTAAGAGCTAAGTCCGGTAGGCAAAGCAGCCAGCCTAATCTTGTGATATTTTTCTGATTTTCATCGAGACACTAACAGATCGATCATTCTTGCTTTTATCTTTACCCCTATTGAATGCTCACAGAGACATGAAAGTAGCGGCAGAAAGCGGCTTTTGCAGCAAGATTGACGGAGAGCGTACCAGAGGATGATATGAATGAACGTGAATACGATGGATGCTTTTGTGCTTTTTAAAATAAATAAATCTGATCTCCAAACATCTTCCGTGTCTTCAATGCAATGTAATGATGAGACACACACAGACAGAAATGTGAAGGTATTTGCTGTAAATCCAACTATTGCTCCTATCCGTGTCTATGAATAACAGGATAAATGATCGGCCAGTAGTTAGCATGTAGCCTGCTAGCCTTCGAATGTAAAACGACTGCTTAAGAGTCTGTTAATAAAAGACAAGTCCTGAATATTATTATTATTATTCGACCCTAAACTACAATGTCAACTGGCTGGCCGGTAGACGGACAGCCAGCTGCCCAAATGCTGGCATGACAAGCAAAAGAGCTCCGCGAAGGAGCTAGGTCCAGTGAATCGTGTGGCAAAGCAGCAAGCCTAGTTATCATAAATCTTATATTTTTCTTATATTCATTGAGACAATAATTAATTGATCATTCTTGTTTTTCTTTTTCCTTTCTTGAATGAATGTGGGTCACAGACACACGGAAGTTACCGCTGAAAGCGGCTTTTGCGGCCAGACTGAGAGCATGAAGAAACAAAAAGGTGTTTCTTCATTTTAATGGTCATTGCCTGACTCTTTTGGATATAGTGACACCCATGAAGCTTAAAACTAAAACATCTTCTAACACTCCTCGTCCCTGGTTAAATGAAGAGATTGCTGCTTTCAGAAGAACATGTCGCCAGGTAGAACACTTGTGGAAGTCCACTAACCTGGAAGTACATAGACTGCATTTAAAGGAGATGACTGGGACATTAAATAATATGATTAAGCTCGCCAGATCTAAGTATTTTTCTGACCCAGTACATATGAACAAGAGAAATCCTAAAGTTGTCTTTGATACCATTCAAAACATTGTTTCACCCTCAGCTCCACCTGTACCTGTTTACATTACTGATGATTGCAACAGATTCTTACGATATTTTGTAAATAAGGTGAATGAGCTTAAATTAAACCTAAAATCATCCAATGAGAATACCACTATTGTAGCCTCTTTAAACTACTCCTGGACTAACTTTTCTGCCATCTCAATAGACAATATCATGGTCGTATCAAAAAAGATGAAGCCATCCTCATGTCCCCTAGATATATTGCCATCATCTATGTTTTTTAAAGTTATCGACCTTATTGCCCCATTTCTTGTTAAAATGATTAATCTGTCTCTCTCCACTGGGACTGTCCCAAACTTCCTTAAACAGGCAGCGATAAGTCCCATCTTGAAAAAGCCCAACCTGGATCCATCACAACCCTCCAATTATAGGCCAATTTCAAAATTACCTATACTCTCAAAAGTCTTGGAAAGGATAGTGGCAGAACTGTTAACATCTTTTTTAAACAACTATGAACTGTTCGATAAATACCAATCTGGTTTTAGAAAGATGCATTCCACGGAGACCACTTTACTTAAAGTTTCAAATGATATACAGATGGCTGCTGACTCTGGAAACTATACAGTTAGGTTCTTTTGGACTTATCTTCTGCATTTGACACTGTTGATCATAAAATACTGTTGGGCGGATTAGAAAATGAGTTTGGTATTGCTGGGTTTGTTTTAAAGTGGTTTACCTCCTACCTGACTAATAGAACATTCTCTGTCTACATAAATGGCATGCTTTCTGATACCGCTCCACTCCTACATGGTGTGCCCCAGGGATCTGTTTTAGGACCTCTTTTGTTTTAAATGTACATCTGCCCTCTTGGAAAGCTTTTGAATAACTTTAAAAATGTGTCATACCATTTCTATGCCGATGATATTCAGCTGTACTGCTCTTTCAATGACACAGAACTCCACAAACTTACAGAACTACTAGATTGCCTTGCTTGTGTTAAATCTTGGCTCACAAGTAACAGTCTACAGCTAAACCCAGAAAAGATGGAAACACTAATAGTTGCCCCAGAAAACAAAATCCCTATAATTTCCCGGCATCTTGGTTCTTTGAGCTCCTCTGTACAGCCCTGTATCGGAAATCTTGGTGTATGGTTTGACCAGTCAATGTCTTTGGACCATCATTCCAGCCTTTTAGTTAGAAACTGTTTTTATCATTTACGTAACATAGCAAAATTGCGGGCGTTCTTATCTAACTCAGTCTTAGAGATGGTTATCCATGCTTTTATTTCTTCTCGTTTAGATTATTGTAATTCTCTTTTTATTTGTTTGAATAAATCTGTTCTTAACCGTCTTCAGTTAGTTCAAATCACTGCTGCAAGGCTTTCAACAGGATCAGACTAAAGGGCACACATTACCCCCATTTTATCCTCCTTGCACTGGCTCCCAATCAAGTGGCGTATTGATTTTAAAATTCTAGTTTTAACCAATAGAGCTTTAAATGGACAGACCCCAAAATACTTATCAGCCTTGCTCTGTCCCTACGCTTCCAGCTGTGCCCTCCGATCCTCAGATTAAAATCTTTTAAAGATTTTTAAGACCAAGTACAAAACCAGAGGTGACCGGTCGTTCCAGGGAATAGCCCCCAGACTCTGGAATGCCCTCCCTCTTTCCCTTCGTGTGGCCGACACCTTCGATTCTTTTAAAAGTCAACTGAAGACACTTTTATTCAAAAATGCTTTTAGCTGACTGGTTTTATTGTTACTTTTATTCTATGTTTATTTTTCTTCAATTTAGTTTTGCTTACATTATATTTAATTGATTGTTTTTCTGCTTTTACTGGGTTGTATATTGTTTATTGTTCAGCGCTTTGTGCTTTTATCTGTGAAAGGCGCTATATAAATAAAACTTACTTACTTACTTACTTACATATCTGTGTGAATGACTTATGACGTTAATAATTATTCCGTTCGCACAAATTAATTATTTTGTTTGCACGAATTAATTATTTCGAGGGAACGAAATAGTGTCTTGAGGGAACGGAACATTATCTTGTGGTAACAAGATATTAATCTGTGGGAACGGGATAAATTTTAGATTTTTAATGTCAGAGATATTTGGTTATTTTAATTTCATGAATAATGTTTTTTGTTTTATTAAAAGGATCATGAATGAATAAAAGAAACTTTCTTCATCGCGGAGTGGGGAGGGCATTATTTTTGCTTCTGCCAATCATTCAAACACCACATGAACGCAGCATTTCTCTAAGTTTGGGTTTTACATGGAGTGCACTAAGTCATTGGTACAAGTTGCTCTAAAATGAGAGCTAAAAGCCGCAGTTTGAAATAAAAACTCTAAAATGTTCTGTTTTAAGTTCTATGTTCATTTTCAGTCAAAACATCTCGTCTACATTCCACGTTATTTCTTTCTCTTATAAGGTGGATTTCCAAAACACTCTACGCATCAGCTCCTTCTTTTGAATTTAAGAACCCTATGTGGCCCACGAGTCCAAAAGTTAGCCCACCCTTCTAGATGTACTCTTTACAGCAGCTTCTGCTGTAGATACCTGGACCCTAAAAGTAAGAGAACTCTTTCAAATGGAAAGAATAACTTTCCTACTTAGACATCAGATGCACACCTTTAACCTTGGGAACCAGCAAAACCCTTGCTACTGTCATCAGCCTCTAGCTACTCAAATGATTTCATGTTTAGATTTTATTCTTCCTGTTTTTGATAGAATATTGTGATAATTCAACTTCCCGTTTGTACCTTGTTCGATAATACGTACCCTATTTAGGTTAACTAAACTGTGTGTAATACTCTGTTGGAAAACGTTTGAATAAACTATAAGTTATAAAAAAGGAATGGCAGTTTTTTTTATCAAAATAGGTTTCCTCGGTTAACAGGACTGTTTTGTGTGTTCAGGTACATTTAGTAACTAAAACCATTAACCTGCATCGGTCTTCCACATCTGACCGGTATTAAAGCCCTTTGAGGAGGAGGTTTTGAAGACAGCTGTTTGCGGCTGGGGTCACAGAAATAAATGCGACTAATCGGAAGACATCCGGATGGATTAAAGGAGTTTCCTTTGAGAATGTGTGGGATGATCTGACAGCTGTTTACTCATCACAACAACTTATGAAACTCAGTTTTAATTAAAGAAGGAGAAAATCTCAAGGATTCAAACTGTTTCCGCTCAACACCATCATCAGTTTGTCATTTCCAGAAGATTCTCCACATTTTGTGCTGTAATTGGCATTATTTCATTTAAAACTTATGTGTGTGACTTTATGATCGTTGTTCAGTGATCAGCTGACAGTTTCTCAGAGTTCAAAGCTGAAATATTAACGCCTGAGCTCTTGTTCTGGAGGGAAGTGACTGTCCCTACGCTCAGTTCAAAGATCATTACATAAATTGCGTGGGTTTGTTTGTGGGTGTGGCGGCGTGCGGCTGTGTTTCCGCTCGTGTCTTTGAATTTGTAAAACGCACAGAGGCAGCAGAGACGAGAAAAAATTCCTCTCATTGCTGCAAAAATGTCAGCAGATTGTTTCTCCACACTGCAATTACAGAAGAGTGTGAATTATTAAGGAGGAATATAAGCCGTGTAGGCAGACAGGAGCAGAAAGGTCCCAAACTCACAACCTTTAATTAGCTGGCAGTGACGCACTGAAGCGGAGCGCAAAGACGCCGGGCTGACAGTGAGCTGGCTCCAGGGTGCATCATTTACTGAGCTGCAGCCGCTTTCAAAGGCACGCCGGGCTCAACCGGCACAGCTGTTACACCAAGAAAACACAAGACATCCAGCTGCTTTAGTCAAATGAGCTCAGATGAACTAAACCTGTTTGGTTGATGTTTCCCCTTAGGACCAGTGAGCGTGCTGGAGTTTCTGTGTCCTTCAGCAGGAGCAGAAATAGACTTTGGTCAGGTTTAGTTGAAGTTGACCTCTGACCTGCTTGTTGAAGAGTTAGATCACAGCGAACTATCATGGAAGTTCCTGGTTATGTATGAAACACTGAACCAACACCAGCTGATCTGCATGGCGGAGGAGTGACCAGGAGGAGTGACTTGACAGTCTGGGTCAAGTGACTGTGAGCACTTTGGGCCCGACACCTAAGAAGAAAGTGAAAACCAAGTCTGGAACATGAGGCAGATTAGGGGCAGCAGCAGGTTCTGTCAGGACTTTCTTCAAGACCAACTCCAATAGAAATCTTGTTTACTGTTTCTAACCCTTTAGAACCAGGGGGGTATTCCAGGAAGCATGTTTAACTACCCTGAGTTAAACCTGAACTCTGGCTGAAATCCGCCTGAACTTGCTTACTCTGGGTATGTCGGTTCCAGAAGACCGGATATGAGTTGGAGTAATTACGCTCGACTTGGTAACCCTGGGTTAATGCGCGTGCACAGCAGGTACATAAAGACATTCTCAATGGATCGCTGATTTCCGGAGTCACCATGGAAACGCGTGGTGAAAAAAAGAGAGCGCTATATTTCAGTGAGACGGAGACGGAGATTTTAATGACGGCGTATGAAGATTATAAGACCATCAAAAAGTAATACGGCTGCATCATCAGCAAAAGAAAGAGTTTCTGCTTGGAGAAAGGGAACAGAGAAAGTAAACGCACGAGTTTCTATCTCATCTATATTTTCATTGTGACGCATATGCCATGCCATGTTGGTAAGGTAAAGGGCGGTCTTTCTCTATCTGCTGTACTGTGCTGGTGTTGGAGGGTCCCGGCTGCTGCTGCTACTGAGGTGGGAGCCTTGGTGGTGGGGGTGGGGGTGGGGGGTGGGAGGGCTGGGTTCTCTCCATCATCCACCCCAGAAGAACATTAACACTCACTGGAGAACAGGTGCTATCTCACCTTTGCACACACAGTTTGTGTGACTGAATGAAATGTTTCACATGTCTTAGTCTGAATGCATAAGTAGGCGTGTGTGAATGTTAGTGGTATTATGTCCAGGTAGACTTGTTTGTGGGTGAACACTTTGGAGCCAACAGGTGTGCTTATAATGTTTGAGTTTGTGTGTGGACAGGCCCCGCCCATTTTAGATTTTTCATGCATCTTAACCTGTCAGTTGTGTTTATTAAGCTCCAGGAACTTGTTGCTTTCTGACACTTCATGATCTTACCCTCGTTACTATAATCACCCCTCTATCCCCCCCCTTACCTGTCATAAGATCAATGAAAACGGATGAATAGCACATACGGATGAATTTGTGAGACGTGAAAACAGTCTCACGGTAGATCCGTGCGTAACTTTGGCTTCGTGTGCGCGTAACAAGAGATTAGTGCGTGTTTTTTAAAGATGTGTTTGTAAGTAGTTTCAAGCTGTTGTAATTTCAATTTGTGCATACGTAAATTGCATTTTGTATTTTTTTCATTTTATATTTTTTTTAATTTATACACAAAACGTATTATGTGAGTAACAAATCACGCACAAATCCAAATTTATGCACAAATCCTAATTTACACACGCACAAAGCAAGAATATGCATACACAAATCCGACTGAGTCTAATTTGTCTCCATACAATCTTTTGCTTGCAGAATGGAAGCAGTGGGAGAGCGTGTAAACACAGTGGCATCGTGGGGAAGGGGGGGTGGGGTTGCTCCACGCTGTCTGTCCCACCCACAACTCAGTGGTGAATTTCTAATAAACTCCTGCCGCTCTGCAGAAACTGTCCTGGAAAACGACACAGGTTTTTTAATTCTGGCCAAAATCCCAATAAAAAAGACCACTGGGAACACTTTGATCAAATAGATCAGAGGCTGATGATCGGAGTGCGACTTTAATTTGCTTTTAATCTGGTGTGCACATTCCCTTGATGGTGAAAGTTTTCCCTTATCGAACTCAGATTTTTTTCATTCAATCATTTTTGAGCCACAATCATGTGAGAATCCGGCCCCCCTTGTTTAGACGGTGGTTAAAAAATGCAGCAAATGTAGGAAGAAAATAAAAGGCTAGCAGTTAAAATCAATAGAAGCCATAAAATATGAGAGTAGATTATTTGAAACTGTTAAAGTTCAGCAGAGACCCTGAAGAGAACTTTGCATCGCGGTAATCTTGTTTGGTTCAGATGCTTTTAAACTGCGGCAAGGCATGGGGGGTGGGGGGGGGGGTCTTTTTTGTTAGCGTGTTTTCTGAGCAGTTTTTTTGTTCCAAATGTCTGCAGGTCAGAACATTTCAGGGTCCAGAACATTTGATTTGATTTGATTTGATTTGATTTGATTTGATTTGATGTATTGATTTATTTCAAGCATTGTCCTCAAAGCAATAAAGAATTTACACATATTTATCAAACTCATTACAGAAATGTTGAAATCCTTAGATTATAAAGACAGAACATAAAACAAAACAAAAAAGTCACTTAAATCACATTTGCTTGAATAAAAATAGTAATCATTAACCAAAGTCAAGTAGACTTGATTTATTGCTTGAGAAGGAGTGGGAAGTAGCTAGTTCATATGATCCCACCACCAACGTGATTTTTAACATAGGAGGGTGGTGTTGATTCAGACTCCGGTTTCTCCTTTTTCATCACTTTGTTGGACTTTCACAGCCGATCTTCTAGTTGGTTTGTCGCTGACTCAGCACAAACCCAACAGACTCTGCCAAAGACTCCTGTCCAAGGTCACACCTGTGCCGCCGTAGGTGCAACGTAACGTCATACCTGCAGGTTGAAGGCAGCTGCATTCAGAAAATCATCCTCTCTCTAAACACTTCTGCCAGATTCCTGCAGAGAAAAAAATGTGTGACGCTCTAGAAACAACACTGACAGGAGAAGCACAATCAAATATTATAACTAGCTGTTCAAACGTATTGATCTCTGTCACCGCGGTGGAGAGCATCAAGAATTTTGTGTGGGGGGGTTGAACCTCAAACTGTTTTTTTGTTGTTTTTTTAATGAAAATATTCAGTCTTACTCTTTTTACCCTCAAATAAATTAACAATGGGTGCTCACATGTTATGAATTTGTTTTAAGTGACAAAATAGTTTATTCACTTTTGTGAATCCATCTCATCAGCAGAGGAGATTGGGAAGCTGCTCATGTTGTTCATTTGTTGAGACTACTTTGATATTGTTTAACTGTTGTTAGTTGGCTGTTTCCTGTTTTGCAGTCATAGATTTATTAGTTAGAAGCTTTGATTAGTTTGATTCCCTCATGTCTTCAATGTGGTTTTGCCCGAATCTATAAAGCTTCCCTGGTGTGTCAGTGCTGGGGGGTTGAGTCTACTCAGGCCTGTTCAGTTTAGTCGCACTTGTTTGTGTCATTTAGTTATTTTTGGGCCCAAATTACTTTAGTCCAACATATTTCAACATCTTGCAAGTAAACCCACCTTTGTCCATTGACTGATTGTGAACCTTCAGATCGTGTATCTGTGTGTGCGGTTGTGTGTGTGTGTGTCTAACTTGTGGGTTAGTTCAGTTCCGTCCTATCATCAAGTAGAAGATCACAAACTTGATGATGGACAGTTCCGTCCAGGTCCATCTCTGCTTTGTCTACAAGCATAAAAAAACAAACTTTGGCTGATCAGGAGTTTTAGAAGACAACCAAGACGATAGAAGCTTCGGGTCTCCAATGGCTTTGTCATGGTGCCTCTGTCAACCCTGCCCCCTCTGCTCTGCTCCTGACTCCACCAGCTATGACCACTTCACCCTCATCAACCTTGCTGCCCTTAAGGAGACCCAGCTCCATCATTCGACGCCAGTTCGTTACCCCTAATGGTGACTACGCCTGGTCTGCCTGCTCATGCCTAGCTTTCTCTTGCCTTGCCTTGCTCTAAACTTATGCCTCCTTGTCTCAGGATTCATCAAAACGAAGGTCACCTGTGTGGAAGTCATCAGCTATTTACCTGCTGCCTCGAAGATCCTTGGAGCCGATCTGCCGCGGTATTACCTCCAGCCACGCCACGAGCCGTGTTCCAGTCTGGATCATCAACCTGCTGAAAACAACCTTGTCATCTGCCTTGCCATTAAAACCACTTACCAAGTCACTCACCTGTGTTATCATTCTGGGTTTCAGTGTCTGGGTCATGGCCGGCCCTCCCTATACGCGATTTACGCAGCCGCGTAGGGCCCCCGTCACCACCAGGGCCCCGAAGTGGCGACAAAAATTAAATAAAAAAGACCCAAATCTGGCAACCCATTTCATAGAACTTCCGTACCAAAGTGCGCTCTGTTGTGCAAAAGAAAGTTGCCTGCACTTTAATGATCCCCCCGTCAGCACACCTGAACCAATCTGGCAACCCAAATAATGACGTTACACCACTCTTAGCAACGATTGGTCAACATATTTGCATCTGAGCCTGGCACAACAGTGTGCATTTACGAGAGGAGTTTGTTTCGATAAAGTTGGGGGAAAGAAAAAAACTAGCACATTTTGTCACGACAGTCAAAGCGACAACAAGAGAACTTCATGCCACAGAAAAAGATGAAGAACTTCAACATCAATCAAAAGGTAAGTTTGGAAGATGTTGGGGCCGTATTTTTTACATTATCCTGTATTTCTGTGCAGCTGCGCAATTTTTTCGTAAGATACTAATCGATCCGAGGTGAAGTTTGCACATAACGACCCCGTTTGTCGTAATTTCCAATGGAAAACTCGAAAATAATTCTGATTTAGTTTCTTCTGCTCTCAAAAAGTATCAAAAATATTGGAGGGTGTGCATCCACATCCCAAGATGTTCCTGACATCACTGAAGATGTAATCTCAGGTCATTTTAAAAGCATGTAAAGTCATTAAAAAAACAGTGTCTGCATAACCCTTTTTTCATTAACAGCAGCTCAAAAGTATGGAGCCCCAAACTGTTCGTAATGAAATTAATAAATATGATCTCATGCAAATACACAACCAATAAATCTCTTATTAATATATAAAAAGATCATGAAATTGTGAAAAACCTGCACACAGATTTTAAATGAGCCACTAAACTATTATTAGTATTCTGCTATAGATATTTTATTAGCTTTATCATTGATTATTGTATGATAATAATTCTTGTTATTTAGCTGCAGAAGAAACTGCTGTCACCACATCTACTGTTGAAAGGGAAACATTTGACTGTTTTATTTTTCACTGTTTGCTTTTATTGAAGTTATGTATCTCATGTTCCAGAGGCTCCAAGAGAGGCGTGTATGGAAGGGGAGCCGACTGGATCCAAAATTCCACCTACCGGTACCTCAAATCCAGTTGGTCCAGCTGAATGACCAACCACACTCTGATCCAGTAAGAATGGATTTGGTGCAAAGAGGTCCTTTTCAGACTGATAAAGACTTTGACTTTCCAAAATCCCCTCATTGAGCTGTTCTTTATTTTGGATTGTTTTATCGTTATTTGATTTTCTATTAAGTTGCTGTTTTTAATAAGTTGGAGTTTTGTGAATCTCATTTGTTGAGTGCCTAATGTTACATTAAAAATATATCTATTTATATATACATTTGTCATTCTTTTTTTTTTCTTTGCATTTTAAAATTTGTTTGGCACCACTTAATGTATATCCAACATGCAGGCAATATACTGTATTCAATTCTTCGGCAGCAAAAATAATTCACAAATGTATTAATAGACAGATCTCATTTATATTACAACAACAGTTGTGTTTTTTTTGGTGCTGCTGACCAGTTAGAGGGCCCACAAATTAAATTTCGCTTAGGGCCCCCAGAAGACCAGGGCCGGCCCTGGTCTGGGTCTGTCTCGCCTGAAAACTATGACAGGCTTGTTGACTTCCAGAGCTTTTCTCTGCCTCAGTCACATTGGTGACAGTACAGTCATGGAGGAGTGGCCTCTTTTGAGGCTCCTACGAGAAGTATTTGTAAAAAGAAATTCCACTTGGCGTACGGGAGATGCTGTCTTACGCCACACTCTAGTCGTTAATGATGTGTGAGTAATGGCTCCTTACGGACCGTGTGCAAATGCTGCACACAGAATGTGCATGTGATACGCAGGACGCCCATAGGACGTCCACGCAAACTACACTAATTTCCTTATGCCTAACAGTCAGACTGCATCAAGGAGCGTGCACGTGTCACGTGAGCAGCACTAACGGGCTCCCAGCTCAGGTTTGCTACAAGTGTCTGCATCTCTACCTTCACCCTGACTTACCCTTACGTGTTGTTTACGTGTTTTCAACAATCTGTCGCTTGCAAGATGCCCACAGAAACGGTGGTCCATGATTTAATAATTTGGTTCAGACCACCTACATTCCCCGTACAGGTTTCCCCCACTTTTCATCCCCAGACAGCCCGTATCCACCCGTAAGGGCAGTTAGGACTCAGATATGAGCCAAGTAGCCCCCCCCTTTACAAAATGTGCCCCTACGACAGGTGGTGTCAGCTCGCTGTGGAGGTAAATCTGTAGGAAAGATGTATGCTGAGTCACACATAAGTGGGCGACGGTTCTCTTCATCCAAATGACATCGTCTTGAAACATTTCAAAGAAAGAAGACTGGAAGTCCAGATGCCATGATTCAAGTTCTCGTCGAGTGACACAAGTCCCAAACAGGTTCTTATTTCACCCTCTCGAGGCAAACTTCTGGAGAACTTGCATAAAACAAAATACGTTCACAAGTGCTGCATTTTCGCTGCACAAAGCTCTGGTCACACATTTAAACGTCTGCCTCCTGCAGAAGAACATGTTTACATACCTCCCCAAAATAGTTTTGCAACAATTTTCCCCCAAAACTTTTCTGAGAGGAAACCTTTACCAATGGACCAAAAATTTCAACCAATCAAAAAGGCAGAGGGAAAAAAAAAAATCCAATCCGGCCAATCAGAGCACAATCGATGATGACAGTAGGAGATCAGCCGATCCACAGAGAGAAGGTCACTCAGATCAGAAAAAGAAACAAGAACATGAGAAAAAATGACAGCACTTAAATATTTAAAGACTATACTTTAAAAGAGGCATCTTTTTATGTTTGGAATTTTATTTTATTTCATCTTAATCTGTCCTAATTTTCTTTGGAATGTTACTGATTTGCTGCCACCTTTGTTGCATTTTGTGATTGTTGTAATTAATCTTTAATTTCAGATTTTGAAGCATTGTTGGAGTGTGTGTCTTTTAGCAATTATTCCCTTTTGAAAATGTTCCATTACAATTGATGTACCATTTTATAGGTAAAATATTTTTTGCCAAAAATATAGTTTGATTGAATTATTTAAAGAAGTCTGTTCATAATTTATTTTGGCTCTAGATGAGTGAAGTATTAGGTTTTTATTTTGTTGAGGAAACTTGAAATCATTTTGACATTATTCGTTTTCAATATGAAGTATTTTAGTAGTTTAAATTATATCTTTAGTTGGGTTTAACAAAATGTGTTTGGATTGTTCAAATTTATTTCTTTAGAACCTTTACCTAATGAGTTTAGATTGCACAAAACCTTATGCTTATTTGACATTAGCTTATTTATTTTAATTAGCTCTAAGTTTGTTTTTTGTCATTAACACTAATGTAAAAGAAGTTAAACAAACATTTTATAACTTGGTCTAACTGAAGTGAAGACATTGAGTTGAATTAAAAAAGTAGATTACGTAACTTGAAATAACTACATTGCCAAGACATAAATTCTATTTTGTGGAAATCATTTCAAAGATTCATTGAACAACTCTTTTTTTTCTTTGTTTATTTTACTACCTGAAGGAAGACGACTCAATCTCTGAGGCTCCGCCTTTCACTCCCTGTGGGCACCGCCCATTTTATGACGTCGGCCTAGAATCTGCCCTCAGATGCGTGTCTGCATTTCTCCCTTGAAAACAAACAACATCCAAACATTTGCCGAGATGAATGTGCATATAAGCTCCACTGAGAAAGTGGGTGTGTCTGTTAGCCTGGGGGCGGTGCTTGTAGCACAAACTCTTCCTGGAAGGGGCTGTTCCTCACTTTGTGATGTCACAATGTGAGAACCCACTAGATTCTGTGGATTGGGAGGGGCTGGCCTCAATGGACAGGGTTTTAATGCTCAAAAATCGGTAAATGGATCAAAATACCGCTGTGGCGTTAGTTTTTGTGAGGAATTAACAACATAATACACTTAAAAGCCCAAAAAAAGTTGTCTTTGCATGGTATAGGTCCTTTAAATGGTGTGGTCTCCTTTGGAGCAAAAGTGAGTCCCAAAAGCTTCTTAAGAAGCTCCATTAGATCAGATTCACTACTTTCTGCTGTAGTTCCTGGATGAAGTTAGAACTCATAATGAAAAAGAGGAAAAGCAAATATTTTAAAAGTTAACCCATTTTAATAGACAAAAGGGGCAAAACATGTAAAAATCAACACATGTGCGTGTGACTGTCTGTCACTCAGCATTTGTGGCTGAATCAAACATGTATTACTATGACATTACACGTGTGTGATGGAGCACAGAAGCACACCTGGAGGTAGCAGATTGGCCTCCACATAGGAGTCAGTTTGGAGAGCCAGGAGCCGACGGCAGACCGTGCCATGGTCTGACCTGAAGCTTAAGCAGCTCTTTGGATGATTCTAACCCCCCACCCCTCATGGACAGACGAACCCACAGCGGAGCTGCAGCTCTGTTCTCTCAGGACGTCCTGGTCACGGACAGTCCTGCATGGATCTGCAGACTGAAAGGTCTAAATTTACTTTGAAGCCCCTCTTCTGTGTGGGACTCATCCCAGCACCTGCATGCTGCCGTTCACCTTCCTGAGGAGAAGGAGGACGAATGTTTAGATGCAGCTTGGCGATGACTCAGTTATGAAGGTGACAGAAATGCTTCAGACAGGCTTTAAGTCCGCCGTCGGCACGGCAACAGCGCTCCAACCTCCATCCCGTTTCACAAAAACGGCTCCTGAAAGTGGAGATGCAGTAATTAGTGGTGAGTCACAGTTTGTTGCGTCCCCCTCCCTCCCCCCATGGCCAATTATGAGCCACAGCAGGAAGGGAAACTGAAGCAGTGAATGGTGGGGGGTTGACGCCTTCCAAGATCTTCATCTGAGGTGTTTCGACAGCACCCCCCCCCCCCCTTCCACAGGATCTTCCTGACGGCCAGAAAACTATTTCAGGACATCAAACAGCAGAAAACCATCAAACTTTTTCAGCCTGAAAATAACTCTGGTTACTTTCCTTGATCGAAGCTTTATCTGCATATGTGCATAGGTTTATATAGCAATGTCCAGATGATGACATCATCACCGCCACCTCATACTGTATAGGGTCACAGGGTGCTGGAGCCGAAAAGCAAAAGTTTACCTTCAGCACTCTGGACATGCCTCCAGAACACAGCTATGTTATGCCATATATGCTATGGCAGATGGATGGATGGATGGATGGATGGATGGATGGATGGATGGATGGATTGATGGTTGATGAGTGGATGGATGGATAGATGGATGGGTGGGTGAATGGATGGATGGATAGATGGAAGAGGGGATGACTGGGTGGATGGATGGGTAGATGGATGGATGATAGATGGGGGGTTGTATGGATGGAAATATAAATAAATGGAGGGATTGATGGGTGGACGGATGGATTAATGGACAGATGGCTGGATGTATGGATGGGAGGAACGATGGATGGATGGTTGAATGGATAGCTGGGTGGATGGATGGAAGGATGAGTTGATGAATAGGTGGATGGATGGATGGATTGATCCATGGGGGAGCATGGATGGAAGAATAAATAGATGGCTTAATGGGTGGAGGTGTCATAATGACGATGACAAGGCAGACCCAGATGCTGGAACCCGGAAGTAAACTCAGGCTAGGAGATCAAGCGAAAGAGTTTAATGGATTCACAATCCCAGAGTTCAGGAAAACAGCGTGGACCAGAGGTGAGTATGTGGCGTGGAAACCAGGGGCCTCATTTATAAAACTTTGCGTAGGATTTGCGTCAGAAGTGGCGTACAGATGAAACATAGGACGTGCGTACGCACAGAAATATTCGGATTTATAAAACCGTGCGCACGCACATCCTACGCATCTTTCCGTTAATAAATCACAACCGATTCTAAATGCAGCGCAGCTTTTGCGGCTTCATGACACGCCCATAGTTGCCCATAATAGCCCGTGAAACGCCCACAAATGAATATTCATTGATTGCGAAACCATGGCAAACACAGAGAGGACATAAAAAAAAACTTAACTTTAACCCAATGTGAAGTAGAAGTTATCGTTGGCGAGGTGGAAAAGAGGAGAAAAATGTTGTTTGGAGGGCACAGTGTGGGCATTACTAATGCCAAAAAGGCACGTGAGCGGCAAACGGTGGCAGACGGCATAAATGCTGTAGCCTCACAACCTCGGACCGGCCACGGTCCGAGGTTGTGAGGCTACAGCGCTCCATCGGGGGGGCGGGGGGGACAGGAGCGCCAGATGCATGCACCGGGTGACACGCGTGGTTCCTCCAAGTTCTCCTCTGTAATGCCGGGCGCAAAAGCCCGCAGAGGTCCAACAGTACGGCTCGAGGAAGTCGGAACCGGCTCATAAGCCACTCGTCCTCGTTTGCCAGCATCTAAAGATGCGTTCACTCCGAATTCTTCCATTTGCCACATCTTCTAAGAGCGCAAGATCAGCCATTGTGCGTCATTACGCATTGTGATGAGGCATTTTATTTCCATCCATTTATTACATCTGACAAGCTACAGATGTCGGTAATAATCAACGTCGAAATTGGAAATTGTTCAGCTTAAATGGGATTTCTTGTCGCTTTCTGAATGGTTGAGACATACGCCATACATTGTTTTATCAAAAATATAACAAACTAAAGGCATATGCATGAATACCATAATTCCATAGCTTATGAAGAAATGTTTTACTATGAAAACAACTTTCCCCAGTGGACAAATAGTACATCTGTCCGTCCGTCCGCACGCCCGCACCTCTATCCGCTCCGCCAGACGGACACACTGACGAGAATATCAGTTTTTTACATTATTTCGTTCTGTTAACTATGTTATAGGGGCCTCATTTATAAAACTCTGCGTAGGATTTGCGTCAGAAGTGGCGTACGGATGAAACATAGGACGTGCGTACGCACAGAAATATTCGGATTTATAAAACCGTGCGCACGCACATCCTACGCATCTTTCCCTTTATAAATCACAACCAATTCTAAATGCAGCGCAGCTTTTGCGGCGTCATGACACGCCCATAGTTGCCCATAAATAGTCCGTGAAACGCCCACAAATGAATATTCATGGCTTGCTAAATCATGGCAAACACAGAGAGGAAATCAAAAAAACGTAACTTCATTCAATGTGAAGTAGAAGTTATCGTTGGCGAGGTGGAAAAGAGGAGAAAAGTGTTTGGAGGGCAAAATGTGGACATTACTAATGCCAAAAAGGCACGTGAGCGGCAAACGGTGGCAGACGCCGTAAATGCTGTAGCCTCACAACCTCGGACCGTGGCCGAAATAAAAAAGAAATGAAAGAAATGATCGGACATCAAAGTCGAGGCAAAAAAAACGTCTAGCGCTGCATCGGCAGAGTGTGTGTGTGTGGGGGGGGGGGGGCACCGGAGCTGACCCCTCTTGATGAGAGACTGGCCGCTATTATTGGGGGATCCCTGTTAAGTCCCCCTCATCGGCGTCCCCCCTCCCCCTCCGTCACCCGTCACTCGGTGACTGTGGTGACTGAGGGGGAGGGGGACGCCGACGCACCGGTTGACACAGGTAAGAGAAATAATTAAAATGAATGCAGTCAAGTCACATGTATGCAGGCTACACAATCACAGATTATTAATATAGAACAATTTTATTTTAGCTGCTGGGTGTTCCAGCGGGGCCAGTGGTTACGATGCTGCAGCTGAGCAGCCGTCTGGACCCAGCGTCTCCACGGCACCCGGCTCTCAACCCCCCAGCAGTGGACGTGTCCTCACCGATGCAGTCCTTGAAATGCAGAGGGAAGTCAGTAGTTCAATCAGAGAGGTGGCCAAGGAGTTGGCTGAAATCAAGACCGCCCTGACTGAAATAAACTGCACGATGAGGGAATTCTTAAATAAATAATATTTTCCAAACCTTTTGTTGTTCTTTACAAGCGACGCATCACTTCCAAACGCTGGCGCACAGCAGCAGCATTTGGCTCAAATGCGTGGGGATGGGGTTCAGGGTCGGGCGCCAGGGGGTAGAGGCACGTTTTTAAGCTGTGCCACATTGTGTAGCACAGCAGATGACAGCACGATTTGGCACACACTGTCACTTTCACGTGTTTCTTGTGAAGTCCTGTGAAGTCTTCGTGTTATTTATGAGAGGCAGGATTGTCATTTTCATTTTCACGTGTTTCTTCCATCTGCCGACGGTGTCGCCGTTTCTCATTTCACCCGTTTTTGTGCGTACGCCTGGGTCAGAGCTTGCGTGGAGGACCGCACATTTTCCCGTCAAGTTTGCTTTTTATAAATCTCAACTATTGCGTAGAGAGTGGCGTACGCCTTCTTTTGTGCGTACGCAACGTTTATAAATGAGGCCCCAGAGCTTCGTGCCAGAATGTCTTGGAGGAGGACTTCGTGGCCTGAGCGGAGGAGACGAGGAGAGAACAGGAACCAGCTGCACCCGTGGTGAGGAGGACCTGAAGGAGCACAAAAGAGGTAAGTTCAAGGCTTAGACTTGAATAGGCGTAACTTATCTTTGAGCCAGACGTAAGCACCGGAGAGTGTATAACGGACTGGCGTCGAATGCTGGGATGGATCTCCTTAAGAAGGACAGCAGGTGATGAGATGATGTGAGGCAGCTGGTTCCAATGAGCAGAGTAGGGAGGGGGAAGGCAACCGACCGAGGCACCGTGACAGGAGGGATGGATGTATGGATAGATCGATGGATGGATAGTGGGATGGATGGTTGAATGGGTAGATGAATGGATGGATTAATGGGTAGATGGCTGGATGGATGCATGGACAGTTGGATGGAAAAATAAATAGATGGATTTATGGGTGGATGGATGGAT
>CM074489.1:3491976-3506055 GCA_037389245.1 Oryzias sinensis | reverse complement strand
TCATCTAAGATAGCACAAGGGTTAAATGTAATTTTCAGGATGCATTCAATGGCCATGGGTTTAGTACGTACAGCTTGCAGACAGACCTAAAAATGTCTGTATTTTGCTTGAAGGTGCGTTGGAGGGCCTGCTGTGAACGTGGCGTGATGCTCCTCACTATCCTCATGATGTTGTTGTGAGTCGTTCCACTCTTCCAAAAGTGCTACATGCAGTCCTACAGGTCACTGAAGTGACACAAAAACTGTGTTTATGACATCCACTGAGTTTTTCACTATATTCCTACGTTTTTTCGAGTGGTGAAAGTACTTTCGTGGTTATTTTTTTAATACAAGAAACACAAGGCTGGAGGTGTGGCTCTGACAGGCACTGCTTATCTTCCCTCCTCCAGTGGGGTTTGTGATTGATCCCCAGAATCACCTCTGATTCCAGCAGAGATCGCACATGTCGACAACCACAGACATCATTACGGTCCTAACCAGCAGCACCGCCCCCCAGGCGGGCTATTTGTTTCTGGTGACAGTTTGACAGGAGGATGTTGATAGCAGGAGGGAGATGGAGCAGGTGATGGACGACGGCACAAATAGAGACAAATGAACTGGTCTGAGACAGAGCAATGCGGTGGCTGAAGAGATCTGTGTGTGTGTGTGTGGGGGAGGTGTCAGGTGGAAGCTGATGTGCACTCGCCTCTAAGTCCACTCTTCATGCTATTTAGGTTGTTTTTGTTTTTATTCCAGTTTACTGTCACACAGTGCTTCAGAAACAATGTGTGAAGAACGACCTCTATACAAACGGCTTTACCAACATCGCAGAGTCAACTCAAGTGGACCCGAGTCTGCAGTCCACCTCCACCTGAAGGCCACAAACCACTCGTTTGAGGACAGTGAAGTCCGAATTCTAGCCAGAGAGAAAGGATGGTTTGAGTGAGGAGTGAAAGAAGCCATCTTTGTCAAGAAGGATAAACCTTCTCTTAACAAGAATGGTGGTCTCAGGTTTATTCTTCCATCCATCTAAGGCAGTGTTCTGAAACCCAAACAAGCCGAACCAGTTCCACCTGGCTCATTAACAGCTGAAAGAGATGACCAGGTTGGGGAGGCAGTGACTCCCTCCCCAACCCCCAGCTTAGGACAAAGGACTCTTAAGGACCCAAAACCATGTAGTTTAAGTAGACAATACCATTCACTTTCAGGTCTGACTCCTCCCCCATGAGCGCATATATACCAGCTCTTTTACTAGCAAATTCAAAATTGACAAAGCCTCTTGTATAAGAGGTGAAACGTCTTCTAACTTTAAAAACTAAGTCCACATGACAGCCCCTAAACCTACTACTATGATGTGTGAAGAAAAAACATTTACCAAAAACGGGCACCTTAGTTGAAATTTAGGAATTTATTTGATATTTTAAATATTTATGTTCTTTACTAATTTGACATATATGTGTGTGTGTGTGTGTTTGTGTGTAATCTTCCATCTAAAAATCCTGATCCAAAAACAGAGTTCAAAAGCCAGGTCAGATGCAGAATCTCGCAAACCTGGTCCAGAAAGGGTCAGACATATGAATCCAAACAGTAGTGTGAATGGGAACACAGGCAGAGAGAACAGAGGTATAAATGTGACTGACAGGTGAAGCAGATGAGGCTTGATTTCATTGAGTAGCGTATGGAAAGCCAGAGGAATTAAAAAGGAAAGAATCCAACCTGCCAGAGTAAACCCGCGTTGTTCTTTTTTTTTTTTTTGCTCCCCAGTGAGATACTGGTAGTCAGGCGAAGGACTCCCCCTGATAAAGAGGGTGTAGTCTCTGAATCAAAGTTGCGGTTCTCTGGTGGCAACTACTGCTGTAATTCAACAACCAGGTAAAGTGTATTGCTCAAACTCTTTTTTGTTGCTGCTCTTCGGTTCTACTGTGGTGGAGGATGGAATGTAAAAAGAGGGAGAGTGCCCAGTTACCCCCATGCCAAGACCCCCGCAGAAGCAGCAGCCGTGGCCACCGCCCCTGACATCCATGTGGAATAGCAGATAGAGGAAATCCACCTGCCAGGCAATCACGTCACCCAGACCTACCGCAAGGGCCCTCAACGCCAGAGAGCAGAGGGACACAGGAGCACGAAGAGTGCAAGCTCCAGCCCACCCAGAAGAATGGCCCTCCCGCCGCACCAGCCCAGCTTGGGGCCCCAATCCCCAGAAAGCCCCAAACTCCAGAGAAGCAGCCCACCACCACCCGGCACGAACCAGGACCCCCAAGGGAGACCGGCCCTTGCTCCAGGCAAGAACTATCATCATCCCCCGATTCCACCAGCCCAAAATAAGAAAATCCCTTATAGAGACAACAATATCCTGAATTTATCCAGAATAGTGTGATTGCTAAGTTTCAAAGTAAATAGGCTACAAAAAAGAGGCCCCGCCTTCATACTGAAAGAATTTATTCCATAATCCTATTTATTCCAATCTATTTTTCTTTTGAAATCTAGATTTCTTTTGAAAACCCCAACATTGTCATACAGTAATTTGACTTTAATCTGGATCCAGTGATAAACCGTGTTTAAAAATAAACAAGGGATGATTCACTGTAGCTCGTTTATCTAGTTTGTCTGTCAATGTATTGAATGATGTTGAGGGACTTTGGGTGGAGAACTCAGAGATGCCAGCCTCTCATTGGCGTCCCTGGTTGCGACGCTCACAGGGTCTGTCCTGGTTCTGGTCAGCGGTCAAGTCAAAGCTCCTTGATGAAATGATACATCGGGAGGCTGGCCAGGCAAAAGGCCTTCAGTAAATTGGCAATAGAGATTCAACAATTAGAGCTTCAAAAGACTTTAACTGAATGTTACTTTGAGGTTTTTGCTATAAAGGTAATCAGGCAAAGGAGCCAAAAACCGGTTTGGTACCCACAGTGTTGATGTACTTGATTGGCCAGCAAACTCATCCGACCCAATAAAACCTGACAGAAAAAATAAATTGGCTGTTTTCAAGAGAAAAAAGAGACACCTGAACCAATAATGAGGACGACCTACAGCAGCTATCAAAGAGCCCTACCCTCCCAGTACACTTCACGTATCACGGAAGGACAGGCCTTCATGCCCACTGAAACAGTCACTGATACAAAAGGAGACTTCAGGATTCATTTGTATAATGGTGCAGATAAATAGTATTGGGTCAATAACATGGTTCACCTTGTTTCATTGTCAGAGGTCAAAGATTTCCTGTAGGTCTTCAGCAGATTTTCAAACATGTAGATGCAATTTTGGTCCATTCTTCCTTGCAGATCTTGTTCAGAGCAGTGATATTTTGAGGCAGTTCCTGGAAAACAGACTTTCAACCCCTTCACAGATTCTCTATTGGATTGAGGTCCGGCGGCTGGCCAGAACCCTCAAGAACTTTGAAATACGTTCTATGGAGTCACTCGTTTGTTTCCCAAGCGATGTGTTTGGGATCATCGTAATCCTGGAAGATCCAACCCTGTTTTATCCAGACTTCAATCATCATCTGGCTCCATCGAATCCAGTCCCCTTCATCCATGTCACTCAAACAAAACCTTTTCAAATCCAGTTGACCATTATATTACTGATGACAGTAAACTATATTAAAACAATGTCTCATGTTTATGGAGCCATCACACCGTCGTTAAATCTTTACAGTCTGCCATTTATTGAGTTTTAAAGGTTTGCTTCTAATCTTTTCCTTATTTCTAAAGTTCTTCAGAAAAGTGTTGCAGATTAACCCTGAGAGCATTTAAACAGAACTGACCTCTGAGGAGCTTCAGAGTTTAGAGTCCATCATTGACAGAGCTCAGCTGAAGGTAACAATGACCTCCTGGTGGCTGCAGACGCTGGACTCCAGTCTGTTGGTGTTCTTTTGGACCTCAGTGCTGCACTTGACATCACTGATCAGGAAATTTTGTTGCAGGAACGGGAACATGTCACCAGGAGAACAGGAACAACTTTATGTCGTATTTATCTGGTTTGTTGATAGAAATGATGAATCAGTTACGGCGTACCGCAGGGCTCTGTGCTCGGTCCAGTCCTGCTTAATCCCAACATTGTCCTCATGTCCACCTCTGTCAACAGATTCTGGAACAGTGCTCCTGATTACTCTTGGACAATGTCCTGGACCCCCGCCTTGACCTTCATACCCTCAAACTGTATTTGTTATAAGAACCACACAAAAGTCCAAACACAGAGACGCACTGCTCCTTTAAATGTGATCAATTCGGTTTATTAAGCATCAGATTACAACAAAGGTGATCTCAGACAGAGTCAACAGATTAAATTAAATGCAAATCAGATTTTAATCTCAGTGTGTCACACGTTGACCTTGGTTGTGATTGTTATGGTCTTAATGTTTGAGACAAAAACATCAGAAACACAAACAATAAAACTCTTCACTGATGAATAAATGAGACATGCTGCCTCCTGCTGGTGTGTTCCAGAAATGCTCTTTAACAAACTATGGTTGCAGCTGCGTGTGTGTGCGTGTGTGTGTGTCCCAAATATCCAGATGCATGGAAACAGGAAGAGCGGGCTGGCTCTCACCTCCGCCTGCGTCGTGACTAAAGAAGGAAAACGCCGCATGTTGGGTCTGCTGTGCTGGAAAAGGCTGCAGGTGTGCCGTTTATTTGAGCGGAGGTCAGGCTCAGCTGGGGGCGGGGCTGCATGAATGTCACTGCTGCTTTGACTAGAGTGACCATCAGTAATGACTCACAGTTCAGCGGCGCACACTCGGAAAGCACCAAGTGACTTGAATCGCCAAGAAGATGTCATGAGCATCTGAAAACTCAACAGCAGAGGGAACTCCAGAGCAGAGAGCTGCGGCCTCAAAGGCTCTTCACTTCAAAACTAGAAAACATGAGCGGACAGACTCTACCGCTCCTCGCAGCAGCAGACGTGTCCGTTTTAAAGAACAGGCTGACGGGAACACCGAACCGTCTGGGAGGAGGGGCCAGGAGAGCAGGACACCTTCACTCGCATCTGTAAAGCCTTCATGTCTGCAGCAGAAACAAACGTGTTTCGTCCGTTACAGGAAACTGAACCTTTAAGATTAGGACTTGAGGTGAAAATAAGTCCCACAAGGACGCAGGTTTTTGTTGCTATGAGGCTTGGGCAGAGAATCTTCATCCTGGCAGCGGTGCTGCTCCTACAGCTGTTCGCTGATCTGTTCATGACGATGCAAATAAAAGATTGATAAAAAGAAAAGCAGCACCTTCCGTCTCCCAGACTCAGACTCTTAAAAACTTTTTGCCGTGTGGGTTTCTCAAGGGGCAGGGGGGCAGTGTGGTGTCTGGAATATGGAAGGAGTTATGGAATGAGGATTTGGAGGCTGGCCGCAGTCACACAGTGCTCCTCTGTGGAGAGCCCCCCTCCAGCTGCTCCTCCTGGAACGGGTAGCTGAGGGCGGGGGGGAAGCCCTGGCTTCGTGGCTGCTCGTCCAGGAGCATCAGGTCGTCCACGTCTCTGCCCCTGAACCTCCGCCTGCAGATCTTCACCGTCACTTTCCTCCCCTGAAAGACTTTCAAGGCTTCTTTGGAGGCCATGGCCCGGGCGGCGGACTCATCGCGGCCGTAGCCGGTGCCCATGTAGACCGTCAGACAGCGGAGTTCGCACACGTGACCCTCCTTCTGGGCACGCACTGCGGGGAGGCCCGTGATGTCCTTCAGCGGTACAAATACGCACGTCAGAGTTTGTTTGCACGACTCCACGCAGCTGCGCAGGACTTCAAAGTGGTCCAGATTGGGGCCAAAGCCACCCGCCGACACCAGTTTCCAGGCCACGGCCTTATAGAGGCGGTTAAAGAAGGGCTGGTGCTCTGCCGGGGCCTGTGGGGGCGGGGCTGACTTCTGGCTGGAAGGCCGAACCGCCGTCCTCCCAGAAGACCGGGCTTCAAAATCATTGTTCCCACCTTTGTTTCTTTTCACGTAGCTGTCGCTCTCACCTTCTGAAACCAACAGAGGAGAAAGGTGAGCACGCGAGACGAGACAGGTGAGGATGCGAGGAGACAGGTGAGGATGCGAGGAGACAGGTGAGGATGCGAGAGACAGGTGAGATCACGAGAGACAGGTGAGCATGCAAGGGGCAGGTGAGGAGACAGAGGAGACAGGTGAGGATCACGAGGAGAAAATTGACATGCGAGAGACAGGTGAGGATCTGAGGGAGCAGGTGAGGATGCGAGAGACAGGTGACATGCGAGACAGGTGAGATCTGGGGCGGAAGGTGGATCACGAGAGGCAGGTGAGGATGCAAGGAGACAGGTGAGAAATGTGAGTAGACAGGTGAGGATGCGAGGGAGACCCAGGTGAGATCAGCGAGGGCAGAGTGAGGCATGCGAGGAGACAGGTGAGTGTGAGGAGACAGGTGGCGATCACGAGGGCAGGTGAGAATGTGAGAGACAGGTGAGAGCATTGAGAGACAGGTGAGCATGCGAGGGAGCAGGTGAGGATCTGCGAGGAGACGGAGGTGAGTCACGAGGAGACAGGTGAGGATGCGAGGAGACAGGTGAGATGCGAGCAGACAGGTGAGAATATTGAGTAGACAGGTGAGAGCATTGAGAAGACAGATGAGAGCGCGTGAGGACGGGTAAACATTTGAGGAGAGCAAACAGGTGATCAGACAGGTAAATGCAGGCATCCTCTCCCCATACAACAGAGCCCCCTTTCTCCTTCGACATCACTGATTGAAAAATTTCATCTTTGTTTTTATTCTGGTCGTTTCTGCAGAGTCATGCATCTCAACAAAAACCTGAACTTCACCTGTTCCAGCGCTCCGCTTTCCTTTGGCTTTTGTGGTCTTGTGGGTGGGAGCGTCCTGGACGGCAATGCCCTCCCCCATCTCCTTGATCTTGTCCATGACAATGGGAGGATAACTGAAGCAAAACACAGTTTTCAGGTGAGGCAGTCTCTGCTCATCATCTAAAGAACTTCCAGACACAAGATGTGGAATTAGAAATGACATCAAACACCTGACAGATGTAAGAGAAGAAAACATGTTACACTTGTTTCTTTTAAGGCACTCAAACCCTTAGCCACGTGTGTAACTCTTGTGCTATCCTAGGCACTTTAACGTTGGGAGTTGGGTCATCTAGACCCACTAGACAGTGCTCTGAACCTTTTTTCTTCAATGATATGTGATCTTCACTGGTGTCCATGGATTACATGAAATCTTTTCCACCTTATCCACCTTTTGTGGTAGGGAGAGCACTCAATGTAAGTTTGGGGTCATCTAGATAGCACAAGGGGTTAATATGAAATGATGAGTACCACCTCTGTTTCCATGACAACACTGACTTCTGCAGCTCAAACTAAGCTCTGAGCACCAAGTCATCTCACTTTGCTGCCATCTACTGCGTGTGAACCCCTCCGCCAGAGTGTTGCTTTAACAGACCACTTCTTTTAGCTTCCCTGGCAGGTCACGCTGACCCCACAGTGACAGGTCACCGCCAGCCAGTGACAGGACAGCCAGCTAAGAAGTTCGTTTGAGAGTCGCACCTGCAGCCCCAAGAAAGATGTGGTTGGCCCAGACCATGGATTAGAGACAGCAGGCGGTCAGGCTGAGGCTGTGGGCTCCGGGCTGCGCGACGAGTTTGCCCCTCCATGTGTTCCGCAGGATGAACTCCGCGCGGACCACTGCTTGCTGGTCTCACAGAAGCCTCTCAGAGAGTCCACCCACCCCGCCAGATGCGGGTTCTGCTGCAGGTACTCCGAGACCGGGTCGTCTCCGCCCCTCTGCGCCGCCATCCACGTCCACGAACCCCCGCCGCTCAGAGCCTCGCAAACCTGATCCAGGTGAGACCGGAGGGAGCTCCCGGTGGCCTACATGGATGGACACGACAGTTTCCGCCCGGCTGGCGAGTTAAACACGAACTCTTCTCTAAAACGCGTCTGACTGGTTTAAACTCGGCTCAGCTCGACCCTCCTCCGCTGAATTCCGGTTTAAAGGCGGGCTAAATGTGGGTCAAACCGAGCTTTAAACTTGGCCCGGAGCCTCTGAACTGCTCCACTCTGAACCCGCTGCTAGCTGCTGTACCTCCGGGTGATGACGTCAGACCCGCGACAGCATTTCTTCAACTACATTTCCCAAAACAACAACAGAAAACTAAATTTCACGTTAGTCTGATCTAATTAAATTTATTCATCATTTAAAATGACACTTCCAAGAATTATGTGCTACGGATTTACTTTCAATTCCTACGTTAATTTTAATATTATTTCCAGAAATAACAACACGCAAAAACTATAACGTACTGCGCATGCGTTCACGTTGATGACGTAGGCATCGACCGGAAGGCGGGTTTGTTTTGCCAAATGAAAGAGGTCCAGCCCAGTGTCGGAGTTGTAGGATAAATACAATGATCCACGAGCTCTTACTGGCGCTGAGCGGGTACCCGGGCACCATCTTTACCTGGAACAAGAGGACGGGTCTGCAGGTAAACGGAAGTCACGTGTCCGACTCGAAACGTCCTCCGCTGGATCATCATATAAGACCAGGCTTCTGTCAGGACCGCCAATGCTGCATCGAGCACCGCAGACCCCCTACCTGGAACCCCCCACCTGACCTCCCTCCCCATGCCCGCAGCCCCTCCCTCCTGTGCAGCAGCTGGTGGTCCCTGCAGCAGAAGCTCCATCATGGAGGAAGGAAGCATCTCCTTAGGGAACCACGTCTGCTGACATTCATGTTTCTTTGCTACAGTTTATTTAGAGCTAATCAGAGTCATTCTAAAATACCGCTCGTTGTAGTCCCGATCATTGATCCAGATACATCCATCATGAAATGACTACATTCTTTGTGTGAAGTTAGAATCTTGTGTTGTGCAGGAGTTGGTTAACTGTGTGGATGTGAAAAGCTGCCGGTCTCTGTCAGAATGAAACATTAATGCTGATGTGCAGGTGTCCCAGGAGCTGCCCTTTCTTCACCCCAGCGAGGCCAGCGTCCTGAACCGGATCTGCAAACTGGGCTCAGATTATATCCGCTTCACAGAGTTCATAGAGCAGCACACGGGCCATGTCCACCAGCAGGTGAGTCTGTGTCCACCAGCAGGTGAGTCTGTGTCCACCAGCAGGTGAGTCTGTGTTCAGCAGCAGGTGGGTCTGGTCTCAGGCTCTGGGGCCTCATTTATAAACGTTGCGTACGCACAAAAGAAGGCGTACGCCACTCTCTACGCAATAGTTGATATTTATAAAAAGCAAACTTGATGGGAAAATGTGCGGTCCTTCACGCAAGCTCTGACCCAGGCGTACGCACAAAAACGGGTGAAATGAGAAACGGCGACACCGTCGGCAGATGGAAGAAACACGTGAAAGTGAAAATGACAATCCTGCCTCTCATAAATAACATGAAGACTTCACAAAGCAAGTCTGACAATTAACAGCTACAGGAACACCCGTTTGATCGAAACTTAAACAGAAATTCAAATGAACACGCAGAAAGAAAAGTGAAATATGTTCTGCAATATTGGCATGTAGAGCAATTCATCCTCATAAATAATATAGTTAACAGAACGAAATAATGTACAAAACTGATATTCTCGTCAGTGTGTCCGTCTGGCGGAGCAGATATCGGTGCAGACAGACAGACGGACAGACAGATGTATTAATTGTCCACTGGGGAAAGTTGTTTTCATAGTAAAACATTTCTTCATAAGCTATGGAATTATGGTATTCATGGATATGCCTTTAGTTTGTTTTATTTTTGATAAAACAATGTATGGCGTATGTCTCAACCATTCAGAAAGCAACAAAAAATTACATTTGCGCTGAACAATTTCCCATTTCCACGTGGATTATTACCGACATCTGTAGCTTGTCAGATGTAATTAAATGGAGGGAAATAAATGCCCCATCACAATGCGTGATGACGCACAAAGGCTGATCTTGCTCTCTTAGAAGATGAGGCAAATGGAAGAATTCGGAGTGAACGCATCTTTAGACAGCAAGAAGACTTGCTGGCAAACGAGGACGAGTGTCTTATGAGCCGGTTCCCACTTCCTCGAGCCGTCCTGTTGGACCTCTGCGGGCTTTTGGGGGTGTGTCACCCGGTGCATCTGGCGCGTCGGTGTTCCCCTGCGCCTCAGACACCACTCCACTTAAAAGGGATTCCCCAATTATTGCTGCCAGTCTCTCAAGAGGGGTCAGCTCCGGTGCCCCCCCCCCCGTGGCAGACACACTCTGGCGATGCAGCGCCAGACGTTTTTTTTTTTGCCTTGACTTTGATGTCCATTTTTTTTTATTTCGGCCACGGTCCAAGTTTGTGAGGCTACAGCATACGGCGTCTGCCACCGTTTGCCGCTCACTTGCCTTTTTGGCATTAGTAATGCCCACACTGTGCCCTCTAAACAACACTTTTCTCCTCTTTTCCACCTCGCCAACGATAACTTCTACTTCACATTCAGTGAAGTTACGTTTTTTTGATTTCCTCTCGGTGTTTGCCATGGTTTTGCAATCAATGAATATTCATTTGTGGGCGTTTCACGGACTATTTATGGGCAACTATGGG
This sequence comes from Oryzias sinensis, assembly GCA_037389245.1. Lineage (NCBI taxonomy): Eukaryota > Metazoa > Chordata > Actinopteri > Beloniformes > Adrianichthyidae > Oryzias > Oryzias sinensis. The sequence goes on along the minus strand of CM074489.1, from coordinate 3,495,583 downwards.
CGTGTCATGAAGCCACAAAAGCTGCGCTGCATTTAGAATTGATTGTGATTTATTAAGGGAAAGATGCGTAGGATGTGCGTGCGCACGGTTTTATAAATCCGAATATTTCTGTGCGTACGCACGTCCTATGTTTCATCCGTACGCCACTTCTGACGCAAATCCTACGCAAAGTTTTATAAATGAGGCCCCAGGTCTCAGGCTCTGGTCTCAGACTCTGGTCTCAGACTCTGGTCTCAGGCTCTGGTCTCAGGCTCTGGTCTCAGGCTCTGGTCTCAGACCCTGGTCTCAGGCTCTGGTCTCAGGCTCTGGTCTCAGACTCTGGTCTCAGACTCTGGTCTCAGGCTCTGGTCTCAGACTCTGGTCTCAGGCTCTGGTCTCAGGCTCTGGTCTCAGGCTCTGGTCTCAGGCTCTGGTCTCAGACTCTGGTCTCAGGCTCTGGTCTCAGGCTCTGGTCTTTGTCTGCAGCTTCACTTTTTACCTATAAATGTAAAGGGTTTTTCTTTTTCACGTGTGTTGTTCTGAGTTCCAGAGTCTGTCTTGAATTGTAATTTAAAGTCCGGTTCTGCAGCAGCCCTCTGACACGTTCTCCCCGTGTTCTGCAGGAACATCACACAAACCAGCCCAGCCAAGTGGGCCTCCATGGGATCTACCTGCGGGCCTTCTGCACTGGCCTGGACTCCATGCTGCAGCCCTACAGACAGGCGCTGCTGGAGCTCGAGCAGGAGGTGTGCTGATGGTGTTGTGGGTGGGGGGGGGCAGGACACTCGTTCAAGTTGTATTTCTGTTTCAGTTCCTGGCAGATCCACACCTGACCATCTCACATGTCAACTACAAGCTCGATCAGGTAATTCTGAGCCCAAAGCTCTCTGAGCGGAAGAAGCTTCATTTCTGCTGAAGACCGCACGTTTTTGTGAAGTTTCAGCTGCTGTTCCCCTCCGTCATGCTGGTGGTGGAGACCATCCGTTCACAGAAGGTAGGGATCATCAGAGGATCAAAAAGGAGGCGGAGTCTGACGGGCTGGCAGCTTTTTCTCCACGCAGCCTGTCAGGGTGTTTAAAATCCTTTCAACCCTTTTACAGGGTGTCTAAAGATTCAAGACTTAAGATCACGACAAATCTTATGTACAATGAAAATCATGACTTATCCAGCAAACAACTGCGGGAAAAAAACTCTTTCAAATCACTCGTAACATCCAGTTACCACACCATCCTGATGTAAAATAATGTAACGGCTAATTTGGTAGCCTCTGTCACAAATCACAAGTACTTTTTTTTTATAGTTATCACAATGACTTCCTTACCTTAAAAAGAAAAAGACTGCAAGGTGGCAAATATGTCTTAAGCAACAACAGACGATCCCAACTGTCTTAAAATTGAACATTATTGTTGGTGCTTGGACACGTTCAGAATCTGGAAAAATGGCTTTAAAAACGTCAGAAACTCTGCACCACATTTCCTCTGACGTGACTGTCAGCTTGGAGCCACATGGTTTGCGTGGCAGAGGCGCCTTTTGTTTGGCGCGTCTCATCGTCTGCAGCATCACAAGACTCTGGTCGGCGTTCACAGCCGCAGACGCGCCTTCACGCTGCTCTCTCCCTTTTGCCTGCTTGCCCATCCCAACGGCAATCTTAGAACGTAGAAGTTATTTTACAAACCCATAGAGAGCCGCAGCAGAGGGATGAAGGCAGGTTGGAGGTGTAACCTGATCCTCAAACCTTTTGTTGTATTTTTCCCTTCTGGATCGTTGCTTTTCTCCCGTTTGTTCCCATAAAGCATCTTCATGACAGGCTGTAGCTTTTGTGCTGACATGTGTGCTGCTGCTGCAGATCCACGGCTGTCAGATTCTGGAGACGGTCTACAAGCACAGCTGCGGGGGCCTGCCTCCGGTGCGCACCGCCCTGGAGAAGTGAGTCCTTCCTCTGTAACGTGTTCAGCCTCCGGCGCTCCGTCTGAGGAAAGTGTTTCCTGGGGCTCCTGCAGGATCCTGGCCGTGTGCCATGGGGTCATGTACAAGCAGCTGGCGGCCTGGATGCTGCACGGACTGCTGCTGGACCAAAGCGAGGAGTTTTTTGTGAAGCAGGGTCCCAGCGCAGGAGGAGCTGCCTCCAGCCAGGAGGAGGAGGACGACGACCTGGGCCTGGGGGGCTTGAGTGGGAAGCAGTTGAGAGAGCTGCAGGACTTGGTGAGATTGCAGTCAGAGCCTCACCTTGACTCTGGAGCGGCGCTGACCCCGTTCTTGGTGGCGTTGTGTCCCACAGAGGCTGGTGGAGGAGGAGAACATCCTGGCTCCGTCTCTGCAGCAGTTCTCTCTGCGCACAGAGATGCTGCCCTCCTACATTCCCATCCGGGTGGCCGAGAAGATCCTCTTTGTGGGCGAGTCCGTTCAGATGTTTGAGAACCACACCCAAGGCCCTTCCAGAGCGGGTACGCCGGGCCGCGTGGAGCGCCTTCAGGAGCGGCTGACTGCTGGCGGCTGACTGCTGGCGGCTGACTTCTGTCGGCTGACTGCTGGCGGCTGACTGCTGGCGGCTGACCGCTGGCGGCTGACCCACTGCTCGTTGTTTCAGGCTCCATCTCCATCCTGAAGCATCAGGAGGACACGTTCGCCGCAGAGCTGCACAGGCTCAAACAGCAGCCGCTCTTCAGCCTGGTGGACTTTGAAGACATGATCGATCGCATCAGAAGTACAGTGGCTGAGGTGGGTAGGTCAGCGGACCGCCCCCCAGGGGGCGGGGCCTCTGCTGACCGAGCCGTTCTCCTGTCTGCAGCACCTGTGGACGCTGATGGTGGAGGAGGCTGATCTGCTGGAACAGCTGAAGGTTGGTTCTCCTCCTCGGTTAGCGGCTCACCTTCTGAAGAAGTTCTGATGCTGTGCAGGAACCTCTCTGCTTCTTCCTCTCCCACACGCCTGTCTTCATCACTCTTCATCACTCATGTCTCCAGATCATCAAGGATTTCTACCTGCTGGGTCGCGGCGAGCTCTACCAGGTCTTCATCGATCTGGCGCAGCACATGCTGAAGACGCCGCCGACGGCCGTCACCGAGCACGGTGAGTCTGAGGAGAGCAGCAGCTCCTCCTGCTGGCAGGAGCCACACATGCAGGAGGAGTTCTGCCACAAACCCCGGCAAGACTTAGCCGCTCTTGGATTGGAGGGAAACTTCATTGATCCACCGCCTGACAGCCCCATCAAACACCCAGAGATTTATCTTTAACCCTACTGGGGCAAAAACAGCTGCCTCCATTCTGACACCAGGCAACAAGAACCCGATTCCCTTCACGGGGGCTTCATGTCAAAAAAAGAATGAAGGAGTTCTCTCCGGGGTGGTGAAAGGTGGACGCGCACGTTCAGCACCTTTCCAGTAAAACACTGAAGTTCAGTGACGCCCACAGACCAACAAGGACCCTGAGCAGCTAGAAGGAACCCTTGGGGGGTACTGAACCCTGCTCCCCCACCTCAATAATGTTCCACAAATGGTGAATTTGGAAGAACAAACGATAGTGAAACCTTAGTTATGTCCCCCCTCCTGCCGTTTAAAGTCCGATCATCTTTTTTAATCGAGATTATGCTGGAAAAAACCTGTGTTGTTTTCTAGAACGTAGTTGCTGC
>CM074489.1:3465474-3482386 GCA_037389245.1 Oryzias sinensis | reverse complement strand
CCGCATTGCTCTGTCTCAGACCAGTTCATTTGTCTCTATTTGTGCCGTCGTCCATCACCTGCTCCATCTCCCTCCTGCTATCAACATCCTCCTGTCAAACTGTCACCAGAAACAAATAGCCCGCCTGGGGGGCGGTGCTGCTGGTTAGGACCGTAATGATGTCTGTGGTTGTCGACATGTGCGATCTCTGCTGGAATCAGAGGTGATTCTGGGGATCAATCACAAACCCCACTGGAGGAGGGAAGATAAGCAGTGCCTGTCAGAGCCACACCTCCAGCCTTGTGTTTCTTGTATTAAAAAAATAACCACGAAAGTACTTTCACCACTCGAAAAAACGTAGGAATATAGTGAAAAACTCAGTGGATGTCATAAACACAGTTTTTGTGTCACTTCAGTGACCTGTAGGACTGCATGTAGCACTTTTGGAAGAGTGGAACGACTCACAACAACATCATGAGGATAGTGAGGAGCATCACGCCACGTTCACAGCAGGCCCTCCAACGCACCTTCAAGCAAAATACAGACATTTTTAGGTCTGTCTGCAAGCTGTACGTACTAAACCCATGGCCATTGAATGCATCCTGAAAATTACATTTAACCCTTGTGCTATCTTAGATGATCCCACCCGTTCATTGAGGTGTTCTCCCTACCATGACAAAGGTGGATAAAGGTGGAGAGGATTCAAATCAGATCACAAATTATTGAAGAAAAAAGGTTCAGTGCACTTTCTTGTGGGGTCTAGATGACCCAACTCCCAATGTTAAAGTGCCTAGCACAGCACAAAGGTTACATTAGATACACTAATTCTTCTTTAACAGTCCTGGTATATTGTCTCTTTGTCTGTCCGTCCTGGGGGAGGATCCTTCCTTCATGTGGACATCCCTGAGGATTGTGGAGGAGACGTAGCACTACTGAAGGCCCAGGTGTGAAATGCAAGGTCCACCACTGCATTTGAGGGAAATAAAAAATAAATAAAACAATACACAAAATAACACAAAAAAGCATTACAAATACTTTGTTTCCACTTGTCTAGAAAAGAGTCTCTTCAAATCCAAGGTATTGCATTTGCAGCTCTTAATCGCTGTAAACCTCGTGAGCAAAAGACGTGTTGACCTGCGGCCAACGTGAAAGGCTCAAATTTTCTTGAGAATAAGCATATCCTTCTGAGGATGCTTCAAACGAAATTCACTGTACACTCCAAGGAAATAGAAATCCCCAGTTTTCACACATTTCACAACCCACGAACAACAATAAAAGTATATAATATTAAGCTTCACTTACAAGCAACTTTGTGTAAAGCTGTGTGTACTTTGAGATTTTCTACTAAAACATCCCAGCAGGAATTACTGGTAAAGTGTTTGTTAAGTGCTCAGTAAAATTTGAAATCACCTCAAGGGTGAGACATATTTCTGGTTTGGTCAAATCCTTCACACACATAAACCTGATTAGTTGAACTTACTTCGAAAAAGCAAGCAAATCGAGAGCACTTAAAATAATAAGTAGTTTGAACTCTGGTATTGTGAGTTCTGGCAGCTAATGCTTATGACGTAAAATACACTCATACCCAAGTTATTGTGACCAAGACAAACCAGTACAAGGGACTTGGAAATGGGCCTAATGTTCACTATTTTTTAAGTGACTATTTCTCAGAAATACGAGCTCAGAATGTTAACTTTGTTCTTTATTCTGCCGTTCCAAAGAGCCCAATTTTTGCTAGTTTGGTTTAGAAAATCAAATCAAATCAAGATTCCATAATCAGGTTTTTTCTAGTTTCTTTTCCTGTAACAGCAGTAAAATGTACCCATAAAACCATGCAAGCTGAACTAAAACTCTTCTAATGCTGCAATAAATATCAATTAGTAAAACATTTATCAATCAATAATAAATAAGAGCAATAATAATGGTCTACCAGTGTTTTACCTTGCTCACCCACCTGAATTTACCATGTTGTGAAGGTCTACTTTGTAAGAAATGAATCTAAAACACAAAATACTGACCAGCTCACTGTAACTGTTCAATAGAGCTGAAGTAAAACCATGCAACAATCACATCAAAGATAAAACATGCTATTAGAAAAAAGGGAGAAAACAGTGTTAGCATATTTCCCTAGTCAGGACTATGACCTAAATGTAAAAGAAACATTTTTCTTTTTGTAGTGCCATCATTATTATCTCTGTCATACACATAAATCAACCATCAATCACTGACATCAATGATCTAATCCCTCTTTTCCATTTTGCTGTGTGGACAGTAGGAAACACAAATAGTCTGAACAGTATTCAAAAAGTTCCCTATAAACGCCCAAGGGCTTGTTTGCCAAAACACTTCGAACAACATAAAAAACATTAAAATAGCAAAAAATGTCTGGTAGAAGTGTTTTAATGAATGACAGCAACCAGCAATCCTTCTGTTTCTCAATAACTTCATGAACTCAGAATCTGTCGTTTTGGGGGTAGTTTGTCCGCTCTTTACCTCAAATACACAAAGACTATGAAAAACACCATGAATTTCATACAGGTTGAACAGGTGTTGTAGCAAGCCAATCGATCCAGGCATCCAAGAGCCCCCCCATCAGACAGAAACCCGGGAACAACCACCTTCCCTCGCACCGAACCCCCACTGCAGAGACGGAGCTGGAGGGAAAGACCTGGCAGCCCCCCCCCCCCCCGGCCAAAGAGTAGGAGGAACAGGGAGCGTGTAAAGTCGGAGCCCCCGCCAGGGCGGGGACCCGTCCCAGCCCAAGGCGGTCTGGGCCTATACCCAATGCCCCAACTGCTCAAGACCTACGCCAGCGGCCAGATGAGAGCCACGCCACCGCCCGAGAGTCCTGAGCACCCACCCACCCCCACCCCCAGAGGTAGTCTGGGACAGCCCATGGCTAGCTTGCACACCTGCCCGCCAGCCCTACCGGTGACACACCAGAGGAAGCAGCAGAAAACGACCGCCCGACTGGGAAGGCTGCCACAGACAGGGCCAGGGGACGGCCTAGATGCTGAGAGGAACAATGGAAAAATTGCACACCAGATGTTTAAAAAATGGCTTAATTCAGTGAAGCTGTGACAGAAGATAGTGGCTACATTGTGGTTTTGGAAATGGCCCGGCGTAGCAAGCCCTTAAGTGATGGGGAGTTTGTAGAAAGAATGTATGCTGAAAGTAACTGACATTGTTTGTCCAAAGCAAAAGAAAGTCTGTCAAATGATACAATTCCTAGACGAGTAGAAGATCTGGACAAAAACCTCCGACAGCAACTGGGAAAACATCTGGAACTCTAACTGTACAAATGACACTTGGTCATCAAAGTTATTAAAACAACTTTTTCTGTATATCCATTTTTTTTACCAAAATTGGCCCCCAGTCTAATGTGGAGTTCCTAATTTGGCAAAAACATTGAGAAACCCTGCTCTAGATGAAATGCTCAGTTCCTAGTCGACTTCAAAGATCAAGGGATGAGATCCAGTATACAAGGGGCTGAAATGCAAGTCAAGTTCTCCTGTGCTCCCATACCTCCAGCAGCTGATGGCAATCAGGTCTTTGCCACACCCCCAAACCTCCTCATCAGCCCCATAACCCCTACCTGTTCTGAACTGCATACAATGTCTACTCGACTCTGCTCCCCTGTCAGTTTGATGAAGCCTGTGCCCATGTTGAAGCCCAGCTCTCCCATGTGTTGTTCCCTCTCTGTTGTTGACCTTATTTCTGTTTTTGGACCTTGAGCAGCCTGTGGATTTAGCACGTTTTCTGACCTTTGTTTACAGATCTGGATATCCTTTTGGATTGTTTGCTGGACATACCTCACCGCTAACCTGATCACCACTGTTCCTCGTCCTTTACTGAACATTCCTCTTGAGAAATTCAGAGGCGTACATCTTTGATATCTCCAGCACTTCAACTCTGTCCTGCTCTTGAATCGCTGCCTTTTTGGGTTTGCTGTCCTAAATCATTACCATGAGTTTCCTTTGCAGTATGGCTGGGCAGCCCCCTGAAGATAAGGTGAGAAGCTTGGTCACCCAGGAGCAATAAAGAGTGGAACCATTGCTTCTCCAAATTGAGAGAAATTAGATGGGGTGGCAGAGGCATGGTGGATCTTAGATATGGCCACCCGGGGGTGCCCCTGGGGAAGACCATAAATGCATAGGAGAATGCCTTGGGGTTTCCCTACCAGAACTGAAAGAAGTAGAGATGGAGGTCTGGACATGTGGATCGCTGGCCCTAGCACCATGGGCTGGATAAGCTAGAAAAGATGGATGGATGGACGGATGGATGCATGGATGGATGGATGGATGGATGGATGGATGGATGGATGGATGGATGGATGGATGGATGGTCGTCTTTTACTTCACTGTGACCCCATTCAGGCTCTGTTGGTAGTGATGGGTGCACTTGTGCATGTGTGTGCATGCGTGTGCATGTGTGTACGTGTGTGCTTGTGCAGGGGGGGGGCGGGTACTTTGTTTTTTGAATTATTACATCACGCCCCTGCCAGACTTGTTTCCATCATTAACATCATTCTCAGCATTATCTGCCCTTCTGTTTCTTTGCCATCAACATTCTGACCTTTAAAAAACGGGAAAAGAATCCGAACACGTCACGACCCCGGGGGGGAAGACCTTGTTATTGACAGCCCCACCACCACACGAGGGGTAAATGCATCAGGACCAGACGGTGATACAGTGTGGGTGAAGATAGTTCTCTGCAAAAGATCCGTCAGTACCACCCCCTCATACACCACACAGTCACTTGCCTCTTGTTTCTTTCTGGTCCTTCTGGTTCAGGATCAGTTAAACTGAAGATCTGAACACCTGGGTGGGGGCAGGACCAACCCCTTTCACCAACAGGCTCATATGAGGACGGCCTGAGCAGGACCTTCACAGATGCAGAGATGTTTGGGAGGAAGTGGGGGGGACAGCCAGCAGCTCCATCAGCTTCAAAAGTCACTGAACAGGAACGTTTGAGTCCACGAGGAAGAGGAGGTCACTGCACAAGCTTCCTCAGTGAGTCATTGAAGGAGGAGAGCTCCTTCAGCAACCCCCCCACCCCCCATGCACAGCTTCACTTGTGGGTCCTTCGTAGTGTGACTTTTGCTCTTGACTCACTCCACCACAGCGCTGTCTCTCTTATGCATGGAACATGTTGCAGAAGGACTGGAAGTTGACAGAGTTGATTTCCGTGAATGCTTTTAAAGTTAAACTGAGAGGTCTCCAGGCTGACTCCTTAACATGCACTTGTTTTTTATAATCGGTTTGTTACTTCCTGTTATTTTGCTCTTTGTAATTATGTAACTGTATTTTAGTCGCTGCTGCCGCTTGGCCAGGACTCCCTTGAAAAAGAGGTTTTTAATCTCAACGGGACTTTCCTGGTTAAATAAAGGTTAAATAAAAAAATAACCTCCAGACACCGCCAGAGCCCTCAGCAGACATGGAGAAGCTGCCTTCAGCTCCTCCTCCTTATCAGGATTACATGCCGGGCCAGCAGGGCCGATGCCCAGATGCCCTTAGTTGGCCTTTAACCCAAAACAGTACAGCCTATTAAAAATACATGTTTAGTTCAGAGGGTCTCTGTTCTGTAGAATTCTCTGATGAAAAGAGAAAAGGAGGAGGGGGGAGGGGGGTTTCTTCGGAGTTGGCTACCAAGGGCCCATGGGGTCAGGAGGTGTGGTGGACTCGGCAAACGGTAGCACGGGGCCCTCTGCAGCAGTTGTATTATTATTATTTTTTCAAATCCTTCCATGAAGGGTAGTAACTTCCTCACTGGTTCACGTTTAGACAATGACAAGAATCCAAATGTTTTGATAAGAATTTAAAAACTGAAATCATATTTAATGTTTAATGTTAAAGAAATGTATTTCTATGTGACACACATTAATATTGGAAAAACATTTTTAATGCACTTTAATCCCCTCACTTCCTAGTAGAATGATGATTTCCTGAGTTTTTTTCTTCTGTTCTTGTTTTTCATATTTTATGTCTTCCAGCACTTTTACCAGTTTAAAAACAAACTTTCTTTGCTTTTCCTTTTCTCACAGCCCCTCAGATTATTCTGCTTCATTTGACCTCTTTTTAAAATTTGCTTTGAATCATCATTTAATCTCTGCCAGTGTTGCCAGATAGAGTCACGGTTTTCCAGCCTAAAAGTCGTCTAAAGACCACCAGTTGCGCAGACACCCAAAATAAGTAATGAATCATTATTTATTCATTCCTGATTTTTTGGAAGTCCAGCTTGAACACGTGTTTAATGATATTACATCCACATGTTTGCAGTCAGAGAAAAACATGAAATAGATTCTTATTAACCACTGATGTTTTAATCAAATAGAACAAAAAAGTGAGGGGAAAAAAACAAATATTTGAACACTACAGAAGTTGTAGTTTAATTTCTTAGCCTAAAAAGTGGAAATTGTTCTTGTATTTTTACTTTTCATGAACTCAAGTGAGATAAAATAAAAGGAAATGTTTTTGTGGAATGTAATGAAGAGGAGTTTGATTTTTTAAATTAATAATTATTGTCAAAATAAAGTTAAGTATTAAATAAAACATAAAGAACTAAATCAAATATCACCTGAGATATCAGGTGATCTGTCATGATTAAGAAAACTGAGACGGACCCAGACGCTGGAATCCGGAAGGATCACAGGAGAATGAGCAGGTAAGTGCAAAGAGATTTATTTTCCTTTATTTTCCTGGGCGTGGATCAGATGACTGTAGAGATTGAATCTGGTGGAAGCGTGGTACGATGAGGATCAGAATGCTCGGCTGTGGCGTGGCTGCAGGGTTTCAGCAGAAACCCTCCTTAAGAAGGGCTGGAGGTTGACGAGCTGAGGGTCCACAGCTGGTGGTGATCAGGATCAGAGCAGAGAGGGGAGGTGGAGGAGAGCTGCCAGAGGCACCATGACATGATCACACCTATCACATATGTTTTCAGAAAACAAATAATCTATTGTTTATATTAATGTCACAAAAGTTTAGATGTTATCAGTTATTCTGTCTTTTGAATTCATGACCTATCATACAGAAAAGGAGGACGTGGAATTAAAATGTCTATAGAGTAAAATATTAATAATAATATTAACATTATTAGCATTTGCTGAGTAAACTAAAGGAACAATCAATCTGACACAGGATTGCGTAATCTCCCATGTGAGCTCGCCGCCTCGCGCTGAAATCAAACAGGAAAACACAATATAACAACTTTGAGGATAAAAATGATTAAAAAGATTAGAATCAAATGATTAACCAAAGGCCTACCAGGCAGGTATGATGGTGCATTCCGGGGGCCCCAGCTTGCAGCACCTCCACCCTGGGCCCTCTGTGAGTGATTTTGTGAGGGAGTGCAAGTGGTCCTCATCCTTTGCAGGTGTTCTTGTAAGGCCTTCAAGGCGACCCTTAATGTACCTTAGTAGACAGTAGTGCCCCCCCCCCTCTTCATCGCTCATCGTGCACCATAAAAAAAACCAACCTAAAAATATTTGCTTTTAAAAGGTGAGGTAAAAATGGCAATTGTTACGTTTTGGTCATTTCCCCTTCATTCAACGCAGTCCATAATCTGGCCACGCTGGATGAATAAAGTTAGTTTTTTCAACGGTTCTTCACGTCGGATCTGAAGTTTAAAAAATAATGTAAACATTTTTAAAAAAATAAATAGCCATTAAGCGTCTGATGTTTTTTTTAAGTGATAATTCTCAGAGTGTCTGTGGTTCAGTGAGATGTTCCTGCAGGAGCTCTGGAACCAGCTGCCACTGACGTCATCTGGTCAGAAATGAGGCAGATGTTCTGCTGATGTGAAGGAACGCACGGCCACGCCGCTGCTTTACAAAACAACAGGACCGATCCGCTTTTATTGGCACAAGTCAGACACAGAACATTTAACAGGAAGGAAGCAGCTGACGTTTACAGAGAGGTGAGGATGAGAAGGATGAAGAGTCCCTGAACAGAGTTTTCCTCAGATGAAAGAATGGAGCACAGAAAGCAGAGGCAACTCCTCTTCCTCCTCTGTCCCGCTCTTCCTCGCGTCTTTCTTAGAAAGATGTGGACTAATAAATAAACCTGTGGGGCATGCCGGAGCCGCTGGATCCGCACAGGCTCATAAGCACTTCAGCAGGAAGAAGTTGCAGAAAGCTCCGCGCGGACAGTCGCACATCTTCCCGATGCGCGCGCCCTTCCTCACGGCGCACTGCTCCCCCACGTCGCACTAAAAAAAGCGAGAGCAGCGGGTCAGTGGGACTGCACGCATCAACGTCATCTGCACACCTGCGCGCGTTCGTTTGTGCGCTTTACCATCGGAACTTGGCCAAACTTCTTCTCCCACGACGGCAGCCGTTTGGCCTGCAACTTCTCCAGGACTTCTTGGAGAGCTCCGAGCTGCAGGAGCACAAGAGGCAACACACACAGTTTCCGTTAGGACCCACTACTGAGGTCTTTGTGAGATGAGAAAAACACAGACGTGACCAAAACACGCAGTCTGGGGGTGGGGGGTGCAGAACTTCAGAGGAACATTTGAAAGTTTCTGTTTCTGCGCGTTTGAGGCGCGCATCCAAAACTCACCAGCTGCTTCTCACTGGTCAGGTTGGGACCTTTGGGGTAGAAGTCCCGCAGGGCTCTGGGGCTCAGCTCCTCCTCGGACTCCTCGTCCAGCAGCTGCGCCGCCGCGGCGGAGAGCAGCAGCAGCGCGCAGAGGAGCGCCCCGCTGGGCAGCTTGGAGCTCTGCATGGTCCCGGTGCGCGGCAGCATCTGTGGCGCTTCTCTGCTCAAATAGCTGCTCCTCGGCACCAAACATCCTTTTATCTAAGGGGGCAGGGGGGGGGGGTCTACTGCCCCACCCCGACATTGGATTTTTTTTGTTCTTCCTTTTTCAGTCATGCGTAACAGCTGCTGCCTTGGGTGAGTCATGCCGCAAAAGTTGCTGGGCAAAATATGCCTCAAAGAAGTCAACAGTGACTGCAGCTCTCTGTGTGTGCGTGCGTGCGTGTGTGTCCATCCAGCCATCCGCCAACACTTGGATAATTTCTGCAACCCAAATCTCGGGTTTTTCATGTTATGATAATTTTACTTTTCAGAGCAAACAACATTTTTCAGGTCATAGTTTAAATTTTGTTGTGTTAAAGGACAATTTCCCGAGGTTCCTTTTGAACCTCGGGGTTGAAATAACCACTTTTAGTCGGTTAGTCTCCTAACACTGCAGTAAACCTTCATGTCCTTCAGCAGCGTTGAAGGCAGACAGGCAGGTGTGTCTGAGTGAGTTTATGTTCATTCTAAGGCTTAAACAGAGAAAGACGGATCTGAGAACTATGGTCAAAGTCCTAATTAAAATACAGTATTATGACGTTTTAATAAAATTATATCAAAGTTTCAGTTTAAGATTTATTTGACTAAACTCAGAAAATGTTATTACTTATTTAAATAATTTGAACCAAAACCGAACTGCAGCTAAATGAACCAGAAATATGTATTGATATTAGGGCTGTGATGATTAATTAGTGAGTTGGTTTCTGCTCTGATGATATAACCAGATTGATCTATCTGAGGCAAGTTGTTAAACCAATCAAATGAAATTGATTTAAGCCATTAAAAATTTAGATAAATCAATATGGATAATGTAAAATACAGTTTATATTGAGACACTGTAGGTTAATTTTATTACAACGTTAAAACGACAAAGTGCATAACAGCGGACAAAACACGTGATGTCAGCAAAAACTGATCAACCATGTGTGGAAACCCTTTGAATTTAGCAAAGACATGTGACCACACAGTGTGCTAGAATGTTCTGATAATGTTTCTTTTTGGATTTGAAAAAATATGAGGTTCCATTTGTGCCAATAATATCAAAATGTGTTTTTGCGTCTACTGTTATGTCTTTGGTCCATTGTCTATGTCTACTGATCGTGTTTTTGCGTCCACTGTCTAAGCTTTGGGCTCATTGTCTATGTCTATTGAACGAGTTCATTTTACATTGGTTCATGTCTATGTATTACTAAGCAATATCTTCTGCATGCCCATGATTCTTTGATTATTACTTTGTATTAACTTTGTGATGTATATGCTTGCTTTATCCTTAAACTTTATCTTTGTCATTGTCCTTATCCCATGTCGTCTAACTACGGCGTCAGGAAGATCCTTAGCAACCGTTGCTAGTGTCGTTTGCTATGTCGTCTCACCATGTCGTCAGGAAGATCCTTAGCAACCGTTGCTAGTGTCGTTTGCTACCTCGTTTCACGTGTCGTCAGGAAGATCCTTAGCAACCGTTGCTAGTGTCGTTTGCCAAGTCGTTTCACGTGTCGTCAGGAAGATCCTTAGCAACCGTTGCTAGTGTCGTATGCTACGTTCTCTCACCATGTCGTGTCCTTAGATCTTGTTGTATTTCAAATTTTGCAATGTTCGTCAGAGAAGGCTTTTGCACGGTCGATAAATTGTTCCCGTATTATCACGGAACAAAACACTTAAAAAAAAAACCTTTATTGACAATCCTGCAAACGCGCACTCCCAGAAAGAGGGGGGGGGGTGCATGCGTACAACGGTTTCACGTTCCCGTTTAAAGTTATTTAGAGTATGGCTTTAATTTAATCTTGTGATGAAACTATTATTTCAAATTATTTTGAAAAATGACTGATCTTTATAAAATATGTTGTTACAAATCTGATGGATAAACGAGGATCAGACGGGCTAATAAGAGCCTTATACTGGTCCCGAGTGCGCCATCTCATGGTCACATAAATAGATTAAAAAGAAAAGCTCAAAGAACAGTCAGTTTTCGACTGTTATATTCATAATTAGTGACTCGACCCACTAAAATTTGAGAAGGTAACTCATCGAAGATATTTTAAAGGCCTCCTTGCAAGGCCCCCGTAAATCGTTCAGCGGCGAAAAAATAAATATTGCCATGGACTAATGACTTAAGGGTTTATTTCTGAACAAATACATTAAATCAACACCAATGTATTTGTAATTTTATTATTAATAAATCAGCCACGTTTTTCATGATCAGAACACAGCACATTCATAAATAGTCTTCGTAAAATGTTCATATTTATTATGTGTCATTCTCCGCGTTAAATAGAAGTAGTTCGCCTCCAGATCAGGTGGTGGCGGTAATGCGCCACTTTGTTTTCGTGTCAAGCGTTGTATGCATGAGCCCCCCCCCCCACCACCACCACCCTTTCTGGCAATACGGCAATAGTACAGGAAAAAATTTACCGGCCGTACAAAGGACTTTTCTGACGACTTTGGCAAAATTTGAAAAACGAGAACATCTGACGACAAAACACGGGGAAACGTCGTAGCTAACGACAGTAGCAAACACCGTAGCTAACGACAGTAGCTATCGACAGTAGCAAACACCGTAGCTATCGACAGTAGCAACGGTTGCTAAGTCCTGACGACAAAGTGAGACGACCAAAGACATAGACAGTGGACACAAAAACAGATTTTTGGCACAAATGGAACCTCATAAAAAAACAACAGTGGGCAGAACATCAGGAAATTGAAATGTGAATGGATTTGAAATTCCTTCTTGTTTACTTGTTTGTTTAGACACATGTTTCATTTACATTTGATTATCTTGAAAGAAATCTAAGGAATCAGGAAAACGTCACTGTTCAGTATCAGGTATTTCATTCTGAGTCACACTGGATGAAGTTTTGGCTAAAGATGTCCTGGATCCATTTTGGCCAGTTCAGTTCAAAATGAACTAATATTGATTATTGATTATGAATCGTGTTGTCAACCACAAACTATGATATGAATGGAGCCGTTGTTTGAACTCTTTATTGTACATGTTTTTTCCTTTTCCTTCCTTCTTCTACTGAATTGAGCTCCTGATGATTTGGCCTTTTTTTTATTTCTACGCTGACATGGTCATAGCCCCCCCACCCCCCTGCGCGCTCTGCACCTCAGGTTGTTTATTTTTATTTGACAACACATAAGATGCATTCCCCCCCCTTGTTTTATATGAATAGCTGTGCTTGGTCTCCTGCAGCTGCAGAGTAAACTGACCTACAAGCTGACATTTGAGCTGATAATTCAAAGGTTTGGAAATATTGTGGCGACATTTAATCATTACTTTTTTTGTTTGTTTGTTTGTAAGCCTTAAACAGCATCTGCCGGCTGCCGGCTCCTTTGGACCTTCAGTCTGAGACGCTGCAGCTGCAGTCGCTCCAGCGTAAACTGCTTCTCTAGTCCTTCTATAACCAGGTTGGACCGATGAGAATTTATACACGACAATAAACTAAAGACTAAAGATTTCTTCAGATCTGTTCAGAGGATCAGAGTTCCTAATCAGATAAGTTTGTTGGACAGTTTTATGTATAGATTGTCAGCTCTGAGACCTCGCTGCTCCTGATCCTTCATGCTGCTGCATTAATCAGCCTAAAAACACAAACGCCTATTTTTGAAATAATGCAAAGAAAAAACAGACATTCCATAATCTATGCTTTGAAGTCTGGCCGTCAGAGCGGGGAGAACTGTAACAATGCAACGGCTGAAAGCACAAACCAGCCTCTGATTGCTGCTCCTCATCCTCAGCCTGTCCCAACGCGCAGACGGAGATGAAGAGCAGGTCGCTTTGATTGTGCTCCAGGCTGCATGACTCACGTCTCCTTCCGTCCCAGTTTTAATGAATGATGTGCCAATTTAAAGTCTCGTTCACTAACAGGCTGTTTGTCACGGCTCTGTCCGCCTGCAGCCGCTGTCGGCTTCACCGCCACCAACAGGTGAGAAAAGGTTTAGGCTGGAGGCTGGAGGGGCTCCTACAGTCTGACGCCTCTGTGTGGGGACAATACACTGCAGAGAAAACCGCAAACGCACAACCAAACCAACACCAGCGTGTCACAACACAGCCACACACCCCCGTTGGAAAACAAAGCTCACTATTGGACGAGGATCAATATTTGTAAAATGTGTTACTGCAGTGTTCAAAAGACGGAAAAAGAAAAAAGAAAAAGAAAGAGATGAAAATAAACACAACAAACAAGCTAACAAAAAAATAAACTGATATCTGTTTGAGAGAGCCCTGCATCACCTCCGTGTTTGACCTTTTTCAGACGATTTTAATGTTTGTACTTACAGATATCCATCCACCCACTCACCCATCCATCCGTCCATCCATTCATCCATCCATTCATCAATTAATTCACCCATCCCTCCACTCGCCCCTCCATCCATTCTTTCCATCCATCCATCATTTCACCTGCCCATCCATCCAGCCATTTACCCATTCACTTATCCATCCATCTATCCATCTAACTATCCACCAATTTATCCATCCACACATTCATCAACCTATTCATCCATCCACCCGTCCATTAATCCATCCATCCCTCCATCCTTAAAACCACCCCTCCATGTATTTATCCTTCCATCCATACAGCTCCCATCCATCCATATATCCATCCATCCATCCACCCATCCATTATTTTATTCCCCCACTCACCCATCCATCGATCGGTCCACCCATCCGTACATCCAGCCATCTATCAAATCATCCATCCATCACTCCATCCATTTATTTATATTTCCCTACATATAACCCCACCATCCATCCAGACACCCATCCATCCATCTACTCATCCATCCACCTATCCATCTAACCATCCACCAATCTATCCATCCACACATTCATCAACCTATTCATCCATCCAACCATCCATTAATCCATCCATCCCTCCATCCTTAAAACCACCCATCCATCCATATATCCATCTATCCATCTATCCAGCCCTCAACCTATTCACCCTTTTAAAAAAGTCATGAACCCATTAATCCATCCACATATTCAATTCAATTCAATTCAATTCAATTCAATTCAATTCAATTCAATTCAATTCAATTCAATTCAATCCAATTCAATTTTATTTGTATAGCCCAAAATCACAACAACAGTCGTCTCGATGGGCTTCGAAGTGAAACATGAACTCAAAAGGATCATGAATACAAAGAGTTCAATAGGAAAATACAAAAATGAACTAACAGACTGACTAAGCTATACTGGCATCCCTGCCCTTAGACCCCCCTTCGCAGTAAGGAAAAACTCCCAAAAAGAACGGATTCCGGAAAAAACGAAGAAACCTCAGGGGTGCCCACATGAAGGAGGGATCCTCCCCCAAGATGGAAAGGCGATGTACCAGAACTCTTAGAGAAGAATTAACTTATCTAAATCTACAACTACACATTTAAAGTCCAGCAGACGAGCTTCATCCAGCCGTGGTTGGGGGGACAGTCAAAGGCGCGAGTCGAGCCGGAGACAGGAACCACAGCCAGGAGCAGGAGCAGAGACGAGGTACTCGGTCAGGTACAGAGCAGAGACGAGCCAGAGATGAGCCGGAGACAAGAACCACAGCCAGGTGTAGGAGCGGGAGCAAAGGCGAGGTGGACGGTCAGGAACTGGAGCACGGATGAGCCAACTGGAGTCTGGAATCACTCCCACTCCCCAGGAGGGGAGAAGAAAAGAGGGACAATACATGAATCGCACTGTTCCAAACAGAGGCATGGAGAACTAAATGATAAATTATGATCAGGAATGGAAGAGAGGAAGGGTAGAAGACAGAACCCCAGTGCACCATAGTTACCCCAGCTTCAACTTCTAGCAGCCTTTTAAAAGAAATGGTTATTAAGTTTAATTTAAACACATTAACATTAAGTTAAATAATCTCTGAATACTAACTAGTCTGACAATAAACCTGTCCAAAGAGGAATGTTTTCAGTCTAACTTTGAATGTAGAAACTGAGTCGGCCTTTCTTCCATGAGCTGGGAGTTTATTCCATAAGACAGGGGCTTGGTGGCTAAACGCTCTACCTCCAACCGTACTTTTACTAATTCTAGGAACCACAAGCAGTCCTGCATTTTGTGAGTGAAGTGTTCTTATTGGATGGTAAGGGACTATGAGGTCCTTAATATAGGACGGGGCCATTCCATGTAAGGCCTTATAGGTTAACAGGAGGATCTTGAACTTGATTCTGGAATCAACTGGGATCCAGTGAAGTGAAACTAACACAGGAGTGATGTGATCTCTTCTGCTAGTTTCTGCTAACAATCTAGCTGCTGCGTTCTGAACAAGCTGGAGACTTCTTAAGGAACACTTAGGACACGCTGCTAACAAAGAGTTACAGTAATCCAGCCTCGACGTAACAAATGCATGGATGAGTTTTTCAGCATCACTCTTAGAAAGTATATTTCTGATCTTAGCAATATTCCGCAGGTGAAAAAAGGCAGTTCTACACGCCTGAGATATGTGAGCCTTTAATGATAAATCCTGGTCAAGTAAAACCCCAAGGTTTCTAACTGTGGAATTGGGGGCTATACTTATGCCATCTAGGGAGACTATCTGAGCAGACAGAGCATCTCTGAGGTTTTTAGGTCCAAGTATAATGACCTCAGTTTTTTCTGGGTTCAAGAGGAGGTAATTAATTGTCATCCAGGTCTTGATGTCACTGATGCAGGCATTCAGTTTCTCTATCTGGTCATTCTGGTCAGGTTTCATGGATAAATACAACTGCGTATCGTCGGCATAACAATGGAAATTAATGTTGTGTTTCCTGATTATGTTTCCTAGGGGTAGCATATAAAGCGTAAACAGGATCGGTCCCAAGACTGAGCCCTTTGGGACTCCATAGTTTTTTTTTTTTTAACTTGTCCTGTCCAACAGCTGGGCAGACAGATGAGAGCTGAGGGCCTCTTGTGTTGGACAGATTTTACTTTAACAAGAGGGGTTATTAATCTTCAGACAAACCAGAGGTATGTCTGAATAAACCCCTTTTGTAATTGAGGCCAAACTTTATTAATTCCAATCATGTCTGAAAATCTTTGGTGTTGGACCGGACGGAAAAGGAAAGAGGGGAAGAAGAGAGAGGGACGTTAGAGAGAGGGGGGGTAGGGGTGATAATAGGAGGGGAAGGGGGATAAGACCATGAAGCAGCATAAAGCAACACGTTTACTGGTTGTTAATCATTATGGTAAGGTTCAAATGTAGTACAAAAAGGGCGGGGCCTGTCCACACACACACTCAAATGTTATAAACACACCTGCTAGCTGCAAAAATGTCCACCTGTCGACATGTACACAAAACAGATAGTGTTCACACGCATACTTATGCCTTAAAACCAACTAGTGTGAAATATTTCAGTCATTCAGTCATGCAAACTGTTGAGCTAACACCTGTGCTCAGGTGAGTGTTTATGTTCTTCTTAAATGGATGGTGGAACGTGAAAAGAAGGAGGGAGAGTGCCCAGCCATCCCCACCCCAAGACCCCCACCGCAGCAGCAGCGGCAGCCGGAATCCCCCCAACGCCACACGGGAACCGGCAGGGAACAGCCGCCGCCCGGGCGACCAAGCCCGCCACCCAGGCCAGGGCCAGCAGGGCCGCCGCAAGGCCCCCAGAGCCAGAGAGCAGGGAGGCACGGAGGGAGAGAGAGCGCCGCCCCAGCCCAACCAGGAGAGCAGCCCCCCCGCCGCGCCGGGAGAACCCAACGCAGGGCCCCACCGGAGAAGGACGCCCACAGCCCCAGACGAGCACCCCACCACCACCCAGGAGTTCCGGGCATCCCCCCGCCCCAACCCCAGGTACGAGCCAGGACCCCCCAAGGGAGACCCGCTCCGCACTCCAGGCAGCCATCCGCCCGGCCCACGGTTGGTCCAGGGAGGAGCGAGGCAGGGGCCCGCCGACCCCGCCCAAGAGGGGGGAACCCCGGGGAAAAAAGAGGGCCCACAAGGGGTGATGTAAATATGGCCCGACCAGGCTCGGCCACAGTTGGAAATTTGGCGGGGCCCGGCGCTCAGGAGCAAGGACCAGAACCCACCCCCCAGGGACACGAACACTCCCGGCTCAGATGTAATGTGAACCCCCCCACCGCGCGGAGAGAGCACCGCCGGGCCCAGGAAGTCGGCACCCCGGGGACACGGCCGCCGTTGCAAAGGGGCCCGTACCCC